>OX577849.1:14482509-15105750 GCA_951213275.1 Idaea straminata
AATTATTAAAATTCAAATATAATTTTTTTTTATTTTTTATTTAGAGAGTTTTTTTTTCGGGTTTGTTAAATCTATTTGCTTTCTTATTTTTTCCTACATGGAGGGTTTTGGTCTTGAACTCCCGCGGCGACCACCCGTGTTGGGAGCGGAGGAAGTGGAATTCTACAATATTGATAATAAATACAAATAGCAAAAAACCCATAGGAAATGAGATGTTTACAAAAAAAGCGCAAAAACACGATTTTTGTGACCTTTAACCTTGAAAAATTAATAGTTGCGTACACCCTACCATATGTAGGTTTTGAGACAACGTTTGGGTGTCAATATACAAGTATTTACAGACTTACAGCTGCGTATCTCGAATTCCGAGGTGAACTTACTATAATGACTGGACTATTTGCCCTAGTGTCAGTATACAGGGAGGAAACTGTCGACTACGTTTGTATGAAGAGAGCGCTCGGTACCCTTTCCTCTTAAGCTATCATATATTATTATCTACCAGTGAAAATATTTCTAAAGATATCGTATAAAATTAAAGTAAAAATAATTGATCTGCTAATCTATTAGATAACGATAAATTTAATTACATTTTAGCAAGCTTTGTGGATTTGTTTTCGTTGCAGTTGTTAAGGTAGGGCATGATTTTTTCAAAAAAATAAAGTTAGAACTACAAATTGTACATTTTATATGGTTTTATTACAAACAAAGTAAAACAACTTACAGTTAATAAATGCAATCGTGAATTAATTATAATTATTACAATACATAAGTTATAGTTAACAATCACTATATAGATAGACAGTCATGTTACCGGCACGGATCTTGAGACCCATGTTCTACCTGCTGCGTGCGCCTATAGGACACAGCTCTCATTATTCCGATATGTTATATAGCATTTATTGTCCATAGATTTGTATACGATAATCGAAGCCAGCGCTTGCTCTAGAGGTGAGTGTAACAGTAGCGGTGTTAGTGCCGACTCCGCCCTGCAACCTAATCGAGGCTGCGGTCACACCTATCGGGTTTACTCTGACTGCTCTTATAACGATACCCACTCTTGAGTATCTTATTTCTTGGATCCTTATCATGCCGGATATACCGCCTAGTCTCGTGTCAGCGCTGAAACAAAAGTGAACACATATTAAATTAACTTTTATACGGGTTTAGTTTCGATTTTTGTTTGTCAAGTGATCGTAATATATGGGCTAAAAAATTGCGATACTCTAGGAACTGTAAAGGATTCAAGTCTGCAAGTAAGTGCAGTTTAGTCGAGCTGTGAACGATGGGATTTAACTATTTGTAAAATCACCTAATTACACAATCAGCTTATCTATATGTAGGCTTTAAGCTAGGTATGAACGTAGTATGTTTATTGTCTTACCTGAACAAGAGCCGGCATGCTGCACAAATGGAGCCAACATTGAGGCTCAACCTAGCGAACCTGTCAGGTAACTCTATCTCCTTAGCGGTGATAGGGTCATAGAGCACATCGCGGGTCACTGTGAAGTAGTCACCGTCGACGCTATCCGCGATGAGGCCACCTACGCTTTCATCGCCAGCCACGAGGTAGTTGCCTTCACCTTCATCACCAGCCGAGAGGAAGTTGCTTTGTTCATCGCTGTTCACTACGGCGACCACCAGCACCAACAGGAATACGGCAAGTTTCATCTGAAATGCACAGTATAATATTAAGATTCTATCAAGGTATGAGTCATTCCCCAATCCAGGGACACTGTTACTTTATTTCAATCAAAAAGGATATAGGTACTACCTACTTTCGTTTATGTAGGTCCCTACATATATGTAAGTAGGTAGGTATATTTATATACCAACCCAAATAGTGATTTAGGTGAATATCAATTATATTAGGCAGTAAAAAAAACGATTCTTACCATTGTTGTTTTGGTAGTAAAATAGCTCTTCGAACTGTGTTTGAAGTCAGTTTAAACTGTGCTGCTTCGTTTCCGAACTACTGTTTTTATACAAAATCGGAAAGTACCTAGGTTTGAGGAAGTAGACCATTTTTGATAAGACTGATAATTATGTAAAAATAATCATATGCAATTATAGTTTCAAAGCCGATACATTAAACCCTACCTGATCAAGTGACAAAAGATACGACGCCGCCATACATAGCTAGTTACGAAACAGTGAAAAAGTCTCCTGACGTAGCTGATTACGAAACTCTAGTTACGGATCTGGTTAAAGGGGACATGTCAATGGTAACATACAGCGATAAGATACTTTCCCTTCTCTGTTTGTTTATGGTAAGACCGTCTATGAGAAGTATTATAGAGAACATTCTGACTTTTTAGCGAGTTTTTAGCATACGTAATTTTTCTCTACTTACTTGAACTTGTATGTGATCTATTTTCGCAACTAGATCTCATTAGGTTATTTTTGCATGAGGTTGGAATAGGCTTGCATAGCTCAAAGATCTTTAATACCCTCTCAGCTTAGTAGATCGTGTCCAGAGGAAAGAACTTGTCAATACGTCTGGAACTAACTAATCCGCGGGTTTTCTATAAGTTTTAGGAGTGCTAACTACCTAACTTTTGGCTACTGCTAAAACAAGTTCGAGGCCAGTGTCATCCTTTCCAACAATCTTCTACAGTCTCGCTGGCTTCTTCTTCTGCGAGATATTATCTTGATTTTCCTTAGTTCTTAGAGAAAGATCTCAACACAATTTATCCACCGCTTTCTGGGTCTCTTCTGAGTCTTTTCTGCTACATGGCTCATCGCTTTCAGGGTTATCATAAAAAATCTAAAAATCAGTTTATTTATGTTAAAACGGGTTTTGGATAAAAAACAAAACAAATGCTTGTCTGTAAATTCGGTTTAAAAATTAAGATCTTTTTGTTATTCCTTTATAATTTTTTTTCCTTTATATTAGTCTTCTATCACACACAAGCCCAGATGAGAGATATTATTATTAAATACTCTGTTTCCTAAGTTACCATGACTCGTCTGGTCATATTACCATTACGTCATACAATATTACCGTGACACTTTTGTGAATGCAGGTGTTCCATCAATTTATTAGACGTTATCACGTCAAAAATAATAATAGGAGCCAATAGTTAACACTTGCCCTTCAGTTTTAGACAAGAACTCCGCCTCTCCGACTATTAAGGACGTGAAAATCGGTACCTACGACTATAACTACCTACCTAGACTATCAGCAGACAAACAACGATTAATCGAAACTGCGGGGTTAAACATGAATTTGCGCAGGGGTTCCTTAGTAGGAAGTATTTTGGTTATAAAAAGTGTACCGTTGACTTGTTAAGGTGAAAGGGTAATGGCGCTCTCTCCATACAAACGTAGTCGACTGTTTCCTCCCTGGATAATGACACTATATAGCACGAATATTTTTGTGCTATACAACCTATAACTGCCATGACTATGCTACTCTGTTATGTTTTTTTTTCATTTTCTAATTATATAGTTTATATTACGATTTTAAAAAAAAAACGTAGGGCCATGGTCATGGCAGTTATAAGTTTTATGCAAAAAAAAAAATTTGCTCTAGTTTCATTATCCAGGGAGAAAACAGTCGACTACGTTTGTATGGAGAGAGCCCCCGGTATCCTTTCCTCTTAATAAAGAAGATAAAAGACGAAACAGTTTTGAGTCTTGCGGTAGAATCAGAATCATTTTTGGTTGGGTAGGTAAATATATTTATGTACGCTTTCAAATTCGAGCTTTTACTGTGAAGAGCACGAAAGTTTTCCAAGATTGCGGCTCACTCAATATCCTAACCCACATAAGTATATTCTGTCATTATAACGTCTATTTTAGGATGCGAAATTGGATAAACAGCGCTGTTTATCCAGTGCTAGCTAACTAGCGTGAGAGTATTAAAATGTTTACAGCGGCTAAATGTCAATTTTAAAACGTATCAGCGAATGACTGAAGCAAGATTATTGATTTCCAATAGTTTTGATTTCGACTAGACTTTTGTTAGAACAGAATTTGTGCTACATTTTTAACTTTTACGACGTGATTATAAAATTAAATTAAACCCAGGTATAATTGTTAATTAAGTAGGTTAAAAATGATTACAAGGTCTAAATACGGAAACTTTTTTATTATATTTATCAGCTAGGTACCTAAGGATAACATGGAAGTCCCCAAAAATGTAATTATTTTGAGACAGGTATCTTAAATTAATTTGGCACACTAAACTTAGGTTATTTTTGTTTTGTACGATAAGAATTGCATATTGAATTATTATCTTTAAATTAATCTATTAGGTACTCAATTATCTTGTTATTGTTTATTTACTATAGAAAGGCTTATGTTGTTATCAAGGAAAACATTGAGTATCAAGAAAAAATCCCTTAGTGTAGGTTATTCAAAAAAATAAGTGTATGTCAATAACAGATCAATAATCAGTTTACCAAAGAAAAAAAATATTGCAGGACATTCCATACATTGCCACCTAGCCCCAAGCTTAGTAATTAGACTTGTGTTATGGGTGCTAGGTTTGATTATTGTAGGTATAGGGACTATAAGCTTCGGAGGAATAAAATTAAATACTTATTTCGCAAAAATTGGAAAAACTGCATAAAACAGATCATTTAGAATATGATAAATATTTGCTTTATTGTTAATCTGAAAAACCATTCATTTGCTTATTTTCTTGTTATTTTGTCACAGAATATAGCTAATATCAAGGTTTTTAAAAAACCTTTTAGGCACTCTTAGTACTCGCAGGTACCAATATACTTTCTATAATAATCTTCACTATACGAGCATATATTTTTATTACGTCACCAAAATATGTGATTTTTTGTAAAAATTAAATTTTGGGCATTAGGTACTGTTGAAATGAATGTGTAACCAACAAGAACAAATAGCAACGAGTAGCTGCCATTACTTATTAGGAAACTACTGTTGAGATGAATATGTAACTAACAAGAACAAATAGCAACGAGTATGTATAAGTAGTTGCCATTCCTTATAAGTTGAAGAATGGACTGGACTGGCGTGGTTCACTCACGTCATGTAGAGAGAGGATACTCATGTCACCAGAAGACCAGGAAGTAAATGAAGGAAGAGCGAGAGGACGGCCAAAGGGAATTCTAGGGAATTCGTTGTGGAGGATATAGGGGATTGGGTAGTAAACGCAGATTTGACGCGGAATAGAGTAAAGTGGAGAAGGATGACGTGTTGTGCCGACCCCACATAGTAGGAAAAAGAAAGAAAAAAATAACTAAGTAATTACTTGTCAGAACAAAGGAAATCAGAGGGTTACATACATCAAAGCTAGGTTTAAAAACATTTAATTGCCCTATTCAGAAAACAATAACCGGCCATGCAGAGTTCAAATATTATCATAATATGCCTTAGGCAACTTGCTTTATTATGTCATTTATTTTAACATACAATATAGAATATGTACATCTTTGTACGATGAGATCCACCAACCAATCCCATATTGCTATTGGATTGGTATTTCAGACATATAATAAATAGTTATTCTTTTTTGTCATTTACAGCATATATAGTTAAATTCTTATTTCCCTACCTACTTATCAATATATATATACCTATAAATACGAGTAGAATAAAATAAGTAAGTAATAAAAGGTAATATGAGTGAAATTAGCGCCAGTTACTGAAGAGGACGACCTATGAAAAAATAGGTGGACTGTAGATAATATAAGATAGATGAATGTGAATGATGAGATGACAAATAAAGAGGAACTTCTTCTTTTCGAGTCAGTGACTTTGTGAGGGCACAATGGGCATTGGAGTAGGTGCACCATGGACATGTGCGGTGACACCAAATAAATTTGTATATAGATAGAAAAAAGAAGATACTACCTAGCTACTTTTAAGTTTGTATTTATGTCAAAATGCTAATCTACATAAAATGACGAATTATTCACATAGAGGGAATAAAAACAAATTATTTCTATTGCTATATTATTTATTCATAAAAAATACATACAGTAAGTAAGTAAGTAAATAAATAAACATCAATGAGTCATTGTATTGTGAAATATAAATGTTTCATACAGTAGATTAGTTATAGTAAACAATCACTAAATAGACGGTCATGTTACCGGTACGAATCTTGAGACCTGTATTTCTACCTGCTGCGTTCGCCTATAGGACACAGCTCTCAATGTTCCGATAATGTTTATAGCGCATCTTTTCCATATATTTGTATACGATAACCGAGACCCTCGCTTATTCTAGACGTGATTGTAATAGTAGCGGTGTTAGTGCCGACTCCGCCCTGCAACCTGATCGCGGCTGCGGGGACACCTATCGGGTTTACTTTAATAGCACATATAACGATACCTGGTCTAGAGTATCTTATTTCTTGGATCCTTATCATGCCGGATATACCGTTTAATCTAGATTCAGCGCTGAAACATAAATAAACACATATCAAATTAACTATTATAATTATGGTAGTAGGTTCGATATAAAAACAGTCTTTTTTATCACAGTTGCTCATAAAGTGGATCTTATTCAACGGCTTTTAGGCTCATAATCCAACATATTATGCACGCGTGCGTTTTAGATTTGTTAACTAGTGCTGTAAAGTTATCCCGAAAAGGTAGGTAAGTTATCCCGAAAAGGTACCAAAGAGTTTTTTAGCTAGCAAAAATGGTTGTCTCTAAAGTCGGTTTACGAACGAAAATTTTACGTAATAATGACTTAGAAAACGATTAAAAATTGAGTTGTGTATTTTTTGTTTTTTCTTTACTTAAATATATTGTTTTTCCGTACCATTGTATTTTGTTCTTAACCTCCGACGCAAAAACAAATAGAAAAACCCTAAAAAATAATGAAATAATAAAAATGTATGTCACACGAGGATGTATAGGTTAAAAGTCTTTAGCCTGGCCTTTCCGGAGCACAATTAACAAAAAAATATTGCCTTAAAAAATGTAAACATAGAGTTTTCATAAATATTTTGTTAATTATTATTTTGTTTTCTTTTCAAGTCTTTTCTTTTATTCGCAACTGTGATAAAAAACGTCGTACGATATACGTGTGGAATTGATATTTGCATCTTGGCTTCTATAACACGCTCGCTGCCGCTCGCGCGTCATAAACCGCCTCTATGCAAAGATCAATTTACCACACTTATATCGTAATGTACTATTTTGTTAATTTTCCTCGCACGACTTGTGAATTTTGAAGTTTAGGCGAGTTGTTAAAAATGGGCCTAGAAGTAGGTCCCGCTTATCTACAACCCGAAATCTAACCACATTACTTGGGTTAATATTTAAAACTAAGTATGTATAAATCGTATTACCTGAACACGAGCCGGCATCCAGCCCCAATGGAGCCCACATTAAGGCTCGATCTAGTGAATTTGGTAGGTAACTCTATCGCCTTAGCGATGATAGGGTTATAGAGCACATCGCGGGTCACTGTGAAGTAGTCACCGTCGACGCTATCCGCGATGAGGCCACCTACGCTTTCATCACCAGCCACAAGGTAGTTGCCCTCACCTTCATCACTAGCCGGGAGGAAGTTGCCTTGTTCATCGCTGGTCACTAGGGCGACCAGTACGAACAGGAATACTGCAAATTTTATCTGGAATACACAGTACAACATTAAAGGACATTAAGGTATGTGCCATTCCCCAATTCAGGGTGTGTACCTACTCTGTTACATAGGAATTAAAGTATACCACGAGTACGGTATTGGTACGGTACGGTATTGACATAGTATGCATAACAGAACACCATCGTCGGGCTCACCAGCTCATGTTCAATTTCAGCGACCACCGGGTTGGCAGCGCATTCTGTAGAGTAAATACGACAAAGGGGGGGTCTCTTATAATATTGAACAAGAAATTAAAATATAAAGAAAGAAAAGATGTCGTGTCTATGTCTGTGGAATGTATAACGGAAATATCCTGTGTAGAACTGGAGCAATTAATAGTAGTATGTGTGTATAGACGACCTGTTTCTGATAATTTTAAAGACTTTATTGAAATTTTGGATGAAATGTTAACAAAATTAACAAAATCAAAAAAGCAATTGCTTGTATGTGGTGACTTTAATGTAGATTTACTGAAAGCAAGTACCTCTTCCACGAAACTTCTAAATTTGTATAAATCACACAATTTGTCTAACGTGTTTCTGGAGCCTACTAGAACCACTGACACTACAGCAACATGTATTGATAATATTTATATAACTGATAATATAACCACGATTAGCAAATCTATCATTAACAAATTAGAATCGGACCATAGTGGTCAGTTTGTCAGCTTTACTATCGTCACAAAATCAATACCAAAAAGGAAAATAAAGTACGTACCGGTGACTGCTGCTCGTCTGGAGGAACTTAGATTGAATTTAGCTAAAGTTTTACCGTTTCTGCCTTGTGATACGGATCCAAATGTATTATATAATAACTTTTTTTCGGTTCTTAATAACCATTTTCAATCTATTTTTACGTCCAGATCTAAAATGGTCTCCGACAAACGCGAATTTAGTGGCTGGGCATCAGTTGGCATTCATCGAAGTAGACATAAACTATATGAGTTATACGCGGAAAGACAGGTTAATACATCAGAGGAGTTTGGAGCTTACGTTAAAAACTATTCAAAGATATTTAAAAGAGTATGTATATTGGCAAAATCACTCTCCATTAAATCTGTGATAAAAACTAGTGTTGATAAAATTAAAGCTACATGGAAAGTAATTAATGCTGAAACAGGGAGAGTCGCAGCCAAAAACACCGAGTTTAAATTAAGTATTAATGGAAATATAACTAATAATGATCAAGATACCGCTAATGAATTTGAGAATTTTTTCAGCAATGTAGCTATTACTTTGACGAAGGCTTTAAACTCTTCTACCCCCATTGCAGAAGGTTTATTAAAAACCAATGTACCGAATTGTAATAAAATATTTCAATTCCAATATGTTAAAAATCATGACATTATTGTAGTGCTTAAGCAAATAAATCTTAAAAAAACTAAAGATCTATGGGGGATCTCCGTTCCGATTGTTAAATCAGTTATCGAACTGCTTATACCGGAACTTGTCATTGTATTTAATAGATGTATAGATTGTGGTGTGTTTCCTGATTTAATGAAATTGAGTAAAGTAATTCCACTGTTTAAATCCGGTAGTACCTCAGACCCCTCCAATTTTAGACCAATATCAGTACTACCTACGCTTAGTAAAATTTTTGAAAAACTTATTTTAAAGCAACTACTTAAACATTTTCATGATAATAATATCTTACATAATAAACAGTTCGGCTTTAGTAAGGGGCGCTCGACCACTGATGCGGGTATAGCGTTAATTAAAAACATATTTGATGCTTGGGAGGAGTCGCATGATGCGTATGGCATATTCTGTGACTTATCCAAAGCATTTGATTGCGTTCAACATAATACATTGATCATGAAGCTACACCACTACGGTATTAGGGACAGCGCCCTGGATCTTATCTCTTCTTATCTGAGCGGTAGAGTCCAGAGTGTTGATGTTAACGGAAAACGATCCCCCGGATCTGCGATAGCAATGGGGGTTCCTCAAGGATCCATATTAGGACCTTTCCTGTTCTTAGTTTATATAAATGACTTACCTTACCTTGTAAGGGACAACCATGGGATAGTGTTGTTCGCAGATGACACCTCCTTGGTGTTCAAGGTTAAAAGGCGTCAGTCGAACGTTGACGATGTGAACAATGCTCTCTCTAGAATAGTTGATTGGTTCAATTCCAATAATTTATTACTGAATGGATCCAAAACTAAATTAATTCGGTTCACACTTCCAAATGTAAAACAAGTCAAAACTGTTGTAAAAATTAATGACGAGGAAGTTGAATTAGTCAGTAAGGCTGTCTTTCTAGGTATAACTTTAGATCCTAAGCTTCAGTGGGGCCCGCATGTGGAAGCATTGTCCAATAGACTTAGTTCTGCCGCTTACGCTGTTAAGAAAATTCGCGAATATACGGATATTGAGACTGCTCGCCTAGTCTATTTCAGCTACTTCCACAGTGTCATGTCGTACGGCATCCTACTGTGGGGGTGTGCTGCGGATATTGATGCTATTTTCATTTTGCAAAAGAGAGCTGTCCGAGCTATCTACAGGATGGGCCCCAGGGAATCACTTAGGGATAAATTTAAAGAGATCAATATATTAACGCTCTATTCTCAATATATTTACGAAAACTTGCTATACGTTCACAAAAATCCTGATATTTTTCGTAAAAATAGCGATATTCATAATTTCAACTTAAGAAATAAGGATGAACTGACCGTGCCCGGTAGTAGGCTCCGGAAAATAAACAGGTCGTTTAATAATACATGTGCGCTCTATTATAATAAATTACCTAAAGATGTATATGATATGTCCATTAACAGGTTCAAAACTTTTATAAAGCATAAATTGTGCAGTAAGGCGTACTATGATACTTCGTCTTACCTTAATGATAACAACCCTTGGACGTGACTTTAATTGCTCTATTTCAAATAATACTTTTAAATAATTGTAATATTGACCTTTGTGAGCGTGATCACATGAAAAAAAAAAACCCCATGTGTTTCTTGTGCCTTCTTCTCATTGGTGGGCGCGTTCCGAAGGCACACATCCTAACTTAGTTTTTAAGACGTGTCTATGTGATCTTATACCTAGGTATTAAGCATTGAAAGGAATAAAGATTTTTGACTTTGACTTTGACTTTGGTATACCTTAATTCCTATGTAACAGGTATATTGTTATAGATTTCACAAAAAAAAACTAGGTACCTAGTTATATTTATACTTACCTACCTACTTGTACTTGTATACAGGCTGTTTTCCGCCATTGGACCCTTTTTAATTGGGTCCTTTTTGCGTGAGGATGGAGTAGGCTTGCCCAGCACCTACTACCCTCTCAGCTTAGTCCACCATGTCCAGAGGAGAGAACTTGACAATAATTCAGGAGCCAACTAAGCCGCGGGTTTCATCACGATGTTTTCCTTCACCGTAAGAGCAATGTCAATTAGCGCACATAAATTTTTCTTAAGAAAAATACTACATTGATGCACGGCCGGCCGGGATTCGAACCCACGACCTTCAGAATGAAAGTCGAGGTATCTACCACTAAGCCAACACCGCTCTCAATAGTGATTTAGTTTGATACCATAATGTATCTATGTGAATAAAACATTCTTACCATTGTTTTTTCGGTAGTACAGTAACTCTTCGAACTGTGTTTGAAGTCAGTATGAACTGTGCTGCATCGTTTCCGAATTACTGTTTTTATACAAAATCGAAAAGTACCTAGGTTTTAGGTTTGAGGCTATTTTTGATAAGACTGATAATAACGTAAGAATAATCATAGGTAAGCAATTATAGTTTTAGAGCCCTAAACGCTACCTGATTGAGTAACAATAGATACGACGTTGTCGTAAATAACTAGTACTTAGTTACGAAACAGTCAAAAAAATTCTTCTAACGTAGTTAGTTGAGGTTGAGTGTAGTTATGTGACGCACATCGGTGACATAAATCTTCTTTTCTATTTATTTAATAGTAAGACAGTCTGTGAGAGATTTGAAGCATGTTTTTACCTTCTAACTTTTCTCTACTTTTACTTGTAGGCGAGCTGTTTTCCGCAACTAAACCACTTTATGTCCTTTTTGTCCGGCGGGGTTTTTCTAAATTTGGCAGTAAGAGTTACTGGCTGTGTATAAAATAATATAAACAAGTTCGAGGCCAAGGTTGACCTGTCCAACAATTTTCCTTTACCTTGCTCCGTCCCTGGCTTCTTTTTCTGCGAGATGTTATCTTGCTTCTTGCAGAAGATATAAGTAAGTAATTTGTATGGAGAAAATGCAAATATCGTTATAATAATAATGCATTTGGCAGCTTGCTATAATATAGTACAGTTTTACAGTTCAACAATATAAATATAGTACAGTTTATTAATTCGTTTCAACATAGCTAAGTCTGTATGGTCGCTCTGAAAGTCTTTGAAGGAGGCCTATCTTCAGCAGTGGCTGACATGTTGAATCAAATGAGCCATAGGACTAAAACTATCTTAAAGAACAAAAAATAAAAATAAATAAAGCAAGGAAAATCAAATCAAGTGGGATCGTCAATTCGATAAATCGTATTACACAAACTTAGTAAAATACAACTATTTTACAAAGTTCTATTTTACAAAGTTTGTTTAATACCGATATTTACCATCCATATATATTTCAGATAGGTAATCAAGTTACAATAAATAGTTTATCGTGACAGTGAATGCCTTTAAATTAAACTAAAGCAGTCAGGGCCAACCGAACTGTGGGCTCCCTAATCAGCTTTTCTTCTTGCAGTTTTGCTTTGTCAGTTTGCTTTTTTGTAACTATTTTTATTCCAGTTCCTATTCGTAAACTTCCGACGAATCCTCTGGGAGAGAGGCTGTCGGTTATACCTACGTATAAGCGACAGCTAATATGATTTAAGTGTTTAAAATTAGATCGGAGCGCTTTGCGGGTCCCCTATGCCCCCCTCCCAGAGGATTCGTCGGAAATATATATTGCGAGAAATATATTTTCTTCTTCCATTAAATGTAGATATAATGGAAGAAGGAAATATATTTCTCGGACGCCAAATAAATTAAAAGAACTACCTAGCTACTCTTAAATATTTATGTCAAAATGCCTAAATTATGTCTAAACCTACCCTAACAAATCGACATAAAGTGCAGGGTTGCACTAATAAAGGTAATAAGAACAAATTATGTTGTTAGATGATTTATTTAAAAAAGTTACAGTAGTAAATAAACATTAATGAGTCATTGTATTAAGAAATATGAATCTCAATATTCCAGATAATTAATGTTTATAGCATTTATTGTCCATAGATTTGTATACGATAATCGAAGCCAGCGCTTGCTCTAGAGGTGAGTGTAACAGTAGCGGTGTTAGAGCCGACTCCGCCCTGCAACCTGATCGAGGCTGCAGTCACACCTATCGGGTTAACTCTGACTGCTCTTATGACGATACCCGCTCTTGAGTATCTTATTTCTTGGATCCTTATCATACCGGATATACCGCCTAGTCTCGTGTCAGCGCTGAAACATTAATAAACACATATCATTAACTAACTATGGGGTAATATAGTTTTTTGTAAGTACCAAATTTTTTTCACTGCACGACTTTTGCGTCCAAATTCCAGATAGTCAGTGTTAAGTAATAATATTTGAATCAAGTTTAGCCCAAACGGGTTGAAAATGTTCTGACTTTGTAATAGGTAACTCAAAAATCATTCGAGTCTGCAACGATAGGGAAAGGTTTACAAATCAAATACGTAGGTCTCCTTCGGCTACAAAGCTCGAGACCGATAACTTAACGATTTGTTAAATTGCTTTAAACTTGGGGTATTAATACGAAATTAAACTAAGTAATATAAATCATATTACCTGAACAAGAGCCGGCATGCGGCACAAATAGAGCCAACATTGAGGCTCAACCTAGCGAACCTGTCAGGTAACTCTATCTCCTTAGCGGTGATAGGGTCATAGAGTACATCGCGGGTCACTGTGAAGTAGTCACCGTCGACGCTATCCGCGATGAGGCCACCTACGCTTTCATCGCCAGCCACGAGGTAGTTGCCTTCGCCTTCATCACCAGCAGGGAGGAAGTTGTCTTCTTGATCGCTGTTTACTACGGCGACCAGCACTAACAGGAATACTACACAATATTTCATCTGGAATGCAAATATTACATTACGTTTCTGTCGAGGCAAAAACCACGGATCATACTTAAACGCTAACTCAACCAGGGTTAGACAGTCAACTTATTTGCAATGCTAGTATTGATTACTTACTATTGATAATAAAAAAGTATAAATTTAATGCTACTTCCAAAAATATAAATTTAAAAAATTAAAATAATTAAAATAACATGGATGCAAAGTAATAGGAAGTACAGTAAGTAGGTTCAATAAAAGTAAATAAAGCGATAATGCTTACCATTGTTGTTTTGATAGATTTAAGTAGCTCTTTGAACTGTGTTTGAAGTCAGTTTTTAACTGTGCTGCTTCGTTTCCGAACTACTGTTTTTATACAAAATCGGAAAGTACCTAGGTTTAAGGAAGTAGACCACTTTTGATAAGACTGATAATCATTTGAAAAAATAATTATATTGCGATTTATTTATAGGTGAAGAGCACGAAGCACTTAACCCTATCTCATCGGGTACCAAGATGCGATCAATCATACACATTGACCTCACCCGCTGCCTGGACCAAGCCTGGAAACCTGATTTTTACCATTAGTGATATTTATATCTGTTTTCTTTAAGGTAAGAGAGTCTATAAGAAGTACAAAGAATAACAGATGATTTTTAATATCTTTAAACTTTTATTGGTACTTATTAAGTTACTAGCTGTGTAATATTGATAAGTTTGGTATCTGGCTGGCTAGGAATGACCCTGAGGTCAAGATGAGATGGGAGGTTTCCCCGGAGAAATCATTCCGGAGAAAATACAATGATGCAGTTTATTTTGTCAAAATTGGTTCCCAGGATGTTTCTTATCATTCAAGATTTGCCAGTTTCAGATAAAAAAAAAATCCTTCTCTCCGACTTTAAAGGAAAATAAAATCAAGGAACCTAGGTGTACCAAGACTATCAGTAGACAAATAACATACAATCGAAACAGCTGGGGTTCCGTATCCAGTAGGTGATTATTGATTACTAAAAAGTGTAGCGTAACCTTGTGGAAGTAGACTAATGGTAGACATAGTACCTACCTACCTCGATTTATAATCGGAGGAATGTGAGATTCTAACTTTTTAATATTTTTCAGGGTAGGTGGTAGGTTAAACTTTATTAGCCTTTAGGGGCCGCCCATTAATCACTTGATTTTTTTGGGTTTATTTAACCTCCCCCTTGGTGATACATGGTGAGGTTTAAGACTACGGTCCCCCCCCCTATACCTATCACGTGTACTTGTTGGTACCTACAAAGAATATATATTTTTTATATTTATAAAATACAGGTATATGTAGGTACCTATCATCTAAATTTATTATAGAAAACTAAAGACCGTTTGATGAAAAATGAATACACGTGATATACACCCCCTTTCCCCTTGTGATATTTCGTGATTTTTTATGACCTCACGAGATTATTGGACGGCCCCTTACCTTAATTTATGCTATTTAGAGCGCTCTGTTGTGACTGGGATATACCACCGTCTCAGGTTAGGTAAATTAAACATAAAGGAGAATCAACAAAGTTCTAGCTGAGACTTAAATGTATTTTAGGATTTTCCCTCTTACGGATCTTGATAAATATCTTGAAGAGACTGATTGTTTTCATGGACCCAGTGGGACTCATCTCCTGCTACGTTAAGCATTGTGTAAAGCTCCATACCGGACAATAACTTTTATTTAATTTTTAATAATTTAACATTTTTTAGGCATCCATTTGCAATATATTTATTGACCTAAGTATTTAATTAGATATAAAATACTTTTCATCCATTAAACAGCTTTATGAAGGTCGTTCTTAAAGGGATCTCGTAAAATAGTTCTTAAGTTATATTGTTATGGATGTATGACTGAAATAAAATAAAAAATCTCAAATTAAGTTAGATTGTCTAGAATTGATCACGGTTCAATGGGATGAGACATTTGTCACCCTGAAGTAGGTAGTCATTCGTGTCTTCGATTTTCCTCTAGGAGACCGACCTTGCCCTAGTCTAAGGCACGTTCATTTTTAAGTTATAGCAAATATCTTTATTATTAGATAACAGGGAATTCCTCTTACATCGTTTTTGCTTTGATTTATTAATTGACACATTAAACTTAATTGTGTTTATTTTTTGTTTTGTACGATAAAGGGACATCCTTAAATTAAAGATTAATACTAGCTTTTTTGCGTAACCTAGACAGAGGGGCTTTTTTTGTTTCAATGAATCATTAGGATTATTATAAACTTGTTATCAGAAGTACTACTTTCTATTTATCTGTTTTTAAATATCTACCTACAAATAAACAATAACAAGAAAATCTTTAGATAAATAAAAAAAAATCATATCTCTTATCTATTAAATCTAAAAAAAATGCAAGGTACATTTAAATTTAATGTGCAATATTAAGTCTGTACAGACTGTAATTTGGCAGGAACCAAATAAAAGCTTGATTTTGGGTATAAATAGAACATAATTTATTTCAACGTTCTAATAACAATTTGTTTAAAAATGTTAAAAAACCTCTCACCTCCTTTGACTTCTTATCCATCCAAAGGTTGCTTGGAAGAGTTCGCTCAAAAAGATAAGGCAGTTATTTATTTATTTATTTCTTACAAATAGAACATAATACACACCCCTACCATTTAAGCTAACTACATTAAAGTTTAATACATTGTAATTTGTGCCAAAGTGTGTGCAATTATAAATTATCTAGGTTTAGCCTAAGCCTATAGAGTGGTGTTGGCCTAGTAGTAGATATCTCCACGGTCGACTAAACTGAGAGATACCACCCTCTCAGTTTAGTCGACCGTGGAGATATTTTTGGGTAAGAAAGCAAATACATGTCCCAGGCATTACAGCAACCATGGATTAAAGTTATTGGGGCTGCACTGTATAATTATTTAGATAAAATGTAAAGGTCAATATAATAGCCGTGAATAGCCTAATTGTTATTGTAAGTAGCCTATAAAATATTATCTAACTTAACCAATTTTGCTGCATCGACCAAATCAGGTTATATTAGCTTTTATTTATTATGATCACCTAGGTTTTAAGGAGATTGGAAATTATGATAAATTATTATAATTATGAGTGAGTGTTTAAACCATTTTCTTTATAGAACATATAAAGAAAATGGTTTAAACACTGACTAACATTTTTTTAAATTACCTAAATTAGTTCCAATTAGGTATTTTTTTTAAATCTAGCTTTTATTTTGTTCCCGCCTATCTATTTTAATACTTAGTAATAGTTACGTATCTAAAAATAATAACAAATGTTCTAAGGACTTCCATGTTATCTTCGCCAATTATCCAATTAATAAGTTTCCGTATTAAGATATTGCAAGAGGTAATTTAATTTTGACCTACTTATTTTTTTAAGCAGGTAATTTTTTTAACAAAATAGCTTGATATTTTTCTTCAAAATATTATCAGTCTTATCAAAAGTGGTCTACTTCCTCAAACCTAGGTACTTTCCGATTTTGTATCAAAACAGTAGTTCGGAAACGAAGCAGCACAGTTTAAACTTACTTCAAACACAGTTCGAAGAGCTTTACTTTACTACCAAAAAACAAAATGGTAAGAATTGTTTTATTTCCTGCCTAAACATTTACCGACATAAATGTTATATAATATATTATATTATACTAAATAATTACAAATATTTCATGAATGAGGATGTGGATGAGGAGTCATATTTAATTAAGTACATTCCATTATAGATAGTGTTTAGAGAGTTACAAAAAACTTTTTTTCTTAAATTGCATGCTCGCGATGGGTAACCTGTAGATGCTATACCTAATTTCAAGACACCTTGGTACACAGGTTTTTGAGCAAATAAATGTTTTTGTATTTGTATGACTATTAGGAAGGATGTAATACATAACTATAGGTACATTTAGTTATTACATCAATAGGTATAGATATACCTGTTTGTACATTTATATAGGTGTCTGTTACAATAAAATAAAATTACCATACCCCGGATTGACTAATAGCTCAAACCTTGACAGAACCTCAATGTTATATACCAACTCTATATTCCAGATGAAACTTGCCGTATTCCTGTTGGTGCTGGTGGTCGCCGTAGTGACCAGCGATGAACAAAGCAACTTCCTCCCGGCTAGTGATGAAGGCGAAGGCAACTACCTCGTGGCTGGCGATGAAAGCGTAGGTGGCCTCATCGCGGATAGCGTCGACAGTGACTACTTCACAGTGACCCGCGATGTGCTCTATGACCCTATCACCGCTAAGGAGATAGAGTTACCTGACAGATTTGCTAGGTTGAGCCTCAATGTTGGCTCTATTTGTGCAGCATGCCGGCTCTTGTTCAGGTAAGACAATAAACATACCTAGTATGTTTCATAGTAACCCAACTTTAAAGTAATTGTTTTAATAAGCAATTGTACAAGGCCCAAAATCTAGGTCTCAAGCTTTGTAGCCGAGGGAGACTACCTATTTAATTTGTAAACCTTTTCTCATCGTCATCCATAGCTCGACTATTTTACCCCCATAGTTAATTCAAGTCGTGCTGGGCCAAAAATTTGGGGAAATTAACACAAAAATAAGTTCATATGTATCTAAAGGGTGTAAAAAGACCCTTAACGAAAACGAAAACCACATATTCTGCCCATCATTGGGATCATTTTTTTCTTCTAGACAATACCTGGGAAACCACAGGTTCTGGAGATATTGAAGGTCAAAGTGTCCATTTTTTTTTAACTTTTTTGCAAATTCGAATTCTAAGCGTTAACACAAAATTTTCTTCCAAACAAACATTACCAAAATTTTTAAATTTTCTTAACAAATTACGCATTTGAAGTTACAGAAATGCAATGCATGCCCAAGCGCTCACCTACACTGACATAGCCGCGAGCTCGTTCCACGCACACACGCGCGCGGTATCAGCTGTGCCCGCTGTGCGCGTGACCTCGAGTCATTCGAGTTCAACGCATAAATGAATGCGAGCGGCCGTGTTACAACCCCGCGCACGGCGCCGTAGAGAGGGGATAGCTGTCTACTCTCCATCCGTCTTACGCTTTTTCGATCAGGTCACGTGTCCTGACGCGAGTTTAAGATTTTATACCCATTACAGAAAAAGTGCTCAACGCCGCTAAAGAAGTTTTCACTTCAAAAACTAATTATGTGTTTACTTATATGTTTCAGCGCTGACACGAGACTAGGCGGTATATCCGGCATGATAAGGATCCAAGAAATAAGATACTCAAGAGCGGGTATCGTTATAAGAGCAGTTAGAGTAAACCCGATAGGTGTGACCGCAGCCTCGATCAGGTTGCAGGGCGGAGTCGGCACTAACACCGCTACTGTTACACTCACCTCTAGAGCAAGCGCTGGCTTCGATTATCGTATACAAATCTATGGACAATAAATGCTATATAACATATCGGAGTATTGAGAGCTGTGTCCTATAGACGCACGCAGCAGGTTGAACATGGGTCTCAAGATCTGTGCCGGTAACATGACCATCTATATAGTGATTGTTAACTATAACTTATGTATTGTAATAATTATAATTAATTCACGATTGCATTTATTAGCTGTAAGTTTGTTTGTTTATTAAAATCATTTAGCAATACAAATTGTATTTATTACTATCTGACAGTCGTACCCACTTCAGCTTGGTCTAGCATCCATAACACAAGTTACTTAGCTTGGGGCTAGATGGCGATGTGTGGAATCATCATCATATCAGCCACAACACGCCCACTGCTGAACATAGGCCTCCCCCAAAGACTTCCAGAGCGATCGGTCGCATGCTCTCTATGTCTAACGACTTTCCGCGACGTTCGTCCATCTAGTCGGAGGCCGTCCCGCGCTGCGCTTTCCGGTAAGTGGTTTCCAATCTAAGACTTTTCTGCCCCAACGGCCATCAGTTCTACGAGCCACATGCCCCGCCCATTCCCACTTCAGCTTACTAATTCTCTAGGCTATGTCGGTAACTTGTGTAGAATGTCTGCAATACTATTTTATTATTTTATTTTTGTTTCTCTTATAATAGATTTAGTTTACAAAGTTATGGTGCAAAGTGATTCGTCTAGTTCTATCATGTTGTCTAGGGCTCTAGTACAGCATGCTATATTCACAACCTCATCCTAACCTTCCATTAGGTGAGATAAAGTCAATAGTGCAAGCTACTTTCCGTATAAATAAAATGATAAAACCTTTTTGACGCATTAAATGAAATTAATAGACTGAAAAATGTTACAGCAACTGACCAGTAATTACAAAAGTATTCTTTTTGCGCCTGTATTAACAAACAGTACTTAAGTTGCTCTTGGATAAGTGAACGCACTGCGCTAAATGCAGTCCTCTGATTGGTCAATTTTGTGCTGCTCCCTTCACTCTAGCGAATTAGCGTCTTATTTACGGCCCTATGCGTTGGCCCCCAATGTGCAAGATCATAGGGTTGATTGTGAATACGGGTGTTAGTGTCACTGAGCAATAAAGTAGGTACTAGGTACAGAAATACCTACATAACATGCAATTTCTGGGTATTTTGTTTCCTTGAATTCGTTAGTTCCTACCTAATTGTTTATAGCACTGTAATTGGACTCCGCATATCAAATGAGAAAACGAATCGTTTCTGTCGATCAACGTCTGACAAAAAGGTTGGGAAAACACATTCGTGAAATCAGAACAAGGCAGCATAGAGGTAAAACATTTATAAATGCTACAGTCTACACTTGTAATAAGTAGCTCCTTATATTACCTTCATAAGAACCTTTTCGCCTTAACAAAAGTGGAAGGTATATCCCTCCGTACCTCTATTATCAAAATTCCTAAAAATACTATCACCGCACAAAAAAAACTTCAACCTTTCCATATTTGACGACCCAGTTGGCACAATGGTCACCATGCCGGACTGCCAAACACACGGTTGCGGATTCGATTCCCGCCTCAGACTAGTCTGTTGTCTGGTTGTTTCTATGTGTTGTAAGTAGGTATATATTTACAAAAGAAAACTATATCCGTTGTCTAGCACCCTTAACACAAGTCTAGTTACTTAGCTTGGGGCTAGATGGCGATGTATTAAGTGTGATGCAATATTTATTTATTTATTATTTATTTGAGTGCAAAGCGAAATAATAATATGAATTTTACTTATTGAGGATTAAACGCTTAGAAGAATGTTCTGACGTGAAATTAGTAAGTTTTTTATTTCTATGGTAGGTAGGTAAATTAAAGTAATTTGTGGCTCTAGAAGAGAAAGTCAGTCTAGTAAACAATTATCGAGATGTTTCGAGCAGTCGTGTGTTTCAGCTTTTTGACAGTGTAAGTTTCAAATAATGAATAGGAATGTAAGTCGCCTTACACGTGAAAAATCATTGCCCTATTATTTATAAAAGTGTGTAGTCCTAACTTTATTATTGCGCTAAGGGCAACCTACTTTAGCTACCGCTCTGAATGAATCATTAACTCGTTCTCGTTCGTAAGGTTTTCGATAATGTTTGACTTTATTGTGGTGAAAAAATATGCTTAATGAAAAGAAAAAAAATACATCATCTGTGAAAATTTCAATTGGAACCCTAAAAAGGATGCTTTATCGCTAAAACGTTAGGTCATCAAAGTAAATGCAAAGTTTTTCGTTTCAGAGTATTTGCAGACCTATCTTCCATTCTAAGAGGTATGCAGGATCGTAAAGATCTGGAATTCGTCCTAATTGATGTGTTGAACAGCGCAACGCGACGCCACACCGATGAGATCTCATGCGCAGCTATTATCTGTGATCCTATTTATTTGAATGTTTTCGAAGGACCATTTTTTAAAAGGACGTTTAATTTGCCTTTTGTTATGGTAAGAATGGTTACTTATTACTAGGTCATTGATATATCCTATTATATTTAGTACGGCTATCTATTTATCGAGTTTCATCGGAATCGGTTCAGTAGTTTTTGCGTGAAGTGTAACAAACACACACACACAAACTTTCACATTTTTATTAAAAGGATTTCTAATTAATTTTTTCTAGGTTGTTGTGGAAGAGCGGGAAGATTTACTGTCACCTAATTTTGATACGTTGGAATCTTTGAGAGGTGCAAGAAAAGATGGATGCAATGTCTATGTGATTTTACTCGCGAATGGCTACCAAACATCTAGGCTGCTTAGGTTCGGGGATAGGTATGTTTTTAGGTTAACTAAATCACAGTAAGTAGGTACAGGTTACTGTTATATTTTACTAGTAAATGAAGTTTATCTGTTCCTAGTAAACCTACCTTAGTTGTGTAACCATAGTTTTACTCGCGGAAGTCCCGATTGCGTGGGTATTGCATCGGGATAAAAAGTAGCCTAAAAGTTAATGATTCAATGTATCCATGCTCATACCAAGTTTCATTAAAATCGGTTCAGTAGTTACATAGGTAAATCACAATAAAAAAATAATTACAAACAACTTGTAAAAATATCATAGAAAGTCCTGAAAACTGTAAAAAGAAAATGGCGGCATACATTTTTGGTTTCAGAACTTAATAGTAAGAGTAGGTAACTTGTGCATAAGTAGACGTGTTTTAAAATGAATATAGCACAGCACAGTAGGCTTTTGATTCAAACTTGTTTCCTTTTACTCTGTGGTAAGTATTTGAAATAAACATCATAAGTTAAAGCTAGCCTATGAATATCACTACATAGTATAAAACAAAGTCGCTTCCCGCTGTCTGTCTCTATGTATGCTTGCTTAGATCTTTATACCTACGCAACGGATGTTGATGCGATTTTTTTTAAATAGATAGAGTGATTCAAAGGGAAGGTTTTGGTACATACAACAAAACTACCAAGCGTACGAAGTTGCGGGCAACTGCTATACTTATATAAACTACGGGGCAAGGGCAGGAGTCTATTATTAGAGGGGTTTCGGTATAAGGTACCATAAAACCATATGCGCGAAATATCAACTCGAGGTTTTGTGGTATTTCGCGGATTAGTAGAAATAATTACGCCAAATACGCCGCCGACTACGTACAATTCCAAAAAAACAAAACACCAACACAGTTGAGGTATTTTTTTTCAGACATCGAATTTTGGACACTCGTGCCAAGTACGTGATGCTGCACGACATCAGGTTGTTCCATAGTGAGCTTCATTACCTCTGGAAGCGGATAGTGAATGTAATATTTTTGAAGTATCACACTAAGAGTTGGGGCGACGACAACAAGGCTTGGTTCGATCTATCTACTGTGCCTTTCCCGAACTCTATCAAGGTACCTAACTTCCGGTTATAAACAGAGAAAAAAATATGGTGCACAATAATTTTTAATTCGAATGAACAGCTAAAGTAATAATAGGTAAATAAATATTATTATTAGGTACTTAACTATGTTGTTGTTGTATACATGTTTTCTTCTGTCTTGTCCTTCTTCAAAATAACTCCAATTCTCATAGTAAGATAGTAAAATATCTCTATTAGGCTGAGTACAGAAAATCCTAAGAAAAGATCGAGTATGCCTCCTATATTCGCAACGAAACCATATAAACCAAGCATCTCAGACCGACGCATCGATATATATTGAAGTTTCTTTGAAAATATAACAATTTTCGAGAATTGTATTGGATCTTTACTTGAAAATGTGTTTATGGTATCGCGAGTACTGTTTAAATTCTGAGCTTTGATATTATTTTCTATAATGTTATATAGAGTCCTGTTGTAATATGTTTTCAAAACTTCAGCTTCGTATTCGACGCTGTTACACGAAGGCAAACACTGACAGTGCTCGTCGTCTTCAGCGTTGTCGACCGGCTGCGGCAGAAGCGAGGCTGTTACCATCTTTTCATGAACCCCTTTCATACACCATATTTTTTTAAGATTATTACAAACTGTAGTGTTTCCTATCCGTGGCATGTAAAAACCGACACACCCACATTTCTTAAGAGTGATCTTAGTTAAACATTCTATTTGACAGTTTTTCACTGTATAAACTTTAAAAAATGTAAGATATTTTTCTTTATGATAATAACATTGTCTTACATCTGGACTGTAACGCATTAGGGATTCAGATGAGTTTAAAATATTCAAGTTTATAGCTAACGATGTCACTTGGTTCTCGATTGCTGCGTAATAATATAGAGAAGATTGTGGTAAATCTAAAGGATTATGAAAATAAATTTTGAAGCCGGAATTCAGATTGTTGCAAAATAAGTCTTTGTCATTATCAGCAATAGTCAAAATCACACTTAAACCTGGACTAACATTGTTTTCGTGTCCAGGATACGGGAAAGGATCTTTGGCTGAATCATTGTAGCCTGTTTCCGGACTCCATCCAACAATTTTGTTCTTACTTTCTGTAATGCTTGAGCCAATATCATGGCTATCGCGGAACAGTTCGTCGGCTGCTATACTATTGTAATTAAAACAGACTCCTTCAGAAGTAATTACTCTGTGAAACAATTTATCACATCTTTCAGGAGTTCCTTGTCTCGAACATGACCAGAAAATATCCTCAGATTTTGGAGAAATCTCATATATTGTATCTATAATTTTATTTGCATTCCAAGTTGAATTATCACTTCTAATTGACTTCATGCTCAAATTATCAACGCATATTGTCGACGATAACACATTAAATTTGTATATTTCATATTGTAAATCATTACTGAGATTATTAATTTCAGCAGAATAAGAATCATTGTTCCATTCTTTTTGTTTATCTTCTAGCTTTGTAATCTGTTTTCTAAGTTCATGTGTCTGTTTAATTATATTGGACATCTTATACTCACTGGCTTTGATTTTTATCTGCGGACAAATGGTGACCGAAGGAAAAGGCACTGAACGTACAGGAATCAGTTTCTCGCTAACTGTGACCATCACTGGACTGTTAATCCACGTCACGTACACATTTCTGATGCAATACAAACAGACGGATAAACTTAACAAGAAAGTAAATAGCCAGAATAATTTCTCAAAGGTTTTCAGTCCTCTTTCAGTGATATATCGCAGTCCATGGAGGGTTGAATGTTTACTGTAGTCTAATAAAACTTGCGTAACAAGCAATTTTTGTCGCTTTTTTCGACGGCGTTCCATCAGCACTTTTATTTGCATTCGAGCAATTTTATCTAATTCCTTTTTTGTATCCATTTTGATTATATTTTTCTATACTTATTATATCAGAGGTATTACACAAAGGTTGTGTTCCTTTTCTAATTAGAATAAGAATGGAACTGTAAGTTCAGTAGTTCTAAATTTTCGTTTTATAGTTAGCCAAGTATGTACCTAATTACCATCCATTTTACGTAATTAGTTCGCAAACATTAATTTATCTACTAATATATTAATTGAATATTTTTGAACATTTGTGAACAGTTAGCAAGCGGTTATCTTTCCCTTATGACTAGATGACCTTTATGTTTATTTTCTAGGCGAAGTTAAAAGGTGCGGCCTAATTGTTAACTATACTCCATATTTCAGGGTGTTTTAGTCCCCCGTCGGGTAGATATTTGGCGTAACAGTAAATTCCACTATAACCGACCTTTATTCAAAGATAAGACAAGCAATCTGAACGGTGGACCGCTCAACGTCGTCTACCTCGACCACGTACCTTCCGTGGTTGTCATCAAGAACAATGACACTAATAAAGTCAGCGGGATTGAAATTGAAGTAAGATTTATGAATTACTATGTTACCTGATTGATTCAACGTTCATTAAAATCGGTCCCGTCGTTTAGGAGCCTATGCGTTACAAACAAAAGAATGCCTCTTTTAGAGTACTTATTTCGAGAGATAATAAATAGGTAGGTACATGTAAATACAAGCAGGGCTTAGAAGTTCTGCTTGAGTTTAATCTTAAATTAATACTTAGAAACATAAAATTATTAATAATAATTGTAATTATTATTTGATTACAGATCCTAAACACATTATCAGAGAAAATGAATTTCAAACCCAAACTGTACCAACCACAGAACATAGAGCTACATAAATGGGGCCAGAAGCAACCGAATGGTTCTTTCTCAGGTCTCCTAGGGGAGATGGTCAATGGACACGCTGACGTGGCGTTGGGAAACCTACAATATAATCCGTATCATTTGGAACTGACAGATTTGAGCATACCTTATACATCGCAATGTTGGACTTTTCTGACGCCGGAAGCTTTGTCCGATAACTCTTGGAAAACCCTCATATTACCCTTCAAGCAAGTATTAACTAACTAATAAAACACATTAGGGTTACGTAAAGGGTAAAAATGGGACCCTTTTACTAAGACTCTACTGTCCGTATGTCTGTTTGTCACCAGGCTGTATCTCATGAACTGTGATAGCTACACAGTTGAAATTTTCACAGATAATGTATTTCATTTGTCGATATGACAAAAAATACTAAAAACAGAAAATAATGGTACGGAAAACCTCGTCCGTGAGTCCGACTCGCACTTTACCGGTTTACAGATTGACCTAAGTACTATTACCTACTAAAATACCTACCCATGTTACTTTTTACTTTAAACTGTGCTTTTACTTTAATGAAACACAAAATAGAATAATTACAGTCAAATCAAGTACCTAGTTAAATACCTATATCAAATCATTTTAAGCTAGACACTATATCCTAATGTAAAATATGTGTACACAGCATGGTATTTCTTATTATGCAGTTAACATGTTAAAATAGTAAATAATAAATGAATAATAATTAGAAATCTATAATAGGTACGTAAGAAACCTATAATAGGTATAATTTGGAGTCTATTCATTTACTTTTTAATATGCAGTGAACAGTATTACCTAAACAATCATTTTTAACCGAGTTCAAAAAAAGTAGGAGGTTTTCAATTCGGTTGTATGTATTTTTTTATAACCAACAAGCGATTCTCACAGATACCTTATTATTGATGTTTGTTACAGATTATATATGTGGATAGCCGTATTGCTGGTTCTTTTGATAACTGGATCAATTTTCCATGGCTTGGCTCAATATTACATGAACCTTCAAGACTTTAAAAATGATCACACAAAAACAAGTAGCAAGAATAACGGTTATTTAGATGGTAGGTTAGTCATTTAAGAAGTTCAATACCTACTTACATATTAGCAAGTCCTGAGTAAAATGTAATCACACCAAAGCGTAAAAATATGGCATAAAATGATTCAGCAGGAATCATTTTATGCCATATTTTACACTCTAAGGTAAAGATTCATAACAAAGAGATAAAATGTTTAGTATTTACTTTTGCAGAAGCAAAACCAGTCGGCCTCTACTTGTTTGGCGAAATAGTTAACAGCATTCTCTACACTTACGGGATGCTACTGGTTGTCTCACTCCCGAAGTTACCCTCAGGGTGGTCCATCAGGCTTCTCACTGGATGGTATTGGCTGTACTGCATACTCCTGGTGGTGTCTTACAGAGCAAGCATGACGGCAATCCTCGCTAACCCAGCACCTCGTGTCACAATAGACACTCTCAAGGAGTTAGTCGACAGTAAAGTCACTTGCGGTGGTTGGGGTATGGAAACAAAGATATTCTTCGCTGATTCCTTGGATGAAATCGGACAGAAGATAGGTGAAAAATTCGAAACGATCGACGATCCGAACGAGGCAGCTAATAAAGTTGCTCAAGGCATCTACGCGTATTATGACAATCGGGACTTTCTAAAATATATCAGTGTTAAAAGAAAGAATATCTTAGTCATGGAATTGGCTGACAATTCCACAGACAATACATCGGGGAACGGTACTTCGAATGCTATTAACATGTCAGAGAGGAACCTCCACATCATGAGTGACTGCGTGGTTCACATTCCTGTTTCTATAGGGTTCCATAAGAATTCGCCATTGAAACCTCTAGCAGATATTTACATGAGAAGGATTGTTGAAGTAGGATTGGTTGAAAAATGGCTTAATGATGCCATGTATCCCATAAAGGCTTTAGAAATAAACGAGGAAGAGATAAAAGCTTTGATAAACTTACGAAAGCTTTACGGAGCTTTTGTAGCACTTGCAATAGGATACTTTTTAAGTGCAGTCGCCCTAATTGGTGAACT
This sequence comes from Idaea straminata, assembly GCA_951213275.1. Taxonomy (NCBI): domain Eukaryota; kingdom Metazoa; phylum Arthropoda; class Insecta; order Lepidoptera; family Geometridae; genus Idaea; species Idaea straminata. The sequence goes on from OX577849.1 coordinate 14,510,161, forward strand.
GATTCACTGGAATTTTATAGTGAAAAGAGATCCAAAGTTTGATAAATACGCGTTAGATTTGTACTACACTAAGAGAAGTAAAAACAAATTGATGTAAACTAATAATACATTTATTTACATTGAAACATGATTATTAAAATTAAACATGGCAATTTGAATAGTTTTACTCAGTCAGGGTCTAAGAGTTATAACTATGAATACCATCAACCATCATCTAGTTAATAAAGTCTAAAATCTCTTATATAATGCTAAGAACTATTTTTAAGAAACTACATTTATCAATAAAAGTATTCAAGTTTTTAGCAAATACATACAAATTACTAAATTAAATTATTCTATATTCAATGCCCACCCACCTGTCCAACAATATGGCAGTTATTTTTTATTTAAACCTATTAAGAATAATATCAAATCAAAATCTTAAGTAAATGTTTCTAAATCAAAATACATAATTTTAGAAAGTCCAGCTTTAGTTATAGTAATTTTATCTATTTTTGTTCAGTGCCAAATGTTGGTTGAGCACCATCGGGAGCATTATCTAGTATCCATGGATGTTGTAGAACACTGCTTAGGGGCAGTCTCTGGTCTGGGTTTATAACTAACAGCCTATTCATCAGATCCTTAGCTCTTTCCGATATGAAATCTGGATATTTTATGATCACATATCTAATTTTTCTATAAGTTTGTTGGGAATCTTTTGCATCAAATGGAGGTAGGCCGACTAACAGTTCATAACACAACACCCCGAGACTCCAAATATCGACTGCATAGTTATGGGGCTTACCTTCTATCATCTCAGGAGACAAGTAGTCTAAAGTACCGCAGAGTGTCATTCTTCTCGATGATGGAGAGTGGACGGACCAGCCAAAGTCAGCTATCTTCAGCTCCCAGTTGTGACCAATCAATAAGTTCTCAGGTTTTATGTCTCTATGAATTACTTTCTTTGAATGACAGTAGATCAAAGCTTTAGTTAAATCTCTTACATATATCGCTGCATTTTTTTCATCAAAACGTCCCCGTTCCTTTAGTAGTTTGTACATAGCACCATGTTTAGCATATTCTAGGATTAAATAAATGCGCTTTTCGTCATGAAAGTAACCATACATACGCAGGATATTCGGGTGACGGAGCCGGCACTGAATCTCAACTTCGCGACGTACCTGGTGTTCTATCTCCGAATCAAGAATTTGACTCTTGAACAAGACTTTTAGAGCGACGACGTAGTGCGATTCTTTTTCACGTGCTAAGTAAACATTACCGAATTTACCTTTGCCGAGGGCCCGTCCGAGATCGAAGTCAGAAAGTGACCACGACTTCTTTTTGTCGTCTTTCTTCAGTTCGTTTTTCTGGACATTTTGTTCCGCTGTGTTATCTTTTGTAGCGAGCGGTCGAGAAACGGCCAGTACGGGCACAGCTGGCACTTTGAATCCTTCTGTGGGCATTTTTTGCACGTTTCCTGTACAACCGCATCCAGTCCAGCCTGTGGTTGCGAGGCAGTTTTCTTTACACGCACATTTCTGTATATTCATTTTGGTTGGAACAGTTTGTTTTCTAGATATATTCTCACTTTTTTGCCTAATATTTTTTTTACAAGTTTTGAAGTAACGAACAAATTACAAAATTGTATGACTTCCTTCTTGGCAAATTTTAATTTAGTATTGCTAGAGTAAGCAATACAAAAATTAAATATTTTTTTAATATTCACAAACCTTATCATACTTTTTCTAGGGACATGTTACAAATTCTTTACTTTTTGTTAGCGATTACTTATCAGAATTTAATTTAGGTGTATCATAAAAGAAAAGCAATTTTAATTTAAAAAATGCTTGCACTTGTTTTAAAAATGTGTATGTGTATAATATGTTTACTTTTGACTAAATAAAATTTGTCTGGCAACTTCGGCAAAGCTTTAAACCAATCACGTAGTTGCTTGTATATGATTGGTTGTCACAGAGTCAGCTGTTGTTTTACTGTCACTAGACAGAACTCTGCTGTCTGTCAAACAAGTGTCATTCGTTCGCCAACTGTTTGTGACAAGTGGGCATTTCGTTTTCCACTAAAAATGTGTAATTTTCACGCATTTTCTTATTAATTGGCTGTTAAATCTATAATAAACGAAGTCCATTTAATAACAGCAGTATCCTTATACCCATAATTTATTCGACTAGGCTCGAATAAAAGTTGCAATCGGTATGTATCCAAGCAACATCTTTTAGCTTTAGAGCTAAATAAATAACCAAATAGCTAAAAAACTATAATATAAACTTAAAATCGACTTATTTTCAGTAAAATGTTCTAAAAAGTTTTAATGCCTATCTTTTAATATTTAATGATAAAAAAAATTTAGGTTAGGTTACTAAGGTTTGGTTAGTAAAACAAAGACGATGTCAGACGACGCGGAACAGCAAGTAGAAGAAATTGAGGTACTGAAATCGATATACGACGGTGACGAGAACTTCAAACAACTCGATGCTAAAACTTATCAATACAAAGTAAGTTCTACAGAAATGAAATTAGATCCAATCTTTGATATCCTTGAATACAAGTAGGTACTTATAAGTATGTAAATACCTACGACTTCCAAACTCCTCATCTAGGCCTCTCATTCTAGCTACTACTTATTACCTATTTAATTTCATAGTTTATGGGGCGGCAAACCTAACATGCCGGGCATGAAATTTTAAAATACCCCACTGATACCATCAATTGTCTGGTCATCATATCCCAAGCCTAATTGCTTAATTTGGGGCTGGGGCTGTGTGTAAATAATTTGTTATTTTGTTACCAGATTATTTGTTGAAAATATTTTTTTTACAAGCTTAATATGCTATAGTGAAATTATCATTTACCTTTTCAGTATGTTGACGGAGACAAATCATTCATTTTGGAAATATTATGGGGACCCACTTACCCAACAGAGAAACCGGAATTCAATTTGGATATTTTCTATAATCAACATTTGTAAGTACTACATAAAATATGAAACACACAAGTCTTAAAAGTCTAAGTGTTACAAAGGGAGGCCAATGGGCAATACAAGATTTGTTTTTTTTAAGGGGTTTTTACTAACACTCCACTTTCTCAAGAACTGTGATAGCTACACATCTGAAATTTTCACAGATGATATATTTCTGTTGCGATTTAACAAAAAACAAATAACTAAAAACTGAATATAATGGTATGGAACCCTTCTCGCTGATTGGTCGGTTTTTATTGATTGTAAGCTTTGGTCAAGAGAATGCGAGCCAGATAAATGAAAATAGATCTAGGTAGGTTTTTTTTATCTTACCCATGGTATCCCACTGCTTGGCAAAAGGCTCCTCTTCTCTCTCCATCGGTCACGGTTCTGGGCCACCTCTAGCCAAGCTTGCTCAAAGTGATTGAGATCATCTCGCTTTTGTTGCCAACCACGATTTCGCTGAGCACCAGAACTAGAATGTTAATAAAAACGGTCTTTCTGTTCATAGATATCTTTCAGTTTTTAATCCAGTGCTAGTGATGTTACTGCCATCTAGGCATAAGGAACCCTTGTTAATTCTCCTTCCTAACAATCCTAATTTCAGACTACCCTCAGTAAAAAACACCATCCTAACCATGGTAGATACAGAGGCCGACCAATGGCTCGGCTGTGCTATGACATATACACTATTTGAGTGTCTCAAGGAGAAGGTGCCTGAGATATTGGCCGACCAAACTGAGGAGGTGGTTGTGGCTAGGATAGAGAAGATTGCTATTGAGGATCCTAATCAGGTGATACTTTTTGTTAATTTGCGAGTAAGGTTACTTTCAAACTTTTGTTTAATTTGAACCTTAAATCTATTATTTACATAATTAGGTACAAAACCATTTTAACTTTTTATGGACTAAAACCTTAAAAAAAAAGTTATCTTCTATCCCCATTATTTACAGATTGAATCAAAGAAACCGGACAAGAAGGAGCAACTAACGAAGGCACAGAAGCGTCGTCAGTGGGACCGAGCAGAGATGGGCCGGGGGGGTGAGAAGCCCCGCGGCTGGGACTGGGTCGATATTGTCAAACATCTCTCACAGGTAATATAGCAGCTAGTTACGATATCTGCAGTCCGATAATCGAAGGGAACCGATAAATTATTTAGAACATATTGATTTAAAACCTGAAATGTTACATTATTACTACTTATAATTAACTAGCTGCGCCCCGCGGTTTTACCCGCGTAAGTCCCGATCCCGTGGGAATATCGGGATAAAAAGTAGCCTATGTGTTAATCCAGGTCTCCAGCTATCTACATATTGAGTTTCATTGCAATCGGTCCAGTAGTTTTTGCGTGAAGGAGTAACAAACACACACACACAAACTTTCACATTTATAATATTAGTAGGATTATCGTAAGGTGAGACCTAATCAATCCTATTTCCTACTAATATTATAAATGTGAAAGATTGTGTGTGTGTGTGTGTGTATATTTGTTAGTCCTTCACGCAAAAACTACCTTGATAGCTGGAGCCTCCGCGTAGAAGTGGAAAACTTGAAGTAGATTGGACCAAAAAACTCGTTGTCCCATACAAACTTTGCCCCCCTTTTTCACCCCCTAAACTTCGGAAAATTCTTTCTTATTGGATGCCTACGTCGTACAAAGAGCACACCCTACAAGTTTCAGGTCTCTACGATCAGCGGTTTAGGCTGTGCGTTGATCCGTCAATCAGGACAATGCATTTAAATGTATAGAATAACTAGCTGCGCCCCGCGGTTTTACCCGCGTAAGTCCCGATCCCGTGGGCATATCGGGATAAAAAGTATGTGTTAATCTAGGTCTTCAGCTATCCAGATACCGACTTTCATAGTAATCGGTCCAGTAGTTTTTGCATGAAGTAGTAACAAACATACACACACACACACACAAACATAACATACTTACACACATAGCATACTTTCACATTTATAATATTAGTAGGATTGATTTTTGACAAATATTTGTTCTATCTCACAACAACGCAGATTGTATTTATATTCCCGCTATGGAAGGTGAGATGACGAATGACACCATTTAACTTGGTTTCATCAACTCGATTACCGAGCGAGTGCCTTTAAAGGGCAAGTTGAGAATATACTCTTTTTTATTTCTAGGCGCCGCATCAACCTGCAGCCACATCATGACAACATTTATTGAGCTATTAGTAAATAGCGAATGACTGTCATATTGAGTGATACTTGTGTGAAAGGGGTTATAGCATAAGAGTATGGAGACTGGCATAGTAGGTAGTCACCTCAGTCTTTTGTTTTATATTTTATGCGGTCACCTTTCAAACCTATGAGAATGTATAGGACATTCATACAAACAACAAATGCCATGTAAACAAATTTGAGAAAGTGTCAGGTTTGCCTGTTATTTGTTGGTAAAACATATTTTATAGGGTTTTTTTATTTGCTATATAACAGAAAACCTTAACGAGATTTTGTTACATCGTAGTTTTTAATTGTATTAGTGTCCTCTATACATTTCCATAGGTTTAAAAGGTGGCCGCGCAACTAACGAAACTAAAAATGGCTGACCGTTTACTATGCCAGAATGTTACAACCTCTTTGTTTACAATGAGGATTCCTCAATGAAACAACTAGTTCTAAATTACCTCAATAGATGGCACTTCTCCGAGACAACACTGAGGAGCGGCAGACAAAAACTGCAAAATAATAAAAAAATTTGATTAGATTTAATTGCTTTAATTTGTAAATCCGTTTCGATCATTTTATACCGAATTCAAATCGCGAAAATCGAGGAACATACCAAACAGAAAGATAACCAAAATTATTTATAAATTATAATAAAATTATTCGTTGTTTAACCGACCAAAAGTCGAAATCAATAACCATATCTTACTTGCTTCAGTCATTCACACACAGTTCGCAACTAGACCTTTGTAGTTGGGTCTGTAGAGATCTAGTTCTACGACTAACTGCAGCAAATATGATTGGTTATCCATTTCGACTACCAAGAAATTTTAGACGGCTTGACCAGATATTTTTATGTAAGTTCTAAAATTAATATTACTGGAATGTTTTAATTCGTGAGTTAAAAGAAAGAACTAAAATGCCTAGAATCTTGCTTGTATTGAAAACATTTATAGAACAGACGTTCTGGGGCTCTACGGTGGTTCTGCAATTATGCAGCCGACTGTACATCAAGGAACTTCTTAGCGCCATCTGTCGAGCGATTAAGAACTAATTCAGGAAGAAGGCCTTTTTTTAAAACACTCATTTTGTAATAGTGCTGATATTGTATGTTGAGATAATGTTAAATGAAGGTATTCTTAATTCTAAAAATGTATTGTATTTGTTAGTCAATGAATATTGTTCATTTTACGTTAATTTTAATAGTAGTCATTAAAAACAGATCTTGATTTTGAATTGTTTTCATAATTTGTATTAATTTAATTTTTTATGTACAGATTTTCGTAATCATATTTACATTTATTTTACGAATCAATGATCACTAATGGGGTACTGTCGATTAGTAGTGCGTGTTTTTTCGTATAGCAAACGCTACATCTCGAAATTGTATAAAAAATTGAAGCTTCGTATTATGTAACAGGTTCAAAACAAAGCATAAATTGTTCGGTATTTGTAATCTTGACCTTAGTGAGTATGATCACAAAAAAATTGCAACCCTATCAGTTTCTTGTCCTCTACTCATTAATGGGCGCGTTCCGAAGATACGCATCCTAACTTCGTTTTTAAGACGATTCAATGTGATGTCATGTCAATTATTCCAACGGGAACCAAAACAATTTTGACCATGATTTTACAACTTTTCATACAATTTTTACATTTACGCAAACGCGATTGTAGCGTTTGCTATACGAAAAAACTCGCACTACATCCCAGCGCCATTTGTCGAGCGGTTTGGAACTAGTTTAGAAAAAACGGATTTATTAAAGCTTGTTCCTGCGTTATAATATTTAAATATCAAAGACTGTTGAAGAGTTATCTTTTATTTTAGTACAAATCATGTACTACGAGGGATTTAAAACTGTTCCAAAATACCGGTAAATTACCGGTACTTAGAGGCTCTAGAATCTTTATTTTACCAGTACAGACGGTACGGTTTGAAACAAATACAAACTTGCTTGAATATTATGTGAGTGAGCGAGATAAGTCTACAAATGGTGATGTCAGTCGTTATCAGTTTAGCGGGAAAAAAACCTTTTTTTTAAAGAGAATATGGACGTCATTCTATCAAAAGTACCGGTATTTAGTCTTTTTACTGGTTGGTATAGAACCGGAACTGTTTAAAAATCCGTACCGTTCCGTTTTGTTTCTTTTTAGGAACCTCTATGAAGAACTGTAACTTTGGAACCGGTTTTCAAACCCTTTCTACAAGTTATGCTCGAAATCAATAACCTATCAGCTACCAAGGGTAAAAATAACTTTATTCTAATATCTTTCTTAAAGCAAAAATCATCAAACAATAACGGTTGTTGCCATCAGTAGGTGGTAGATAGTTTATTGATTTCGACGATTAAACACCGCTATGTAACTGCCAATATTATTGCATAATTATGTAAATTATAAATGAATTATATTTATTTACTCTATGTATTTTAATGTTTATTTATCTGCGAGCTGCGGTCCCGCGTTTGTAAGAAAAAAAGAAAATAGTTTATTTCCTTTTCGTTGATAATTCAGTTTCTACTTGGTGGATTTTGAGTTCAGTTTCTACTGGGTGGATTACCTTCCTAGAAAAATTATATGAAATTCTCGTGTCTCGGTGTTAGTTACCAATCTCCGCCTAAGCAGCTGAACCGATTTGTATGATTTTTTTGTGTAAGTATATTTCTAGGTCTGAGAATCGAACATCATTTTTTTAATTATTTTCCTTTATTTTTTTGTAAGTAAATGGCAAACAAAGTTTGCCGGGGAAGCTAGTAGAGCTATAAAATTAATAAAATAAATTCCAGTGGTAACAGAGGAAAAGGCAGACAGAGTGGGTCCATTATTTTGTGTTATAGGATATCAATGGAGTCCGATTGCAATAAAACTCGAGATGTAGATAGCTAGAGACCTGGATTAACACATAAGCTACTTTTTGTCCCTAAATTTCTACGGGATCGTGACTTACGCGAGTAAACCGCGGAGCACTGCATGTTTTGATAAATAATGCATTTTTTGTCACAATTGCCGACCTCCTTGGTTAGTACTTTTTTTTTCTACTTCGATTATGGCTTCGCGATGGTTTCATACTTGTTATCAATTTGACATTTCTTTAGGCTCGACGTAGTATTTTAAATCCTCTTTGGCTCGGAATAATTTGTCATATTGACATCCCAACAATATTTTATTATAAAAATAAATAAATATTTTTGTAAGTTTATACAATGATCTATACAAAACAACAATGGTACACGCCTGCAGAAGTCGCAATACACAATAAGCCTACTGATTGTTGGATTACACTTAATGGAAAAGTAAGCTTTGCTATAACCAAGTTTTACCTGTTTAGGCGTGGTTCCAGCCATCAAAAAAAGGCTGAGACACCTGAATTTGTACAGTGTACTATAGTCACATCTCTACTCATATGCTATAGTTCCGGCAAAACCGTGGGGCAAAAACGAGTAAATTAATAAACCTGTAAAATGTTAGTTTTTTCTCTCACGAAAATGAAATCGAGGAATCCTTAAACTCGTTCTAAATCTATAATATAAAAATGAATCGCAAAATGTGTTGGTAAGTGCATAACTCAACAACGCCTGGACCAATTTGGCCAATTCTTTTTTTGTTGTCTTTGATATTGTCAGAAGGTTTTTATGAAAAAAAATATTAAGAAAGTTGCACAGAAAATGATTACGCAGGTGAAACCGCGGGGCGCAGCTAGTAGATGATAAACAAGTTATTTATTGTGAGTACCTACCATATTATAACTTCATTCTAACATAAATACCTGCTAAAAATTCACATAAACCAATCAATATTATGGCACAATGGGTGACCTTATTGCTAAAAGCGATCCTTAACTCTCTCTGTTGTCTCTATGTAACTGCTCAAATGGGACTAGTTAGAGGGATCAACATTAGCCTAAAGAGTGACGTCACAAGCTTTTAGGCTTGAGGGCATGATCATCGTGCCAACACGCGCTTGCTGCGGCTTCGTTCTTCCTAGATACGAGGGTAAAAGTACCATCCTCTTCCACACTTTTGACACAGTATAAAAAGATAGACGCGAAAATCATAACCCTTCCTTGCAGTCGGGTAAAAAAAGTCTGTGTTAACCCCGATCTCCAGTTATCTACATACCGAGTTTCATCGCAATCTGCCTCGTAACTTTTCCGTAAAGAAGTAACGATTATGTACATTTACACATTTATATTTTTAGTAGGATATGATATCCAAGATGCTCAGGGTGATATAGATTCTGCCTCCTCCATCTAATACATGTCCCAGGCCCTATAGCACGCTAAAGAGCATAGATTAAAGTTGCTGGCGCTGTAAATTATCAAGATTAGTAAAGGTCAATATTATTAATAAGGTGCTCAACATGACCGGCTGGCTTGAAAGACAGAAAAAGGTCTGCAAGTGCTTGAACAGCTGCACCTGCGGGATCAAGAACTGGTTCTGTGAAGACACCTGCATGGAGACCTGCAACTGTTTCAAGAGAGGCTTCTTTTACTGTGATGCTAAACGGGTATTTTAGATTAGATATTACTTCAAGAGATCACTGGCGCCTGACAGATTCTTATTAGCAAAGCCAAGAATGAAGTTTTTTTTGCCTGAGTCCGGACTTGGGATAAAAAGTGGCTTACGTTCTCCAAGCCTTTCTCGTGCGCACTGTAAAGAAATGGAACTTTTTACCCGCGTCGCTGTTCCTCAAAACTACAACCTTGGAGTCTTCAAGTCTGGAGTGACTAGATACTTTCTAGGCGAGCATACTACATCTTCGAACTCATCTTCGCTTCCCATCAGGTGAGATGAGGTCAAATGCAACCCTATTGTGTAAAAAAAGAAAAAGACAAGTATAAGCAATATTGGCCTGATATTGCTTAAAAATCTGTTAGGCGATGAATCCATAAACATAGTGAATTGAGAACCTCCTCCTTTATTAAAAGTCGGTTGAAGTTCATTGCTCTAAATTTTTGGTACAATTAGTATATTTCCCGTAACCTAACTTGAACAGTTTTGCACGTGAATAAGGAGGAACACACCTTTTCAGAATATAGGGAATTATACTGATGGATTAGAAGTTATTAAGATTCTTTTAAATTGAATTGAACGCCAACGTGATGTACATTTTACAGGAAGCAATGGCAATCCTAGCGTTCGCCGGTAAAGACGTGAGCCACTGGTTCAAAGGAGACGATTGGATCCACTACACCCACCCTGTGGTAGGATCCCGGACCCCTTTCTACCGTCATGGGGCGGGGCCACGGCGGCCAGTCGTGCCTTCCACTCGGTGGAGGCCGTTGGAGAACCCATGGTGGTTGGATCAAAGTTTGATCGTAGGCAATTTTACGGCAAAGACTAGACCTATCAGGATTGTCAACACTTTGACAGGTAAAGCTGGTAAACACCCTCCACCCACTGTTTTACTTATGATAGGTCACCGTTTGACTACTATCACCTGCCTGATGATAGGTGACGATGCGGTCTAAGATGCAGCACATAAGCATCTTTATTTACGAAATCCTAACTTCCAGGCAACACAGTAACCCTCGAAGTATGTTCGGAAGAGACCCTCTACCAAGTACTGATGCGATACCTCCCCCACAACTCTCACGTGTTATCGTACGCGTGGCGGTACCTCGACCGGCCGCTCTGCCTCAACAAGACGCTTGAACAGAACGGAATACCTGACGAGAGAGATATCTACCACGAGCTGGGGATACCGGATAACTTTCATATACCGGCGATACTTATCTATTATAACGATGATTTGACTGAAGGTATAGTGCGATTTGAGTATAAAACTTATTAGTAACAAGCTGCCGGCTTCAAGAATAGTCAAAAACCTTTTTTTTACACTGCTCTATTAAGAGGCATTCGAAATTTTTAAAAAGATATACCTAATACCGCGTAGGTTTCTTCCCCAAAATTGTCTCTTTTCATTAAAAACTAGGCTAGCACGTAATTTTTTTTATTTTATTGCTATGATATAGTACCTACTTAATACGAAATAATAAAACATGTAGGTACCTACTACCTAAGTCTAGAATACAAACCATTCAAGCGATTGACAGTAATACCTTAACATTTTGGATAGAAAAATAGGTATGCCTCGGAACGGATATTCTATAAAAATACATATTTATTTTTGTTTTAGACGCACCATTCGACAAACCTCATAATCTTTGGATTGAAAGATGCGATTGTTTCGATGAGGGAGACTGTATGAAGAAAATAGAAGATATATAAAATACTACGTTCATCTACAAATAAAATATTTTATTTTGATGAAATTATATTAATATTGTGCAACTTAATTATTTATCTATTAAAAAGAAAAGTTATAAAACCGTATGAGAGTTAATAACTCTCATTATTAATATTTATTAAGATCTGCCAGGCGTGTAGCCAAAGGCGCAGGAAGCTCGCGAAATTAAATAATAAAAATAATTTTCGTAAAAATCAACCGATTAGAAATCGGAAATATCCTTTTGTTCATTGGATTAAAGAGCCTTCGACTTAAGAACATTTTTAACCGACTTCAAAAAAAGGAGGAGGTTCTCAATTCGGTTGTATGTTTTTTAGGGATGTTCGCGCATATCTTCTTTGTTTATTAACCGATTTTAATGAATCATGTTTTTTAATTACACGGGCACCCGGCACTCCGTTCTTTTAAATCAGTAGCAACTTTTTGCTTGACTCGTGTCAGCGCGCACGCGGTCATGATCATTTGAACCTAGGTTACCTATAGATTGACCTTTTGTTTTTATTTAGTTGCGTGACTTGCGCGTGCTGCATTTTTAACTGCAATATGAATTGATAATTATGGACTTTTTATTTAAAAATAGGTTGGTTTAAGTGTGTAGTGATTTTAAAAAAATTACAATGTAACTACAGGTTGTTATAGTATAAACCTAACACATTTTTTTAAAAATTGGTTATAAGTGTAGGTTTGCTTTATAGAAGAAAACCGGCCAAGTGCGAGTCGGACTCGCGCTCGAAGGGTTCCATACCAAAATATTCTGTTTTTAGTATTTGCTGTAATAGCGACAACAGAAATACATCATTTATTTTGTGAATATTTCAACTGTCTAGCTGTCACGGTTCATGAGATTCAATCTGGTAACAGACAGGCAACTACTTAAAAACAGATAATTAGATGAATATTTGCTTTATCGTCATTCTGAAAAACAATTCATTTGTTTATTTTCCTTAAATTTTGTTACTAATATCAAGGTTTTTAAAAAGCCTTTTAGAAAACATCCTATATTTCACAGAGCTCTAACGCCCTTAACCCTGGCAAGTGAGCCTGCCACCATAAGTCCCATCATGCTTGCCTAAGCACGGTTCCTGCTACAGATAATAATGATACAAATGCCTTCAAACAACTTTGAATAATGGAGGTTTTTTTAGCTTGAACTTGTGTTAATATTCATGATGATTGTTGAGGTATGTTCATGGGCTTTTGGTGTTAAAAAATGTATGTATGCTGACTACATCGGTTGGTTTAGATTTTTATCAAAGAAGCTATATTGATGTGAAACATCTAAAACCGATTTCTGACGTGGCGACGCTATATGATGATATATATATATATACGCAGTCTATATGCAGTAGTGTGTGTACGGGTTACAAAAATAATGTCGAAGTCGAGGCTCACATTTTTTTATTAACAAGAAAAGGTTTACCTATTATCTTCTCGGCAATGAAGAAGTAGAAGACAAACCCTTGTCTAACCTGAACTCCGTGTTACAGGAGGCAGAAAAATGGTAGGTATAGGTACCTACATAAGTTCCTTGGGATGTCGTCCTTACGTATTGCATGATATAATTTAAAATGCCTTATTTATAAAAACTTCTGGACCTTAAAATGATCGGCACCAAAATAACTGTAAGCGATCAGTTATATGTCCGACGCAAACTGTAGGCAGTTAAAAGAAAACAGTCTGACCTAACCATAACCAAAGCATATTATTAGGTAGAAAAGAACCTAACCCACAATCGCATCAATATCACCAAGTTTCTAGTTGGTACGACCTGCTTGGTACCCACGCGAAATCGCGCTTCTACATGCTACCTGCTATTTACGTCGGCCACCACGCATGCGTGCCTACGATAATACCACTTGTTGCCCCAATATACCAACCCCATGCAAAGCGGCCGAATAAAAATAAACAATCGCCATTTTAAACCATAGACACCGTGAGTGAATGGCGGGAGGCGCGCGTGTGACGTTTCCAATCGGGATATTTGAATTTCGAACAATTTTGCAAACAGTCGCTACATGATGGCTGGATGTAAAAACAAAAAATTGTTGTTTGCACAACCGCGTTAAGAAAACTTGATTCTTAATTAAAAAATCAGTGATCTATTTACTGATTGAATGAATTTTTGCAGAACAATGTGCTAGTAGATTACTTTTCTAAGATAATACATATTTGTGTTGTGTTAAATGTGACGTGAAAGTTGGATTTACCCCTTTTAAAATTCCGGTAAGACATTCATTTTGATTTAATTGGGTTTAGGTAATAAAGTCTATAAGATAGATTGCTACATTATTTATTGTAACCACCATCTTTAAATTACATTAAATATAAAATAAAAACAAAGCTACAAAGGGCGGTCTTATCGGATCGTTCAAAGCGATATCTTCCAGGAAACCTTGAAAAGGTTTATAAAGGTGTACTTTCAAGGTCTAGGTTATTATATTATATTACTAGCTGCGCCCCGCGGTTTCACCCGCGTAAGTTCCGATCCCGTGGGAATATCGGGATAAACAGTAGCCTATGTGTTAATCCATGTCTCCAGCTATCTAGATACCGAGTTTAATCGCAATCGGTCCAGTAGATTTTGCGTGAAGGAGTAACAAACACACACACACATACGCACACACAAACTTTCACATTTATAATATTAGTAGGATAGTAGGATAGGATAGATTTTTTACCCGACTGCAAGGAAAGGGTTATGTTTTTCGCGTCTATCTTCGTATGTTCGTTTTTTATTCGTGCTTGCGATGTTTTTCTTCACGGAAGCAGTAAACATCTAAGTAGATAGTTAGAAATATAATATGATATTTCACCCCACGCCACAACTTGGCCAAACCTTCATTCCATTAGTGTTTGATGGAATTAAATTGGAGCGATCAACCCCTATCTTATTTCACCCCTATTTTATAACTATACTTTTAAAACAAAGCGTTTCCCTTCTGACTCGATCGCCTTACTATTATTTAAGTAGAGAAAGATTTTATACCAGCAGCGTATGATTTTCCCCGTGACTTTTTAATATTTTCTTTCATAACAACCCTCTCCTGACAATAACAAACACAACAATAAGAGAATTAGTGAAATGGGTCCAGCCATTCACGTGTGATGTCATTTTAAAGAGAAATAGGGATTATTTTTTATCTAAGACTAGCTTTTGCCCGCGACTTCGTCCGCGTAGAAGTCGAAAATAGTTCTATGGCTTTTTTAGCACGTTCTCCATTCTGTGAAAGAATGTTTATACAAAATTTGAAGTAGATTGGACCAAGGAATCACGTTGTCCCATACAAAGTTTGCCCCCGGTTTTCACCTCCTAATGTGGGCCTAAGGCCCAACACAACAACAACAGGTTTAGGTTGTGCGTTGATCCGTCAGTCAGTCAGTCATCTAGGACTAAGAATTTTATATGTATAGAGGATAGATAAAAATAGATAGATATGTACCTACTTCTGTGGAGCAAATTTTTAATATTCGATTATTTAATAATTTTCGAACTTATTTTTTTTTTGGTCGACTTTTTTAGCAGCACGTATTATAATAAAAGTATTTTTTCTTAAAAAAGTTTGGTGATCTTTAATTAAAGCGGGTCATGAAACTATTTGGAAAGGTTCATGTTTTGTTCCTTGACCCCGCTCTTTTCATTATTTCCAATTATCAACAGTCACCCACAATGAAGTACGTATATAAGATAAAAAATTGTCTATTGTGTTATCTCAATCGGAACATTGATAGCACGGCTGTCAAATACTTCTATTGTCTATGCCCGCTTCCGGTCTCTAGTAACCAAAATAAAAAAATACATTCATGTTTGTTTGTTTTTTAGGGTTTCGTACCTCAAGAGGTAAAAACAGGACCCTTTATCACTCTCTTGTTTTTAAATTAAAAAATATCAAGAATTTGAAACACTAGCTGCACTAACCATACCATAGAATATTTGATTTAATTCAAATTAAGTTTATCAAAACCCATTTATTCAAATTAATTTTATCTGTGTATTCAATAGCCTTGGCGTAGACAGACTTGAAAGAAAAAAATAAAAAGAGGGATAAGAACTAAAAAACTCAAAAATAGAATTAGAATATAATATTCTGTATATTCTTATCACTCTCTTGTTTTTTGATTAAAAAATATCAAGAATTTGACATACTAGCCGCACTAACCATACCATAGAATATTTGATTTTATTCAAATTAATTTTATCAAAATCTGTGTATTCAATAGCCTTGGCGTAGACAGACTTGAAAGAAAAAAATAAAAAGAGAGATAAACAACTAAAAAACTCAAAAATAGAATCAGAATATATATCTGAGAATATATAAAAGTATTTTATTTTTAGTAGCCGCTTCTAGTCAAAATTCTTTTTTTTTCATTTCAGGAAGAAACTCATGAAAAACATGGCGACATTACCGATCTACGTCTCGTTGAGCAGGTAAGAATGATTATACATACATCTTATTAATATAAAATTGAAATACTTACTGTATTTGACGTAATAACGTCTTATAAATTGGTGACCACATACACTCTCAAAAAGCAACGTATGAAAATGGTAATGTCAACTATACAAAAGAGTTCTTATGACGTTGTCACGTAAAATTATCGTCCGTATACGGACTTTACAGACCACCAAGTGTAGTTTCACGTGCGTCTATGTGTATGTGTCTGTCTGTAGCCATCGTAGCCAAATACCTACTTATCCTACTAATATTATAAATGTGAAAGTATGTGTGTGCTTGTGTGTGTGTGCGTGTATGTTTGTTACTCCACGCAAAAAATACTGGACCCATTGTAATGAAACTCGGTAAGTAGATAGCTGGAGACCTGGATTAACACATAGGCTACTTTTTATCCCCATATTCCCACGGGATCGGGACCTATGCGGTTGAAACCGCAGGGCGCAGCTAGTAAAACATAGTGTACAACAGAAAGAATATCAAATTAGATTTTTACCAGACTTGTCCATTTCTTTTGGACAAACTAGTTAGACCAGAAAGTTTGATCAGCAGGAACGTACCTTCCTAGAGTAATAAGTACCTAGTACTAAGTACCTAGTAGTACCTACTTAGTATCAATGTATAATCGCTTCATTCTAGTCTATTTATAACGCTTTACGACATTTTGACGATCAAAAAACACTGTCTCATTAAGGGTTCCCTAGGGATAGAGTAAACACCACGTCAATGGAATCTCTCTATTAGAATTAACGACGGAACCATAATTGATTAGTTTACGACTACATTAATGAATACATACTAAAAAAACAGATGTTTTTATCAAAGTGACTTTACTATAGGTCTTATCTTTTTAGGGTTCCGTACCCAAAGGGTAAAAACGGGACCCTTTTACCAAGACTCCACTGTCCGTCTGTATGTCTGTCAAACCAAAATAAAACAATTTACTGTATTAAAAGTAGGTATAGGTAGTTAAATAAACATAGATGGCGCGAAAAACATAACCCCGCAACGTGCTTGCAAACAAAAAAAAGGCACCTCTATTAATAATTAGTCATTTTCACCATCACAAAACTTACCTAAATTAACTTACCTTAAACTTTAATTGACAATTTAACCCCAAATAAAGCTGGAATTAGCATTTGAATGGGCAAAGCTTTGAAAGCTCTGCCTAACTGTACATCCATTGCACATACCAGCGTGTATTGTGCGAGCTTTCCGGCAAAGCTTCCTGTCTCCAAAATAGGAAGTTCGAAGACGTGGACAGTGGGCAGGTATAGGGTTGGGGAATTGCGACGGAGATTAAAACAATCTGGCATAGTAAAGGTTAGCCATTTTTATTTCGTTGCCGCCGTTTGGCTGGCCAACGCGTCTTTCGGCCAAAAGGTCAATTAGGGTTGGCGAATTACGACTTTTGTGTTGAAAATAAATAGGGGATTGTAATTGTAATATTCTGGCATAGTAAACGGTTATGTATTTATATTTTGTTGCCGCCGTTGGGCTGGCCAAAACTTATTTTGGCCTAAAGGTCAATCCAAACCCATGTCAAAATCTCAAAAAAGATTCGCTTCATTTCGTTATTTTTATCTAGTAATTATTTTTCCAGGTCTTAAGTATTTTTAGTTTTCAATTATTTTACAAGGATTAAGAGGCGGGATAATAATGACTAAATATGAATACAATTATGTGAAAATTAAAAATAAGATTTTTCCCTTGAAATCTGAAAATTTGAATTATAGATATACCATCCGGGATATTCTGTCTATAGACAGCCCTAAGCTACCAATAACTATCTAATCTTCATTTAAAATTCCATACTTGTTCAATTGCTATTATAATTTCGTTCAAACAACGTTTCCCACATACAAACTACATAAAAACGTCGACACGTGTCATCGCTCGCATTACCTGTCCAATTTACAAATAAATATTGACGTAAAAGGAAATGGTTTTAACAAGTTGGTGAATGGTTACATGGCAGTTTGTTTCAGAATTGTTTATTGAATATTCATTGACTATTAATGAAGAAAATATTATTTCTCTAGTCAAACAGTTAAAGGAAAAATGTAGACCATATTTATCCATAATTAACCATAATAAACACATGTAGACCACAATTTTCTAAATACTCAATTTTTTATAAAGCTTTTATACTATCCCAAATTTAAATGAAAGTGTTGTTTATGAATTAAGCGCCAATTATTGTTAACTAGCTGCGCTCCGCGGTTTTACCCGCTTCACTCCCGATCCCATGCGAATATCGGGATAAAAAAGTAGCCTTTGTTATTTCCAATGAATCAATGTATCTTCATATCAAGTTTCATTAACATCGGAGCCTATTCGTTTAAACATAAAAACAAAAAATCTTTCCTCTTTATAGTATTAAGTATAGATTTGACTGCTATTTTCATTAGGGTTAGTTTAAAACCTTTATAAAGAATGTAATAATTGAAAAATTACATTAATTAATTTTACATTTCGATTTCTAAGTTGGAAATTTTACGAAAATCTGCACATTTTCCGAATTAAGTGGACATCCAAAAACGAACACAAAGACATGTAGATTAAGATCCCGCCTATACCACTGAACTTTTTTGATTTTATAAAAGCTGAGAATTTCTCAGAGCATGCCCCGACACAGTTATGAACGATGTGCAATTATGCAGTTCAGACCATAGTGGCTTGGTGGCATAGTGTTATCAGGTAGCAAAGCCAAGAATCGAACCTGTTAATTTTGCAATAAAATAAATCGCCTATATTTTTGTACCAATGGATAATGTTGCTAATAGCCAGACATTTTCAATAGTCCCAACACTTTAGTCAAGTGGATACAGATAAATAGATAGATAGATAAACTCTTTATTGTACCACATTAAACCTTAATTATAACATAAACTTCTGTTACAAAAACAATATTAAACCTAACAATATGGCACGAAGGGCCGCCTTATCGCTAACAGCGATCTCTTCCAGGCAACCTTTGGGTGGACAAGAATTAAAGAAGGGGATGGGTGGGTTGTACATAACGTGATAGGAATATAAGGAGGAAAACAAAATAAATATTAATATACATACAGATGTGGCCTCAGATATTCTAGACACATCACTACTTGATAATAAAGTACGACTTCTTGGATTTTACATTAACTTGTTTTAATTTAACGCTTCATTTACTCTATCCAGGCAATTAGATCTTTATCTATCTAATAATGATCGATTACCATTTATAGATGGATAATTACATAGGTACTTATACTGTATACTTATTTATAACTTATTATGATGAGATAGTGTTTTAGGTATTAATATAGCACATAATTAATTTAAGAGCGTTCGCCAAGTACCTATGTAAATACCTACTCAGGCAGTCCATGTTGAGTGCGAGGTTTTCCACGCTAGAATGTACTCTGAAACATAATATTTTATATTTTTGTTTTCGTATATCTAAGGAGTACCTACAGCTATCACTATAAACTAGAAACATAAATATACCTCTAAATCAGATGGTCAATAATGGCAAATAATAATATTTCTTGGAGTCATCTTGTACTTGGATTTTTTTAATTTAAGGAGCCGAATACAAAATGCCTTTCGCTTAAAAACATAATTATTGATTTTTGCTCTAAAAATTGTTGTGAGTAGTGAGTAGGCAAATTTCCTACATTTTGGTATCATTTAACGGCGAAAATTCTTTGTAATTTCTAAGCTTATCCAAACTTAGTAAAAATCCTAAAATGGCATTGATAATTTTTTTAATTTAGGTTGGAAAACTATTGCGAGACTGAGAAAATGTGAAGTGTTTCGTGTTGCATTATTATTGTAGAACTTTAATTCAATTTATGCCAGTATGGAGTAGATTGTGATGGTTTTTGTTCCCAAAATTCCTTAACTCCGTTCAGGTAACGTTGCAATAACATTTTGTAAACCGTGAACAAACTGCCGGATGGATAATAAACCTTCTTAAAACATTTTCAGCCTCAGCATTTGCACCATATTTGATACAAATATGACGAATATTTTACACTGAAATGATGTATAAATCATGACTATTACATATACGAGTAGTCATAGCTTCACATAACAAACTATTTTTACACACGTCTAACTGTAAATCAATTACGGTGTTCTTTGAACATTAGTCTGAACATCAGATAGTATTGTCTAGTTGTTGGAACACAATAGAGTGACATGCGACACGGTATCATTTTCATACTATAGTTACTTCGAGCAATTAATTAGTTTAATAAGTGTTGCAGCAATCCTTACAAGAGAGTCTGTACGTTTGCTACGTCTTTGTTAAACAGTTCCACCACCGATTTGGGTGAAAGAAAGCTTGGCACAGGAATGAGATGTTTACATAAATACCTCTTAGTCCAATATACATGTGACGCACTGAGAACCTAAGGTATCTAAAAATAAGTTATGTCTAATCGCTCTGGGATCTTACTCTTTCTAGAATATAGGATTTACTTTCATCCCTGTTTAAAGTTGGTGTATGATGGTCGTCTTCTTGCTTTCATCACAATTAGTCTTTAGTTTTCAAGCTCATACTGCAAAGTCTTCTTCTTCCTCCTATCCTTATTCCATTATTTGGGGTCAGTTTTCATAGTTGTTCTTTGTCAGGACGCTCAGTTCTAGGTCGTCTTTGTTGAAATGTCAGAATTTTCATGTCGTTATTAATGTCACGAAATATACAAAGATCATCCTAACTAATATTATAAATCCGAAAGTTTGTTTGTTTTTTCCCTCTTCACCACAAATGGTTTAGTCGAGTTTAAAGTGATTTCGGATTCGGACAAGGTGAAATCGCAGGGCGCAGCTAGTATAAAATAAAATAAAAATAAGAACTATACATATTTGTCGTAATTTTGGTAGTAGGGTGATATTTAATTTGTCCTTGTCTTGCCCGATTTTACCGCTCTACTGTGAACAAATTAATTAAACGTTGTGGGAATAAGATCGCGTGACAATACGCTCTTACCTCAACAAACTTGTTCGCAAGAAAGCAATGAATCTCGCGATGATTTCTGCTGTGTTTTCAGGTATTATGATTGATTGTATCAAACTACTGTTAAATCACCGTGTAAAATGCACTTTTTGATGTATTGCAGCTTTGAGTAGGAAGTAAAATCAAGTAAATAATAGTTTATGAAGAAAATAATATGTTGGAATCGTTTCTCAGTGCGATCCAAGGGCGAATCGAGAATTTGTGGGGCCCTGGGCAAATACGTCTTAGGCCTGAGGGTCTTCCTACTTCCCGCTTCCTCTTTTCATCTTGGAAACATTGATATCTATTCCAACATGAATGTTTTTTATGATAGATGTTGCATTCCTACTTTCAGGATCTTTTAATAGATTTTTTACTATATAATATCGTCTATGATTTATGTCCAGGGCGCCATGAATATAAAAGGCCACACCTTATGTATCCACGGGGCCCTGGGGTGGAGCCCAAAAAGCCCTTAGGTAGAGCCCCTAAGTGCAACCATAAGTAAACGACATTTTATTATTGGTAACAAGGAGTTAAATCTTTTTCCAGTAAAATAATTATATTTACATGTCATTTTGCCACTTTGCCAGCGATCAACGAGCTAGAGTATAGGTAGTGATTATACACAGGTAGTTTGTCTGCGCTCGCGCACCAGCCTGCTGCGTCCGGTCTGAGCTGTCATTAGTGAGTTCCGGTTACCGGGCGGCGGCATAGCGACGATGAAACTTAAAAATTATTTATTTATTTACTGGCTAACAAATAGTTAATAAATAATTAATTACTTAAATTTAAGCTATTTTTTGTCCAATTAATCGGAAATTAATAGTTGGAAATCACTTTCATTTCAACTAAATCATTCGTCATCTTTACCTTTTTCCTTTTTTTTTTTTGGGCAGAAACCATTACCTACTTTAATTATAAGCTCACAGTGACTACATAAAGCAAGAGCAAGCAAAAATTATGTCTTTTCACTATGTAAATTTTAAAAGCTAAAAATCTATATTTCAATTACTCTTTAGGCATTTTGCGTTTTAGATGAGGGATACTTGTAATTTCATTGTAAACAAAAATCAAAAAGCAAATCAATTATTTTTATTAAAATGAGTACCTATCTGTTTAATAATTCATTATAAACAATTATCTCCAAGATTTTAGTTCCCACTAAGTCAATGCACTTGATCCTTTGTCCTGCGCCCACGCACCGTGAACCGACGAGGATATTTTTATTTTTATATTTTTTAACTAATTTCGGTTGTAATTTTATCTTTGAGTATGTTAGTATGAGAATTTGGATAAGACATATAAACTTTACTGAAATCACGAAGTAGTGAAGTCAGTTTACGTTTTACTGAAGTCAAAAATTATGACTTTTCTGACGTAGCCGTAGTTTTAGATCCCATGGAAATATCGAGATTAAATGTATTATTCATTGTATGCCTATATTACTGCTAATGAATCAAAGTATCAGCATACCAAGTTTCATCAAAATCGGTCAAGTAGTTTCGGAGCCAATTCTTTACAATCTTTTCTTTTAATTAGTGTAGATAACAAAATTCATTTGCAGTTTTTTAAGCGCGTGCTGTCGTAAAATCATTCATATGAAAAATATAGGTTACTTAGTTAATTGTGTGTTCTTCTCTAACAACAATGTTGTAATTGCGATATTCTTGTTAATGATTCTTATCTTTATAATCGAGATAATTGTTACCATCATGCGAGATATTTTATCGATTCATTAATCGGGTTTATTTGTCTATAATTGTCGGTTTATGTTGATCGTTAATTTCTGGAATGTGTGCTAGTTAGATACTTAGTGATTTCAATGTTAATATTTTATGTATGTAGTAAGGACAGATTAGCCTTACGATTTACAGAAGTATGGTCAAAGAAAAAAGCAATGAATCAATATAATTAGATCGAAATAGAAACAAAGGTTGATCAAAATGCAAACAAAAAACGACCGAAACTAGGTATAACAAAAGACGAAAACAAATTTAATATTTCTTGATATAAAGTGTTAATAATCGAGAAAAACCACGATAAAAACAGCTGAAAATCTCGAAAAACAGTTGAAAATGTGGAAAAACAGTTAAAGATTGAAATAAAAACAGTTGAATATCGGGAAAACAGTTAAACATTGTTAAAACAGTTGAAGATCGGGAAAATACCAGCGTAAATTTAGATCACGTGGAAATTTAAGTGATGCTAAAGTGAACTTTTAGCTTGCGTCTACCACTTTTACCCGCGTAAATGCTGATTACGTAAAATATCAGGATCAAAGTAGCCTATGTAAAAATCATCTCCACCTATCTACATACCGAGTTCCATTGCAATCGGTTTAGTAGTATTTCCGTGACGAAATAACAAACTAGCAGTCATAATTCAGTAGAATTGGGATGATATTTGTTGAATTTGTTTTTTCGTTGTATGTATTTATTTATTTCGTAACTCCTGGATATCGATCCTTCAAAGAAATAAAAACGATGCGCCTACGCATGTCGGTGGCTGTTGATAAACGCATTAGGATCATGCCGAATATAGATTTTGAGACCAATAAATATGCATCAACCGTTAGGTATTGAAATCTTGTTTTGCTAAACATTTTTAACTGATTTAAATTGAGTAATAAATTAATACATTTTGGTTACAAATTAATAATAACATGGCCTTTACATTAAACTTAGATGAATTATACAGCGCCAGCAACTTTAATGGGCGCTGTAGTTTCTAGGACCACCCCACCTATAGTACCATCCTCTCGACCATGTCCAGGGGAATAAATCAGGTCCCAACTAAGCCGCAGGTTGCATCACGATGTTTTCTTTACACAAGTTTTCTTAATAAAAAATGGAATTGTAATAAACTTAGCTATTACCTGTATTGAATTTAATAGGCTTTTTGTGTTTTACAGTTTATGTAGTTCATAGGCTCACTGTAAGCGCATGCGTAAGTAAGTTTTTGTTGCGATTAAATGGATTCTAATTGCAAAAGTCGGCAAAGTGCGAAAGTCAAGCACTAGGCTCTTCAATCAAAAATTTATTGGGGCAAGGCCAGTCGGGATTCGAACCGACAATGACATTCGAAATGAAAGTCTAGGTATCTAACTAGGCGATGTTGTTTTGAAATAAGTCTCTACAAATAGGTAAGATATTCTGATTGAATACTTCAAAGTATAAACAGTTTAGACCGAGTATACATAAGTAGTTCAACACATATAATAGGTCTACAAAGAATGCCATTTCTCTCAACACTTCTCACGGTTTCTCCGCAACTGTTCTGCGACAAATTTCTCTAGTCTTACTGTTGTTATTGATTTATCTACCTTCGACTTGATACGAAATTGTTCCATTCAAGTGTTAACTGGCAATCTCTAGGTGATAGGAAAAAAACGGCCAAGTGGGAGTCGGATTCGTGCACGAAGGATTATATTGTTTTTAGTATTTATTGTTACATCATCCGGGAAAATTTTAACCGTCCAACTATTACAGTACATGAGATACAGCCTGGTGACAGACAGACAGACACTACCCTCACTAAATACCAACTTAAACACTGAACTACTAAGACAAAGGGCCCATTTTTTGCGCGGCCATCACCTAACCAGAACTTGAGAAATCCTGCGAATAATTATGAAAGTTTGTAAACTCTTCACGCAAAAACTACTGATACGAATCCGGTGAAACCCGTTATGTATATAGCTAGAGACCTGGATTAACATAGGCTCCTTACCTATCACTCCTATATCTTCCTATCTTCCGGAATCTGGGGGAATATCACAAATAACGTTCAGGATAAAGAATATCATGCGGGTGAAACGAAATTGGTCAATTCACATTAATTTTAGGGAGGTATCTAGGTACAAAGTCAAAGTCAAAATTCTTTATTCCTTTAGATACTTAATACATAGGTACAAGATCACATGGACACGTCTTAAAAACTAAGTTAGGATGTGTGCCTTCGGAACGCGCCCACCAATGAGAAGAAGGCACATGAAACTCATGGGGTTTTTTTTTCTTCGTGTGATCACGCTCACAAAGGTCAATATTACAAATATTTGAAAGTATTATTTGAAATGGAGCAATTAAAGTCACGTCCATGGGTTGTTATCATTAGGGTAAGACGAAGTATCATAGTACGCCTTACTGCACAATTTATGCTTTATTTAATTTTTATAGTTTAAAGAGGTTAATAGTTGATATCTTGGATGGTAGTTGATGAACAGATGGTACCTATATATACTTATTGATTAGACAAAATTAAGTTCTCAAGAAACTTGCAATTCCATGTCTCTTTAATTACGGTGAGATGACCGTCTCCCACGTCGCATCTACTTGGTATTTTGTCACGGTCCGAGGGTTTAGCATTGTCGTTGCTCGCTCCAGTAGGTAAATAACATAATACCTACCTGTCTACTTACCTATATCGTGCTTGTTACTTATATCGTGCTTAGGGATAGAATTTCCCAAAATTGTTACTTAGCGGATGCCTATCTGTATGCCAAAATTTTACTAACTAGCGACCTTCTGCTCAACGTCTACTGACTACTCGTATCCATAAGTCAGACTTGGTTTAAGTCAAAAGTTAAGGCATAGTTTTAAATTAGCTTTTAGAATTATTTAGAGCAAGTGGCCTTGTAACACTTGCTCTAAATGCATTCGAGCTTTGGTAAGAGAATGCGGACACTTGGACATATTATTCAATTATCTTGATAAAAACTTATTTCTGAGTAGATAGAGGGAAATTTAATTCTTCTGTAATTAATGAGTAACCTAGCAAAAAATCGTTTTGAGTATCAAATTTTAAAATTTCAAAATATTTTAGTTTTCAAAATCACAAAATGTTAAGAGTTTTGAACCCACATCCAGAACCCAATACGACACTCCTTGGTGTTTTAAAGTACTGCAAAATAAAAATATTAGTTGGATACGAAAACTATTTCGCGAAATTATTCACATCGGTGTTTTGTTCATAATGGATTTCGTGGAATCAAGTTCATGTATTTTTACCCGACTACGGCACAGCCAAAAAGGAACGAATATGTTTTTGACTCAGGCATATATTCATTTGTTGCCTCATATCTTTTAAACTATAGTTATTTTGAAAAATGAGATATCGTTAGAAGCGTCGTAATCGTCAGCCGGTTAAAGGCTATTAGACGTCACAAGAAATTAAATATGGCGTCAAGAAAACAGGAAACATTTAAATTTCTAGGACATCTCATTAAATGTATAGGTTTAAATGTATAGGTTATTGAGGTAATTTCCCGCATAAATCAGGAAGTACGTAAAACTACATATTGCGTTTGTTATCGCTCGGGTGCGGGTTCGATTCCTGTTTGCATTCCACTTGCATCGTAAACTTCTAACAATGCCGTTGCTTACCTCTCTACTGAGTTTACATTCCTTAGTTAATTTAACCAGGAAGGTGATATTTATGATCTTTCTTTGATATCAAGATCGATTTTGATGAAATGAACCGTTTTATGTAGCAAGCGAGTGCTCATCTAGCGCGTCATAGAAGTTTTCAATCTTTATATCGTTAATTAAAAAAAATCAAAACTCACTAAATCTGTCAGAACACAAGTCAATTAACCCACAAACAATATAAACATCATCCAAAAATGATCTAAAGAATATTTCAATCCATCACGAACTCGTCCTTGCCATGCTAAACCGATTTCCAACGAACAACTAGACCCAGAGTGACTAGTTTACCATACCATAACTGCTTTAGGAATCCTATATATTTGCACCTGCTCATAGCTGACCTTCGGATCCTTGCTGCTTAATTGAGTAACGGATAATGAGGGAAAAAATATAACTGGCTTTTGTTTGAAATGTTTCTGGAAGAGTTGGACACTGGACTGTTATAATAAACTGCGCATATGACTTCGATTCAAAAAGAAAATTCGCCTATTAGACCTCTAGAATCTTTTATTTTCATAGACCCCTTTCATTTTATACTAGAACTAGCGACCCGCTCCGGCTTCGCACGGCTATATTATACATATAAACCTTCCTCTTGAATCACTCTATCTATTAACAAAAACAGCATCATCAGCATACATAGGGACAGACAGCGGAAAGTGACTTTGTTTTAGACTATGTAATGATAGTCCCTTTCATCTTATACTCTGCGGCCATCCCATTCTTCTGCTCTCCTAATATATTTCTGTGCTTCTGCTACTATTTATCTGCTTCTGCTAATATTTATTTGGTTCTGCTACTAATTATCCATATTTTACGCCGGTTATTAAGTCATTTTATTAAATTTGCTAGTTATTTACTCATGTGATAAAAGGTTGCGGTTTTGAAATATTTTTGTACAGATATTAGGATGTTTTTAGATAAATGATATTTCTGAATTATATTCGAATAAAAAAGATTTTTCAATATTTACTCACTTTGCTTAGCAAATGTTTAAAAAAATACGATAGAAATACGTTGGTAAAAACATTTTTTTTTCTATATTTTTTTAAGTTGGATATCCTTTTATTAAACGTGAGCACACTTTTATTTAGTTTTATCGTCATAGACTGACCATAGATTGGCTCGCGTCTATACAACTTGTGAGCTAGGTACTTGTAACAATAACTGTAAAAGAATTAATTGTGTATTTTACTCTGTGGCCTGACCATCCAAAGGCTATCGACTTTAGTTTTATGATATTTTTCGTTACGCCACATCCTCGGTTTATTCTACCACAGGATGCATTTGCCACATCACTAGATGCAGTTCGAGTGAACCTAAATTTCCAGTAAATAAAGGTGAATTTTGGTTGAATCGAGAGTGTATGTTTAAGATGTCATGTCATGGCCACAAGTTTCCGTGATATAAAGCTTATAAAAGTTGTTTTAGAGATAGTTTTTTAAACTTTTATAAAGTTCAAGGTTTATCATGTAGGTATAGGTATCTGTTTCCGGAATTCTTTGCTTTTTAACCGACTTCGAAAAAGGAGAGGTCAGTTCAGTTTAGTTCTGCGGGACTGTTTCCGCATTTAGCCTCTTCATTTGGCCCATTGTGTGTGGGTTATTGGCAATCATATTAGCAAGCGCCTGAGGGCAACTTTTGTTTTACGACTTTTTGAAAATTTTAATATTGTTTTGAAAATTTTGAAGTGTACAGAAATAGCCCTCAACCCCTTTCTTATATACTCGTAATAATACCAATAACCCTGTATACTTATAGAGGAAAACGCTCGGCCAATTAATGCTCATAGAAGAAAAGAATTGTAGTTACCACTTGAATAAAATTTAATTGAAATAAATCATCTATTACTTTTCATAGTAAAATCTAAATGACAGGAAATAAATAATTGCTAGTGCTAACCGCGCTCAAGTAGATAAAGTTAGACTTTAAGTAATTACATAAGTAACTGTAAAACTAAGTGGTACTTTACATTGTTCAAAGGGCTCCCACCTTACTGAAACAACATACTTAATAAGGGGTCTTCATCAATGGCCTTGGGCGCGTCGCTTGTTCATAAAATTATTGAGTAAAAAATGTGTTTTTTTATTCTTTATCTAATTAAAATGAATTAATATTTCCCTTGGTCACGATTCACGCCATAATTTGAGAACGGCTGGATCTATTTGTCTAATTTTGGTTTAGAAATATTCGTTGGAGTCCAGGATAAGTTTAATTTTTTTAGGTCCGTGTGCATCATGTATGAAAATAATAAAAATAAGGCGGTGTAGCTAGTTTTATCTATCATTATAAAATTCTAAGTCCTGACTGACAGACATCAATGCATCGCCCGATCTGTCCATTTGTTTGAGCTGAAACAAATGGACAGACCGGGTAAAATTAGACATACTTATCCTACTAATATTATAAATGTGAAAGTTTGTGTGTGCGTGTGTGTGTTACTCCTTCACGCAAAAACTACTAGACCGATTGCGATGAAATTCGGTATGTAGATAGCTGAAGACTTGGATTAACATATAGGCTACTTTTTATCCCGATTTTCCCACGGGATCGGGACTTACGCGGGTGAAACCGCGGGGCGCAGCTAGTGTTATATACTTATGAATATTGGAAAATATAACTCTTACGTATAAGTATGTGTAATGATAACCTAAGACAAGACGGATGGACTGCGTGAGACAAGACATGGGAGAGATGACTGTGAACGATGAGATGACGACTAATTGGAGAGAATGGAAGAAGAAGACATACTGCGCCGATACCAAATAAATTGGGATAAGGGCAGGAAGATGATGTATAAATTTGAATTCTGTTTGTTTTTGTAAAAATCTTTACTTAATAAAAATAAATGAATGAGTATTAACAATTTTAGTAAGTTATAGCGATTGGCTCAAGGCCATTGGCGTCTACCCCTGCCATAAGTTTGTAGGCAAGAGGCATTGTTTGTCACCGTTCGACCGGCCGGCACTATTGCAGTCGGTTTCGTACGGTTATCACGCGTCCAACTATCGCTCTTGCAAGAGCTCGACTTAGTATCAATAAAATATACCGGAACAGTACAACACTATAAAAATTAGACAGCATTCTCGCGAGAATTCGTCTTTTTTATCAGCGAAAAAATTGGCAACCTTCGAATTTCACATACGGCCTGGGTTTAGTGTATTAGTGATATCGGTACAACACTATTATTTAAAACAAAATTAAACAAAACAAGCGCGAATTAGTCTTTTAAACCATCTCCAAAAAAAAGGAAGTTTTCTATTCGTAAGGAACGTTAATTTTTTTATCAGCAAAAAATTGGCAACGTTCTAGTTCCGCATACAGCCCGAATAAAGTTAAAGTGTGTTGGTGATACTTTACTAATAAGTAAAAATTGGAGAAAAGTGTTTTGGAGTTGAGTAACCGAGATGACCCCCGTCGGACTCCTGTTCAAAGTGAATAGGTGAGTGTGTTAGCGATGACATGATAATGGATGCTTCTGTCATATACAGTGTGTAACGGAAACCCTTGAATCCCTCTCAGGTATGGTCGGCTGCATAATCGCAGACCCACCGTAGAGCTCCAAAACGGCTGTTATAAGAATGGTTTCAACACAAGCAAGATTCTAGACACCTGCTTTAGTTGAAATTTAAAGTCTTCTAGCTCATCAATTAATCAAACAAAAATTATTAGAATGCAAACATTCCAATAATAGTAATTTTCTAACTCTACCGAGGGCTGCAATTATGCAGCCGACTGTACCATACATGCAGGAATACACCTTACCCAAAAAAATATAAAGAAAATCGAAAGATAGCTAAATACATAGATATCTCAAACTGGGCGTAAACTTTATCTAAACGAAAAACTAATAATTTAGGAAAATAGCTCAATATCCAGAGTTTTAAAATTTCAACACCATTGCTTACTTAAAAGTTTTTGCTGCCACTGGTGCTGCCATAACTTGGAAATTCCTTCAATTGCCAGTAAATTAGGGTTATTTTCCTGAACTTTTAATATTAATATTTTCTTTTATGCTTAATATCTTTAGGGTAAGTACCTACCTACTAGAGCTGTCTATCGTGCCCGTGCGTGCTGTTGCAATCTATACGTCAGTCAATAATTTGCCTGACCCTCGGACACTAAAAGAAGACTAGCATCCAAAAGTGATAACAGGGTTTTGTCACACACTGTATAGGCATGTTATTTAAATATGGGATGTGTTAATGTATGCGTTAAGTCTTTTGTATTCCATTGACAGATCGCTTTTGGCTTACAACTTAAGTTAAAGATACTTGGAAACAATTGCATTGGTTTGTATTTAATATTCATGTTTTCTTCTAAATCAAATGGTGGTTATAACATGGTGTTTACCTACTTACTGTAATGAAAATTATTCTTAAGAGGGTCACATATCGCGTAACTTATGATAAAGGAAGAGGGGACAAAAAGTCTGCTAAAAATTTGATTTATTTATTCATACAAAAAGTAATCTCTTTTCTCCCCTTGATGTTGTCAAATTTCACTAATCCATTTTTAGTGAAATTAATTTAATAAGTAAGTATATTTAAACTAAGCTTTTGTTTTGTGTTTTTTTAATTTTTTTAAACATGTTAGAGTTATTATTAAAGTTAAATACTTTTTGTAAATTATAAAACGTTACTAAGTCTAGAATACAAACTATTCAAGCAATTGGCATCAGTAACATAACATTTTGTTTCAATTTAATGATGAAAAGGTAGGTAAGCCTCGGAACGAAAATTCTATAAAAATATTATTTGTATGTGATTCTCTTAATTTGGATAAAGGCTTCTAACTTAACTAAGAGTTTTGGAATTGTTCCTAAGTCAAGGGCCGGCCGTTTTATTATAGCTAAAATAATTCTATTTTCGAATTTCCACATTCGAAACTATATAGTTTAGAAAAATATTTTCTTTCATGACTTTTCATATGGAAAAGTACGAGATTTGTAACCCTTAAGTCTTAGAAAATAAATAAAATAATAACTAGGAATTATTTATTATTTTATTTATTTTTTAAGACTTGTCTACCACACCACCTATTTAAGACCTGCTTTTTAATCATTAGTGTGATTAGTATCTAGGTTCCAGACGTTTTCAAACTTAAACATTACCTTGAAAGAAAAAGCCTGCTTATAGCGGTCACTCAAGAAAGAGGATGTACTTAGTTGTATTTTTTTGGTTTCTTCCGGCGAAACAAGTCTATAAGATTGAGGTTAATTTGACAGTTACTTATTTAACTTACAAATGGGAACGTGGTTCTATATTAAACAAGCAGCGCTCCGCAGTTTCACTCACGTAACTCCCGATCCCGTGTGAATCATCATCATCCGAGCGATGTTCCCGGTTGCATCCCTCTCGGGAGCTCGGGGTCCGCTTTCCTACTTTTACGCCTCCACTTCGCTCGATCTTCGGCATCCTGGTTTGTAAGGCCATTTGCACGTATATCACCCTTTACGACGTCAAGCCAGACTCGGGAATATCGGGATAAAAAGTAACCCAATTACTTCCAATTAAAACAAAACGAACAAAAAAAACAAGTTACTTCCAATTAATCAATGTATCCTCATAACAAGTTTCATCAGAATGGGTCCAATAGTTTCGGAGCCTATTCGTTACAAACATAAAAACAAACAGAAAAATCTTTTCTTTTTATAATATTAGTGAAGATAAACCTACTATACCAATATGGCAACGATAATAAATAATCAACCTAACACATCAATTAATTGAGTTTTAAAGTTCTACTAATGTTTATTTTATTGACCAATAAACATAAATACTTTACGGTTTTTTATCGATCTTAGTTTCAAAAAGGTCAATATCGATAGTTAAGTTGGACACAGCCCTAATTCCTCATTTAGCATTAATTAATTAGTTAGTAAAATAGAAAAAAGGGGCGTCATTTTTGGACCTTACTTAAAATTCGGAGGTCGGACCAATAAACATAAAAACAAGCGGTTTTTTTAATCTTAGTTTTAAAACAGGGTCGATAAAGTAGGACACATGCCTAATTTATAATTAAGCATTATCAAATCTTCACTATCTATACTAATATTATAAAGCTGAAGAGTTTGTTTGTTTGAACGCGCTAATCTCAGGAACTACTGGTTCGAATTGAAAAAATATTTTAGTGTTGGACAGTCCATTTATCGAGGAACGATATAGGCTACTTTTTATTTTGAAATTCCCGCGTGATTGGGACTTTGCGGGTGACAACAAGCAAGTTATAAGTATAGTATATAGGGATTATCAATATCTATACATAGGTATAGATATAGAAGAAATTGAAGATATAGTAATATACCAATATCATAAAGAGGAAAGATTTGATTGATTATTTATTTGCAATAAATAGGATCTGAAATTACTGGACCAATTTTGATGTAACTTTGAATCATTTGGAGTGACATAGGTTACTTTTTATCCCGATATTCCCACGGGATCGGGACTCCTGCGGGTGAAACCGCGATGTGATGCTAGTATAAATAGATATAGATAGATAGATGTAGGATAAGATTTCACCTGTTGACGACCCAGTTGGCACAATGGTCACCATGCCGGACTGCCAAACATAGGGTTGCGGGTTCGAGTCCCGCCTCAGACAAGTATTTATGCTTAGATATTTGTCTGTGGTCTGGTTGTTCCTAAGTGTTGTAAGTAGGTATATATTTACAAAAGAAAAGTATATAAGTAGTATATCCGTTGTCTAGCACCCATAACACAAGTCTAGTTACTTAGCTTGGGGCTAGATAGCGATGTGTGGTATGTCCCGCAATATTTATTTATCTGAAACATTATTACACTATTAACATTATTTATGTTCCATGCAATAAATAACGATTCATAAGCATAATGCCTTTGGTTTCTTTTTCGCCTAAATATATAATTTAAAAAGCTTGTTAACGAAAGGAAATGTCAACCGTTATTCGTGGTCAAGTATATCTAAATGCAATAGTATGTAATTTTATCTTCCTATAAAACCTGTCGAGGCGGTGCTGTGGTGCTCCAACTACGGCTGCGTTTGCGCATACAACTGTTTAAAGACATTGGTATCGTAATTTTAGTCTAAACTTGCCCAAACTATACTCCGGTTGAATACTAAAAAAAACAAATCTTTAATCGTAATCCTAAATAAACCCAAAAGTTTGTACATTTGTTTGTTTGTTCCTCTTCACGATCAAACTACTAGACCGATATGTATAAAAATCGGTATAATGGTAATATAGAGGGTGGAGGATAGGATGATTCGACCCCGCAATCCCCGCGGGATCGTGACTTAAGAGGCTGAAACCGCGGGGCGCAGTCTAAGTCTTTCATCAAAGTCAAAGATTTGTTGGGGTCTTCCAAGTCACGAGTGTTTAGGTTTCGTCTTCATGCTACAAGTCCATCGTTACCTACTACGAGTAACAGACAGGCAGATGTGCCAATTATTTTCGAAAATATAATATTAGGTAGTATACAACTAGATAGTTAATATTATACATCGACTTCATCCTCTAGATTAGCAAAAGAGTTAGTTATATAGGTACTTGTATGTATGCGCTTAGCGACAGACCAATAGCACTAAACTGTTTAGAGAAACACATTTTTTTTTGAAGGTAGGCACACGTTACCCCATCCATCGACAGACCATATCACGTCATTAGCTCTTTAGTGCTCGACCTTATAGCACAAGGCACACGAAATAAGTGTAATAAGAAGAGGAAACGTATTCGAGTATTATCTAGCTCCTCGTCGTCATCTGATGATTCGTCAGCGCGTCAGTCGCGACCCAAAGGTTAGTACTTTTATCTTCCTACTTACAGTAGTGATGTGTACCTACAAAACCTTTTATTCATGGTATTGCGGACAGTTCGAAGGATTGTCTCGTACCTACCTACTGCTTACTAGCTAATTTAGTGTTGCGGATAGTTTAAGGGGCTATCTCTCACTACGAAATAATATGATATTATTATATTATTACGTAACAATATTAATGTAATTTTTTGCGTACGGTATTGCGGGCAGCTTATGGGGCTGTCTCGTGCCACTCTTTTTGTGTTGCGGGTAGCTTTTTGGGCTACCTCTTCACTAATTAAGGTCATGCTCTTCATGCGTGAACTTGCAAAAATTACTTAGTATTATATCGGTAGGTACCCGAACCAATATTTCGCTTAAAACGATGAATCGTTAACGAAATTAACGTTTTTTCACGTTATCTTTTTCTAGACTGCGATCAGACACGAGAATGTGAGGCATCAGATCCAGTCATATCGAATGTTTCAACTGACGTAACTCAGGCTCCATCAAACTCGACTGTTTTGGATATCGCCGTACAAGAAGACACCGAAGTAATTCCAAACCAAGAAGATATATCTGAGTTGGATTCTGATTTATTGGAAATTCTTGGTAGAGATCCCTCCAACACTGAACAGTTTGGTAAAAATATTCAAAAAGATGTTGCCATTCGATTTGAACATTTGGCTACTAACGGGCTATTGAAGGATGACCGTAAACTGTTGACGGAAAAATATTTAATACCAGCAAATTGTAAACTTATTAGTCCGCCGATTTTAAATCCGGAAGTCAAGGCTGCTTTATCTGAAACGATAGTCAAACGCGACAAAGTCATAGCCTCTAAGCAAGCTTTAATGTCAACAGCAATTTCAAGTATTGGCGAAGCTATCACTCACATTCTAGCTTCAAAAGAAAAGCAGCCTGAGCTTTTACGTATTATCATGGATGCTGGTCGTGCTCTTTGTGATTGTCAACATAATGACACTATTGCACGCAGGAATTTTGTAGTTTTTTCAGTCAAGAAAGACATGAAAGAATCGCTCCTAAACGCAAAAGTCGACAATTTCCTATTTGGACAGAACTTGTCGGAGACTCTTAAAAGCGTTAAAGCTATCAATAAGTCCGGGGAAGAACTTAAAGTTCCAACTTTACCTAGACCTAGTACGAGCAAACAAAATTCATCTGGTAGTGGGTCAAAAAACTGGAAAGGTTCTTACCCACCCCGCAAGCAACCAACAAAAATGACGACGACATCTGCCACGATGAAGAATCAGCGCGCCAGCTCATTCAAGCAGTCGCAGAATCAGCGTCCAGCTCGCACAACGTCTGCACCACACAACCGCCGCTAAATTCCACTACTCTGGTAAATTATGCTGGTAGGCTTGCTCAATTTATTAATCAATGGTCACTCATAACTGCTAACCCTACTATATTGTCCTATATAGAGGGGTATAAGATTCCTTTCTCACGAGCTGTTGTCCAATGTGACACACCTCCTAAAAACATTGTTTCTGAGAACGATGAAGTTATGTTTAATGAATTGATTAATGATTTAATAATAAGTGGCGCTATTTCAAAATGTGAACCATGTGAAGGGCAATTTTTATCAAATATTTTTCTGGTTCCGAAACCGAACGGTAAAAGTCGCTTTATTTTAAATTTGAAAAAATTAAATAAATTCATAGACTCCGAGCACTTCAAGCTCGAAGATTTCAGAACAGCTATCAAGTTAATTTCAAAAGACTGTTACATGGCAAAAATTGATCTAAAAGATGCATATTATTTTGTTAGAATCCATTCAGATTATAAGAAGTTTTTAAGGTTTCACTTTAATGATGAATTATATGAATTTAATGTTTTACCATTTGGCCTTTGTACAGCGCCATACGTTTTCACGAAAATTATGAAACCGATTGCGAAACTCCTTCGTTCTGCCGGTTATTTGTCAACAGTCTATCTTGACGATTGGTTCCTACTGGGAAATTCATATAATTTATGCCTAGAGAATATCGAACAAACCAGAACACTACTTTTGTCGTTAGGTTTTATTATTAACGAGGACAAAAGTAATTTGACTCCTAGTAATAACTGTTTGTTCCTTGGCTACAATATTGACTCTAAAAATTTCCAAGTCAGTCTACCTATACAAAAAGTTAACACAATTTTTAATGAGATTGAAAAAATGTCTTCTGTCGCAAGATGCAAAATTAGGGTATTTGCTAGATTTGTTGGCTTACTTGTCTCTGCTTGCCCAGCCATAGAGTATGGCTGGCTCTATACAAAAAATTTTGAACGTGCTAAATATATTAATTTAAAAGAAAGCTATAATAATTACAATGCTTATATGGAAATTCCCAAATCATTAGTGTCCGACCTAAATTGGTGGAAATTTTCAATCAAAAATTCGGTGAATAAAATTAAACAAGACAATTACGACTTGGAGATTTTTACAGACGCCTCAACTACGGGATGGGGAGCTGTTTGTGGTAGCAAAAGAGCCAATGGTCAATGGACTGAAGAAGAATGTGCTAAGCACATTAATTACTTAGAAATTTTGGCTGCATTCTTTGGGTTAAAGTGTTTTGCCAAGGACTTATCGGATTGTCATATTTTACTCAGAATTGATAATACAACTGCCATCTCTTATGTGAACCGTATGGGAGGCATACAATACCCTCATCTTACGAACGTTACAAAGCAGCTTTGGCAATTTTGTGAAAATAGAAATTTATATGTTTACGCTTCGTACATTAAGTCTGCAGATAATGTAGAAGCAGACGCTGAATCCAGACGTGTTCACGCAGACATAGAGTGGCAATTGTCCTCAAATGCCTATCAAACGATTGTAAATACCCTTGGTAATCCTGATACTGATCTCTTTGCGAGTAGATTAAACAAGAAATGTAATACATATATATCTTGGCACCAGGACCCAGACGCTCATTCAATTAATGCATTCACCATAAATTGGAGCAAGTTTTACTTTTACGCTTTCCCACCCTTTTTCCATAATTTTAAAAACGTTACGTAAAATAGTTTCTGATAACGCTACAGGTATATTAGTTGTACCGATTTGGCCAACACAGCCCTGGTATCCTCTCTTCAAAAGTTTAGTTGTTTCTAAGTTGGTAATCTTTAAACCGAACGAAAATGCAATCCTTTGTCCTTATTCCAGCACCCGGAAAATGCACACGCGGATTACCCTGGCTGCTGCAATTTTATCCGGACGGCGTTCTTAAAAAGAAACACCCCACAATTGGCATTAAATATCATGATTGCATCTTTATCTAAAAATTCACAAAAACAATATGATGTTTACATGAAAAAATGGTTCCATTACTGTAATATAAACAATGTTGATTACTTCAATGCTTCAATTCCTGACGTAATTAGTTTTCTTACAATTTTGTACAATGAAGGCGCTCAATATGGAAGTCTTAACACCTGTCGTTCCGCTCTTTCTCTGTTAATAGGAGATCATGTAGGAACTGATCAAAATATAAAGCGTTTTTTCAAGGGCATATATCGGACCCGTCCTCCGTTACCTAAATATGAAACCACGTGGGATACATCTATCGTGCTGAATTTTTTAGAAACTCTTTACCCTCATGATAGTATATCGCTTGAAATGATCTCTAAGAAATTGGTGACTTTGTTGGCGTTAGTCACTGCACACCGGGTGCAAACTTTATCTAAGATTGTTATAGACAATATCATCTTTTCACCAACCAAAGTAACCATTCATATAACTGAATTAATAAAAACGTCTCGAGCAGGCTGTCCACAGCCGATTTTGATTTTACCCTTCTTTAGTGAAAAACCGGCTATATGCCCCGGAAAAACCTTACAAAATTATTTAGATCAAACAAAATCTTTGAGAGGTAATGTAAATCAGCTATTTATAGGTTTGAAGAAACCACATCTGAGTGTCTCTAGCCAGACTTTGAGTCGATGGATTCGCGACACTTTGGGCCGTGCTGGCGTTCCGGTGACAGCATTTAGCGCGCATAGTACGCGACATGCCGCCACCTCGAATGCTCACCGTCTTGGCGTAAGCCTCGACGTTATTAGGAGAACAGCTGGCTGGAGTTCTACTTCTGATACTTTTTTCAAGTTCTATAATAGACCTCTTAATAATTGTGACGATGAATCATTTGGTCGTTCAATTATTGACAATATTATATCGGGGCGAAGTACAAACAATTAATTATTTATGTTCCTTTTTTGTTCAATGAATAACTAAGTTTTTTATTTTATATTTAAAATATAAGTTTTTTTTTAAATATGAATTTCATTTTTAATTATTATATCTACATTATGATATTATATCAAAACCCATGTAGTGGGACTGCATACTTTAACTGTATTATAGTTAAATGATTATTTCACGATAATCTCTAAATATCTACAAGTACCTATATAACTAACTCTTTTGCTAATCTAGAGGATGAAGTCGATGTATAATTAGTGATTAAACGAACTTACCTTAAGTGAAGTTCTATCATAATTATACGAGACTTCATCCGAATAGATTAGCAACCCACCCGTTTTTTAAATTTATTATTTATATTATACCCAACCCATAAATCGTGAAATAATTTTGTGAACTCTGAACTAAATGACGTGATATGGTCTGTCGATGGATGGGGTAACGTGTGCCTACCTTCAAAAAAAAATGTGTTTCTCTAAACAGTTTAGTGCTATTGGTCTGTCGCTAAGCGCATACATACAAGTACCTATATAACTAACTCTTTTGCTAATCTATTCGGATGAAGTCTCGTATAATTATGATAGAACTTCACTTAAGGTAAGTTCGTTTAATCACTAATTATATTATATTTTTAAAAATTCGTGTTAAAAACTACAAAAACCCAACTACGGAAATAATAAAAATAAATAAAGAAATAAATAAAGCTAAAAAATAAATAAAATAAAAAATGCGTAAATATGAAAATTAAATAAAAAACAAGTGCAGGACTCGAACCTACTATTGAATAACTGAGACGGTGGCAATAATTTCGTGATCGATACACGAATAAAACGAATAATAAATTCACAAGTATAAAACAAAGCGACTTGAATACTCGGGACCCATAATTGTGACGATTTAAGCCGGTCTATATTATGTTAATTGGTCCCGACTACTCAAGTCGCTAAGACGTAGCCAGCGTTTTTGGCACACTTCCTAGGGTCTCCCGTTTGGACTTTAATTTGTATAGTTTATTTAATTAATATTTTTATATTATTTAATTGTTATGAAGAATATTTTATGCCTTTGTTTATAATCTGAATAAAATAAACATCAACAAGTTGGTAGCTACTTCAATATAAATAAAAAGGTAAAAAAGGTTTAGGTATAATACCTACATTGGACAATAATCCCGAAGCGAATGTTTATTTAAACCTTTATTTTGCTTTAAAAGTTTATTTACCTTACCGTAGGTTGAGTTAAATGTCATTTTACGAACAAGTAATACAAAGTTTATTGACTTCTTTGAGCTCATGTCGACTACAAAATAAACATTATATTATGAAATATGTCTCTACTATTATGACTGTGAGTAACTTTATTATATTATTTGAGATATTTATGTACATTTTGATTCAATTTTAAATTTTATTTAATTTATTTCAACTTTTATTTTTTAGAATTCTGTACTCAAAGGGTAAAAACAGGACCCTATTAGTAAGACTCCACTGTCTGTCTGTCACCGGGTTGTATCTCATGAACCGTGACAGCTAGACAGTTGAAATTTTTACAGATGATGTATTTCTGTTGCCGTTATAACAACATATACTAGAATATAATTATACGGAACCTTTTGTGCGCGAGTCCAAATCGTACTTTGCCGGGTTTTTGATACAATTTAGCTGTAAAATAGCGAAAGCCACCTTTATAATAGCTATATGTAGGCTTGTAAATTCACAGGTGCTTAATGGATACCCAAAATCATAATTTTGTTAAAGTCGCCCTTAAGGACCTAGGTGCTCAAAGGTGTTGGCTTAGTGGTAGATACCTCGACTTTCATTCTGAAGGTCGTGGGTTCGAATCCTGGCCGGCCGTGCAACAATGGAATTTCTTAAAAAAAATTATGTGCGCTAATTGACATTGCTCTTACGGTGAAGGAAAACATCGTTATGAAACCCGCGACTTAGTTGGCTCCAGAAGTATTAACCAGTTCTCTCCTATGGACATGGTCGACTAAGCTGAGAGGGTAGTAGGTGCTGGGCAAGCCTACTCCATCCTCACGCAAATAGGACCCAATTAAAAAGGGTCCAATGGCGGAAAAACAGCCCGTATACAAGCACAAGGTGCTCAAAGGACACTAAGGTGTTCCTGTTAGGTCCTTGAAGGGTATTCCCTTCAACGACCTAACAGGAACACCTTAGTGTCCTTCAAACTTCATCTATTGATGAAGTTTAAGCCCGATCCATCTATTGGTTTAAACTGTGCGTTGATGTCAGTCAATCAGTAATGACTTTGAATTTTATATATTATATTGATGTATGTATTTAAAAATCTTCTTCTTTTAACATATGCCCCGCGTTTCACTCGCATATGTTCTGATGAATTCAATGAATGAATATACTACATTAATTTAAAACAATAACTCAAAATTGCAGTTACTTTTGTTCAAACGTTTCCTATTATAGTTCTATTGAATTATTACGTGTTTCTACATCATATTTCATACATAATATGTGATATTTATGTACCTAATACATAATCGTAGGTGCGATGTAATAAATCAACACATTCCGACTAAAAAACCAATAAATTTTAGTACGTGCATTATTTTAGCTTAGGTCATTGTACTATGAAAATAACGTGTGCAATGTCATGTCTTATAAATAATTATCTCATTTATTCCGACATTTATATTTCTTAGATTAAATTTTCTAAAAACATACTAAATACAAAATATATACCTATATCACTGTAGGAATAAAAAATCATCGAATTTTTTAAATTTAATTTAATTTAAATTTTAACTAATATTACAAAATTTAAAAGTGCACCAAAATCTTCTAAATTAAACTGTGCACCAGTGCGCAGTAAGTGATAGAGTGATATTCCATATTATCGATAAATATTATTTTTTTATAAATAAATAAATAATGCAGGTCATGCCACACATCGCCACCTAGCCCAAAGCTGAGTAAGTACACTTGTGTATGGGTGCGGATATACACTACTTCTATACTTTTGTTTGTAAATACAGACCACTGACAAATATCTAGGCATAAATACATGTCTGAGGCGGGAATCGAACCCGCAACCCTGTGTTTGGCAGTCCGGCATGGTGACCATTGTGCCAAATAGGTCATCAATAGGTATACCTAATTATAACAATTCCAAACGGAATTGTTCGATCGGATGGCAGGAGGCCCGACGGATTATCGCTCATTCCCTGGAGGCAGGGCTTGTCTTTGGTGTGGGATGCGACGTGTGTGGATACGTTGGCACCTTCACACGTGCTGTCCACGTCCGGACAGGCTGGGGCAGCGGCCGCGCAGGCGGAGTGCCTTAAGTCCCGCAAATATGTGGACCTGGCGGGCAGTTACATGTTCGTTCCCGTGGGGGTAGAAACTTTGGGAGCTTGGGGCCCTAGTGCCCATTTATTTTTTAAGGACCTGGCGGGGCGTCTTTGTGCGGCATCAGGTGACCGAAGGGCTGGCGGCTTCTTCACTCAAAGGGTGAGCCTGGCTATCCAGAGGGGGAATGCCGCCAGTCTCTTGGGGACGATGCCGCGTGGAGACGCTCTGAACGGTATTTTTTATTTATGATGTGTATCTGTGTTATTATTTTTTTTTTATTTTTTTTTTGTTTGTGCAATTCAAATTTTGTATTCGTTTAATTTAATCTAATTTTAAGTGTGATTTTATAAATTTATGTTTTCTTTAAATATGTTCAATCAAAATTGAAATAAATTATAACAACTGCTTACGATCGACCTAATCAACGATAAGTGACATGAGCTCTCTATTAAATAATAAATAATTAGTACTCTATGGTTACAACCTTCAAGTTCTACCCACTCAACAATACATTAGTCATAGAAATCCAAAAACAATAGCTGTAAAGCTATTTAATAGCCCTTACTTAGAACTTAATAGGCGTAAAAAATCTAAGTAATTGTTAAACAACGTTGCTATGTAAGTACTAAGTTGCTTAGCCATTATTTATAGGCATTTATTGTGAAACTTAGCCTGTACTTAAATCCATGGACAAGCATTTGCATGTAGTTGACACACATACTCTAGCTGTTTGTGTAGGAATACGAATACTTAGACTAGTGTATGCACGCGACTTATACCCATAAACATAATACCTACCTATACTTACATTTAAGAAAGCGGTTGAGGGCGACTTAACAACCAACTTTTGTTCTACGAATTTTGAAAATACGAACATTTTTTGGAAATTTTTAATAATGTAAATTCGAAAAACAGCAGTTTTTTTTATTTAGAGTTTTATAAGTAGATTTATTTATATTTATTATCCATTAAAAATCTATACTAATATTATAAAGCTGAAGAGTTTGTTTGTTGATTTGAACGCGCTTATCTCAGGAACCACTGGTTCGAATTGAAAAGTTATTTTTGTGTTGGATAGTCCATTTATCGAGGAATATTGCCACGGGATCGAGACATACGTGGGTGAAACCGCAGAGCGCAGCTAGTTACATATATAAGAGAACCATAATAGTAAATTAAAATATATGAAGGAAAACTAAAATAAAATAAAATTACATATAACAGACATCCTCAAGCGCGTCTCCCAGAGGCATCGTTCCGAGAAGGCTGGCAACATTTCCCCTCTGGATGGCCAGACTGACCCTTGGAGCGAAAAAGCCACCACCCCTGCTATCACCAGACAACTCGACAAGACGCGCGCCTCTAAAAATGCAGATTTTTTTATTTAATAGATAATTCAGACTAAAAGCACTAATTGACGATTGAACCCGGTCCGCACCGCGGACTTGGTACGCTCCGTATCATATTTAACCGACTTCAGAAAATGGAGAGGGTCTCAATTCGTCGCGTATATACATATATATATATATATTTTATGTATGTTCGCCGATTACTCGAAGATGCCTGGACTGATTTGGAAAATTCTGTTTTTGATTGAAAGGGGCATTTGGTCCCATAAAAATTGGATGAAGATCGGATGAGGATCTTCGGAGTGATGAACAGAATTGCACCTCAAGAGTGCAGCAACTGCTCGGTTTTCGATTTCCACCAATAGAATTGGGCCATAAACGAATAATTACCGATAAATGGAACATCTGAAACCACCTTCTCATCAGAAAATTCTTCAATCGCTTACGATTACATTTTACAATTTGAAGAATTTTGTCGCCAGACTGGGTTTGTATGAATGTTGATAGAGAACCGTATCTTAAATAAGATCTGATGAGGATCTTCGAAGTGATGAACAGAATTGCACCTCGAGAGTGCAGCAAATTGCTCATTTTTCGATTTCCACCAGTAGAATTGGCCCATAAACTAATAGTTACCAATAAATGGAATATGTGAAACCACCTTCTCATCACCAAACCTCAATGGGTTACGATTAAGTACAGGTTGCAATTTGAATAAATAGTCATTCATTAATGTGCTCATGTGTAGTCTGCCGCTCTGCACACGATGGAATATGGTACGGAGCGTACCAAGATCGCTTTGGGGACCGCACCGGGTTCGATCGTCTATTAGTGCCTTAAGAATATGGTATGGAGCGTACCAAGTTCGCTGTGCGGGCAACACCGGTTTCGATCATCTATTAGTGCCTTAAGAATATTTGTACGGAGCGTACCAAGTTCGCTGTGCGGACCGCACGGGGTTCGATCGTCTATTAGTGCCTTAAGAATATGCTACGGAGCGTACCAAGTTCGCTGTGCGGACCGCACCGGGTTCGATCGTCTATTAGTGCCTTAAG
Source organism: Idaea straminata (assembly GCA_951213275.1). Lineage (NCBI taxonomy): Eukaryota > Metazoa > Arthropoda > Insecta > Lepidoptera > Geometridae > Idaea > Idaea straminata. The sequence continues at coordinate 14,554,141 of OX577849.1, forward strand.
AATATGCTACGGAGCGTACCAAGTTCGCTGTGCGGACCGCACCGGGTTCGATCGTCTATTAGTGCCTTAAGAATAGTCGATAAAACTTCATTTCTTCCGCGGTTAAAACCGTAGGACGCTGCTAGTAATATAATGAACTTTGTATATTTATGAGCCTACTTTGCTTGTAAGTTTATACTTCAATAACATTGCGGAAAATGTGCAAAGAAACATTATTGTACAGGTAACCGTTATTTGAAACTTACAATGGAATTCGTTATTCTATTTTATAGAAGACATGAAAATATAATTTTAACATAAATCAAATTACTTCTCGATGTTTAATTTAATAACCTTTTTAAACTCACAGGGTTTGTATTAATCTACACTAACATAATAAAGAGTAAAGTTTTTTTCTTTTGTTTGTAACGAATTGGCTCCGAAACTACTAGGCCAATTTTGATGAAACTTGGTGTGAGGATACATTCATTCATTGGAAATAAGATAGGCTTTTTTTATCCTGATATTCCTACGGGGGTAACACGGTTAGAACCGTGGAGCGCTGCTTGTAATTATCCCGGGTCTTTATCGCGTAAGTTTTATTTCCATTACCTCGACGTTTCGATTATGTTACTAGTCGTGACTTATGAGAAATATAATAAAAAATACGCGATAGACCCGGGAAAATAATTACGATGTTCATGTTGTTTTACACGAATAATTATCACAAAATGTGATATTATTAGACATCGGATATTATGCATTTGCATGCTTTATTTATATTTTTTAATTGACAATTGATACGTTTGCGCGTGCTTCTTGTTAATTAAAAAAAAAAACGTGTGGCACTCGGGGACTGCCGCGGTAAATCTATTGCATCGTGCGAGCTTCGTACAGTCGTACCATATACATACACGTTAAGCGAACGCTTGGCCGAGCAACATGGTAGGCAGAGTGAGGGGGTGTTAGGTTTTATTTTCGTTATGGAATTTCTTGATTCGGTCGCCGAAATCACGAAGCGCGTGCAAGATGGTTGTTTACCTAAAATGCTCGACGCACGAGTCGCACATAAACCGTTTCCGATTTTAAAACTATGCTTTTCGTTTATCCATATAATCCGATGCTTATCTAGTGATAATATTCATCAATTAACAAACATCTAAGCTAGATATTATATTTATATGGATAATTGCATTTCTTCACTTTTCGCAGTAATAACAAAGATTAATGAGGAATATCAATTTTAATTACCGAACAATAGTATTGAAAATGTATTGTTGATAAAGATGTCGGATTAAATGTGATTTTAAGAGGATCACATACCTACCAATGGCATTTTTAAATGAAATTTTCGTTTTGGTACTGATGATTAAATAGTAGAAATGCAAATCTAGTTTATAATAAATTGAGGTTAAAAATTAGGTACACAATAAACGTAGGCAGTTTCGTAACCAGTTACGAAGTAAATGTGCTTTCAGAGTTAGGTAGTATATCCTATACTATAAGAGATAGCGAAAAATGCTGGAAGAATTACGTGCACGGCTGGCCAGGATTCGAACCCACGAATGTAAAACCCCTTCAGAATGTACAATCTAGTGGTATATATAATAAAGTGGACTTCATTAAAGTAATAGGTATGTAACCATCTTAAAAGCTTGTTTTTGTGTGAGACGTCTGTAATTAGTCGGGAAACTTGCGTGTTCGATTTCATATGCGCAGGCGCGTGAGATATGGGCGGTTTTTGTCGAACGATCTCGACGTCTTCCGAGTGGCGATCACAATCGGCATCGGGCGATCGACCGTGACGATTGTTGACGTCGATTTATTGATCGACGATCCATCGTAGCGGGATATTTATTATTTAATTAGTCGGAACCTTTTGATGGTAACGTTGTTGGATATGGTGGCGATTGTTTGTTGTTTTTGTATATATCTTCATTCACTTTTAATTAATTAAATACATCCTTCTTCTTCTTCTATCGTGCCAGAGGTTCTAATAAATTAGCGAAGGCAGCATCATGTGCCTCGTAAAGGTCGTTAAATTTAAACAACATTTCTAATTTAAAGAAGAACTTTTATACACATTACACGTGCCATTCATTTCTCCTCTTTAAAGTAACAATTTTCGATAATCCTTTCTTACCTGATGTTTACGCTATTAACAAATTTATTTTCCAAATTTCAGTCTCTAGACTTATTTTGCCTATGCATTGATTATAATTATGTACCTAATTCTAAACGGTAGTTCACGAGGTCCCTTTTGAAATAAAAAGTTAAACGACTTCCATCATTGGTAAAACGCTAATCTTTATTAAGAATGTATCTCTAGATCTTTCAGTAGATTTGCATCTGTTGAAAACATGATAGCATACATTTTTTCTATAGAATATTTTCTAAAAACTGAGTTTTCTAAAATTATTTTTACGATATATCGTAAAAGCTAATACCTAGCATCACGACACTTTCTTGTTGAGATAGTCATTATAGTAATCTAGTTTTTGATCGGTATTTTGTCGTGATTTATCGGCTGTTAAAACAGCTCTCGCGGAGATCGACCGGGTAAGGAAGAGTATATACCAGCTTTAAGTCTTGATAATTTTATCTCATAACAATAAAATTGCTAGCATTCTTTATAATTGATAGATCAGCGTTTGACCAGTACCATACTTGCCTGGTAGGTGATGCAGTGTTAGATGCAGCACGCGTTCTTAAAATATATCTGGCGGCTTGAAGGCCCCCAAATTGAAAACGTTGGGAAAGATAAAGGCAGGCAACTGATTCCGTTCCTTTGCTGCTACGAATAGAGATTGACGAAGCAAAACTTTTAACATTTATTTTAGACTGATATCTATGTTTTAATTATATGTTAATAGTGTAAATAGTCCGAACGTTTATTTTACACTATGGTTTAAATCTGAATCACGGACTATTCTTAAACCTCGTTATAGAATAAGGGAGAGTCTCTATCAATTTAAATGTAAACACAACAACTTGTTCAACAAAGTGACACTTGTAATTCTTCGAATAGAGTCATTATACCGATAACTGTATTATGTAAACAACATAAAAACACAAATCATCCATCATATTGTGTGTGTGTGTGTGTCGTCGCGCTGCGCTTGCACGTATAAAATACCGCATACACTGCGCACGCGCATAATTTCCTTATTTGTTTATTGGCTTTCTAAGACTAATGTCCTTTGATTCATTTGAAATGTAAAATTATAATAGTACAACGACTGAGAGCAAATAAGATTTAAACATCTATGCTTCTAATATCTATAGGAAGAGAGGACTAAATGACTATTTTAATTTGAAGCAAATAAAAAAAGAGCCTGATTTTTCAATAAAATTGTATCTTTGCTGTGTTCTCATGGTTTTTAACTGATTTTTTTTTTCCGAATTTTGACTATATTTTCCGATGTTTAATTCCGACGTGTAACTGTTTCCGATGTATAACAGTTTTTCCGATATACAACAATCAGATGTTTATAAGTCTTCTTTGTTTTGATGTGATCTGATTTTAATGAAATATATTATGGTAGAGGTGACGCGTAGAAGATTGCGAGTTCGGTTCCCGTCTCGAACAAATATTTGTGTAGGTATAAATATTTGTTTTTGGTCTAGTGTGTAATAAAGTGTTATGTTTCAAAAGAAAAACATAAGTAAGTGCCTACTTCTTCTATCCGTTGTCTGGCCACCATAACACAAGTCTAGTCTAGTCTTGGAGTAAGATGGCGCTGTGTCCTGCAATCTAATAAAGTTAATTTGCGAAACATAGACTACGTTATTTATTTGTCGTACCACCAGAAAAAACTGAGATTTGCAATCGAATACAAAGAAAAACCAACATTTTCACACTTGAATAGTAAGTGGAAATGCATCGTAAGTCGTAACATACAAACCGACATAGGTAACTTGAATAATATTAGTTATTAATAAGATTACTGGGCTGTAAACGTACGGTTAAAATACTTAGTAATTGTGTACAAATACCTACTAAAAGGGTCCAAGCCACTTGCATTTGGTGCGACTGGTATGTCTAAAACTGACCAACAGGTTATATGCGGAGGTTCAAAAGACTTTTAATCATAATGAAACAATTTTTGGCCTATGAATGTGTGTATTATGTCCATAGAAACACCGAAATATTATTTTTTATCACAGTTGCTCATAAAGTGGATCTTATTCAACGGCTTTTAGGCTCATAATCCAACATATTATGCACGCGTGCGTTTTACATTGCCAACCTAGTGCTGTAAAGTTATCCCGATAAGTTAAATACGTATCTTACTGCTAATTACATACTATTTTGATGTATAAAAAAGGTAGGTACCAAAGAGTTTTTTAGCTAGCAAAAATGGTTGTCTCTAAAGTCGGTTTACGAACGAAAATTTAACGTGATAATGACTTAGAAAACGATTTAAAATTGAGTAGTTTATTTTTTGTTTTTTCTTTACTTAAATATATTGTTTTTCCGTACCATTGTATTTTGTTCTTAACCCCCGACGCAAAAACAAATAGAAAAAACCCTAAAAAATATTGTATGTCAGACAAGGTTGTATAGGTTAAAAGTCTTTAGCCTGGTCTTTTCGGAGCATAATTAACAAAAAATATTGCCTTAAAAAATGTAAACATAGACTCATCACAAATATTTTGTTAATTACTATTTTGTTTTCTTTTCAAGTCTTTTCTTTTATTCGCAACTGTGATAAAAAACGTCGTACGTTATACGTGTGGAATTGATCTTTGCATCTCGGCTTCTTATGACACGCTCGCTGCCGCTCGCGCGTCATAAACCGCCTCTATGCAAAGATCAATTTACCACACTTATATCGTAATGTACTAAAAACGTTTATTGAGCTAAGGAGCAACAAAAATCACCATTTTGGAATCTATCAACTACCTTCCATAATCTACCCTCTAGTAATAATCTTATTAGTCAATAAGAGTACCTAGTTGGCTAACTATTTAGATACATAACAGTATGTATGTTTGTTTCTATGTGGTGTTCTAAAAGCCAAAGGCGTGGACTGATTCTGATGATTATTTTAACGGTTATGTTTATTTATCGTTTATTTTCTTTCTGTAAATACGATTTCAAGAACATTTCATATGGTCACAGGCAGACTGAGGTGACATTAACTAGTTCATTTTTCGTAAACGTCATTTAACTTGCGCAACTTTGACGTGCATATATCGCAATGTATTAGTTATCGCACAAAGAGCTTTTAAATAAAATTAGACACATGGCTCAGCATAATTTGATGTGTCTTCATTCCTAGTTTCATCAAAATCGCGATCCAGTTGTTTCGGAGCCTAATCGTTAGGTACGAACAAAAAAATCTTTTTTTTTTAAGATACACTGCATATCTTCAGGGTGTGTAAAATGATACGAATTGAATTTTACTTATTTTGTGTGTGATGCTTTATGTAAACATAGTTAATAAAAAACATGTAAAAATAAAAAGTCAACGATTTGAGAAACCCCTCCCTTTTTTGAAGTCAGTCAATCACATACAAAATTAAACTCGATTATTATTTACTATTCGGATACAAATTGTCTTCGAAAGTAGCCAATTTTAGGCTCCCAGATAGTCGATCAGATAGTAACATAATATCAGTAAGCAGTAAACAAACATGTTGTATTTGTTGGTTGTATCGATGGGAGTCGTGTAATCAACACCTATGGGAAACCACAGATTGCCTGCGCCTGCGCCAGTGCACACGACCATGTTTCTATAAAGACTCGGTTAATATTATTGTACTTTGTACTTTAGGTCACATTTCACATTAACCTCATTTCTATAAAATCTTAGAAATATTAAATTCAAACTCCTGACTGACTAATAAATAAACGCACAGCTCAAGGTAATGGAAGAATTGGGCTAAATTTGGCGCGTTTTTTGAGCTTGTTTGTTTGTTTCTTCTTCCCCTCCATTCCTCTGCATGGAAATCGGTTCAATTGTTTGACTAGACCGATTTCAATGAAAATCGGCATAGTGGTAGTTTAGGGGATGGAGAAGGACATAGAATACTTTAGATACCGATATTCCCGCGGGATCGGGACGTACACGTCCTATAAAAAATAACCATAAATGAACGCTGTTAAAATATTGCACTGTCCTTCGCCGTTAAGTTAATTGTCAGTTAGAGATCTTCGATTGTCCAGATTCTGAAATATCTAGTTAAAAAATAAGTGATTTTATTTATCTTATGTTTTATTTTGTTGCAGTGAGGGCCTGTTCACTTGCCCCGTGAACACTTCACCGGTGGACTACGCTAAAGTAAGTTAATTTTGCCATTAATTCATGCTATAATGCCTTGGACATGTATTGGATAGAGTTGGCTTACTAAACACAGCACCCTTTTAGCTTAATCAACCGTGTCCAGAGGTAAGAACTTGCTAATACGTCTAGAGCTAAGCTCGGAGTTTCATTACGATGTTTTTCTTGATTGTAAGAGTAATTTTATAAGCGCACATACATTTTTTCTACAGGATAAATCATGCAATTGAAGTAACTAACTAACAAGTAAGAAGTTACCACTAATCCAACACAGCTCTTAACTTCATCACTACATAGTATAAAACAAAGTCACTTCCCGCTGTCTATACTTATGTATGCTTAGATCTTAAAAACTACGCAAGATATTTTTATGCGGTTTTTTTAATACATTAATGATTCAAGAGGACAGTTTTGGTACATAAAGTACCAAAACTACTACGCGTACGAAGTCGCGGGCAACAGCTAGTTAATATTATGTTTAGTACTGTAGTACTGTGTCCATAGAAACCCTCAAGTTTTCTTACCAGTAGCGCCATCAATCGCCAGAATGCAACGAAAAATGTCGAGTTTCAATCGTTCAGTTGGAAAGACATCAACGCGCGCGCACCTCATTGCAACCAATCATGCGCATACATTATGGTTTCCACAACGTAGTTCGAGCGTATAACGCTAGGTGGCGTTACTGTACACACATTATTTTAACATATAGACTTATTTAAAATGGATTTTTGTTTAGTATCTAACAAGTATTTATTTGGACATACGTTCTTGTTATTTAATGTTGATACCTAATTTCGCTTTTCTTTTTTCCAAATAAGTTCCAGATCACTCAATAGATGGCGGGCTTTTAAAGCCATCATTTTTTTTATCAAGATATATTTTTTAATTTAACCCGGTTAGGAAAGGTGCTTGCTGAGTGATCATATACAGCCTCGATTTTATAAACTTCTTAGACTGTTAATAGTCAAATATATCGTTCGGTTTTTATTTTACTTTTCTTGGTGTAAATATGCAAAGAGGTTCTTTTAAAAAAACCTGAGTATAACTAGACAGGTACTTAATAAGGTTAAAAGGTTATAAAGAGATTGCGGGTAGACAAAAAACTAACTAACATTTCTAGCTAGATTGTTTTCGTTCACAACATTATAAAATTCGGTCCAGCAACAGGAATTATCCACGGCTTTCGTTTCATCCGACGCCCAATCTACGGTAATTAAATTAAATATAATAATCAACCACAATGCACTATAAACCAAAACATTAGACATTTGCACGCAAACCGTGTAATAATCACAAGGAAAATTCAACTTTAACTTTTCAAAAATAAAGTTTATTTTGTCAAGCTTTTTTGCAAAAGCTTCGGTGTCATTTACCTTTAACAACGACCTTGCAATGCTAACTAGTCACGCGACATTATCTTCCCTCTCTTTCCAACTTGTCCAACGTGTCTCCTTTGTTTAATTCTTCTGTCTCGCTCTATCGTGAAAGGTGTTGCAATATGTAATATGAACCGGACATCTTTGTTTGTGTGCGTTTATCGCGCACTTTTTATAAATGATTGTGGAGTCGACAAACTTGCAACTTAGTTGAGAGAACAGTGGGCACTTTATCTAAATTATGATTAGAAAGAGCTCGAGATAAAAACACAGTACCGAGCATTGAAATACAATGTATAATAACTAACTTCTGCCCGAAGCTTTGCCCGCCATTTCATCTTAGGATTTCGAAGAATTTTTCTTAGTGGATACCCCCAGTTCACAAAGAACACATTCTTTAAATTTCACGTCTCTAGAACCAGCGGTTTAAGCTGTTCGTAATTCAGTCAAACAGTCATTTAAATGTTATAGGTATTTAAAGATTTCATTAAGTTAAACTTATAATAAAACAAGCTGCGCTTCGCGGTTTCACTCGCTCCCGGTCCCGCAGGAATTTCGGGAACAAAAGTAACCTATGTCCACCTAACCTACCACTATGCCGATTTTCATTCAAATCGTACTCTTTGACCGTGAAGAGGGAATAAATAAACAAGCTTCGAATTTTTTTTAATTAGTTATATATAATAGGATGTAAATTGTAATACATAAATTTTAATACATTATAATATCCACTGGATTCTCGCTAGTTAGATCAGAGATCGCAGTGACTGGTGCATACGTCTGCGCGGGCGCAGACCGTGAGAACGTCGAGGGCGGAACGTAATCCAGTCTCATTTTATGTTTATAAGAGATTTTATACAGGACGTAAAATAGTTAGCACCACGGGTTTACACCCGTTGTATAGTATACCCGAGTAAGTTCAATCCTTGATAGAAATTCTATACCTATTTCGGGATAGAAAGCAGCTTATTTTACTGCCAAGGATTCAATCTATACCAAGTTGTATGAAAATTGGTTCGATCTTTTTAGAGCTTTCTTTATTTTATTCTTAGTTTATTTTGTTTTTGTAATATAATACTAGGTTTCACGCGTTGGTGTATGATTTTTCCTAAATCCTTTCTTAGCGGATGCCAACATCATAATAATCACAGATCATAATAGCTATCAGTTGCCAAATAGCCGAATCCGTCTATTGGTTTGAGCTGTGCGTTAATATAATTAAGTCAGTCATTAAGTCAGCGATAAATAAGTCAGACAGTTAGTCAGGACTTTGAATTTTGTATTTATGACTTTAAATGCAATCATACATATTATAGTCGTACCTATATAGTCAGTTGAATTGACACAAAATTCATTGATTGTTTAATATTCATACGGGAATTTTTCAAATCTCATCTAAATGCCTGTAACCCAGCAGTGTTATATGTATTTGATACTTACTACCAATAAATTCAAGCAAACTTTTACAACAATTTCTTTGTTTACAAAGATGGTAGGAACCAAACCTTTTAAATCGCAAGCGTTCATCTACCGCGTCACACAAGATTTTCAAAACAAAACATTGTTACAAAATCAAGACCCACCAATCTCACTTCGTTTGTAGACAAATTAACGGACAAAAATGTCAGTCATATATAACATGAGTTGACTTTTACAACTTGATGTAAAATCCTGAACAGCACATGTGACCAATCATCGCTGCAGGGCCCGCTTTACGATCTATTGTGCTAAATGAGCTGGGGGTGATTATTGTTTTACGACAGACAGACAGACGGACGTGTGGACCATATGTGTCGTTGGGTTTGGTTTGTCTATTGATTTTGGGTAGACTACAAAAAGTTTTAAAGGAGATGAAAAGTCACTGTTGCCATGAAGGTGCATAAATGAAGTTAAGATGAACACTAGCTGCGTAGACGGTTTACGTAAGTACATATATTTCGACTAATAGTAACAAGTACATCGGTAGGGGCCTGACTGTCAGTAATTTCATACAAAACTGCATCAGATATAAGAATCTTAACTGAGTTTAAACACATTTTATTCTTATACTTTAAGTTACCTCTTTAAATGATACATAAGTTTAGGAAAAGAATTCACCTACAAACGGTACACACACTTAAACAATAATATTTCATAAAATTATTATTAATTTTAGTAATCCATCAATTATCTCTTCACCATAGCATAAGCCTAAGTTGCTTAAAGTAGCTGTGTGTAATATCTTGCAATATATCTTGTGTTTGATTTTTCTAAGCACTCTCTCTTTCTCCTAGCCTTATCCCATTATTTGGGGTCGGCTCTCCTAGTTACTCTTCGCCAGGACACACGGTCCTGGGATCCTTCTAAGCACTGTTCTCTCAAAATACTAAATTTCTCACACTCTAAAATAAATCGAATCCAAACACTCATATCAAATGACCTGTTTTACATAACAACAACAAATTAATCCCACAAAAATCTCAAGTTAACATGAATTATAATGAATACGGATCCAAAACTCTTTCAAAAGACATCACACGGACATAAAAATAAGAGATAAATATAATAAAAAGAAACCTGATCCCGTACAAAAGACTAGTCGTAGGATAAAACGAGTGAATTTCACCCCTTTAGGGTGAATCTCTTGGTCCGAAACTTGGCCTATTATTGTACAATCAACCATGAAAATGATGGATCTTTTATAATCCTATTGTTGATTTTTTAAAAGTCAAAATGTCTACACTTTGTCCGCAGCATCACAAGAAAGAAAATAAAGATCAATAATCTAAGTAATTGAATGAAATAATTTAAAGAAATTTCTTTAAAAACAAACATTCAGAGAGTAGTTAGAGTCCGGTAATTCGTTCTGGCCGACTGACTGGTTATTTGCTTCGTGGAATGTATATTGCAACGCACAGCTCAAACCAAAGGATGGATCGTGTTAAAAGCCTTATAAATAGCTATATTCACGACCCAGTTGGCACAATGGTCACCATGCCGGACTGCCAAACACAGGGTTGCGGGTTCGATTCCCGCCTCGGATATGTATTTATAGTTAGATATTTGTCTGTGGTCTGGTTGTTTCTATGTATTATAAGTATATATTTGTAAGAAAAAAGTATATAAGTAGTATATCCGTTGTCTAGCATCCATAACACAAGTGTAGTTACTTAGCTTGGGGCTAGATGGCGATGTGTATGGGAATGTCTGCAATATTTATTTACGACGTATATAGGCGACGTAGAAACCATACCACCCTCTCAGATTAGTTGACCATGTCCAGAAGAGAGAACTCGTCAATACGTCAGTAGATGAACTAGAGCAACTGTTACAAAACATTACTTTAGAAAAGATTTCTCGAGTGGTCAATTACCGAAAGAGGTCTCAGTTTACTAAATTCTTTTATATACAAAATTCCTAATTAATGTTGCAAATCAACATTAATAATAATGTAGATAACTGATATATGAGTGAGTATTCGAAATAAATTAATCCTTTTACGACATCCAAATTAGGAAATCACTTCTAATTTTAATCAGATATAAAAAACCACTTCCTAAAGAGACTTAATTACCCATAGTTTTTATGAACCATGCACCTGGCTATGTGGAAATGTTTATAGATCGATACGTATGCTTTGAAAAATTGAGTTTTATCCAAGTTTCATCATAATAAAAGCTTACCAAATTAGGGCAACAGCATCGAATAAAGACACGTTCTAACGTGTTGTAAAATACAGGTTATCTAGTGATAGAAGCGACCTTGGTTCGACCTAGACTCCACTGGACTTAGGGTCAACGTTCTGCTGGCTAAATCGCGATCGTCTGGGTCTAGATTATAAAATATATATGACTTGCCTTCAACCGCAATTTAGTCGTAGGGGTTCAAATTTCCCAAATCCTTCCTTAGCAGATGCCTACGTCAAAATATCTATCTGTGTTCCAACTAGCGGTCTAACTGATAAATCAGTCAGGACTTTGAATTTTATATTTATGGATTAAATAAGTACCCCAGGTACTTTTTTATACCACACTAGCAAACCCGGCGAACTCCGTTTCGCCACCAGATTTTCTTGAATTTTCTTTGCTATAAACCTCACGGAGCCCGAGACCTTTCCAACGAAAGCAAAACCGTGGAAATCGGTTCGTGCGTTCTGGAGTTATAGCGTCAGGGAGGAAAACCCGACTTATTTTTATATATTAGATGAATCATCTCTCAAATCGGTCATAAGAGGGGATAACTTGCGTTAAGAGATGTACGTAGAGAGTAAGGTTATTTACTCGTAACGGAGAGCTTGTATTAGCTACATCCGTAAGAAATGTGTCGAATTGACGTCATATGAGACGTTCCACGAACTACTCTGCGGCTGTGTCCCTGATACTTCTTTTTCCATATATTTTTTGAAATCAACATATTGTCTCCGTTTCTGGCGAAGTGTTGGCTAAAATTCCATGCAGTCAAGAATCCTAAGCTTTTTTGCATTCACAGAAAATATGAGAGATTTATGTACTTAAGTCTGAAGACGATTATGTAAGAAAACTCAGGTTAAAATCTGAATTTTTTAGGTCATTTAAGTTTTAAAACGATTCAAAGTCAACATTATAAAGTAAAAGTAGCACAAAAATAAAAGAAGACCTATGCTGGTTGGCAATGCGGCGACGGCCGCACACGTGCGCCCGCGCCGGTCGACACCTTGCGCAGATGCGCACGCGCAGCTGCCTCACTCCATACAAAATCTCGTACCCACCACCTTGACTTTGAGATTTTTTATCATTATTGTCTCATATAATTGATACTTTACATGTAATCAGATCGTTAATTGCAATTTATTAGCTACATTTTCCGCTTAACATCTATCCAAGGATCGAGCTATCTCCGACTTTGATGACTTCTGTGATGCGGTGGGCGAACTCTCATCCTACGCCCCATAAGGTTGTGGGATCGATTCCGACCAAATAGTTTTCGGTCTGGGCGTTTTCGTCATACAAAGAACATACCCTCCAAGTTTGAGGTCTCTACTAACAGCGGTTTAGGCTGTGCGTTTATCCGTCAGTCATTCAGGACAAAGCATTATGTATAACAGAAGAAATATTAATGACCCTGTTCGGAAAATAATTTCTAGTTGCTATTTGCGGAGTGCCTAATTCTGAAAGTGCTCTATTAGCAAATACCATCGAATTTCGTTTTTTCAAAAACTTTTCATGAATATCTCTATACTGCGACGCCTTTTTAAATCGACGTATTGTATAATTTAGAGAAGGACATTTAGCTACTTTTTAGCAGCTAAGATATGATAATGTAACTTAGTAACAGCAAGCGTAAGGTAAGTAGGTAAGACATTAACAAATCGCCTCTTCAAAATTCAAGTGAATAATTCAACACAGACAGACGGACAGACTTACAAATCGTATGGTAATGTAACTTACAATATGTTTAGGTCATTATAGGTGAGGCTTAAGGTCTTCGTCGACCATAACGTAGCCATTTTTTCGGCTCAGGATTTTTTCTAATTTTGTTCCTAAAAGGGGTAAAAAGGAGGTTGATAATTGTATAAATACGAAAGTTCGTGTGTGTGATATTTGTGACCTCTTCATGTAGAATTACTGAACAGATTGCAATGAAACTTGGTATGTAGTTAGCTAGAACTTCGGAATAACACAGAGGCTGTTTTTACACCGATATTCCAACGTGATCTATACTTACGCGGGCGAAACCGCAAAGCGCAGCTAGGCGCATTTTTCTTCACAATTTTATAACAAGAACATCTAATTGCCTCATTCAAAAATCAAATTACCATAACTCCGCCAGCATAAATCACTAAACAAAGCAACAAAGTTTAATACAGTAAGGAATCTATCACATTGTCGCACGCGGGGGTAAACGTCCCATTTATCGGCGGTCATCATAATCAATCATAGACACAGTTTTATTGCCCGAGTGACGTTAAAAATGGACTGGTGTCAGAGGTAACGTATTTATTGTAGTCTTACTTGATGCGTATTAGGGTTACTTACCTATCTAATTTTATTCTTTCTCTTTTTTCTTTTGTCTTATTTTATTTATTGATAATGTTGGTGTTATATGTATGTTTGTAATGAATAGGTTCTGAAACTACTGGACCGATTTTTATGAAACTTGGTATGAGGATACATTGATTCATTGAAAGTAACATAAAATACTTTTTATCCCGATATTTCTTAGGGATCGTAACTTACATGGGTGAAATCGAGGGTAGCTGCTTATGTATTATATTGTCGTTAAATGATGTACTCATTGTTACTATAGCTTTTGCCTGCAACTTCGTCCGCGTAAAAGTCGAGTAGATTTTACCAAGGAATCATGTTGTCCCATAAAAACTTTGCAACCCCCTAAGGGGTAGAATTTCAAAAAATCCTTTCTTATCGGAAGCCTGAGTCATACAAAGAACTAATTATCCAAGTTTCAGGTCTCTACGATCAGCGATTTAGGCTGTGCGTTGATCCGTCAGAAACTAGTTTGACCTGAAAGTTTGATCAGCAGGAACGTACCAGTCAGTCAGTCATTGAGGATAAAGCATTTTATATGTATAGAATAGAATAGAATTAAGCTAATACGGTAGGAGATACTTATTAGTAAACTACAAAATAAATAGTTATGCTACTTAAAACAACAAGTCATGGTACTCTACAATATTATGTATTCCCCTATGTTAGAATCGAATCTGACCCATGCCCATGGCTGCATGATTCAACAATGATAATGTTTGTCCGATGTTTGTCCGACCTCGCTAAGCCGACACTTGAATTTTTATTTAGATTAGATAATATGAAGAAATTAGTTATTGTCAATCGTTGAACGAAGTTGTATTTTGTTTGTTTACATGCCCAGGTAGATGTAGGTATGTAACTTTTAATAAGTATCTAAAATACTATCTACACCCAGCGATTTCGGTTTTATCTGCGTAAGTGGAAATTTTCAAAAGTATTTTGTCTTTTTCCATCCCCTAATAAAAATTTACATAATAAATTTAAATAACATAAAATTTTATTTTTCTATTTTGGGACCAAATTTCACTCGCGACTTCGTCCGCGTTGAATTGGTTGAATTTTCCAAAATCATTTCTTAGCGAGAACCTACATCATAATAGTGTCTGTGTGCCAAATAGCGCGATCCGTTCATTGACTTGCGTTGATACATATCTATCAGTCAGTTAGACAGGACTTTGAATTTAATTCTATTCTACGATACCACTAAGGCTATCAATGCTCCCATTACAAATAATAATTACGCAACTAACCACCCATATCTGTGGTAACCAAACCAAGTAGCCTGGTCAAGTTCACAGAAGTCAACAATAAGCTTATCTAAGCACATTACATTACGGCCACTTTACCACTAACTTTATCTTGAACTTTCTCACGGGTGGAATTTTATTTGTCATGCGCATTGCGCGATGCGCGTACGCATGTAGGGTGAAAGTCACTGTAACTGCTCGGTGTTCCTTCGCTGATGGAGATAGATGGGTAATGGGTAATTATGTTGAACTTTATGACATTTTTACGTCTTGATGTCTATTTAGTTTTTTTTATATATCATTCAGTTGTTTTTTTTCTCTACATTTTGGAGGTGCTTATGGCGTTTTTTGCACGGATCTTTTATGCGTTTCATATAGAAGATAAATTGAAGGCAGACAATAACTTAATATTAAAATTTGCTGCGCAGCAAGGGTCATAACGTAACGTTTCACGTTTAAAAAGCTGAAATAATTACGAAAAATGACGTACTTACTACCGGACTTATGCGGGTGAAACAGAGAGGCGCAGCTAGTTTAAAATAAAAGGTTGGTATTTAAAGTATACTAAAATACACCCTCAGTTTACCGAGCGTTCCTTCACGTAACATCCCTTTGTCTCCTTCTAATTTACATCAAAATATAGACCCATTTCATGTGTTTAACTCCTTAATAATATTTTGTTGGCATTTAAGCTGGTGGCACATTGGGTACTTAACGGAAAAAATAATACGCCACATACGCCCCTCAAGAAATAATAAGGGGGTCTGAAATATTAATTAATGTGACAGTCACGCGTTGATGTCTTTTCTGAAACAAAAAGTATGTCGCCTGAAAAGTATGCCTCATTCATATAGAAAGCCAGGTTTTTTCAGCGCCAATCTTCAGTTTTGCTATGGTTGTCATTACAGTAGGAAACTGTTATGAAACGAGAGCAAATCGGCGCGGATCGGCTTTACACTTAAATACGGCTTGTCATTAGTTCTGTGGAGCAGCATTTTAAATGCTATTAAGCCTGCACAACTACCTTGATACGTGATGACCTGAAACCTCTGGCCATCCACTACGTTTAGTCTGTCAGAGGTGTTTATTTTCACTGTCATTTTTTTAATCTGACAAAAATGTGTTTTGTTTATTCAGTCATTGAATAACGCATGAACTCATGAGTGTCTTCTTCTCATTTGAAGAAGACACTCATGAGACTTTTATGGTTTTGCGATAGTTGCAAAGTCTAATTTAATTTTCTTTTTATCTAGGTCATACGTAATATAACTTATTTTTTTATAGGTCTGCTCAGTATACAACTAACCGAACCAAAACTTTTCCCAAAACTCCGCGTCCCTTTCAGTAGAGGTCAGCGATCTCTCGTATCTCTACATAATAGAGATTAATCTTTAATTTGAATATGTCCTCTAACAAAAGGCTTGATATGTGAGCCCTTTGAGGGTAGGATACGATCTGTCCTGTTACTTCAATCGTTCGGTTAATGAATTGATTTCTTTAGAATAGAACTATGCATTTCAAAATGAAAGTAATAGAAAATAGATCGTGATTGTTTGTTGAAGAATATTATGTACATTTAACATTTAGATTGAACTGAATTCAAGTTATTTGTTTGATAATTTAAAAAATATTCAATTCGTGATTAAAGTGTTTATTACTTTTAAACTGCTAAACCGATTTTTATAAAAGATTAAGAACATTTACAGAAAAAAAATTAGAAACGAAAACCGAATTCGAATCTGCATTTTGGAACTTTGATGCTACATAACCAACAGCCAGGTTAGGGGTTAAGGTGAAGTCGAAGTATCGGTCCCCCCCTCCGAAATGAATGTTTTCCCAAGATTTTCCCAAGATGTCAAGATAGGGTTATTTTCTAGTCTGCGAATCGATTACATAATTTTCCAAAATACTAAAATCCTAATTTGACTTTGTGCAAGTAAGTCATTTATAAATGAATCTGAAGCTATTCTAAATTGCAATTTTAGTGTAGATACAAGATTATCTCAAGGTCTAGTTAAGCTTTTTTGTAAGCGCAATTTTTTTGTAAAATTTTATGAGATTACAAATTAACGTTACTTCCGATACCCTACTAATTTTGAAAAATAATTATGTAGTTTAATAAGTTAAACATTTTTGGGGACAATGCCTCGGGAGGGTTTGGCCGAGGGCTCTAGGTTGATTTTTAATTTTATACTTATTTTATTGTTTGGTTGTGATGTTTGGTTTTATATTTAATTTCTGGGTGGGATTTGGCATCGTTTTATTTATTTTGTGATTATTATTATATTTTTTAATTTTTTAATTTTGTGTAATTTGATTTGATGTAGGTACCTAATTTTAAAATTGTGTGTTAAGATTATGTAAGTTTGGTATAAGTTAAAATAAACATTGATTTTATAAGTATGCAATTATGTCTATTTTATTCATCGGTGATTGGTGTGGTGGTCAAACGGAGATGAACGGTTTTTCATGAAACATATCGTCTTTCAAATACCTAAAAGCTTTTCGACGAGCTGTCGTATCGCCCGACGATTTAGTTTGTTATCTGCTTTAACCCTTCATAAAATACCACTAGTTTTTGATTACTTCTCATACATTAATAATATACGATCACCTATGGTTATATTAAAATGGACTTTAATACTGTTTAAAAAAATTCCATCAGCATTAAGTTCTCGAATAGTCTATTGTTAACTTAACAACTCACTGACCCTTCATGTTTTATGGTTATGAATAAAAAACAAGTAAAAATTGTTAAATTTATTATTGTGAAGGTGCAAAATTTAATATTTTATAGGTATGCTTTAGTAAGTTAGTAGATATTCATGTAATTTAATTTACCTGTATTATTAAATTTCATACCATTATGGTTATTCGCCAGTCTCGTGAAAATAATGCTTGTAATAGCATCGATATATCGGCCTCCACAAAGGTTTTTTTAATTTTTCATAGTACTAAAAATGTACTTAATCATATCATTTTTGGGTAAGTAAGGGTACTAATAAAGATATTAGTCTGATTAAGTTTAATCACAAAAATTTGCATACCTGCCAAAATCCCTTATTTTTCATTTTCTATTTTTGTGTAAAATCATTAACAATCGCTCCATCAATATCAATATTAATAAAGTTTAACGTACGATTCTATTCAAATCTGAGCAATTTGATACACGACGACGTGCATCAAATATTTACAAAAATATTTTACACACCTTATTATTCTTATCCGCTGACTCACTATAACCCCTATAGATTATTTATCTGTTGTTATACTACAAAACCGATTCAAGAAACACTTACTTTGTCCCCTTAAAACTAACAAAACAAATAAATGATTTCAATACATTACCACCCAATTTGCCAAGAATATCTTACCTTAGTAGGTGTGACGAGACGAATCGCACCCGCAAAATGTCCAGTTTTACAATTAGTCATACCTCTCCGTCCTTTTGTGTACTGAACTCATGCAATTTTAGAGATCCATAGTCATAATACTCAGTTTCCCTTTCGTTACGCCAACAATAAACGGGAGTTTAAAATAACGGATTTTTTACCTGTATTTTTATAGTTAAGTAGCTGTCTTTTGTAAACTTTTGTTAGTTGTATTGTTTGTTAACGAATTTATTTATTTATTGGTGTCTTTTTGAGTTTTTGTGATTTGAGTCAATTGTTAGCAATTACGATTATGTTATAAGGGTTTTTTATTTATTTGCTTTGAAACGGTTAAATTGCTCCTGCCCGCAACGTATCCAACTTTGTTATACCTATGGTATAATAGTAAGGGCCAACATACAGAATTTAAGAATCCTTATTTTATCACACCTACACTTAGGCACTTTGCAATTTTTCTAAACCTAGATTTAGTTCAAAGTCAAAGTCAATTTTTAATTCATTTGGATGCATAAGTACATTTTGTACAAATATCACATAGAAACGTCTTAGATACTAAGTTAGAATGTGTGCCTTCTGAAAGCGCCCACCAATGAGAAGAAGGCACAAGAAACTCATGGGGTTCATATTATAATTAATTTTATACATTTTGGCAGAAATCTAACATCTAGTTTAAAATTTGCCAAAAATATTAGTTAAGGACAAGTTCAGATTAAATAAAATTGACATTTTACAAAGTGACCAACCATACATTTTTGACAGATATCTATATATATATAAAAGAAAGTCGTGTTAGTTACACCATTTATAACTCGGGAACGGCTAAACCGATTTGGCTGAAAATTGGCGGGGAGGTAGTTTACAATCAGAAGACGGACATAGGATATTTTTTTCGATATTCCCACGGGATCGGGACTTACGCAGGTGAAACCGCGGGGCACAGCTAGTTTAATCTAAAATCAAGTTTTATTATTTCCCTAACCCAAGATTTAAATATATTTTGCACGTCACCCTAAGTTAATATTTGAAAAATCTACCGAAGACTCTTTTTATTAGCCAACTTTTTATAAGACGAAGTTTCCTAAAAACTGTGTGAATTTTTACTGATTTTGAGTCCGTTGTGTGTTTCAAATATCGGACCTCATAAAACCGGAGGTAATAATTTGTATCTTGACACCGTTTTTTTGCGGTATCTTTTAACAATTAGTAGGTGGATTTAAGAATTTAGTAGGTATTGGGTAGATATCACCATTCCACGGTGGTCCACAAAATTAAAACGTCAAAGATAGTGCTGAAACACATTAGTTCAATCCCCAACACTTTCGCGATAAAACGGCGGCAAATTCTTTGTCCATCGATTTCATATTGATATGTTTTTCTACAATTTCAATTACCGGGAACTTTAAGACCTCCCCATTAGCTTCGGCAGATACAAACAAACAGACTACATTTAGTTTGATTTAGTTATCCGATTCTGTGGAACCTCTCAATCGGACCGACACAGCTCTCCTGCTGACACAAGCGGCATCGACCAATTAATACTAAACATAACTTCACGCAGTTATAACCTTTAAAACTACAGGTTTAAATATCAAAATCCTATAATAACAAGAAGATATCATAGTAAACTTTGAAGTTTTAATTTTAAACTTTATTAAAAAGGAAGAAGATGTAAAATTGGATGGTTTAGCTGAAGAACAAGGTGTCAACAATGATAAACAGGTTAATAGAACCACCAACGTTGAAATGTACAATATTATAAAAAGTGTTTTAGTTGGACTATACTTGTCAGGTTTAAGGTAATGTGTCAGTAGATGTTACGTCGTCAGGAATGTGACTAATTCCTTTGATGACAACACATAAATATACGGTCATGTTGATAGGGCAATGGCGGATTTACTTACAAGATAATATGGTGAAGTTCTAAAGAATATCCATACCTACCTATTTTAAAATTTTAATTGAATTTAGGTAATTTTGTTTGATATTTCTTCAATTGCTGAAATAAGCAGGTTAAATAAATGCTGACATTTATTTAACCTGCTTATGACTTGAATATAATTTCCTCTTGAATTTTCCACTTGGATAATTTTCCATATAAATAATCCATTGTTGCACGGCCAGATGGAATTCGAACCCACAATCTTCTGTTGATAGAACAGAAGATTGTGGAAGGACTTAGTTGACTAAGCTGAAAGATGCTGGGCAAGCCTACTCCATCCTCACGCAAAAAAAACCCAATTATAGAGGTCTAGTTGCAGATATATCCCGTAAGTGTACTTGTACTCGTAGTACAAGTACACTTTCATAAGCCAAAATTACTTACGTTTGAGAACAAAATTTCATGTTAATGCACTCATCATTCAAAATTTAATAAATCCAGATATCTCAATCACTCAAATGGCTTTTCACGTTTCGTGGAAAAGCGCGACGTGGGCTCAGTAAATTATGCATTACAGACTGCATGTAACTAACAATCTTATTTCACGGCTAATAAAATAAAGACATATATATTTGTTCGTGTATCCAAATTTTTTATAGTTACAAATAAAACTTGTTATTTATGATTTAAACGGTATGTTTGCACACCCATACTGAAGTTAAGGCGTTGTAATGACTCATAAAGAGACCGCTTTTTCGTATTGACTGACCGTTATTGTTGCTTTGAGCTTTTACAAGGGATCGGAGACATGATTTGTGACGTTAAAACTGTCTATCACCGTTTTTCGTAGTGGAGAAATATTAGTATAAACAATTATCTAATAAGTAAGTGAAATTAAATTTTGAAAAATGCTATGAAAGGTTGACTTTGATGGGTATCCGTAACGACATCCTAATAAATTGTTGCGTAATGGTAAATCTGGCCCAAACGGGAGCATTCATTTAATAGATATAGTGGCTATAGTACTACAGTACAATCACACACAATCAGAGTAAAATGACAATTGATTTGATAGATTAATAATTAATTTGAAACACTTTATTTGTACGACACACAAAATACTTACATTGAAAAAACAAACCAATGGTTTGTTTAAAATTTAAAATCCTTTGGAAAGTTGACAGGTACTCTTCTATCAGCTGACTCCTTGTGATTAATAATTGGGTTATAGTTTTACTTTGATTTTTTTAAGCTATTTGACAAAAAATAGTCCAGACCAGCTGATGAGTCGTTTTTTTGTCGAATTTTGTCCACCATAAACCTGTTATTATCAAAATAGTGCTCTAGGCGTGCCGGTGTCAGTGTCGGCCAGCTGATCAGCCAGTTTCCGTATTAACGGACAAACGGATCAAGTTATTATACTACGACCGGTTAAGTGACCTTTAGGTAGATAATATGTGCCGCGGGTTATGTGGGGAAATTTCTCTTTTATTTCATTCATGGTGTTTATGTCTGTATCAAGAAAAATACCTATAGACAAGTTATAAAGTTTGAATGAAAAATCGAGTTTACTTACATATCTGAAACGGTTCCGATCCCGTGGCAATCCCAGGGTAAAAAATAGCCTATGTTTTATTTCTAGACTTCAGTTATCTACGTTCGAAGTTTCATGGTAATTGCTTCAGAGGAATTTGCATGAAGATGTAACACATTGACACATATTTTTTAACATCTATTTTAAAATTCAAATTAAAAAAAACCTAACTGACTAATATTATAAAGTCAATGCATAACTGAAACCTATCGACGGACCTGGTTAAAATTTGGCGGATAACTATTATGATGCAGGAATCCGTTAAGAAAGGGTCTTGGAAAATGTAACTCCTACGAAGATGAAGCTAGTGTGTATAAATATCGTAGGATGTGTATGAAGGGTGGTTTTAGAATGCAATCTGGTTCATATTGCCAGCAAAAAAATTATGATCACTCCCCTAAGTATACACATAATATTCAATTGTAATTCCTCCACTTCTTCCTCGTCAGTCATTTCCTCAAAGTTGAGGACCTTGACTACATGATGGACGTTATTATTCTGCAGCAGTCCTCGGCTTGGCACACTACGACGATCACTGGCATCTCCAAATGTTCTGATACAGTCTAATTGATGCTTTATGCTTCCGCCTGCCATTTTTCTATTTCTAATAGCCACTTAGATATGTTTTTTTCTAAATCTCCTCGCCTTACTTCTTATTCCAATTTAAAGCTTATTAATGAATAATAAATAACCATTCAAAAAAACATAACGACAAAATAAATCCGTTAAAGGATCAAAGAACCAGTATTAATTCTTACCTATTTATAATGTAGTTTCTGGCCTCTGCAAGCGCCTGTTTTACGTAGGTACATTAATGTTTATATTATTTTTAACTTGTATCTTTTAAGTAACATCATAAAAGTGACGATAAATATTTTGTGACATGATACTTATAAAGTAATAAATCTATACTTGGATACAAAGACGTAAAAATTTCTGAAAATAAACGAAAGCATTTTTTATGTATGATTTGGTCATAGAATAGTGTCAGAAATTGAACTGCTAGTGCTTCACTGCTTATATAGGTATAGGTACTCTACTTCTTTAAGCTAGAAAAACATGTCTATTTTTTTGTTCTCCAGTCAAACCTATAAACTGCAGTCAAATATATAAACTGTTAAACCGCAAAATGTTATGCTGTCGTAAATATCAAGTTCGCAGAGTGTCTAATTTAGAAGATTAGGTCAATTCCAAAATAAATATACATATTTGACGTTATTAATATGACGTCATAATTTGTAACGAATGTTGTATCCGTTTGTGTGGGTACTCTATCTTAAATATCAATGGATAGATATAAAAGTTCAAAGTCAAGAACTAAGGTTACCTCCAACAACCGTCACAAGAATTCCGATACATATTTTAAACGTCTGTCAAACGAAGCAACATTCTTCAACCTATTGTATGCTATCGTCAAATAGAACATTATCTTTTTACAATATTACGTAAGTCTAAATAAACGGTTTTATGACGACGTCGTCAGTTTGAAAGAGTTTTATTGGATATTTACCAATATATACAATTCTAAATCCTGGCTAATTGATTTATTGAATCAACGTAGTACCTATAGCCTAAACCAATGCACAGATCGGTGTGTTTAATTTGTGCTAAAATACAGTAAACTATTATGACGTAGGCATCAGCAAGAAAGGATTTTAAAAAAATCAACCGCTACGCAAGTTGTGGACGAATTGCGGGTGAAAGGTTTCATCGTTTGTTTGTTTGCATTGAATAGGCTCAGAAACTACTAGGCCAATATTGATGAAACTTGGTATGAGGCTACATTGATTCATTGGTAGTGTCATGGTGTTTCGCGTAAATGGTGTTATACGTCTAAAGGCTACTCTTTATCCTGAAATTTTCACGGGATCGGGAGTTACGCGGGTGCATCGGAGCGCTGCTACTCTATTACTGAACAGAGCGATTGTCTATAACTCAATCTCCTAAAATACCTACATAAATTGACCTATTAATGTTCCAATAGGTACCTACTAAAATAAAACGACAATAATTTGAGAGAGGAGGTATTAAATATTTCTACTCACCGGAGAAGGTTCGACACAATGCAACTGACATTTCTAATTGACAAAGGTAACGTACGGACGGACGAACGAAATGTGATTGAGAGCATTCAATTGAGGTCGGTTTAAAATACAATAAAATATATTTTCAACATTGTGTAAAACATAAGTACACACTTCAGAAGTATATTCAGAAATCGATTCTTCATTAAAATGTGAAAAAAAACTTGGTCATTGTTTTTTTATAAAAATGTCTAGTACTTAATAAATGCTAATACCTATAGAGTTTTCAAAACGTACCTATGTACCTACATTAGTAGGTAAGTTGATACAGGGTAAGGCCGTTTATTTCTCGTGCATATTAGGTACATAATAATTTATTTAACATAATTAATTAATAAAACCAATATTTGAATCTAACAATAATAAAATAATAATAATAATATAATTCCGAATGATGCAAACTTAACAAAACCAATAAAATATTGGTTATTGCATATCTGGTACCTATGTTGTAATTTTAATACGGGTAGAGATGGGATCGGGTAGAGTGAGGACGAAGCCGGAAAATCATATTCGTTAGAATATAATATTAATACAAAGAAAAGCTGCATTATGTTCTCTAACAAAGTGATTTTTAAAACATCTGATTTTGGTTTTTCATTCCTTTTAAATACAATACTCTTTTAAATTTATTGCGTCATATCAAATAGAAGTTTGGTACACGCCTCACAGATTTTTATGTAATCTTATAATATAAAAATGAATCGCAAAATGTGTTGGTAAGCGCATAACTCACAGCGCCTGGACCAATTTGGCCAATTATTTTTTTGTTGTGTTTGATATTGTCAAGAGAAGGGTTTTTATGAAAGAAAATATTAAGAAAGTTGCGCAGAAAATGATTACGCAGGTGAAACTGCGGGGCGCAGCTAGTTTTTAATAACTTTAAATCCACGACTCCAATCCACTTGCACCGCAGTGTAAATTGAACCAACTACCGAAGGACCACCCTATACAAATATACCTTAATTGGAACAGATTATAGATAAGAATATTATTGTTATATTGCTGACAATGTTTCATAAAGTTTTAGAATTGAAAAAGGTACAAAAATTTAAGAATGTTTTAGAATGCAGCCGAGAGAATAATATGTTATAGATTAAGGAATTTCGTAGATACCTACGGTGACAAACGATGGACAATCTGATTTAAAAGTTATTTGATAGAACTCCGATGACACTGCTTCTGCTACTCGGCTCGATTTATGCATGTCACCCACATTAAAAAAAATTAAAGCCTTTAAAAGAGGCTCTCTATTTTTTTCATAATAATCGTTTTAGTCTTTTCCTTAAACAATATATGCCCCAATCGCGGTAATATGCCTAGACCAAACAACAGGTCTATTGAGCTTTAAGTCAACCGGAAGATAAACCTACTAAAACTTAGGTCTATTGAATTTTCCAACCACCTATGTAAGAAAATACCTAATGGGAGTCACAGACACCTCCTCTAATATAGCTGTTTTTAACAAATATTTATGCCCAGATACCTATTTGTTTTTAGTTTGTGTTTTTAAATAATAAATAAATAAATATTGCAGGACATTCCACACATCGCCATCTAGCCCCAAGCTAAGTAACTAGACTTGTGTTATGGGTGCTACACAACGGATATACTACTTATATACTTCTTCTTTTATAAATATATACTTATAATACATAAAGACAACCAGACCACAGACAAATATCTAAGCATAAATACTTGTCTGAGGCGGGAATCGAACCCGCAACCCTGTGTTTGGCAGTCCGGCAAGGTGACCATTGTGCCAACTGTTTTTGGTTGGTATGTATATCAATTATACATTTACATTAGAAAAGTCCGGTCACCATAACTCAAGCCTACTGGCTTAGCTTGGGGTTTTGATGGCGCCCGCGCCGAGTGAAATGTTCTACAATATACATTTTTATCCCATTATAGAAGGGTTTTTCAATGTACCTATTTAAAATTCGTAGTTGTAGTAGTGATGACAAAAGCTTGCTAAACAACCAAGGTAGTGTCACAAGTCACTTCGCCGAGGGCATCGCACGCACATACCTACGTACATACATACAGTACGACAATTATAACTGTTAACGTTTTGCATCGTTGTAGATATAATTGTGGTGAATTATCACCATGGGAACGATTGTTATACCTACTCCTATATTACCTGGTGAAACGTTTGAAATATCATGCTTTTAACAAGACTGTTATAAACCGTGTAGTAAGTATATGTATGTATTACCTATTTTGTGGTATTATTTGTGAATTATTTAAGTGTTATGGGAAACATTAATTTTGTCAGAGATTAGTTACTAATCCTTAAATATCCACCCAAATTCGGGACGAATTATTCTTAATAAAAAGTCTTAAATTTACCCATATTTAGTACTAGCAGCGCTCCGCAGTTTCATCCGCGTAACTCCCGATCCCGTGGGAATATCAGGATAAAAAGTAGCCTATAGCCTTCCTCGATAAATGGACTATCCAACACAAAAAGAATTTTTCAATTCGAACCAGTAGTTCCTGAGATTAGCGCGTTCAAACAAATAAACAAATTAACTCTTCAGCTTTATAATTTAAGTATAGATTCCGAATGCCTCATTTTCCTGATTATTACTATCTTCGCCACGCGAATATAATTTCCAATTCAATTTTCTAACTATGCGTATTTGAATAAATAAGTCCGGCAGACATTGTATAAAGCACCATCTAGCCCCAAGTTGGGTAACTAGGCCTGTGGTATGGTGACGCTGTGTGCAATACCTTCCAATATAGTTAATTTATAATTTAAAATACTATAAGAATGTGTGTGTCAAAATACCGATCCATCTCTGAAATAAATTAACATTTTAAACCCATTCAGTGCCGGTCGTTTCGATAGGTGTGGTCAGCAGCTGTCATATGACAGTCTTTCAAGGATTGATCTGACAGTTGTCAATTCACAGCTGCCTAGCTGCCCACATCTCGGAATGCTTTACCTACCTACTGTAAAGTATGTCTATACATGCATGTCATCATTCAGTCATCGTTCATTTTACTGAATAAATAGAATGTCATATAAAGTAAAATATAATATTGTAAGAATAAATTATAGGATGCCGTGTCAAGTAATTTTGTATCTAGGTTAGCCCGAATTGGGCTCAAAATGTTCGTAATTATTTGAAGTCTTTAAAATCAGTCTGAAGAGAAGACGGTACTTCCTCTCTGTGCCTGAACCTTTAAACAAAAATTATGCATGACTTGATGTAATGAGACACTTCAAGAACTCCACTGCAGTTGTGTCCCAAATACGGCCTACCAATTTTTTTTTCATCAATTTTCAATTATTAGATACGTAGGTAAGGTACTTACCAAAATTACTTTGTCAAACTCTAACTACATATTAAAGATCTGGCGCCATAATTCAACGTCTAGTGACGGGGCACATCGATTACGATGACAGCTGTCACCGTCATCATATCGACAGTATTACTCGATTAGTCGACTAATGTCCGAACGGAATTGTCAGCTACGTAATTAACTTGTTAAGTGCCGTGTTACAAATTTGTGACAACAAAAGAGTTAAAGAATTTTTTTTTGTTAAATCTTTGATTTGAGAGATTTATTTACATGGTTTATTTTATCTCATCTCAATTAAGTATCCAGCAAGAAATCTTTCGTCATGACTCCAGTGGAATATTAGGACTAAAAGTAGGTTTTGGGTTAAAATCAGGCCTCCAGCTATCACCATACCAAGTTTTATCGCAATCGGTTTAGTATTTTGTGCGTGAAGGAGTAACAAAAAACACTAGTTGATAAAGTAATTAAATAAAAACGTAATACCAGAAGAACACAATATTATTCTTGGCGACTAAAAACTAATAACTATCTGTGGAGTTACAATTTTTAGACATTTCCTTAGATAAGCCGCTACGCTGTCATTTAAAAAGATAAAAAAGTAAAATATGTAATTACTACTAGGTATTAAAATTTATCTTTTTAGAAACACGTGTTACTTAAGACAATACCCTGTTACGACATATTTAAAAATGTGAAAGTTAAAATCCAGAAGCTCATCGATCCATTAAATAACACACATTTGGCTTATCACATATTAAAGGGGTTATAATATTATGGCTTAGTAAACGGTCGGCCATCATTCGTATAGTTGCACGGCTATATTTTAAACCTATGGCAATGTATAAACAATGTGCAAACGACAAATGACATAAAACAAAATCGTATTAAATGCCAGGTTTTCATGTTATGTGACAAATAAAAAAATCTTGTTAAATACTTTTTAACATTAAATAACAGGCAAACCGTGGCATTTGTAGTTTGTCCGGTTGTGGTTGTTTCTGTAATGTGGCAAATTAAAAAAATATATTAATCATTTTATTTAACATCAATTTATAAGACAAATCTGAAATTTGCCTATTTTTGTTACATAACAATTTTTGTTATATGTTCGAAAGATGGCCGCGGAAAAACTTATATATTACTACCCCTTTATAAATTATTACCTGTCAACGTTAAGTACCATAGAGTGACAGCACTAATAAACGTGTCGATGGCTTTGTTTTTTTTCTTTATGTTGCGCGATGTCACCTCACCATGATTTAAAAGTTCCCTGCCCTTTCTTTGTCTCACGAATTAGATTGATAAAAACACAGAAAAATAAACATGAATAAGATTAATTTTATTATGTTAAAAAAAGCTTTCGCCCGTGACTTCTTCCGCGTAGGGGTTGAATGTTCCAAAATCCTTTCTTTCTTTCAAAACCTACGTGATAAAAGCAAACTGTATGCTTAATTTTAGCCCGAACAGTCTATTGGTTTGAGCTTTGTGTTCATATATATTATCAGTCAGTCAATCAGAACTTAGAATTGTATATTTTATAGATTCTAAAATCCAAAAATATATTTAAAATATCCGTTTAGTCAAATAGAAAATCTAAATTAAACACATGCCATTGTCCGAATAAAGGATAATAGGCTATAGACAATTTACGACATTGACAGTGTTCCAAATATGGACTTTATTAGGTATCTCTATTACGTGGGAGTGTCGCGAATTTGATGTCAATCGACTCTTGCGCATGGTCATTGATCATTTTGAATGATTAACCCGTTTTAAGCGGATGTAGACTTAGAGTGCTGAAATTGTAATATAGCAAATTGTTTTTTTACAGTTATTTTATGTTGGTAGAAACTATTAGTACAATACACAAATTATTTAAAAAAAAACGAAAATAAAATAACTTTTTACTATTTATAAATGTCGGATAAAAGTTAATGTCGCTAATTTTTCTGGTTCTATAAGGTTTTATATTAAAGTTATATATTATACCCGCGACTTCGTCTGTGTAAGGTTTGAATTTTCCAGAATCCTTTCTTAGCGTATGCCTACGTCATAAAAGCTATCTGTATGCCAAAATTGAAAAGTCAATGATCTCTTAATTTACAACAATAATTCGTAGCGGATGAATATTGCATCATACAGTCATAAAAGACATCGTAAGCAAAGGCTTTTAATGAATGACTTATAAATCCTAAAAACTAATCATTGAGCCGTCACGTACGACGACGCGTGCGCACGTCAAACCATAGACAATCAAAGTAAAATGGCGCCAAAGAAGCCACATTGTGTTATAAGCGTTTCCCAGGAACTAAGCGTGTGTCGGGCACACGACTTCATCGATTGTGTAGTAATGAAAAGCATTTTACGAATCGATAATTAAATTTTAATGGTAAAAAGTTTATGGGAGGGCGCTGATGGGGTTATTCCACAAGTCATCCATCAATGAATTCACATAATCCTAGGTTCGCAATGTTATTCCTGGCAGCAATCGTTACCTCAAATTAGTGATATATCGTCACCTTTACTTATACTACGTAACGACTTATAATATTACTTAGTACTTGAGACGATTTAATGTGGTTTATTGGGAATTATTTCTACTGAATCAACAATCTTTTTTTATTATATCTTTTATCTTCTATATATATAAAAGAAAGTCGTGTTAGTTACACCACTTATAACTCAAGAACGGCAGAACAGATTTGGGTGAAAATTGGTAGGGAGGTAGCTTAGAGCCAGGAGACGGACATAGGATACTTTTTATCCCAATATGCCCACGGGATCGGGACTTAAGCGGGTGAAACCGCGGGGCGCAGCTAGTATATATATATATCTATATATATAAAAGAAAGTCGTGTTAGTTACACCACTTATAACTCAAGAACGGCAGAACAGATTTGGGTGAAAATTGGTAGGGAGGTAGCTTAGAGCCAGGAGACGGACATAGGATATTTTTTTCGATATTCTCAATAATGTGTGTGGTAGAGACGAAAAAACAACTTGCTTAAACCAAAAAGAGGTTGGATTAGCAAACTCCGTTATAAAATATTACCTGCTTATGATGCTACAGTAATTATTTGGTTTTTCGAAGTGACCCCTTGTGACCGATTTAAAGACGTATCACGATAAAAGTTCAAACGAGGCGAGTACCTAATCAACTGCGCAAAATTCTAACATAATTTAACGACACACGTGTACTAAGAAGAAAAGATACTACTAAAATGGTGACCTATTTCCGAAATGACCCATCCATATGTTACACTTTGAAGTCAATTGTTTAACAGATTGAGATTTGAGACATATGGCCCGTTTTACTATAAACAGGCAAGGCTTACTAAACTCGATAGATGGCAAACACAGTTTCGTACAAGATGTACAAGTCTGATTTATTTTTATATAATCCTACAAGTGTGTAATGCGGTATGGGCAAATATATCACAACCCATTGCCTTCCTTGAAGAGGCAAAAAAGCATTATTATATATTTTATGTTTATATAGGTATGTATTCAGGTCATTTTAGTTTATTCATTATCTTAAAATAAATAAAAATATGTTAAGTTATTAAACTGTTAGTTTTGCAAAATCATTTAAATCTATTAGGTATAGGCACAAAGGAGAAAAAGACTCATCAAGAAATATTTAAAATTACCAGGGCTACGAGTCTGTAATTTATCATGGGGATGTCTTTCAGGAGCACCCCTACGTTCTAAAAGAAATCCCCATGGGAAATTTCAGACTCGTAGCTCTTGTAGTTGGTTTTCTAAAAATCCATTCTTAGTGCTCTAGGAATGGATTTTTAAAATTCAACCGCTAAAGGGTTAAAAAGGACTGTTAAAGTTTGCAATTCGTAATAATTAAAATAAATATTTCAGGACATTCTACACATCGCCATCTAGCCCCAAGCTAAGTAACTAGACTTGTGTTATGGGTGCTAGATAACGGATATACTACTTATATACTTTTTTTTTTGTAAATATATACTTATAATACATAGAAACAACCAGACCACAGACAAATATCTAAGCATAAATACTTGTCTGAGGCGGGAATCGAACCCGCAACCCAAATTATTGTGCATTCTGATCTACACAAATGTTAGTTAATAATTGATTACCCACCAACTTACTACCCAAAATCTTTCACCATACTTAGTAAATCCCAAAAATAAGCATTGAAAAAGCCACAAGTTGGTTCAAGACCGTCGTAAATAATGTTACTTGTTTATTCACATGGGGAAGACGTAAAAGGAACCATGGTGGTCAGTGGATCAGGGTACCGATTCTATGATCAATTCCAAACTAAAAAAAAGTAAAAAGACTTAGTAAGTAAAAAAAAAATTGTTTATACTTAGTAATTATTTTATTATTGTTCTCGAAACTTTATCGCGAATTTTTTATTTCGTTTACCTCGATGTTTCGACTATGTTGCAACAATTGTAGTCACGATGAGACTGGAGCAATGGCGAACGTGACTCTAACGGATTAGCGGTCAAAGACGCAGCTCACAGCTCAAATCAATGGACGGCATACCTAGCTGTTATAAAGTAGGAATTCGCAAAGAAAGGATTTTGATGGTAACGATGTCGTGAATGAAAGCTAGTTAAAATATTGGTGTTTAGTTAGTAGAATCGAGTCTCCGAGTCCTGTGGAGGGCCACTGCTAATTCTATTCTTGTGTTCACATTCATTACACATATGGTGCCATTTTTTATCATGTTCCTTTTGTTAGCGTTTTTAAAGATGGCTGATGTTGTGTGAAATGTGCAGTTTAAAAAGTTTTGTTCTCTTTTTTTGGTTACTTAAATAACTAGCTACTCGCCGCGGTTTCACTTGGGTATAGTGTTTGCATCTTAATTCTTACCATGCTCCAATGCCCTACCACCTGCATATTGGAGGATCGATGCGATGCGATTTTATAGAACAATTTGGTTGCATCTATTGATCGTGGGACCGTCACTTAAGATATTCAAAAGATACCAGTGTTTTCGATTGCACAAATGACCATTTTCATGGGCGCGGCGCGTAAGTCGGTTTAACGCATTTTGCAGCATATTTGTAGCTCCGCAGTCCGCATTTTGCTACCTACCTCAAAAAGCTTGCGTTGATTCAATGAGATGCAAATACTATAAGATCCTGTAAAGGTACAAATACTTAACAATATTTACTCTGTGTTAACAAATTTACTTTTCCCACAATAAAGATTAAAATAATTGTTAACAAAAATTATCGTCTGTCACATAAAATACTGCACCCTTATTGATAAACACCTAGAGGGGTGAACTGAACACGTGTGTTTTTATAACAATACCGACTCTTAATTACGGACATTCTTTGTTTACAGCCCTTAAGAAGAAAGGGTACCGGCGCTCTCTCCATACAAACATAGTCGACTTTTTCTTTCCTGGGTAATGACACCAGAGCAAATATATTTGTACCATTAAACTTATAATTGCCATGACCAAGACTATGTCCCTATGTCTTATTATATATATGTATATATTTTTTTAACTCTTACTTTCTATGATAATTAGAAAATGAAAAAATACAAGACATAGGGACATAGTCATGGCAGTTATAGATTTTATGCAACAAAAATATTTGGTGTCGTTATGCAGGGAGGAAACAGTCGACTACGTGTGTATGGAGAGAGAACCGAGTGCCCTATCCTCTTAATATTTACAATATAAAATTCTAGTCCTGACTACTGCCATACCAATGCTAATGGACGGATCAGATTAAAATTTGGCATCCCTGTTACAATGTGGGAATTCGCTAAGAAAAGATTTTGGAAAATTTAAACCTTACGCGGCTGAAGTCGTAGGCAAAAGCTAGTATGTTATGGTTTAGCACGAAGTTAAATTGGCCCAGAATTGCATCAAATTATGTCAAAAGTCGATGAGCATAAATTGGCACAGAGTTTCACTAACTCTGCCTGTGTGCATTATCCTGCAATACACAATAATGTATTTTTTTTCGTGGAAAAGTAGTATATTCCTCTCTTTTTAACCGACTTCAAAAATGAAGGGTTTCAATTGGTCATGTATACCTATAGGTACTCCTATATTTTTTTTGTATGACGGTACCTATTCTAGGTTCCTAGTTCCCGCTATGTTTGCCATAATGCAATTTTTTCAAACAATAGTAAAGTTCTGTATCATAATGTGTAAATTATGATCTGTAGCATAGATACTATGTGTTACAATGGTTCGTTTCCTGGAAACATCGTTTTAAATTAGTTGTAACTCAATTATTTATGGTCAATTATGTTTAATCAAAACTTACATAATAATTGCTAAGTTCTTTATAATTTCCTGAATTTCTCTTTCTGGTTTTTTTTGCTTGTTATTTTATTTCTTCTTAGATTACGTACCTAAATAGAGAGTAAAATAAACTTTTTTTTTATTCCAAAAAATACTCTGACACCTAAAAAAATGGAGTTAAGATTCTTTGTTATGCGGCGGCATTTAAAAAAAATATGCCAAGGCATATTTTTTAATAATCCTTGGGTTATGCCAAATCTAATTATATGTTGTAAACCGTTGTAATACCAAACTAAATTAGGACATTTAACTTTATGCCATAAGTGGGGTACCTGTATTTTCTACCTATAGTGATCTATACGATTATAATTATAAATTCAGTGTACACCATAAACATCAATCAATATTATATTTGTTAAAGTTCTTGTCAAAAACCATTATTTTTAGCCTCTACCTTTGTTCAAAACAAAGGGTCATCAACGAAAATATTTAACCAATTTTGTCAGTAACCACCATCCTATCATAATTAGCTTATTACGACACAGCATTCAAGTATTTTACGCTACTGAAATATAATTTATGTTCACCGAAAATAGAAAAATAATTAATTTTAATAACGAAATTCCAACTCTATTTAACAAGACTTTAAAGTTCAAATCAACTTGTTAAAAAAGGTTAGAATTAAATAGATCACCGAGCAAATATAAACTCTAATAAGTACGGCTTTAGGAATCAAAACATCTTGTAAATATATGTACAATTGAAACAAAGAGTGACAAGTAACTAATTTGGTACAGAATTTTTCTGTAGTTTTTAATAATAACACCCCTCTGAACCGAAATAGGGATGAGTCTGGTTATTTATTGAGTAATTAGTCGGTTTTCTATAATAAAAGTTAGGTTACAATTAAAAAATTACGTTTCACGTTACGGAATTAAAATAAAATAATAAAATACTGGCATAAGTAGGTAAAATAAAGAGATTATGAACGAATGGCATAAGTAGAGACTTATGCCATTCGTTCATAATCTCTTTATTTTAATATTTTTAATTTTGATATTGACGTGATAACGTCTTATAAATCGATGAACACCGTACTGCACTCACAAAAAAGTGCCATGTTACGGGAACGTGATTAAGCGTTATTGACAAGGTATTAGCAACGTATTATAATGTTTTCTTAAGACTTTATCAAGTAAAATTATCGTCCGTAAACCTACTTTATATAATTTGAAATTTGTAGTTATGTACTTACCTAATTAAGTAGGTACCTACTTATTTAAAAAATATTTTAAGTATTTTTCTAAGGTAAGTAGGTATAATTAATTATATTTACACATTTTGATGAAATTGAATTTCATGTCTCGATAAATGTTTCAGTAAATTAAGATATTTTTTCCGAATTTCAAATATATGTAGTTATTATTTAAAAATAGTACATTACGATATAAGTGTGGTAAATTGATCTTTGCATAGAGGCGGTTTATGACGCGCGAGCGGCAGCGAGCGTGTTAATGAAGCCAAGATGCAAATATCAATTCCACACGTATATCGTACGACGTTTTTTATCACAGTTGCGAATAAAAGAAAAGACTTGAAAAGAAAACAAAATAATAATTAACAAAATATTTGTGTTAACTCTATGTTTACATTTTTTTAAGGCAATATTTTTTTGTTAATTATGCTCCGGAAAGGCCAGGCTAAAGACTTTCAACCTATACATCCTCGTGTGACATACATTATTTTTTAGGGATTTTTCTATTTGTTTTTGCGTCGGGGGTTAAGAACAAAATACAATGGTACGGAAAAACAATATATTTAATAAAAGAAAAAACAAAAAATAAACAACTCAATTTTTAATCGTTTTCTAAGTGATTATCACGTAAAATTTTCGTTCGTAAACCGACTTTAGAGACAACCATTTTTGCTAGTTATAAACTCTTTGGTACCTACCTTTTCGGGATAACTTTACAGCACTAGTTAACAAATATAAAACGCACGCGTGCATAATATGATGGATTATGAGCCTAAAAGCCGTTGAATAAGATCCACTTTATGAGCAACTGTGATAAAAAATATATTTAAGTACATTTTTTAGTAAGTAGGTAGGTACTGCAGAACAATTAGTAGATTTTTGTTTTATCGGTGACTTATGTCCGATTACCTAAATGTCGATCTATCGCCTTTTAAAAAATCAACAATAACCATAGTTATTTTGTCTTGGCAAGATAATCACGTATGCTATACCGCTTCCGTCATTTTTAAATATGTATGTTAGGTAAGTACGGCTGTAGGTAATGCCAAAAACACCTAGGTATATAATATTTAAGTATAGGTAACAAGTATATTTTATTTATAAGCTGTTAAGCTTATTGTATTCTTAACTTTATAGCTTCCGTAAAATGATTCTGCCATATCATTATAATTTTAATTTCTATTGTTATCGAAATAATTACGTGTAATAATATAATAATTACAATTGTAAATATCCTAGTAAGTTATTTTATCTGCTAATATATAAAATTCCCGTGTTAATGTTAGTTACCATACTCCTCCGAAACGGCTTGACCGATTTTTATGAAATTTTATATGCATATTCAGTATGTCTGTGAATCGGCTACAATCTATTTTTTATTTTGTTTCCTTTAGTTTTTTTTCTAAATTAATTCTGAGTCGCTCGGTAAATGGTTCGCTCTAGCCTATAACATCTGGTCAAGTGAATCAGGGCCAGAAAAATGATAATATAGCAAGAAAATTTAAAATATATACTTATTATATTAAAATTCATTTTACTGATCATAGACACCTTTTAGATTTTTTATCTAGTAGCTAGTGATAAGTGGCATTGCCAGCTAATAAAACTAGTTTTTTTAGTAGGCTTTACATTTTTTACTACGTCATTTACTAATGACAAACAATATTCAATATTTCTCTCGCAAAAATGAATTCCCCTATCATTAAAGAACTCATTATTTCTCTCCATTGTTCCGAATCGTAAGTACCATTAACCAACCCCTAGTTTTATCAACTATTGTTTGACTATTCAAGTACAGACGAGTTTGATGACTGATGACTGACGACTGAAGAGCTTGACGGTTAAGTTTAAAAGGAAAAGTTATTAAAATTTTATATAGTAGTTAACGGAAACAGTGAAGTAATTTGTAAATTTTAATTTATGGAGACAGTTAAAATCGTGTTTATTACTTTTGTGGTGTTTGGGGGGAATCTTATTTTATTAAAATTTACGTGTGTACGTATTAGATACCTACTAAGTGGTAGGTGATGTCGAAGTAACAGCCTGCCAAATGATTTTTATATTGCAGTTTTTACTCAAAATGACAGAGTTAGAAATTAAAAATGTCACATTTTGTAAGCATCTAGAACCTATTTAGGCTTTGAAATTTTTCCAAAAAATGAAAGTTTCGCGTATGAAATAACAGACGATTGTTAATTTTACTGTTATTTAAATTTGGAATAATTTCAAAGCTTATTAAAGACTCTATTAGATTGAAAATTATGTTTTAGCTAAATAATGTAATATTTTCATTTCTAACTCGGTAATTCTTAAAATTACTTTTATTTTTATTTTTTTAAATTTAGCGAAGCAGCTCCAAATACTCTTAAAAATAGATCTTATTTTACAAAGACCACCTGCCAATGAGCAGAACCCTGAAAACAAAAAGGAAGTTATTAGTTTTTATAACGTTTCTTAATACTTTCTCAAGTAGTGCGAGTCCTGCGCAGTGCGGGTGACAGCTGCGGGCGCACGTGGCCACGTCACGGATCCTGCGCGGGCGCAGCCATTGTTCTAATACTCTCGACACATTGTTTATTGAAAAAAAAAATGAAACAAATCTTTAAATATGGAATTCAAAGTCCCAACTGACTGATATGACAACGGCCAACGCAAACTAATTGATGGGCTACAATTTGACAAACAGATAGCTAATATGACGTAGGCACTAGCGTTATAGCACCTGGGACATGTACTAGATGAACCAGGCTTGCCCAGCACCTTTACCATTCTCTGAGCTTAGTCGACCGTGTCCAGAGGAAAGAAGACATCTAAACGTCTGGAGTCAGCTAAGTCACGGGTTTAAGAGCAATTTTAACAGCAAACATCAATTTTTCGTAAAAAATTCCATTGGTGGCAATCCAGTGATTAGAATAAACTTTGGAGAATAGAAGTATAATCATACAAGATGGTGGTAAAACATGACTCCATAAAGGTCAACGCAAAATGATTCAATCATAATGTTACGGTTCTGATTGAACTCTAAGAGTTGCGATAAAAACATCAGCTCCCTATGAATTAAAGCATAAATAACACTACGAGAGTCTTACCCGATCGATTGCGAATGCTCTCCCTATTTCTTTTTGCAGTAATCTTGAATATTCCGTAGGGATGGGATCCAAGTATTTACTGGTAATAGTGGTATTTACACGAGGGTGGCACCCTCGCCTCGTGCCACGTGCAGTTATGTAGGGTGTTGCTAATTCCATGCATGGTGGAGGCTGGAAATAAATGGATCTTTATGGCCACGGATATTAATTGAAACTGCAATGAACTTATGGGAATGACTTGTTTGTATCCTGTTTGGGGCTAAATTTGTTTGTCCATTACATGTCTATGACAAATTAAATAATAACAGAAACCAAACTATTTACTGGAATTCATTATAAAAAAATTACAAAGAAGCTAAGTACTGATATTTTCAAATAAAAGTGTTGTAGGGTCGATCTCGCTCAAAACAAAACAAAAAAGCCGTTGAAAGTTGCAAAAACTACTTCAATAGGTAGCAGCAGCGTTGCCTATGCAATAAACAAAAGAGTATATCGGACCCATAACGATAGGTGGCCACTGGTCGGGTCCCTTGCATTGCAGCGAGCATAGATGACAAGAGGCGCAACTCACGCACACAACCACCCCGTGACCCGTGTACCGGGATCCCCACCAGCCTGCTCAAGTCGCAACTTGCACAGCCTGCCGCCTGTCGACCGAGCTGCCCTCCGTTCTCATTCCGTCGCGGACCGTTGCACGACGCGCACGTATCGTCGCGCGCTTTGCAGTTCAGTGAACGAGTGTTGTGCATATGAACAGTCAACATGGTGCGTAGCTTATCGCAGTGGACGAAGACCCTCAGCTTCCCGGCGAGGTTGTCACCGAACCGGACCTCGAAGGAGTGTGTCGGCAACCAGGCCGGCTCCCCCGGCGTGTCTCCCACACCGAGCGCATCATCGCTCCCACAAGGATCTGAGAAGACAATAACCCCCATACCGATCACAGAAATCAGTCAAATCGTAAGTGTTTACCATTAAGCTCAGCTTTCCAAGTCGCAGCTGCAGATGCACCGCGCGTTTCGCATGCTAAGTAGTTCATTACATATTTACAAAATGTTACGGTAACTGTTTCGTGGTAGAATGTTTCTAAGCTCGTCTGGCGCATATTTAATGTGTTCTCATCATTGATGATTTTGTGAGCAGATTCTTTCCGATTAGGTAGCTACGTTTTTTATGCCTAGGTTTTGCAACGAGGAAACGTCCTTGGAATCTTTTATTTGGTCACATGTAACAATGGCCAAACTTTGCGATTAAATTCCACTGAGATCTTGCGTTATCACTTTATATTGAGCGTGATGGCACTCTTGTGCAATATGCCTTTGTTTTGCAATAATTGTCTCGTGTTGCACTCTATTTACGTCTCGGTAACAACGTCTACACCTGCATCGTTAGTTTTGTTTACAAATACAACAACCCTAAAAGGATTACGTTTACAGTTAGACCTGTTTTCCAATAAGGCATCAAACGTGTTTCAAATCTAAAAGCTTTATGATCCACCGATGGTTTGCCATTATTGGCGACGTTATTAAAGGAAACGAATCGAATACGTGCCTCGTTTCCGTCGATATAACAGCAGTGATTTACAGCCCATGCCTATAGATTGACGGCTGTGTTGTTTTGGCATGTGGGTGTGTATTATGTTGAGTGTCGGTGGTTACGACAGCGGGCAAGGTGTGCGGTTGTCTCGTCGTGTCGCAGGGAAGCAAGCGGTGCAGAGCACGGAGCTCCAAGCACCGTTATGTCCCCCTTGCTTGCACTCACCTTGCCAAGGCCGCCAGTTGCGAGTTTTTTGCAAAGCATGAAAGCATTATGACTTTCACCTCTTGCTGCCTTTCTAAAAGCTGAAGTCTTGTTACGTTCCATTAGGTTTTAGTATAGGTATACTGTTTGCGACACGCGAGATCTTTTCCTAGAAGATCTTATGTGGCACACGTCGTCGGTGTCCTTATATTACTTTTTAAGTTTTCCACAACACAATATTATAAAGTAAATGATGCGGTAATTTCAAATTGGTCTGATACTTTGAAATAAACCAATATGTAAGTCAACAATACGCAAATACTATCAAGTCTTATCGTTTCACTGAATCAGTTTTTTCTTTGACATATTGCATTCCTTTGACAAAATGGTTAATTACATCTTACCATCCGGAACGAATCAATGCAATTTAAATTTTTATGGGTAGTTAACACTCAATGCAGTCGTTAAATTGTCATCCTTAAATTCGCCACAGGAACATTAATTTCGTCCACTCATTCGTCCAAAATGTCAAGATTTTGACCCCCTGATGTAAATTAATTTTGTAATAAAGCTTCATCTGTAAAAGCTTCATCTGTAATCGTAAAAAGAAAGCTATCAAAGTCAACGATCTTGTTTATATTTTTTACTTTTAAAAAAGTCGTTTGACGTTTAGTTTCGCGTCAGTTATTGTCAGGAAATTACTGAATTCCGCGGGGGAATGGCACGCGGATTTTAATAGCATGCTTGATACCTAAATTGTCGGTTCGTTGTGGAAAGGCATGAATGTAGGTATCCACGATACATTCTTGTAATCAAATACCTTGGTAACTTGAAGTTATTTGGACTTTCGTGATAAAACATGTATGTTATTAGATAGTTACAAGCTTTTACCCGCGACGTCATCTGCGTAGCAGTTGAATTTTCCAAAATCCTTACTTAGTCGATGCCTATGTCAAAATAACTGGCTCTATACCAAATAGACCAATCCGTCTATTGGTTTGAGCTATGGGTTGATATATCATATCAGTCAATCAGTCAGAACTTTGAACTTTATATTTATGACTCACGAGAATTTAAGTGACAATAATGACCAAAATATGGCACATTTGCCCAGAATTTGATGAAATCTTAACATTCATCAGGCAACCAAATTTATAATTTCATAAATAAAAAAAGTAATTTCTTTTTCACCACAGTCATATATTACAAAATTAATTTCCTACACAAACTTATTCTGCAGTCTGCACCCTGAATGTTAATAAAAACAATTAATGCATTGAAAAGTGTAGCCGGCACATTTATTGGGTCTGGCGCTGCAATGCGCGGGCGCACAACGCAAACATCTGCGTGTCAAATTCCTTAGTGCCATGTGCGAGCAGTGGGAAACGAACCGTGGAAACGTGGTTTTACTTTAATATATCGCATATACATAACTATTTATAATGTCAGATGTTATATACTTACTATAATATAAAGTTTTGTACCACACAATATGCAACCTCTTTGGTCCCAACAAAGAAAGGACATTTCGTATAAGAAATGGCTAGCATTCAGACTTGAAAGTAGAATTATCCCAACCGCCAACACAGCTCAACTTTAAAAAAAAAATAAGGTTTTGGTGATTTTAAGGGTCTTTATAGCCATAATTAAATGGTAGGTACTAGGTAAATAATATGATTTATAATATGAATAATAGACAATGCAATAAAAAATTAAGTAAGTTACTTACAACAACAAGGGAGGGAGGGAAAACAAACGAACCCCCTTTTATATAGGGTTTTTAACCCCTATATAAATAGGTATATTGTTATGCCTCTTTATTTGAATATACTCCTAAAATACGCAATAACATCGACACTTTATCAATTCGATAAGCCATGTCAATAACAAGTTAGATAAAGGCAAATATTATTCACTCTTATTAAGCGGATATTTACTGTAACCATAAAAAAGCAGTAGGACACAAATGCTATACACAAAAACAGAATAGATTACAGTTCAATTTCAGTAAAACACCGAATAACGTGGGGGCTTAGAGTTGTGAAGTATATAGGCGCCTAAACGCTAAATACCTCTGAATTTTTTTGTTAATGTGAAATTTGTAACAGAAATCTTTTTCTAAATTTTTGTAGACGAAAATTCTTCTTAATTTCTAAGCTTATACAATAGTCAAACTTAAGTAAAATACACCCTGGTAATAGACAGTGGAGTCTTTGTAATAGGGTCCCGTTTTTACCCTAAACATCAAAAAATAAGCATTGCAATACAATACAGATTATAAATAATTAATCAATATTAATCAACCTACATTTGCACGCCAGTTCTCATATATCTAAGTGTGTAAATAATAATTTGTGAAAATTGTGAATAAACTATAGATATAAGAACATTACACGTTTCATATTTCGAGCAAATTAATAACTTTATTTAATTGGGCTAATGGTTTATTCTGTAAGTTACAATTTGCTAACACTGACATAACTTTCTGCTGTTCGCCTGTCGCACCCACAAAGGGCACTGCTTATGTATTTCCTCTATCTATACATTATAGTTGAAAGGATATAGGGTGCTTTTTATAACCGTCAGCTGTTTGGATCGGAACCCGATACCTGGGGTGGGTCACCGCAAATAATGGCTCGGAACAACAGAATGACATACTTAATATTGCCAGTATGAAAGTGGATGATTAGCAAAATATTACGCAGAAATTTTGACCAATTGAAATTTCTATAAAGATATATTAATTTGTAAATAACCTACCTACTACCTTTTTAATAGGTAAAAATGTGCAGAAATTTCTCAGAAGCGCCTCCGCTGCCCCTGACAATAACAATCGGAACCACTTTTGTTTCTAATAGTAGGTATGTACTTCATTTCATTTTGATTATGAAATGTGACAATTTCAATAAACACAATTTTTTTTAGTTCTAGTTCGTCCCATATTTGCAGACGAATTCTAAGGTCACTTAATTTGTTGAACTGAAGTTATTAAACTTGATTGATATTAAGTTTTTTTTTACTTATCTAACTTCATAAAATATCAATTGGTTCCTTTTGTATTCATTATAATTATTACGAAAGAAATTGATTAGTACTTTCTCTTTACAATTTAATATCCTCAATAAATGCCAGAGCCTTATAATATCTGTCAGTTGAACCGGAAACACAGTTTTATCAAGAAGCTGTTTTTTTGCGCGCGCGCAGCTTCCTTTAGGGTTGTATTCGTATCAGTATCGTGTATCAATATCCGTTAAGATATTTGATATTTTAATACTGGACCGTTCAGTGTTTGCCACGAATCACTATACTGAAAAATGCAGCTGTGCTTTGAAGACGTTGAAGTGCGAAATATACCGCTTGGAAACATTTATGGTGTTGCTAAGTTAAACCTAATGTCATACTTAAGAAATTTAGAAAAAGTTTTTGTCTTCATTCTGAGTGGTAGATGGCTTCAACACCAAAATATTGCGGAGAAAACTTTTAAAAGGACCTCTCAATAACTGAACGAAACAAGCATAATATCGAATTAAAAGATTCGAAATTCGAAAGCAGTTGTTCGAAACATAAAAATTCCACACCTGCCAGGCTTACGCAGCAGATGTTCTTATATTATAGGAAGGTTGAATACTGAATGTTAAATTGTATAAAATTTGTGTGTTCCGAACGTATGGGCACGATGAGCACGCACCACAGCGAACAGCTGACGGAGCTCCGGAGGCTTGTCGAAAAAACTTTACCTGAACCGAGATGTAGTCGAAAAATTATGGAAAACGGAATCAGCTGACGGCAGCTGGTGATTTTTTTCAAAGTTTTGGGACTTTGAATCGCATTCCTATCTTTATAATCCTGTTGGAAAACTTGTACAAAAGCATCAAATTTATTTTAGAAGTACCCACTTATGCCATAGTGCCAGCGTTAGTTTGACATTTGTTTTTTACAAAATGGCTGGAATAAAAATCTTCAAAATATCTGTGTCTGTTATTTGACTTTTATCTATATATTTTTTTAATTTAGGTACGTAAGAGAGGTACTCAAAAAGTGACCCCACTATTTGT
Source organism: Idaea straminata (assembly GCA_951213275.1). Taxonomy (NCBI): domain Eukaryota; kingdom Metazoa; phylum Arthropoda; class Insecta; order Lepidoptera; family Geometridae; genus Idaea; species Idaea straminata. The sequence continues at coordinate 14,597,697 of OX577849.1, forward strand.
GCTTCATTTCTTTTCACGTCACATAATATTAACTCTATTGATTTCTTTCAAACATTCTTTAATAGACCTGCTTTCGTTCAGTTTATTTATAAAGGGCCGTACAAAGGGCACTTACTCGCGTCTGTTTTGTGTCCAGACTCCAGGCCCTTCTGTTTATTGGTTCGTGTCTTATGGAGCCCTTTACTGTCCTATACAGTCCCTTTTGAACTCATTTTTGTTACTTTAAATAAACTTATTTCATCTAGTTACGGTGAATTGATGTTTTGTGGGGGATATTTTATGGATACGATTATTCAGAGACGTAAACTGTTTTTATGACTAAAAACATCGGTTCTATGTTGTATGTTAATATTACTTACTTAAGTGTACCTTTTTAATAAAACAATAATATCTATTGATTCCTGATTCAAATACGTAACAACCTTTTTTAAATAGGTCTGATAAATGAAACCTTAAACTTGATGGTAAGAATGTTTAACAAAAAGAACACAAACCTATAATTTAGAAAAACAGAACACTCTTTTCAAATTAGAAATTTAATTCGAAAGGGTTACCTGCCAGTTAGGTATACGACCTTTTTTGTAACCAATTAGGTCCAATTGGATGTTCTTTTTTAATGCTTAACTCAATACTGACAACCTATTATTTAGAAAAATCATAGTTTAATAAATGAGTACAATTATTAGGTACCTATGTATTTAATTTGTCATAATTCATACTAATTTGTGTGCGTTTTAATACCTCTAATAGGGCTTTAAGAATTATTAACGATGAGTTAACTATTTAATTGTAGTTTAGAAAAGTTTATTGTTAGTTTTAATAATGTACAAAAGTAATTACTTAATGTAACAATGCGTAATCAGCAGTAACATCTTAACAAAGAAAATGTTTAATAACCAGTCATTATCGTTCTTTGAAAGTCAGAAAATTATATAGAGCTTTTTTGTTATTTAATGATTAATACTGAATATAGGTATGTACTATCTGTCTGTACTGTTTATAACTACCTACAATGTACATTGTAGTTATAGATTATCAATTAGTAACACTATTGACTATCTTCAATATGGTGTTGGCTTAGTGGTAGATACCTCGACTTTCATTCTGAAGGTCGTGGGTTCGAATCCCGACCGGCCGTGCACCAATGTATTTTTCTTAAGAAACATGTATGTGCGCTAATTGACATTGCTCTTACGGTGAAGAAAAACATCGTGATGAAACCCGCGGCTTAGTTGGCTCCAGAAGTATTGACAAGTTCTCTCCTCTGGACATGGTCGACTAAGCTGAGAGAGTAGTAGGTGCTGGGCAAGCCTACTCCATCCTCACGCAAAAAGGACCCAATTAAAAAGGGTCCAATGGCGGAAAACAGCCTGTATACAAGTACAAGTACAAGTTGTATAGTATAAGTCACTCAATTGACTATCTATTTGCAGTATTCCATTAGTGGCACGATTGCCAATTTTCAAACTTAAGTTAGTTGCTCAATTGATAAATTCGAATAAGAATAAAGGTACTCGCAAGACTAATTCAAAACATACAAACAGGCTGTATAGCTAACTTCTGAAATGATGCAGTAATAAAAAATAGGTGTGTTGTTTGTTTAGTTCAACATGCATGTTAATGAACAGGACTTTTTTTTTGTTAATTAACGACCATTATTTTTTTATATCTAGATGTTTTTAACACGGGAGACCCATATTACAGTTAATTGCGTATCTGATCGTCTGCCCCTATTTACCCTATAGAGCGCGTGCAACACGAGACTTTATACGCCATACATTTAAAAAGACAGTCATTTGACTAGGCTTCCCTAATATCCTTCCGTATTGCAAGTAGCCAAGCATCGCATGACTGATACTATTACTTTGAATGAAATGAATGAAATTTTCATTAGTACAATGTGGGCAAGCGCTATTTAAGAATATGATTCCAGTAAATGGGATTAAATTCTGTTTTTACTGTAATTTTTATGAAGATTTATTGTTGGTTAGAGAGTAGATATTACGGTTTTCACCTAAATTCTTGTTGTTATTGCGTTTTTTATGTTTATTGTAGTTGCAGTTTGGGTTTGATTTAGTATTTAACATGAAATTGTGTTTTTATACTACACAATAACATATTCTAAAAAGAAATTTCAACAACATTAAGTTAGTAGTTTTCTTCTGATCTAGTATCAGCTGATAAAGTAAAGTATAATCATATTATGTCTAAATTTTATTAGGTTTGGGCGATCCTTAATGGCTTGTTAAACTAAATAAATGTCACGTATTCGCTTCCTAGTTCAATAAATAAAAAGCCCAAATGAATGTAAAATCCATTTATCATACTAATCCAAGCCGAGCCTTCTTAATTAGTAAAATCAACGCTCAATTGACCGGATGCGTCACCATATTTAAACTAAACTCCGATCGCGATCCGAATAAATCCAACCACAGTTGATTTCCGGTGACCTTAGATCGAGAAAATAATATAAAGTTGAATCTTATTTCAAAGAATTAAGAACTGAAATTGTTTAAATTAATTTAGTAAAAACAAGTTTAAAAAAATCATACCTACGTGGGAGAAACCTCTCATCCGTGTAATTCTATTTTTACCCGATTGCGGGAGAGTAATGATTTTAACAGTCATGTTTATGAGTTCAATCGTAAGTTAATAACTAATAAACCAGCAGTTAGAAACAAATAATGTACTAACAATTTGTAAGATATAATATTGGATGAAAAAGTTCGCCAGAAGTTATAATTTAGATAGTTGGAGATACACTTTAGACCGTATCTTCAATTTAAAAAACATCAAGTGTAACATAATCGAAAAAGATTAATTTATAAAGAAACTTATCAACATCTTACCTATTCATATTAATCGATATGCCTTGCCAACGAACGACCTTGCTTGAAATATAAAAGTTCGCATCGTTTTGACCTCGAAATGATCACATTGTTGACTAATAGAATAACGACATCTAATTTTGTATATTTAATCTTAGCAACTAAATAAATATGCATAATTGCATATCTATGTGTGTAATATGATACGATTGTTTTTATGCATGCATAAAATTATCGGTAAAGCAAAATATACCAATATTAGACATAAGTAGGTACTTACCTATCTTTTAAATTTGAATTAAACAACAAAGTGATATTGAACTGTCGATTAAGAATAAACAGGAACAATTTGAAATTCGAACTAAGTTCCATGAATTAGAAGTCACTCTGCGTATGCGCATGGTGACTAAATCGAATCGCGATTTCCCACAGTTCACTTGTGTCTTCGAATGACTAAGTTCGATCATGTTGTCATGTTTATAATAATAAGGTATAAGATACTAGTGCGTATTAATAATTCTAGCTTGAATGTAATTTTGTTACTAATCTGGTAAAGCTATTAGTTATTCACCATATTACAAGACTAGCTGTTAAGTGGTACTAAATGGTGCCGTATGCAATGTTAAACAAGTTATTTATTTAAAAATGACCGTAGTAAATCTTCCACACCCTTTAAATATTGATCTTCAAACAGATTAAGTGTAAAATATTTAATTGTTACGATTATTTACGCAATACAGACCTTCGTCAAATCAAAGTTTTAATCAGATAGCATTGTTTCGTCTTTATTTAACACTGTGTGGCGAATTTGAACCTCCTCCCGATGGGGACCGTGGCGAATCAACGACCGGTATTGAAAAAAAAAAACACGGTTTCTGCAGCTAATTACCAACGTCCGCCATTATTTAGGCTGTCATGTCATTGTTGCTATTGTCTATGATTCTAAAGGTGGTCTATGACTGATTTGAAATCAAATTGTTTTAAAACGTTCTCGTACATGCCTTAAAACTTTAGAAGAGTATTTCACTACAGTATTTTTTATATTTTGTATGAAATTGTTACCTCAGGCGTGGTTTCCGATCACCCGAATTTTTCGCATAACTACAACAAATAATCGTACCGATTAATTCTTTTTTATTGTTACTTCGTTCCCACGAGGTTGCACGCGAGATGGTTTTGTATTAAAAAAACGACATCCGTGCCTCCGGCGCTGACGACCGAAGTCCGAACTCCTTTCGTTTGAATCTCATTTGATTAACGGTTGCAGTGATTTGATATCTACTGTATCATTACGCTGTATTAGATGTAGTTACGGTGCGTAAGCGTCTCTTGACGTGTGTAAGTACCGTGATTTATTACTACTTATGAGAGATAGATAGGTGCATCGCACCTTTATTTAGATACCTTTGTTCAATTTGACGAAGCTATTTGTATTCAGAACGTTTTCTTTTTTTTCGGTCATCATTATTTCTTCTAAAGACTTAAGGCACCTAGTTTTTCTTCTAAAGAGTTAAAGCAACATACATCCTGAGACATCGAACCGTGCGATTCTGATTACTAAGTCTGTGACCGAGCGGTATATTTTGCAAGCCTACATTCGAGACCGGTTTTGCGATCCCTGTTCCGAGTATGTGAATTTAAGTGTTTATATTCGCAATATTAAGTTAAGCTTAGATATTTTCTATGTACCACTTCTTCTAGCCCTTATTCCATTTATTTGGGGTCAGCAGAGTACGTCTTCTTTTCACTTGTTATCTTATTGGTCACATCCATCACTTTCAAGACAGGAATCTTACACAATCCATCTATCTTAGATCATCTTTTTTCCTCTTCATCCCTTTACATATTATCTATGCACTACTTCTTCTACCTGCTTTATTTGGGGTCGGTGAAGTCTTCTGCTTCTTTCATCATCTCATGGTTCACATCCATTTTAGTTTTAACCTATTTCTCTTCATCCCTCTCCATTCATATTTTTATGCAATACTTTATAATAATTTTAGTTTTGAAGTAACAGCTTCATTATAATTACATTTTCATTAGATGCCTGTGTCATTTCATTGCCACAATTGAACGACACGTCCTCGAAATTTAAAAGGTACCTACTTAACGCAAAAGGTAATATACAGAGAAAACTTGTTGATTAGTGTCCATATTTAGTTATGCAGGTGTCGTTACGGCGTAGGAGGATCAAGGGTGCCCCAATCATAATATTTTTCTCTAATGCCACTTTGTTAGTGGCCAGTGTGCTGAGAAGTCAAATGAAAAATAATAATTAATCTCAATTAAGTTTGTGTGAATATGAGTTATGTGGAATTTCTCTACGATCTTTTAGAGGTAAGAGCTTTTTTGCATTTAAGCTTAATTATCTCAGAATTTTGCTGTAGCATACGTACGTAGTTGTGCTAATTTCTGTAACTGGTAACTAAATTCTGACATTGAATTTCAATGAATTTCAATTTTGGAATCAATACTTTTTTTCATTGAACTTTTTTTTGTAAAACGGATAAAAATGTAACTTTATTTTGTAATTTGCGGATCTATAACATCATTTTAAAACTACTTAAAGCTTAAATAGACTTGGAAAATCGGAAATATTTCAGAAATAACACATCACACAATATATTTAAAAGGATATTTCCATTTTTGGTACTTAGTTAAGATCTTATGTTATTGTTCCGTAAATTACTAAAAAAAACATGACACTTTGATTCATAACTGGGTCATTTCTAAACTAGAAAAACTAATAAAAAATCAAATATGGCGGCGTTAGACATCAGCATCACAATAATATCACAACGAAAGATTTTATCTTCCTTTATCAATTTATTGGACTGTTTTCGAAACTAATTTTCAACATGTTTTGACAAGCATAAAGCTTAAATAGGGACCAATGGATCAACCTTCTCGCCGAACAGGCTTTAGTGAAACAAGTTACAACTTGAAATGAATACTAATCGGCTACCTGCTTCCTATGAACATCAAAAATAACATCACTACATCTTCTAGGACAAAAAAAGGTTTTGATGAAAAGATAAGTAAATAAAGTTAATCAAAGTAACTAAAAAAAAGGTTACTTTTTCAAAAGCGTAAACAGTGGCGACATCTCTTATCAAGATATTAAAAATAATAAATTTTCTCAATGGTTTGACGAAAATATAAGAAAATAAGCGAAATATCAAAAGTAACTTTATTTTAACCTTTTTAAAGCGTCAACAGTGGCGACATCTGTTATTAAGATATTTAAGAATATTTAATTCCCCAGTTTCGCATTTACCCCGGTTAACCAAAAGGTAAGATATGTTATACTTATTTAATCTAACTAGATTGTTTGTTTCCTGTGTAGTATTAATTTGCTTAACTGAGCTAAATTAAAATACATTGAAACAAAGCTATTCTTAAATGTAATTTAGGTTTGACTAAATTTTTCAGTTGAACCATTGAGTTAGCATGAAGTCTTATTTAAACAACAAATAAATATTTAAAATAATTACTAGCTGCGCTCCGCGGTTTCACCCGCGTAAGTTCCGATCCCGTGGGAATATCAAAATGAAAAATAGCCTATAGCCTTCCTCGATAAATAATAGACCATCCAACACAAAAATAACTTTTCAATTCAAACCACTAGTTCTTGAGATTAGCGCGTTCAAACAAACAAACAAACAAACTCTTCAGCTTTCTAAGTATAAATTAGATACAGCAGCATCTTTACACCAATGAAGGTAAAAAAAACTATTAAATCGATGAAAGTAAAGACAAGGCAGTATAGGATCACTCAGCAGTTTTTGCCTTCCCTGACCGGCTAAAAAAATATAATTCTCTTGATCAGAGACAGCGGTTGCTATAAAGCCCGCTATCTATCAAATGATTTGGAAGTAACTTAAAAAACAAAGCCAAGTATCCCATATTAGAATGACTCTGATAAAACCTGGCTAAGACCGATTTAAAATAAAACTAATACTCCATTAGCAAATAATAGCATCTCACCATAAAGGTAAAATTGCTTCATTTCACCTAGTTTGAAGTACCTAAGTAGGTAAATACCTAAAATTATCTAGGTATATGTCTAGTCTGTGGTGCCATATGAAGGCATATCTAGTTTTCGTAACTGTTGCTAAGAAACTAAGTTGGAATGTTGTTTATATCTACTTAGATTACTTAGCTATCTTTGATGTTGTGCAAAGTTTATCAACCTGTTAATTAGCTCTGCTATATTAATTTGCTTTTAGAAATGAGGTACTTATATACTGATATTTACCTTCGTAATACAATTTATTAGGTACCTAGGTTTTTTAAACTTTGCAATCTTTTGAGGCACCTAGTCTTTGTGGAGCCTCATCGCAGTTCATGGTGCACCTAATCCAATGCCCACCTAATATTGCCAATGCTAAATATTGCAGCAGCAGTGATTAACTATTGGACAGAAAAAAATTTACGTGCTCGTCACTGGCTCGAAAAGAAGAAGAAGTAAGGCTTATTAATCTCATTTAAAAACAAATTTTAAATTGTTACCAGAATTTAAACTGCATTAGTAACTTCTTTTAATGCAAAGAAGTAAACAAAACCAAAAGATTAAATATAATGTGCGATTGTAACTCAAGATAGTACTTAAGTGTGGGAAAGTAAAATACAAACAGTTTGTGGAACCATTTGTCGTCGATCGTTTAAGTTAATTACTTAATTTGGTTACTTTGTTAAGTATTGTACTCAAAGATAATTTGCCTTTTGTTGTCTAAAAATAGTTTAAAATGTGCATCTGCTAGTATTTTAGGTCAAATTAGAGGAGTTAGCAATTGGAGTATGTAGAAATATTGAAGTATAATGCTTCAACTCGCGCGGTAAGTCATGTCATAGGCAAATACGCTTTTACTTTGCAATTTTACTTGCTTAAGTTAACCTTGAAGGCAAGAACATCCCATAACATACTCAACTAGTATTTTTATAAGTTAGTTTCGAATCACTTGATAGATGACAGGAATTATAGTCACCGTTGTCTCTGGACTAGAGAATGATACATATTTTTAATTTTACTCTGGCAGGGAAGGCAATGAATGGTAAGTGAACCCATCCATGGTAAGCATTTTCTTTAGAAACTTTATCGATTTTTACTGGAAATAGAGATAGCTTTTGGTTTTTGTACCTTCCTTATTGTTAAGATGCTGTCGCCATCTATCAAGGCATTAGAAGCTACTTCTTTTTTAAAAACTTTTATTTGACTTGCAATGTATGTTAGTTTGTTGTTTAGTAAGCCTAATTGAATGACTGTATTTGTAGTCTCGTTAAAATCAAGTTTCGTCTGCGTAATAAACAACTCGAAATGAGTTATCCAAACCGTAACAGAGGCATTAAGTCTTTTAACACATACTCTTAAACAGAAAGCCAAAATAACAACGCCATTTTGTACTTCCCCCTCACTCTACCATTAAAGAAAAGACAGAGAGGTCTAACAAGAATATATATAAAGCTGTCTATTTATGTTATTTCTACTTATGGGGGTGTAATTATAAATGTTTAAGAGTGCCGTAAGTTTCTCTTTATTTTACTGTGTTTGGGTGGTAAAAAATTTACAGTAGTCGTTTCGGGGCTAGGGGCTAACAATAAGTATCTAATTGTGAATAAGTTATTTACATATAGCGATGTTTTTATCCATATACCTATATCTATTAATTTAGTTGACCGAGCGAAGCGAAGCAAAGCGTCTCCACTTCATGTCTTGCAAAATTTGCTTTCAACTCTCAGTACCGTATGTGTGCTGGAATTGTTAGAACTCTTTAACAGGTCGTATTGTACAATCGATCTGGGCTAAGCTTGGTCTATCTACAGGATTGACGATATAACACTTTTCGTCGTCGAGGATTTTTGATTTTAGAGCTACCTCCCTCAAAAAGGGGCACAAAGGGGCCTTATAAGATCCGATTCAATGATGATTCTTTTTTGTTTCGAATATAGTAACTTCACGTTTACCTCATAAATGTTTGGTGAAGATCTGATGAGCATCTTCGCAGTGACAACAATTTATAATTTTATGCTCCGTTACAATTAAACCATGCTCAAAATATGTTTGTGGCATATTTGGGACAGAGCCTGTTTTGACTTATTGACATCTCGTCATCCGCCCTGTCCTTGCAAAGTGAATGCCAAATACTTTTAAGTTATGAATAAGTAACTCGACTGTCACTTCATTTCGAATTCCTTCCAAACCACAGTTTTATGTGTTATCTCGATCCTCTTCCACAGTAGGTAGGTAGGTAGGTAAACATTTCGTGAATCATCGGTTAGAAACGACATGCCAATGATGCCGATATCATTACTGTTCTACAGGTATTATTGGGGTCATTACTTGGCTCTCGTTTGTCTCATTTCATATAAACAAGACTATAAATATAGTTTTGTTTAAGCTTTGATGTGTATGGTATGAACCGCGGTTTCAGTTAGGTACCAGGTTAAAAAATTATGATTAATTCTTAATTTTAATAAAAGTAATCACTAATCCCCTTATTCATTATCTATTAATAAGCCCTCGTTAGTTAAAAAAAAAATTCATACTTGCACATCTATTATTAAAATTTGTAAAAGTGCAATCTATTAAAGGCTTATTAAATTTTGTAGAAAGTCCCAACACGTTTCAGCCTTAAGACGGCTGAAATCTCTACTCTTATTAAGCGTATGCAAAATCAATGTCGGTTTTAGCTACAAGGAACTGGCCAGTGTTTGACCAGAGACAATCCTTACTTAGACAGCGTCATCTATTCGATTCGAGCTATTTTAGAAAAAAAAGCGATTTTTAAATAAAACGGCTATTCGATGAGTTATCTTTATCAGCATGTTAATAAATTTTTGTAATGTATGTAAAATACTATATAGGTAAAGAGACGTGACTATAAATGCGAACGGAAATTCTGTTATCAGTCGCACGCGCATCTCCCGAAGCGATTGCGCTTGCGCGGCCTTGGGTTACTAAACGATTTCATATTGTTTAGTATTTCACTATGTTATTTGATATACAGGTCAAATTGACACTTTCTACATGACCCACTAAAGGGTGGATGGGAATCTAATAAAAACCTCACAAAATGAGCGAAATTTACTATTAAACTCAATCCTACGATGTCCAAAAATGAGTCGCTTAGAAAGCTTAAGATTGTACGAAGCTTAATCAAATAGACCTTAACGTAATTCGAAAGCTGTATCAAGTTAAATATACTATTATTTAAAAATCTTCATAACGTTATGTTAATTTTGCTCTTAAAAGCTACTCATAGTAGTATCTCATAATAACAGTGGGTAACAGTAATTTTAATTGTTGTTACCGGAGATACGTTCTGTTAACTTTAACACTATCATAACAATTATTTATATTGCAAAAGTTAGATGCGAGTTGAGTAACTGAATTATACGTCGACGTGTCCAAGACTAATAGAATTTCATGTCACTTCTTATGATTCAGTGTCGTAGTAAAAATTACCGTAATTGTAGTTCAATGATTACCAAGAATAAATGACAATTGTCGGACGACGACGGTTTAACGTGTGGTAGATATTTGAAGTTATAGATTTCGTTCATAAATAAATAGTCGAACTGAACCAGATTTTTATCTTATCGTGCTCTTCTATTTACGTGACGAATAAATTTGATAGGTGGGATAAATTGAAGTCGTAGGTAATCAACTAATCACAGCCCACCAATAGATTGTAGTTTGTCTATTAAGTTTTAGTCCCAGACTGCCGGGAACCAGATTGAAAACCACAGATAGATTAGAAGATAGATAGATATAGAAGAGATAGATAATATAGATTGAGAAGTAGATGATTACATAACATTCTGTACTTCTTTCTGAATCATTGGGGGATAATGTAACTATCAATTCTCTTTATCACCTAAATATGCTAGATTATCAATTTGATAGATAATGCCACAAAGATTCCCACTATCCTCCATTTTAGGGGATAGCATTTGGGGGATAGGGGAAATACCTCTTTTCATGTAACACAGTCGTACCTACCTATTAAATCACCGGAGCGCCATGCTTAGCAGTAGTAACTGATGTTGAAAACCAATGTGTAGATTCTCAACATTTTTAGTTTTATCATTTAGGTATTTTTATTCGTACATTATCTGTAAAAAAACCGCGTCAATTCGCGCCCGCAGCCATTGACGACATCCGGTGATCGATCAATACGCGCTACGCGGCTGCGCAAGCGACGCGACGCGTCGGGTGAGGGCACTCGAGTATCGAATTATTCAATTTGTTCAATCGGTTAGTGCCCTGTTGCTGGGTCATTTGCTGAGATATTATGTGAATATATATTAGTATGCGTTGATAGTTCGAGGACGTGAGAATCAACACTTTTTTACCCAAGTAGGTACTTATTTAGCTTAAAAGTCTTTGTTTTCAAAGTTTTTTGACCCAAATTACAATTTTAAAAGATTGAAATGATTTTAATCATATACTTTTACATTCATGGATAGGTATTTAAAATCAACGCTTACAACCTTTTTTCACAAAAAAAAAACTTTTGAAACAGTTTTTATAATTCAGTTTTATAAATGTCTATAGAAAATTTGGATCTACTTTGTTAATCTGTTTTGATTAAACGCCATTAATAGGTAGTCCAAACAATTCATTTCGCCGAAGTAAATCGATGCGCCCGCGCACTTGACAGTTGACACGACCTCTCGCGGTTTCCGGTGGAAGAGTTGATTTATCGGCGTTTATTTGTAGTCTTTAGTTAGGTATCGGTGTTCTTTGATGATAAACTTTAAGCATTGTGATAATGACCATTATGTTCTGGTTTGAGTTTATTTACTTTAACTTTGTTTAAATTACTTTTCTGATAAGAATTGTGTAAGATTTATTTTACATTGTTTCGTTTAAATATCTCTTAAAACTACAAAGTCTGTTAATATTCCGGTTAACTGTTAAATGGTTCTATTATAGATTTTTATGTATACATGCTGCCACAATTAATATGATGTACTTTTGTAATTTTGATCTGAAATCGGGACTGGGGTAATTACTAGTTTTGATGGGAGTAATTAATAGTTTTAGGGTAATTTACGTAGCAGAATTAAGTTTAAGGTGTTGACTTTTATCTGACATTGGAAATGGGGTAAATAATAGTTTTAGGGTAATTTATCTACAGCTCGAAGAAATACCCTAATCTAAAATGATGAGCTTGTGGCGACACTTCACATCGCCACTGATACGATCGTTGATTCTAGATCGCGCAAGCGAAGTTTTTCTGAAACATCGTTGGGCCGCGGCCTACCGGGTATAACACCTGCCCGGTGGAAGATCTTCCCTTTGGAGGTGCACACCACCTCTTACCTCCAAACTGTAAAGTGTGTGTAAAAGTTAGTGAAAATAATTCCTTCATTAACTGTTTGCAGCATTACAGAATGTTGCAACCACGCGTTTCTCACTTGTCAATTGGTAAAACGTGTCTTACATCGAGCTGCGTCTGCGCAATGATTCGCGGTTAAATCGCAACTCTTATATCATATTAACGTCGTAATCAAGTTTTATTATATTTAGGTACGTTAAAAAGTGGATCATCCTGAATTTTGTAATTTTATATGAGATTATAAAAGTCGTTAAAATAAATGTAGGCACTTAGCTAAAAAATAAGTCCTCTTTGCCATGTGCAAATACTTTCACTTTCCTCGTGTGCAGTGTGCACTGCTAGAGTGGAACATGGAACTCTACCACGGTTAGTCCATTCCATATGAAGTCAAGGGCGAAATATGGCGTCAGGAATCATAGAGATATACATACAAGAGTCGTCAGCGCCGTACACTGCCTCATTCCGTCCATTTGATACGATTTCAGACCACAAGACTTAGTCGCTTGCTAGTTCTTAGAGGTTACGGCGCTCCTTCATTTTTAATTAAAAATATACGGAAAAATCACAAAAAATGACACACTGCGTATTAAGATACTGCACAAATAATACTAGAAAGATTTCTAGAGCAGAAGGAATAACCTACCACAGGTAAATAACTAGATATTATCGATTGAAAATTAAATACGAACACCATTTTTTAGCCGCCATGTTGTGACTTGTTCCGCGTCATTTATCAAAGAGTATATGAACAGCAGAGGTGACTGTAGGTAACTTTCCTGTTCAATACTGGAAATACCGATTCAATAGTGGAATTTGGCTTTTATTAATATTTTCTACGGTTGTCGTAATATTTGTGTGTAATGTTAACCTCCTACCTACATCTGTACTACTCGAAGAACATAAGAATTAAAAAAATCTCCCACCTTTTATTGAATTGGCGCGATTAGTTTTTTTTACTAGTTACTTCTATTGGCTTTATAGGCTTAAGAAAAAAAATTAAAGTGTCACTTCCGACCTGTCATTTCTTTTCAAAATGGCGACGGAAGGTGAAGATGCGACCGTGCGCTTACGCAGAGGTAAGTTTATCCATTGAAATCTTATCAAATTTCTAATAATTATTGATTTTTGAATAAAAAGGAAGTAATTAAAACTTGGAAATGTAGATGTACAGTGTTATTTTTGAATAAAAATAAATAATGTAGAAGTAACCTTGAATTGATTTTCTATGTCCTCTGCAAAGAACAAACGTAGGTTATTAAAGTTTAGACCACTTGACTGCCGTTGTACTATATGTAGTACATTTTCAAATATGTTTGTTTTTTTCAGTTGTAACAGATAACGACATATCTGAAGCGTAAAATGACTCTGAATAAGACCTTTCCGGAGATGATTGGGATGATGATCCAGAGTTTCTACCTCCAGATTTCAACCAAAGAGCCACTAACCATGAGACTAGCGAATCTAGCAGTTCAGATGATGAGGACAATATGATAATTCCTCCAGCAGCTTCTCCAGCGCTGTCCAACAGTTCTGTATATGTATCTTCTTCATCACGGTCTCGCTCACAAGGACGTGGAAGAGGTGGACGCGGACGTGGACGCGGAAGTAGACGCGGACGGGCTCTACTTGGCGAGGAAACACAACAGATGCAATCGTTATCTTTATCTACCCGACAGATTGCGGTCAGAAAACGCCAAATAAATAATGGCATTCAAGATACATGGACGAAGGACATCCTAGAACCAGAAATTAATGATTTGATACAGCCAGCCAACATACATAAAGAAACTCAGGATTGGGAGTGGCATAAGTTCTATGATCAATATATCGACGATGACATTTTGACATCTTTAGGCAACTGCTCGAATAGAACACATATTTTGGAGACAGGTAAATCAATGGGTCTAACTTTGAGAGAACTAAAAGTGGCGTCACAAAGAGTGGCTTTCTTCCAAATTTTTTGTCTTTTTTGCTCTGCCGTTACTTCAGCATCATAAACACACTTTAGGCGTAATCTTATGAAATAAAATCTGTTTCTCGTCATAGCCATGGCAATGATAGGAACCTTCCATTTTTCAGACCAGTACATATCAATTTGAGGATACTGTAACGCTGACATTATCATTGTAATTCCAATATATATTTTTAGTTCGCTCAAAGTTAGACCCACTGATTTACCTGTCTCCAAAATATGTGTTCTATTCGAGCAGTTGCCTAAAGATGTCAAAATTTCATCGTCGATATATTGATCATAGAACTTATGCCACTCCCAATCCTGAGTTTCTTTATGTATGTTGACTGGCTGTATCAAATCATTAATTTCTGGTTCTAGGATGTCCTTCGTCCATGTATCTTGAATGCCATTATTTATTTGGCGTTTTCTGACCGCAATCTGTCGGGTAGATAAAGATAACGATTGCATCTGTTGTGTTTCCTCGCCAAGTAGAGCCCGTCCGCGTCTACTTCCGCGTCCACGTCCGCGTCCACCTCTTCCACGTCCTTGTGAGCGAGACCGTGATGAAGAAGATACATATACAGAACTGTTGGACAGCGCTGGAGAAGCTGCTGGAGGAATTATCATATTGTCCTCATCTGAACTGCTAGATTCGCTAGTCTCATGGTTAGTGGCTCTTTGGTTGAAATCTGGAGGTAGAAACTCTGGATCATCATCCCAATCATCTCCGGAAAGGTCTAATTCAGAGTCATTTTACGCTTCAGATATGTCGTTATCTGTTACAACTGAAAAAAACAAACATATTTGAAAATGTACTACATATAGTACAACGGCAGTCAAGTGGTCTAAACTTTAATTACCTACGTTTGTTCTTTGCAGAGGACATAATGAAAAACCATTTTCCGACATGTGAGATTTTTTTAACTATTTTTCCGGTACATGTTAACCTGACAAGAATACTATACTCAAGTTTCAGAAACATACGATTAAAAAAGTTTCTCTGGTAGGCAGGAGGTTAAATATAATTTAGGTAGTACATAACGTTGTTTTTTAAGTTTTAATAGACAGGTATTTAATATGACTGAATTTGCCTATAATGACTTAAATAGACGTGTGGCAAGCAAAAAACCGGTCAAGTGCGAGGCGGACTCGTGAACTGAGAGAGGGTTTCGTACACATATTTTAATAATTTGCAAAAAAATGTTCTTTTATTTTGCAGTAGATTAGGTAGTAGGTATTACGGAACCCTTGTATAAGTATAGGTTTGTAGGTAACATAAATGTTATCAACATTACCTCTTAATAATATTAATAGGTATAGTTAGATGTAAGTAGGTACCTATAAAAAACCGGTCAAGTGGAACGGTCAAAGAAACAGACAGACGGACAAATGAGTGATCCCATAGGGGTTCCATTTGTCCTCTTAAGGTACGGAACCCTAAAAACTCTTAAATAATAGGTTAATACTTATTAACTCAGTGTTTAATTACTTTTATCTCTTAAACTAGCTAGCCCCAGTGCCAAACAATACCAAACATCGCTATCGGTTCAAATTTTGTACGTAGAGAAGTAACAAACAAACACACTATACACACACAAACTTTCGTATTTATAATAAATAAGTATATTATTATACCTTGCTGATAAACTTGTTATTGTAAAAAGCCTCTACGTGTCGAATTCTAATGAAATTTTGTAGGTACAAAAGGTAGTGTTAGTTCTGAAGTGGCTTCATCATTCACGGTGCGCCTCCCCCCGCGCTTGCTCCCGCCATTATAAAATGGAACGCGGTTAATGTTCTATCTGGCTAGTCTATTGATTAAAGTCATTGTCAGGAATACCGTTTATTTAAGAATATATGAACAGAAACCAAACAAAATAGGTATTTAAAAATACAAAAACAAAAAACTTGAGAGGTGTTAAGGGACACCCGGATGGAACGAAGTTTCTTTCGATTAATTAGTGAAGTAATTGTAATAAAATCAAAAAGTGTCGTTATAACTTTTGGTCTTAATTTTTCCGTCTAGCCCCTTTTCGCAACGCGCCATAAGGAACTTCGTTCCAAAAGGCACTAACGGACTATCTTTATTGTTCGTGTACTTTATAAAATTATGAAATATTCATGAAAGTATTTTACCGTGTCACACAGACCCTGATTCGTTTACGACATATTGATTCTATAGGTTACTTTTTATCCTAATAATCCTATGGGATCGGGACTTACATGCGTGAATCCATGAGGAGTTGTTAGTGTTCACCTAACTACAAAAGAAATGAATAAGTCGTCTCCTGATATGAAATAACCGTTCGTGATCTATCAAACACTTTGTAACCCGATCTCTAGCCCCTTATTAATTAAACGTAGAAAAACAAACTACTCGATGAATGAAACACGATCGAGTGAATGGAATCATTCAAACTTAGAACAACTAAGAATTTCAAAAAGAACGCTTCACTTTTAAAGTAAATAAATGCTATTAAAAATGTACTACATTTATTACCTAATTGATTTTTTCGGCAACTATTCATTTTATGACTTAAATTAATTTATTAAATGTCTTTTATTTGATGTGCCTTTTTATTTAGTACTAGCTGCGCCCCGCGGTTTCACCCGCGTAAGTCCCGATCCCGTGGGAATATCGGTTATTCGATTTTTTCTCGCCTTTTAAACCTTCCCTAGACCTCCACGAACATTTCAAGACTAAGATAAGATAAATCCGTTCAGCCGTTCTCGAGTTTTAGTGAGACTAACGAACAGCAATTCATTTTTATATATATAGATTTCAGTGTGTAAGTATATTTATTGTATTTTATTTGAATTTATGAATCAGAGATCATTTCAAATAATACCATAATGTGGTATTTAAATTAGTTCTTATCACGATTCGTAAGCAGACTTTTTATGAGTTATTTAGGTACTTACTAGGTGGTTTCTATTTGTATAATTTCATTTTTGCTTCTTAGAAACTGAGTTGGTCGTCCGTTAGAAATGAAATGAGTGGTTAGTAATCTAACACAGCGGAGAGATTGAAATCTAAATCATATCGTATTTCTTAACCCTTGGAAATACTATTTCGGTATAATATTATGTGTCTATAGGTACCCACATTATCTATCTACTGTTTGTTTTTTATTTAGATTAACACGACTGACTGACTGTGCATAAATATTGTAAAAAAAAATGAAAGGGTAGAGTAAAAATATTTGCATCAAGTTGTAGGACAAATCCTTATTAGTGAAAATACTAGTTCCACCATGGCTGCATCATTTTAGCACACTATATAAAAAAAAACAATTGATTCAAAAAATAAAATACAAAAAATGCGCTTGCTGTCAAATTAATAATTAGTTTAGTTTAGTTTAGTTTTACGGGGCTGTTTCCGCACTTAGCCTCATTATTTGGGCCATTGTGCGTGTGAGAATATCCTACTTGTCACTCCAACCATCCCAGGTCCTTCCAGAAGGCTAGCAGCCTTTTCAGGTTGCTACAGGCCTCCGGAAGAGATGCCGGCGATTGAAGAGACCGAGCCCAAGTTAATAATTAAAACCACATCTTTATGTTTTCTTTTTTTTTTGTATCTTCAATTCTCCACTTATGCATTAAGGCCATGTTAATATTTAATGTTGTCTATCGATTAAACGCATACAGATTCACACCGAACCATTTAGAAACCGGACGAAAATGGAAGCTCAATCGAGTAATCGATTATTTTTGACGTTTCAAGTAAACAAAAACAGACCATGCATTAGCCGCTCTATGATTAATTGACATTCCGGACTGACAGTTTATTGAGGCGGCCATATTTGTTTTTATGAACAGGGTAATTATAGCAACTAACAATGTTTTTTGTCAGATTTCATTTGTAAATTTGAGTGTTAAGGAGTAATTTTGCTTTTTTACATATGCCAGTGTTTGACCACTAACACACCTGCCTGGTGGCAGGTGGCGATGCGACATACGATGTAACACGCTTTCCTAGAAGATACCTAATCACTTGCGACTTGAAGACCCCCCAATTGTACGAATTGTAGAAAGACAGACACGGGCAACTGATCCCATTCCCTCCCTTAGTAAAGAGGTCCCGTTTACAATTTTTAACCTTTTACAACGCCACCGATAACAAAAAACCTTAAATTTCAAAATTCATTAGGTATTAATCGCCGCCACCTCAAGAATGATGCAGTGATGCATTTTCGCATCGCAATAAAAATATTGAGGATATTTAAAATAAATTTGAATTTCGTGAGCCTCCTGTATCTATTCCTTAAAAAAGCCGAGCCCTAATTCAATTAAAGAACGTCAACACACTATAAAACCACCCTTCTTTACTTGAACTAAGATGTGTTTGTTTATGACCCAATACAAACATAACTGGCTTGAAATACTGTTAAAAACTCTGACAAACTATCTTAGAAAGAATATTTCCTTTAATAAATTATATTGCCGTCTAGCTATTTTGACGTAAACCTTCTGTCAGAAGGGTAGGGGGCAGAAACCAAATGTAACGGATGTAACGAAAGAGGAGAAGAAGAAAAGATGATTAATAGGATACCTAAAACTTTTAGGAGAATATTAGATTAATGCAAGGAGCAATGCTTCGTTTCACTTAACCCAAACCTTACATTGGGGTTGGATTAGGTACATCTGTTAGATTGTGGCGACTTGATGTAAGATGACCCGGATACAGCCTCAATGATTATTATTATTTTTCAAAATTCTCACTATTTTCAAAATACAAAGGTTTAAAGGCTAACGCTTAGTCATTTTATCATAATTTTGCTCCATCAGAAAAAATACTCATAATATTTATGGTAAAAAGCAAGCTTACGTAACGTACCCATTACATATTCGTGAGTAAGTTACGATGTCGGGCATCGAACCCACTTCCGTTCACTACTACGATAGATATGATAACTATCAAAATTAATGCTTACTTTACTACGAAAGTTCAATGTAGAGATGTGAAATTATTTTAAAATGATTGGTATGATATGTTTTGAGGGTTCAAGTTTGATCGCGTCCGTAGGAATTAGCGCTACGGAAGGAGATAATCAAGCGGTGGTCTTCTAACACCACCTGGACTAAGTCATGGTGCAAAGTCATTCGTCGCGTTCCATCATGTTGTTCAGGCATGCCGCCTATGAGCGGTATTAAAATTAGAAATACTGTTTTTTATTTAATTCTTAACCAACAGATAACTTTCACTCAAACTATATTTTAACTAAAACAACTTAGTACATAAATCCCTATTCATTTCTTGTTTACATTCCCACATCAACACATGTCGATTCTTCACTGATACAAGTCATTTAACTTCATACAAGTCTTACGGAATCAAGCCAAATTGTATCTTAACACTGAAGATATAAGAGATAGACGAGTTTTTTTGGAAGGTTCAGTTTAGTTGGTAATGTGGAACGCTGTCAGTTGTCAATATTTAGAGGAAAGACTGTGGTGTTAATGACATCTATTGAAATTAAGAGAAGGTAAGTATAGTAATTAAATATGTATAAAGCTTGCTAAATAGGATAAAAGCGGAAATTTTCCCAATAAAAACATTAGCAGTAGATATGTCCCAATTGTCACCGCTGGCGACCGACGTCACCAGTAGGGACAGCTGGGACATTAATTTGTAAAAAATGAGTTGTACTAACAACATTTGTCAATAGAATTCAATGTAATTAATCTACTTCATTCAGTTTTGTTCAATGATATTTCCCAAAAATAGGTTGTATTACCTAATCTCAATGATATATCTAATACAGCATTTGTCGAAGTTAATTTTTTGGAAAATACTTAGGTAGGTACTAAGAATAATCTCATATTAAATGACTGAAAAAATACAACAGCAAAACTTCTGATGCGCACAGCCGGCCGTCCGAGCTGCCGGGCGTCTTCCAAGCCTTAAAATAATTTCAGAAATTACCGATAAAAAAATATCAACAATTTCAATATTTATCTTTAAAGCAAATTATAATTAAGCAACGTATAAGGAATAAATATAATCTTATATGTAAGGCCACGCCCACACTAATGTACCTTGCATCATTGATAGCTCCCACACGTGTGCACAACCTTAGTTTTAGAAGCCTTGATGTTAGACACCTAGTAGGTAGGTACAGTTGTTGAAAGGTTCATTCAAATCCAATCACTATCTAATTAAATAATTACGTTTGTTTTTTAAATAAAAAATTGAAAATATACTTAAAGTTTTGCACATTACAGTATAAAATTATATTTAATTAAGTTACGCACATTAAAAAAACAAACAAAATAAATTTTTCTAAAAAAATGTTTAATGGATCATTTAAAAAAATATTTTTAAAATGATCCAGTAAAATATTTTTTTGAAGAAATAATCGTGAGGACTTTCCTAAACACCACATATTTTTATTAAAATTTTCAAGACGTGGCAGCAATATGTCCCAAAATAAAATTTTGTTCCTGTTATATTTTTATTGGGTCCGATAAATGGTTCGAGGGTGCTTATGAGAGACTGTAAGGTGTTCCGAATACACGGTATATATTAAATTAACACAGAATTAACATTAAGTTATTATACTTATAAGGCCCCTGTAAGGCTTCATGTAATGGAATAGTTACACGTTCGATTTACTTTGTCTAATCTACTTAGCGAAAATGAAATTAATGTTACAAGGTTATTTTAGGAGGATAGTAGTGAAAACAATTTATTTTAGACCAATTTTTGGATTGAGTTATATTTTTTTTGACTAAGTAACTAGCCGGCCTTAGCCCACCTTAATCCTTTCAAAACTTTTGTCAAGTTTATTTTTATTTATTATGCTTAGATATAATTAGAGTTAATTTCCTTTATCAATTTTTAAATAATTAATTAATGTTTTGATTCAAAGAATTTTGTCTAAAATCATTACTTCTTCTCGTAGGCGTCTTAAAAGGTCTAGTCATCCATTTAAGGTAGCTTTGATTGTATTTCGTAATATTTATCCGTAATCATTTACATTTCTTATGTCAACTAATTATGCTGGCTACTTTGATACCTGTCTTTTTATATGATGGATGTGTGTAAATATTTCGTTTCTGAATGACTATTGCATATATAAAGTTTAATGTTCTTGCTATTAACTCGGTATATCTTGGAAATGACAGTCCTTTATATGTCTGCTTGATATAAGAGAGACGTAACCACCATCTAACTTCCAATAACCTGCTCCGTTTTTGATCTCGGCTTGTTTACGATTCTAGTTCTAAAATTGACCGATGCGGGAGAGCTCAACATCGCTGTCCATCTTTTTAGAATACGACACAAATAACATTCTAAATTTGTAAAATACACCACAAACTTTGAGAGCTTATGTAGCTTTATTGTTCATGGGATTCTCGCTTCTAATTTATTGTGTTAAAGCCGTTTTTGTGGTGGAATACCCGAGATTGTGGTACTTCGGTATACTTTAATACTGGATGGTAAGGTACGATGTGAGCAGCCATGCCGATGACCACATGCATCAGTGTTTGTAAATAGAATATGGAGTTGATGCGATATTTCACACCTCTCTATTATTAACGCATACATTGCTACCTACAAACAAATTATAACTGGGGTGATGAACACCAGAGTTTCAATGGATTACGAACCAGAAGTTAATGTCGTACGTAATGAACGAGCTTTGAGATTAAAAGATCTGAGTGACATCTAGCGAAAGTTAGACAACATGTTTACTAACATTAGATTAATTATAACGTTTTAAAGTTTCCCGAGAATAACGAGTTTTAACTTTTACAACCAGATTGAACTTAATATTTTGTCGGATTCAAAGAAAAATTAGCTAAGCAGTGTGAACGAAACAAGTTCAAAGGCATCTAAACGAGTATGTTTGCTCATTCCATTACCCAGCTGGTTTGGGAAGTGAAAAATCACGCGTTATCTCTCGACACCAACACAAGGAAACGGTGGTCCACAGCCAGCCATCTGTTCGTTGCACCCATAAAGATAACGAATATGTAGCAACGGGAACACACTCGTCGCGTATCACTCCATTGCATCGAACGCTTCTGCTCTACAAATTACGCGCGAAAACAACGGCCATTTTGCATATTTCCGAACGATGTGCTCCATATTCGAAAGTACGGTACGCGCTTTAATATTCTCTTTTTAGAGATGCGGTTTATTTTTAATCTCGTTGTCCTATTTAATCCGTTGAGTTCTGCCAGTGTGGCAAGCGCCCCAATCTGTTTCGGTAGCCAGCGTCGCTTTCACGTCGTGTTTACTGTTACAAATACTCATTCAAAATGATTAAACAAATTATTTGTAAAATTAAAAAAGTTGTAAGTTTCCCTTTTACAAGGTAAACATTTGTTTCAAACATTATTTATATTGTTGTTTTGTTTTGTTCCAGATATACCCTGATCCAGATTCGGAGAAGGCGATCATGGGATCTGTGGTGTATTGCATCCATCACAAGGAAGGATGCCAGTGGTCGGACGAACTACGCAAGTTGAAGGTGAGGCTGAGAACTATCAATATTTATTTAGATAAGCGAAGTAGGCAAATAGCTAGAATCAATCGTGACACATTTCATTTATCTGCCGCCTATCACTCGTTTTAATTTATGACACGTGTGTAGCGACATTTCTAGCGTTGTTCCCGTTTTGTTTCTTTAACATGTGCATGTTAATACTACTAATGGTTACATATTAGACAGGTCCTAAATTAACTAATACTTTTTCGTTATTCAAGAATTTGGATTTTATGGCAGAGTGAGATGCGTTTGATGAGTTGTAAAACTATATTTAGGAAGAATAAAATATATTTTCGGATAATTTTTGGTAGATTTCTTAGAGAAGTATAGTTTGGTTAAGATTAAACGGTTTTAGGCAAGGGTTCAGTAAAGTGGTATAAAGAATTAATGAACAGCAGTTTTTTTAGTCTTTATTATTGGACGTTTTACGAGTTTTAAGGAACTACAAAAATAATCTTAGTACAACACAACTTTAAAACAACAGATGCGAATCTTAAAATATCAGAATAAGAACCATTAACCTATAAAAAACCTTGACACAAATTCTCTCATTCGCTCATTAGCATTTTATTCCTGATGCTTATAACCATTTACCTTCTATCATAAATACTGGCATTACTTTTATGATCATTTTACATTTCGGCTTGCTATCAAAAAAATAGAAGGCGATCTCACAAGTATTTGCCGCGGTTTTCGTACGGCACTTATCAACTTTTTCTTATGGAAATTCTACTTTTGCTGAGGCAAAAAGCTTTTATGCCGTTTGTTAATATCAAGCATGTATCCTTACAGGCCCATCTTAACACCTGCAAACATGACGCAGTGCAATGTGCAGCGTCATGCGGAGCTATGATTCCTCGCGTCCTGATGCAGGATCATCTCCGGTACACTTGCCCTCGTCGTCGGGCCAACTGCGAACACTGCCATAAGGAGTTCTCGGGCAGTGCCTTGGAGGTAAAGATAACTCCAAGGAGTTACTATCGTAGAGTCAGTTAGAAGTTTAGATTTGACCAGGTTTTAATAGGTATTTTCTAAATTTCCAGGAACATCAAGGAAATTGCGGTCACGAGCCGGTTTACTGCGAGAACAAATGCGGAGCCAAGGTGCAGAGACGGCACACGCAGCAGCACGTTCAACAACATTGCAGCAAACGGCTCGTACCTTGCAGGCATTGCGGGCAGAGATATACACAGGTAAAGGAAGACAATACACCATTGTAATATAATAGCAGATTTGTAGGCTGAAAATTTCCATGATCGAAGGTGATTGGAATATGTCTGTAATAGATACTTAATACTTTGTAATTGCGGGCTAACAAAAAATATAAAAAAGGGTAAAAGATGTCATTTACGAAAACAAATATAATTTATAAGTATAACACTTCAAAGTGTGTGAGGTTAGCGTTACTCAAAATGTCTAACTTTGTATTTTCCTAGGACACAGTGACAGCGCATGCAGTGGGTTGTGCGCGTGCGCCGGTACCGTGCCCGCAGCGCTGCGCAGCGGCACCGCTCCCGCGCGACGAGCTCGACGCGCACCTCCGCGAACACTGCGCCGCTGCTGCACATAGCTGCGCATTCAGAGACGCCGGGTGCCGGTTTAAGGTGAGGACAAACGACGTTGTAACAGGCGTTTTGAAATAGCACTTACAACACCAGCCCAAGTAAATCCCTGATGGATGTTAGTTCAGCAGTAGCAAGGTGTTCAATCCAAATGGTAAATCAAGGAAACATCACACACACAGCATATTGCGACCTGGGACAAAACTAGTCCAAACTCTAGATATTTCTAAACAAAGAACTAAACAAGTTACTCTTTTACAGGGCACACGCCAAGCTGTCGACAGGCACACAGAAGAAAGCTGCCAACAGCACCTGGCCTTAGTCTCAGCCCTTGCTTCCCGCCAGGCTCGCCAGCTCGATTCCCTTCGAGCAACTGTGGCCCGACTGTCTAACTCTACAAATTGTTCCGGAGCCATGGTGTGGAAGATATCTGACTGGGCAGCGAAGATGGCTGAGGCTAAGTGCAAGGATGGCATGGAATTGACATCACCAGCGTTTTATACCAGCCAATATGGATACAAGTTACAGGTAAGACTTTTCATTTCTTCTTCTTCGGTTCTTCCATTGCAGTGATACCAAACAAAACTAAGGGGTAGGTTATATGTATAATGAAGAAATAGATTCGTTTGTTAAATCTAAGTTTGTTGAATTTTTTGGTTCGTCAGCTTATGGTTTTTTATCGGACATATTTCGGGGAGTGTTTAACAAGAACTGTTGCTCAACGAACAGATTACCCCATTAAGGCAAAACCAAAAGGGAGGGTTATTGCCATCTCCATTCTTCCGTCACACAATAAGGCAAACTAATTTGTGACACCGATTTACGGTGAAAGTCTCAGACACTCTGTTTTTTCTGGCGTGTCATCATCAGGCAGGCTGACCTTGTATAAAAACATACTTTTCAAATAATTCTTGGCTAGAAACTTAAAGTTAAGCACAGTATATTTCATGTATCATACTCTTAACCAGTTATATTCTCTAAGTAAATATTTTTAAAAATGTATACGGGGTTAAGATCTACACAAATAAACCCACGGGTACATGTTTTACGGATAAATTGGTAAAGTTAAACAAAACCTCGTAAAAAGCTTCAAAGCAAATCAGCGACTGTTACAACTTTAGTGAAGTCATTGATCTTTCTGACCCAGACAGATCAGAACTAGTAGTGTTTACAAAACTAGTATTCAGTTGATTTAAACGATACTAAAACCACTAATTACTGTAAATTCTAGGACGACCCGCATCTATAAAACTAGTATTTTGGTTCAATTTTAACTCATGATCTTCGACTGAACAAGTTTAAATGTTACATTAAAGAAAACTCTAGACTAAAACCGTTAAAATGAGAAAGCGAAAACCAATTACCTACACAAAGATAACCATTATTTTTATCAGTCGTAAACCCAAGCAATAGTAATGGTAACATAACAAGACCGCTAAGTCTTAAAATTTCCTGATAAGAAGAACAAAAGTAAGGCATTAACTGAACCAAAATTGCAATTTGCTCGCAACCGATCCGCACAAATTGTTTGTAAACAAAGGCCACGCTTGTTTGTGGGTGACTAACGCGGTAGTATGAACTGAATTAGACGCGATTACTCACATGGCAACTGTTGCGGTATTTTCAGCGATGTCAGTTAGTTTGGAATTGTTGTAGTGTTTATTTATTTTATATAGGTTTAATTTTAAGCGGTTGTTTGATATTTTACTGCCCATTGTTCTTGGAGTTCCACAAGGGTTATTCATAGTTCTATTACTCTTTTCAATATACATTAATGATTATTGCTAAAGACATTTTAAATTTCGCTGCGTATAAAAATAATTTTAGCTTGTATTTTCTATCTGCCGAATTAAAATAATAAAGAGGGTTTTCTTTGCTGAAAGGAGTGTACTCTGTCTGTCATTTCTGAACTACCCACAAACGATCTGCCGAAAGATTGATCACAGATAAGAGAAAAAAACTTGTATTTTCCTTGTTTCCATTCCTCTTCCAATATTCTAAACATTTTCTTCTTAGGCCAATCTCCATTAAATGCAATGAGATCATTACGAAACATATTTTATTTTTTTTATTTGTTTCAGGCGTCACTGTTCCTGAACGGTAACGGAGCTGGCGAAGCTACTCACATGTCGGTCTACATCAAGATCCTACCCGGCGAATATGACGCTCTCCTCCGCTGGCCGTTCGCTCACACCGTCTCTTTCACACTCTTCGACCAAAGTTCCAGTCCAGAGAGAGCCTGCAATATCGTCGAGAGCTTCGTCCCTGATCCCACCTGGGAGAACTTCCAAAGACCTTCCAAACAGCCCGATGCTTTAGGCTTCGGTTTCCCAAGGTTCGTCTCCCACGAAATGCTCAAGAAACGCAACTTTGTCAAAGACGATGTCATGTTCTTAAGAGTTAAAGTGGATCCGAGTAAAATTGTAGCTGTATAGGTTTAGAAAAGTCATTTATTGAATTGTTGATATTATTTAAATTAAAAGTCATAGTTTTAGGTGTAAATATTAGGTGAATTGTATTTAGTTTAGAAGCGAATAAGTAGCATTGTTATCCTTTCACTAAAGATCTCTTGTTTCATTGCCGGCAGAAGACTAACAAACAAAGCATGCCTTCGAAGATACTTCTTCTAAATCTAAATTATAATCTGTGCCATAATTTATGTCTAATTGGTGAACATAGATAATAATTAAAAAAAAAGGGAACTATACACACATTTTTATAGGTGATCTGCAAAAATTGTGTGTAAAAATACCATAATATTTTGTGTTCAAAGCGTTTTTGTACGCCTTTGAAAAGAAAAAAAATTAAGGCTATCTGAAAAATGCTGCGAATTAATTCAACTATAAATCTATAACTTTGAGACATGTTTTATTTTGTTATATCGGCAGATCTTTGTATATATTAACTGTTTACGAAATAACTATGGAAAAAAATATTGCTTGTTAATTATCTTTTAATATTTGTAGATATAATTATATATGATTTCTTAAGCTGGAGTTAGACCAAAGCACTGATAACTTTGCATCGAATATGTATGTAAATTGTCCTTTGGCAAAGTTAATCTTTACGGCTAAATCTGAACTATATGTTAGACATATAAGTTTATATATAGGTATATGTGTATTGTGTATAAAATATGTGTATTTCTCTTGTGTGCTTACAATATTTAAGGATACAATATTTTCGAAATTATGACACGTCTTTTTAGATCTCTGTAAACGCTTGCTTTATTATCTCAATTGAAATTTGACATTCCATAATGCATTATTAAAATATATTCAGTTAGGTTTATTTGGTTTTCTATATGCATGACTGCTATACAGTATTTAATAAAAACCCTGTAATATTACCTCTGAGATACATGGAGGTAGGTACGCCCGGACCTTACAAAAAAAAAACAACATCGGTTGAGCAGTCTTCAAATAATCGATAAACATACTTAATAAAAATATATATTAACGCAACTAATTAAGAATCTCCTTCTTTTTTTGGAGTGGGTAAGATATTTTTTTTTTTGATTTGGATAATTTTAGGTTAGTAATTACCTACTTTTTATATAGAATTTGGAGAATTTTCAAAGTGTGACAATTATTTACCATAAAAAAGCGTCGTCGTCGCTGTCTATGATGGTGTTGCCAGATCTTATTAAACCATCCTTATTTTTTTAGTAAACTAGGTATTTTTCTTAAACTTTAATAAGTATATCTATATTTTTTTGTAATGTCTTGGGGGCCTACAAGTATTTAAGAGGAATTACAGGGAATCTTTGTAAACTTATTATTATTATCATCATATTCCATTTTAAAATTATTTAATACTAAATTGTATTTTATTTAAGATAAATTCAGACTTAAACTTGATTTTTTAAATATATACTTAATGCCTTACAAAGTATACTTTCATTAAACTTAATGTACCTATAACTAAGTAGATAAAGCTAGGCAAGTTAAGTACCTTGTATGATCATAAGACTAACATTAGTTAAGTTACATTTAAGTTAGCAGCGTTACGCTTTACTTAAGTAGGTAAGTTAAGGCAATGTATAAATTATAGTTCTTTTTTTTAAGATTGAAATATATTAGTTTTTAAATAATTACTTTTATTTTTTACTCAAGCCTACCCTTTTAATTTTATAATTGGCCCCGGCAAACGTTGTTTTGCCATAAAAAACCAGGCTGATTTTTGAATTAAAACCATCTAGGGCGCCACCCAAACGCATACAAATAAATTCATTCCAATCGATCCAGCCGTTTAGGAGGAGTACAGTGACATACACACGTATAGTAGAAGATTAGTAGAGTTCGAAGGTTTCTGCCGCGTAAGGTCCAAAATGCGCCCTTATGCATTTCCCGCCACTCCCGGGGGCCTAAGATGGTGGGCGGCCAGAGGTTTACCCACTCAAAACCTGACGGTGTCCCTTCTTTCCACCATGAGCCGAGTGCAGAGGGATTCGCTTGCGCATGCTTAACCACATACACTCGGTGGCTTAACCACATTCTTGGTCTCGACAGACTCCATTCGCATAAAAAAAAACCCGCAATGCGGGAAAACCCACTCATAAGAGCCGGCACGGGACACGCCGCCGCCATCTCGGGCCCTTGAACAGGTGACGGACCCCCCCGAGTCCGTCACCACAGGCACCTTTAAGGAGGCAGATTATAATGCCTGACTCTCCTCCTGGTTGGGGATAATAAGCCTATGTTACTTCTAAGGATTCAATGTATCTTCTATACATATAAAATTCTTTGTCCTGACTGACTGATGAATCAAAGCACAGCCTAAACCGCTGATCGTAAATACCTTGGAGGGTGTGTTTTTTGTATGACGAGACATCCGATTAGAAATGATTTTCCGAAATTCTACCCCTTAGGGGGTGAAAAATAAAAGGGGACAAAGTTTGTATGTGACAACTTGGTCTATGGTCTACGACTTCTAAACGAAGACGAAGACTAGACTAAGTCGCGGGCAAAAGCTAGTCTTCAATATTAAGTTTCATCAAACTCGGTTCAGTAATATTTATTTAGTAGTTTCGGAACCAAATCAATGCAAACAAACAAACAATAAAATCTTTCCTTTTTATTATTAGTATAGATAAGTGTATATATGTGAATGTTTGTTTTATTATTATTTACTTCTTCATGCAAAACTTATTAGACCAATTGCGATGAAACTTGCTAAAGATAGCTGGAGTTCTGGGATAGTACATAGGTTACTTTTTATTAAGATATTTCTATGGTATTGGGACCTATGCAGGTAAAAAGGCGCTAGAAAGTAAAATTTCATAATGACCAGAATAGAATCTGCTATCATGTGGGCAAACCACAATACTCTTCCAAATCAACTATAGCTGCCCAAGCAATGCGTAAACGTAAAAAAATCTCGACGCTTAATGAGTTATTATTTTTCAAAAATAATAATAACTAGGTATCATAGCCTTCATTTGTATATAACTGTTGCACTCCGAAACTCTGCTTAGCAAATCAATTAATCATTAATTCATTACTAATACTCAGCCTTACTTTTTTGCCAGTATTTTTATAACATGACAAAACAATAAATAACAAATAAGCACAAGGCATTGCTAAGTAACGCTTCCAAGTGCAACAGTAAAATCAATCAACTACACAAACTTGATTAATTTATTTATTTAAAAATACTTAAAGAAAAAATTACTTACATCTCTAATATCACACTAATGGCTGTACTTGGCACTTATGGTAAAACTTATCAAATATTTTGTGAGCTTCCTGATTGGCTGAATGTGGAAGCGTTTAGGTTCTGTGGCACTGATTTCTTGGATTTCTGTAATAAGGAAAACAGAGGGAATTATTTATTTGATTGTTTTGCACTAATTCAAATTATACCATCCAAAAGTAATTGTGATCTTGACCTTTGTGTGCATGATCACATGAAACAATAGAAATACATCATTCTGAGAAAATTTTAGTCCTCTAGCTATCATGGTTCACGAGATATGGCCCAGTGACAGACAGTCGCTGTCTGCAGCGAAGTCTTAGTAATACCCTTTGGGTACGGAAACCTAAAATGAGTTTCTTGTGCCTTCTTCTCATTGGTGGGCGCGTTTCAACGGCACACAGCCTATTTTAGTTTTTAAGGCGATTTAAAGTGATCCCATACAAATTCTATGATTCGAAATTAATAAAGTATTTTGACTTTGTATGGTTGTTAATGTGGACAAGGGGCGTATAGTACATTTGGCATTTAAAAGATAAAATAGAAACTTAAACACATAAAAACATTATTTTGGATAAGCACATGACACAAGACATTAGATCAAATAGCAGGTAGGTCTGGTCAGAAGAAAAGCACTGCAGCCAATCTTGTTTCGGGTTGGATTCTATAGATCTATGTTTCAATATGACCAAGTGGCCGGTATGATTAAATCACAGTTGACTAAATCTCGTTTATACTCAATCTTGATTAATTGATTGACCAGAAGGCAACAGAATAAGATTGTTCAAATTACATTCCAATATCATTCCGATAGCATTTCGATTACAAAAAATAAATACTACATGGTTCCTTTTGGACTTGTCGCACAGATTTGTTTGGAAAGTTCAATTTGATCAGACCCTCTGCAGAATGCATACAATGTAAGAAGCTGATCTATTTTAATATTAAAGTATTATAACAAATGAGATTAGTTCAGTAGTTTAAGAGCCTATTCATACTAACAAACAAACAAAAAATCTTTCCTCTTTATGATATTATAGATAATTTCTGATTCTGTGGGAATATTGGCATAAAAAGAAGCCTATGGTACACTCAATGAATATATCTAAACTTATACCAAGTTTCATTATAATCTGTCCAGTAGTTTTGGCTATTTGTTACAAACAAAAATCCAAAAAACCTTTCCTCTGATACCGCTCTAAAAACAGCCTTACCAATTGTATTCTAAGCAAATTATCCATAGCTGCCGGCAGCAACGGCTTCACAGAGTTAATCTCCATCATAGTCAAGTGGTCCAATCTACCGTATCCCCCTCCGGACTTCATCAGGGCATCCATTGATGTCCTCAACTTAGACATACGGATGTCCCAGATGTCTTTTATGAAAGTCTTGATTTCTGGAGCGTTGGGGATGTCTTCCGAGGCTATACCGAGGACTAGTTTGGCCTCAATCATGTAGTGTTCATGTGGCATTTTAGTGAAGAATCTGGAATTAGTGTTTAAATACATTAAAAATAACATGTTAAAGTGTTTTGGAGTTTGAAATAGTTTACTATTAATAGTGATTTGATAGGTTGACTACTGATCCGAATTCCTCATAAGAGAGAAGAATTCTAGAGTGCGGGTGGACAGTGAACTGGCCTCGTAAAGTACCTACAGTGAGTCCAAATTATCACTAAAGTCAAACTCAAAAAATTTATTAATTTGGATTCATACAGTTTGTACGAAAAGCACATAGAAACGTCTTAAAAAAAATAAGTTATGATGTGTGCCTTCGGAGCGCGCCCACCAATGAAAAGAAGGCACAAGAAACTCTTGGGGGTTTTTTCACTACTTTGATATACTTAGGTGAACCTAGACCTACCTTTGAATTGAAGATAGACGAACGTAGGGTCTATCTTCAATTCAAAGGTAGGTCTAGGTTCCTTTATATCCTCCACCTAAGTATATTAAACTAGTGAAAAAAAAACCCCCCAAGAGCTTCTTCTGCAGACTTTTATTACTAAGATTTCGATTAAAGACAGGCACATAACCAACCTCGATCGTTTCTCTTCCTCCTTGATAGTCTCCAAAACATCAATGTCCATCCAATCAGGAGGGACAATCCTACACTTTTGCTTCTGTTTCAACATCATAGCCAGCCAAAGGGGTACGTTCAGAGGCAAACCGGCGCGAAACGGCCCAAACTCGCCGCAAATCAAATAGATCTTGTCGTACGAAAAATTCGGGATTATACTTATTATGCGGTTCTCGCCGATGAATTCTATCTCACAGGGATCCATCGTTGATTGTATTTGAAAGGTTTTTATGTGCAAGTAAGTTGATTTAGAGAATAAACAGTGTAGGTAATCAAAGAAAATCAAAACAACTCGCGGCTGACAGCAAATGAATGATTTCTTCTTTTTCTCTTCCCGAAAGGGCAGACAAAAAGATTTTTACCCATACGGCCGAGCCTATTCTAACTAATTATTTTTAGAGAAACTTTCTTAAATTATCTTCTTTCTTCTTGTATTTATACACATTACATTTTAATTTTTTAATTGAAAGTAAGTTATTTTACTCTTTGAAGTAAGCATACCCTAACAAATAAATGACTTTTGCAGCTTTTATCTTTGCCATCTTATGTACAAAGTTTTTCAATAAATATTCTTGATTCTTGAATTTACCACCATCTGTTGACTTTTGGGCTCATAACTACGTAGTGCCGAACGCTGCGTTCTACACAATGAAACTAAGCTTTTCCTAGATGACAGCACTGGTCTGTTTGCTAGTTTTATGCTATGTATACTAGATGTCAGCACTTGTATATAAATTGCTATTTCAAAAAGTTATTTAACTTAAAAGCTTCATAAGAAAATACAAACAAGATAAGGTAGGCCTTACCCCTACTTCACATGCTTTGCCAAAATCTTCATTAACGATTACTAATTGGATTAAAGGTATTCACTTCTATGTTAGACCTAAACACTTCAAATAATAATTAAATTACTTATCTAGAAATAAAATAACACGATAATTATATCAAAGAAAATACATGAGGTATCAAAACATCAAATCTTAAACGTTTAATTTCCACACAAGTAACTTCCCGCTGTTCTTCGTCAAATCTCACGACATCTCTCACGATCGATGTAAATCGTTTTGGCAAAGTGCGATCTAGTAATTAGTGATCGTAAATTAGGGGGCAGATGACAACGTCTCAGACGGCTGTATAATTTTATTTATGGCAGACAGCCTTTGTCTAAGTTTTATTTGTTTGTAGTTTTATTCAATTTCGTTTTTGTTTAATAAGTAGGTACTTAGGTACAAATGTTGGTTTTTATTTTATGCCTGCATTGTAGCACTTCTTTTTTTAGGTTTAATGTTGTTTGTTAATACATATAATGTTTTTGGATTCAACATTAAATACATTAGCAGGGCTCAGCGGTTTTACCCACGCACACAACTCCCGATCCCGTGGAAATAGCGGGATAAAAGTAGTCTATGTCACTCCTAATGAATGTATCCTCCTACTAGCTTCATCAAAATGGACCCAGTAATTTCGGAGCCTATTCGTTACAAACAATTTTTCCCTCTTTTTATTATAGTACCTAATAGAAGTTATTTTTTATGCAATGAACCAGTAAATGGAAAAAGCTTAGTAGGTAGATACTAAGTAGGTAGGTATTCCTTACAGTAGCGAGGGGTCAATACAACCTGGTGGGCTTATCTGTAAATGTTCACTGCTGGTCACTGGTATCTAACTACCTACCTACTTTTACTTACTAAGTATGAAAGGCTACGAATTTGATTTTAAATTTCTCATTAAAAGATGTAAAGGAGAACGATTTCACGAAAGATAAACCCTAGGCAATAAAAGAAGAGAGATTTATAAGAGCAACCTGTCTCAAACGGGACAAATAAATAACAAATCTGTCTGCACGAACGAAACACATTGTCTCCGCCCAGACATCTTTCTATTTAAATCTGCATACAAATTTCGTGAGATCCCGCGCAAATTCACCCAGTCATTTAAAACACATTCTGCTTTTTTTCTTGAGAGAGCGATGTTTTTTTTGGCCATAAATATGTCGCCGGTGTCAGTTACTAGCGACATCTAACAAGGGGTGGGAGAAGTGCTGTTTCAAACTGTTGTTAATAGATGGCGTTACGTGTATCGAAATTTTAATGTTTGTATTGTTTATGCGAAAGTTTTACGACCGTTTTAAGTAGGGAAAAAGTTTTGAAAGGATTTATTTATTTCTTCTAATAAGTTAAATATGGTGGTAAATTAATTACTTATAGATAGATAGATAAACACTTTATTTGTACAACACACGAAACATAGAAAATGACAAAAAAGACGAGAAAGCTTATTAACTACGAAATTGTACTTATCTACTTATTATGAACTACTTATGTAATTCAATTAATTTTTAGGAGTCTAAACTAATATACCTACCTAGTTATTTTCAATACTAAAGTTATCTACATCGGGATTAGAAAAATATGGTAGATTTTGATACTGTTTACAAGCCACATTTTCACGAGACTAGAGTTTGAAAAGGATTTCATACATTACAGTTTTATCTAAGTAGGTACCGACTAAATCTATCTATCTAGATATCTTCTTCTATAGTATCTAACGGCTGAACCGATTTGTATGAAATTTTTCGTTTCAGTATATTAGTTAGGTCTGTAAACAGAACAAAATCTTTTTTTTGTAAATGGAAAAACAACGTTTGTCAGGACAGCTAGTAGTCTTCTATTATATAAAAATGAATCCCTATTTTCCTTGGTCATGGCATCACGCGTGAACGGCTGGACCGATTTGTCTAATTCTTTTTTGTTGTGTTTGTTATTGTTAACAGAAAATTCTCATGAAAGAAAAAATTAAGAAAGTCGGGCAGAAAATTAACTACATAGTGACGGGCGCAGCTAGTAGGTACGGTAAATAAATCCTCAGCGGAATTCAGCACAAATATTCAGAAACTTTAGTATTGAAATTATAGATTCAAAGCGTACGGTTAGATAGACAGACATCAAACTGCGTTTGCGTTCCGTTGGTTAGCCAACACTCGATGCAATTTACAATGTTTGCCTACGGGAATATTCTAATATGAATTTGAAAAGTTAAGTAGATGCTTACTTAGTTAATTTGACACAATATTAAAATAAAAAAATAAAAATATGTGCCTTTTTAGAGTGTTTTTCCAAAAAGGCACATATTAGTTTCTTTTATCATTTTATTTCGTTTTGTTTTTTATCATTTTTTATTATTTTATTTATTAAATTTTTTTTTATACAATTTGTTTTAAAACCATGCATCGGTATAATTTGATAGGTACTCGTTTGTAGATAGAACTTGGCCTTTTAATAAAAATTTATTTTATCGTTTTAAAAACTAAGGTTAAGTTTTATTACTTGTTAGCTTGATTCATTCACATTCACCATTCATTCATTATCTTATTTTTAATCCTTTAATGATGATTTTATTATACCTACTAAAATAAGCAAAATTTTAATAAAATAAATATTTCAATCTAAATTAAAATTAGTTTAGATACGTAGGTACTAACATTAAATAATCAATAAATACATACGGTATAAACAAACAAACATACAAAAAAGGTGCAAAAAACATAGCCCTTTCTTTGCAGTCGTCTAAAAAGAAGTTTAGTTTACAAATTAAACCAAGGTTAGGTATTTATACGGGCAAAGTGTACATGTGCTTTAAAATTGTTTAGACTCAACCATAAAACAAAAATAAAATGCAAATTAAATAATAAAAAACCATGTTTTCTGTAAAGTCGGTTAACGGACGATAATTTTACGTGACAACGTCATAAGAACTCTTTTGTATCGTTGACATTACCATCTTGCATACTTTAATACGTCGCTATGGCTACAATTGTGAAAGGTAAAAAAATATGTCTAAATTTTCACTTAAAAAATTAAACACCACCGACAAAGCCCAAAATCTTTGAAAATTCACTGCAATGCAAATGAAAATCAGTGTTCAGTAGGGGAATGACGTCAATTAGACGGCCGTAGGTAGGCTGTGTTCAGTTGTTTACGGTAATGTGACGTTTGCGCCGATTGTTGCTAGATTTCAGGGTATTTACGGCGTGCTGGCAACACCGATGTATCGGTAACAGATGGGGATGGTGTTACCGGTTTGAGGGAACCTATTTTTATTTAACTTGTAATGCTCACTTCCGCCCAAAACATTTTAGTTAGAACTTATTACCTACATGCCTTTTTTATTTTAACTTAATTTTTTTTTTTTAATTTGAAAGTAGCGGATTCTATGTTTTTACTAACAATTAATTACTAAAGGAACTAACGGAAGTTGTGTATTTTTAAGTATTAATTTAAAATAATATTAAAATATTTTCATAAAATTTATTAGTTCTCTGTAATATTTATGTTACACGTACGTAAATATTTGATGTAAATATTTTATGTTTTATAAGACATACTTAAATGAATAGAATATTGTTTAAAATATAAAAAAATCGAAGTAAATTAAGTTATAAACATACCTATCAATATATAATCTAAAAAAATAAAAGTTACAAAGTTGACGGCAAGATACGGAACTTTATTCTGGCAGAGGTCGTCTGTAATTACAATAATTCACTTTAGAACCAAGTTTCGGGACAATCTGTAAGTTTACAAAGAATATGTTGGTTCAAGTTATTAGTTATTGATGCAGTTCAAACGTTTGTGAAATTATATCAGTAAACTTTGACTTGTATCTTTTAAACCTATACTCCCTTATTTTAAAACGAGATTTAAAGATAGTCCGAGATGTGTATTTAAACCTTAGACTTACTCGTGAACTATAGTCTAAACACTATCCCTATATAATCAATATGGATAGTGTTTAGACTATAGTTCACGAGTAAATCTGTGTCTAAATCTAAGGTTTAAATCCACCTCTCGGACTATCCTTAAACCTCGTTTTGGAATAAGGGGGTTTATGTTTTTAACATACGCTCTCTGCCAGTGGCTCCATCTACAGTTTTTACCTGGGTATATCAAGGGCATTTTTTATTCCACAAAAAGTGTATATAATTTTCTTATTATACGCAGCTTAATCTAAATGAAAACCAAAAGCTTTGATTATTTGTAATTATCGATTTGTTTAGAATCAACGGAGTGATGAGCTGAATCAAAATCAAAAAATGTATATTAAAATTTTTGCAAAAAAGTTTATTACTTACATGGTTTACTGGTCGCAATACCACTAATTAAGTAACCAAACTAGATAAATACAACTTTAACATACTTATCTGATGCTAAGAAATCGTTAAGTTATTCTTAAGTGAACATTAAGCATCTCCAACGGCCCGCAATTAGGCGTCAGATAATAACTTAAAACTGCAACTTTGGTGTAGGTTGGTACATTACTTACACGGAAGATAAGCACTAAGTAGACAAACTTAATAACTAATTTCTTGTCAGTGATTTTAAAATTTTATACTGACCCCAAAAAAATAGTCCTTTAATTGCGTTTTGTGTTCAAATTCGATATTTATCTCTGGTCAAAAATTGCGTTCGTAAAAAAAGAGAGATACTATTGTTTATTTTTTTTTCGATCGCCTTTTTCGTGTTTAACTTACTGAACCAGTAGTGACACGGGAAGTTTTATTTACCCATGTCACTACAGGCCCACCACGGGCCCGGAACTGGGAGCTAAATACAGCTTTAGCTAACTTTCGGTCGCAAACAAAAAAAAAACTTTGACCGGTCTTACACTTATTAAGTACACAACACTATCTATAGAAACTTAAATAAAAAAAGTGATTGTAAAATGCCAAATAAAAGGAAAATAATTGAGGTTCTATTCATTTAAATCCAAAAATCATTCAAAACCATCAATTACAGCACAATGATTGTAAAACTTTGCCCTATTAGCCACAGTAGACTAAACACAGTAATAAAATATGACCATTAAAACGTAACGGACCAGATCAAATTAAAGTTGTACGACTTTTTGATCGTATATCATAGGGCTGGTGAAGATATTTAAATAATATTGAAATAGAGAGAAATACCTAACCTTAATCATCATCATCATCACCAGCTACAACACGTCCACTGCTGAACATAGACCTCCCCTAAAGACTTCCAAAGCGATCGGTCGCATGCTCTCTGTGTCCAACGGTTTCCCGTGACTTTATTTAAGTATTTCCAGTGCGGTATGGAGTGGTCCCACAAGTTAGACCTCGAATAATCCAGGGGTCCAACTATTAAAAATGTTGGACTACGACTCTTAGTTGGTATGAGGCCCGATTGTGGAGTGTGGTCTACCTATTTCCGAAACAGAAAGAAAAAACCATTTGAACTAAAACAAAAGACGATCAAAATTAAAATTAAAATCATTTATATGTGATTTACAGGTAAGTTCAGAAGATATTGTAATACAAGTATTATTGCGCTCTTAAAACAAAAGACGATCTGAACTAGAACAAAAGATAATCGAAATGATCTGTCCGAAAGATTCGTTATCTCTATACCTACCTATTAAAAATTGAATGTCTTTGAGAGTAAGGAATCGGCAAACGATTAATTTTCCATCATCGTAACATTATATCATTGAGTTTTGTAACGACCAGTTTGAGAATAGCTGTCTTTATCAAAGGTGATGTTTTATTTACGATCCTGTGAAATTTTCATAAAATTTAATTTAATAATAAACCTTACTTGTTGATAAATAACGTAAGTGAGGAAATGGTAAGTTTATCCCCCTATTTGCAAAAATAATATTTAAATTAGGCGGCTTTCTTTCAAAGGCGGTTACAAACAATGCCGGAAATTGAAAAATACACTATAAAAATGTTTGTTAAAAAACTGTAGCAGTGCTACGGTGAGCTACGCCGTAGACGACCGTAACCGTTCGTAGAAGATTTCAACGAAATTCTACTTTACAAGTTATTATAATCGAAATCAGAAACCTATCTATCAGTTACCAAGGGTTAAGTTGTCAGTTTTTTTGCATTTTTCCTATGACAAAACTGTCAAAAAATATCAGTTTTAACCTTAGTACACTTGTATACGGGCTGTTTTTCGCAAGTAGACCTCTTTATTTTGGTTCTTTTTTAGTGAGGATAAAGTAGGCTTGCGTAGCACCTATACTACCCTCTCAGCTTAGTCGACCATATCCAGAGAAAAGAACTTGTCAACACGTCTGGATCTAAAAAAGTCACAGGTTTCATCGCGATGTTTTCTTTCACCTTAACAGCAGTAAGAACAACTTTCGGAATGAAACTCGCATAAAAGCAACGAGGTTTTATTCATAAAAAAAATCGCATTTACATACCTACCTATAAATAAATATTGCACGACATTCCACACATCGCCATCTAGCCCCAAGGTAACTAGACTTGTGTTATGGGTGCTAGACAACGGATATACTACTTATATACTTTTCTTCTGTAAATATATACTTATACTAGCTGCGCCCCGCGGTTTCACCCGCGTAAGTCCCGATCCCGTAGGAATTGACTCTAGAAAACGTTTGTATGGGAAATAGAAAAGGGCTGTTTTTAGGGTTTCCCCGGAAATTATTCGATTTTTTCTCACCTTTTAAACCTTCCCTAGACCTCCACGAACATTTCAAGACTAAGATAAGATAAATCCGTTCAGCCGTTCTCGAGTTTTAGTGAGACTAACGAACAGCAATTCATTTTTATATATAAGACTAGCTGCGCCCCGCGGTTTCACCCGCGTAAGTCCCGATCCCGTGGGAATAATCGCCTTTTAAACCTTCCCTAGACCTCCACGAACATTTCAAGACTAAGATAAGATAAATCCGTTCAGCCGTTCTCGAGTTTTAGTGAGACTAACGAACAGCAATTGATTTTTATATATATAGATTATATAGAAACAACCAGATCCCAGACAAATATCTAAGCATAAATACTTGTATGAGGCAGGAATCGAACCCGCAACCCTGTGTTTGGCACGGCATGGTGACCATTGTGCCAACTGGGTCGTCAATATCATGTCTATATCCAAAGAAATGACTGAAACTTGAAAATTGTCAATTCCTGTTTTACTCACGTTCCGTATTAGTCAACAAAAGCAATTGAAGTCCTCAGCCAACCCACGACTTTCGGAGTGAAAGACAAACTCTCTACCTCTAGGCCAACACCGCTCTACCAACAGCTATATCCCAAAGAAATACTGAAACTTGAAAATTGTCAATTCCTGTTTCACTCACGTTCCGTATTAGCCAACAAACGCAATTGAAAGGGAAACAAACCGAACAAAAACATTTTAATATATCCCGAATAACATGAGTTCGGTTATTTATAATAGCAATAACCGTGTTATGTAATGACAAGGCTTGGTTCGTCACCATTCTAGCTGGACCCCTCGACTATGAACGGTTGCCGATATTCACATAGAATATACAAATATCATAGAATGGTTTTATAGGAAATGTGAAGAAAATAACGTTTCACCAACCTTTAAAACGTCATTTTCTTAACTTTTGGAAGAGAAAATTGACTTCTCACTTTTGGAAGAGAAAATTGACTTCTCACTTTTTGAGTAAAAAATTGAATTTTCACTTTTGGAAGAGAACATTGAATAAAACTGTGTTTATAACCCGACCATGAGAGGGTAAATTGTTTTTATACAATAATACGCAAAATTTTCTAACTGATGCGCAGAAGTATGCACCAGCATACTTCTGAACACATTCTGAACACATTATCTCCCATACTGGAAAGGTAGACTGTTCAATAATTAGGCATAGGAATAGAATAAATATGACAATTAATAAAAGAACTACCATTGATTCCAAAAAAAGAAAATTTGAATTTGAATTAATTTTTTAAATTAATTCTTTGGACATTATTTTGTAAAAAGACTTTTAGATAATCAGATTTTGATAAATGAGTTGTCGAATAAAAGCTTTTTTACACGGTGAATGTTGTTAAAAAAATAAATGAGAAATCCTTTACCTTTTTCATAAAACCCGTTACTTCGAGATCACTTAAAACCATTCTACAGTCTCCATATCTTCGAGAATCAGCAGTATCCACCCCGGCATAGTGGCGATTTATCGGCTGTAGTCGAGGTTCGGTGCCCAGATCACGTATGTAGGGACGGGTGTCCGTCAGCCCTGATAGAATGATTCCGACGTGTCCAACTATCAAGATTGGATGTTCACGGTATATTAGTTTAGATTGTTTATGCTGCGCGTGTATTGGGAATACGTATTTTATATTTTGTTTCATATAGGTGGATATACTAGCGGGGCCCTAAGGTTTTATCCGCGTTAGTTCCGATCATGTGGGAATATGGTCTATCACTTGATAGATGTCTCGTTAATATAGTTTTCAATTTACACAATAATGAAGTATTGGTCTAAGATTAACTTTTTGTTTCTTGTGTTTAATACAAATTGTTTCTATCTGATCTATAATACGAGTGATTCATGGTTTTGTTCCATATACGGCCCGAATGCGTGAAGCTATTTGCAAATATCAATAAATGACATATGCTTAGCTATTTCGTCTAAGTATAAAAGATTATTTTTAATTGAGGTTTTTTTTTCCACTCAAGTCAAAAGTTTGAATTTCAATCATAAACTAATAGATTTTTCGGCTTTGTCTTAGTAGTTAGGTTACTACTCTCACTGGCTCAGCTACTCAAAGTGGATCTCTATACGACCCAGTTGGTACAATGGTCACCATGCCGAACTGCCAAACAAAGGGTTGCGGGTTTGATTCCCGCCTCAGACAAGTATTTATGCTTATATATTTGTCTGTGATCTGGTTGTTTCTATATATTACAAGTAAATATTTACAAAAGAAAAGTATATAAGTAGTATATCCATAGTCTAGCACCCATAACACAAGTTTAGTTACTTAGTTTGGGGCTAGATGGTAATGTGTGGAATGTCCTGCAATATTTATTTATTTATTTATCTTGGCTTCCGAAACGAGAGTCTACCATCTCTCCCTGTCCTGCGCTATTTCTTGCCAATTGATGACTTAAAGTTCGAGCAAGTCAGCTTCCACTGTATCCTTCCAGCAATATTTGGGTGCCAGCCTAGTAAAGCTAGAAAATTAAAGCCGACCATTTTTCAAATCAAACAAAACACCTACAAATTATTCAAAAGTCTACGTACCCTCATTTAAGATGTATACCTAATGACAGTAGGTAGGTACCTACAGTCGGCTCCCCACTGAACAATGGCTAATTAACGTGCTCAGTCAGGATTTACTTAAACCTAAAGACTTTGTGCCCGTTGCCACGGATAAATTAGAAAAAGGTGGTCTAAATTTTCTTCGGCCACTTTACCGGACCATGTTATAGTACATAGGCATAGTTGTCGTAAATTGTTCGATATTGAATGGAAAATATCCAAAATTTAGTTGAAAGTACCTACTTTTTTTTTATCGGTATTTTTGTCATTCTTCCGATCGGAATTCCTCTTTTATTTATTTTTTCAATTTTGTTATCTCTCTTTAAATTATAACAAAAAGTAAGAAAATTAATCAAATGATCACTTACAAATGGCACACAACAATAATACTGATCAACAATTTAATGCTTTTGACCAATTTGTTGGATGAATTTCGCAAACGCATTATTCAAACACAGCGAATTTTAGAATCGCAATTTTTAGCGAATCAATTGACCCTATATGCACATTGAGAAGAAATAACCAGACCAGCATTACTAACGCTCAGATGAGCGGAGATTTTTAGCCTTAAGGATGACGCATATAGTACCGCTCTAACTAGCCTAGATAGTTTAAACAAAGTTAAAATAATAATTTGCATAAAAACGTCGCAGGCTTGGCTATATATCACAACATCATTACATAGTATTTCTGTTGTCTGTCCCTTCGTATGCTTTCTCTTTGAAATAACGCAACGGATTTTGATGAGGTTTTTTTAATAGATTCAAGAGGAAGGTTTATATGTATAATACATTCATAATATAGCCGTGCGAAGCCGCAGGGGGTCGCTACTAGTAGCTATATAGATAGAAAGAAATATAAATGCTTTATTTGGACAACAGACACAACAGAAAAATATAGTTTTAAATAAGTAGTTATTATTTCCTAACAGTAGGTATGTAGAAATACCGTAAGAGCACACACCATAACACCATTAATCATAATACAAAATATTTTAACATAAAAACCCCAACAACTGTACATCCTTCAAGCAAGCAAGAAGGGGCGAAAGGGGGAAACTCTCGCAAAACTATAAATTCCCTTTAATTACCCCCGGGCAGCGTCACATCATGGATCTAGACAGTTTTATGACGATTTACGATCACATTTCGACGCGGGAACTGGCCCGCTTAGGGATCCACGGAGACCAGCCTTCTCAAGCCTTCCGCACCCCTTTTTACACTAAGAACCATCGCAGTTACCGAGGGGAGACCGTCTACAAGCCAGGGATCTACTGTACGTGGTTGGTATTCGTCACCTTTTACACTGGCGGGGGTTTAAAGGCCTTCAGTTCTTTATGGTAATGAAATCTGAGCAGGGTGACGTGCCGAGGTGATGCCTCCGAGAGTTTTTGTTGTGCCCCCCTTATTTATTGTTCGTTTGGGGAGGAACTTTTGCGGAAAGTTCCCGAATGGAATGTGTTCTGTGCGGTGTTGATGATATTGGTTGAGGTAGCAATTGTTTCTGTTCGTTTTCTGTTTTCTTTCATTTGATTACTCCGAAGCGTAATAGAAAAATATACAAGGCATTTTTACGAGGTCGAGTTTCGTTACGTCTCGAATACCTACGAACCATTTAACGATAGGTACATACTAGAGCACGATGGAATAATAAACAAATTTAAAGCCTACAATTGCGATTCAAAACACAAATCCGTTCGCAATCATAACCGTTTAACTGGCAATTTTATTTGTCGATACAAAACGAACCGAACGAGAGTTTATAAGCAATAAACGCACAGACAGACGTTTCGGTGTTACATAAAATCAAATCAACAGTTATCCCGCGCGCCTACATCACAATCAGGTTTAATCGCATATGTGACAAGTTAGCTGTTCGGTTGCCGCGACCGACATGTGTAGAGCTATAGGGCGGGCGGATAGAGATGACAGCGTTTCACAATGGAGAGGTCTCCGGTGGCTGGACGGGAGCGGCACACGCGCCTCGCTAGCACTCCGCCGATATCGCCTTGACTGACGGACGAGTATGCATTCAAATAGGTTACTTTACCCAACCTCCCCCTCTCTGTATAAACATCTCGAACAGTTTCGGATCCTCCGCCAATTTGGTACAGAATTTGTTGTGGAATGTCGAAATGCTTTTTGAGGGTTAAATTGCATTTAATTTGCACTAAACCACGTTTTGTTTTGATGGTATTGGCTTAAGAGTGGATGTTAAGCGATTTTTGAAATTAAATTGTTAATTTCGAGTGGAGTCCTTAAGAGCTAAGAAGTATGAGCCGCATACTAAGTAAAACAATGGTAGGTAAGTCCCAACAAACGGAGAATGCGCGCTCTGTTGACTGTCGGTTGTTACAGAATCATGATTATTTGTTTTAGAATGTTTTTGTAAGTGTAACATTTTGTGAAACTCCATTTACTTGTGACCCAGATAAATGTAAATTGGTAAGAGTATAGTCTTCCGAATATAATAAGGCTAATGCGCCACAAACTCTCTTTAGAAAGCCATTGTATTCTACATCTAAATTTGGAATTGAAGGTTTAATCTTCCTGCTTTTTGATCTACCTTCGTTTAGTCTCTGTATAATTGTGCCTACATCGCGTTATTCCGAGACCAAATAAGAGGTAGGCATATTGAGTCTTAGTTCTATTGAAATAGGTCAAAAGTGAGATAGACCTACTGAAAGTGAGATAGACCT
This sequence comes from Idaea straminata, assembly GCA_951213275.1. Taxonomy (NCBI): domain Eukaryota; kingdom Metazoa; phylum Arthropoda; class Insecta; order Lepidoptera; family Geometridae; genus Idaea; species Idaea straminata. The sequence continues at coordinate 14,642,422 of OX577849.1, forward strand.
ACTGAAAGTCAGCTCTATTTAAGTAGGTATATAAAAAAAACTTACGGTACCTAATAAGTGTTTTCAAAATTAAAGATATTGAACACAGGAAATATTGTCTAAAACAAAAGACTATACAAAATAAGCGAAATTTCACATGCGGCGTAGATGGCCGGGTAACTGGTAGTGCATCTCCACGGTAAACATAAGGTCGTGAGTTCAAATTTCGTCGCGGTGCAATTTTTTGATAAAAAATATTTATATTTCTAGATATCAAATGCAGTATTAAATAAACATTTATAATTTTTAAGTGCGTTACACTTAAAAATAAAAAATAAACTTTGTTTAATACAGGGTTGCCTAGGACCTATGTCCCGACTAGAATCGAATCTGTAACCTCCTGTGTCGGAGACTGATCGCTACACCTACGTTTCGACATGTTAGAAGTTCTAATATAAAAACAAACAGACAAACATCTGATCCATACGTCCCCTTCCCCTTTAATGGCAGAAAGTAAGCAATAAAAACCTAAACTCGTCACTAATAATGTTATAATCGCGATTTATGCACACTGTTGTCGTAAACCGGGACGCGGTATGTCACATTTTTATTATGTCGAGACAAAGTAAGAAAGTTAATATTAAAGATAGAATAGCTGTCCCGGAAAACGTGTTTTTGCCATTTACAAAAAAAAGAAGAGTATTCAATTACTTCACAAAAAATTCATACAAATCGGTTCAGCCGTTTAGGTGGAGTTTGGCAACTAATACCGCGACACGAGAATTTTTACCCGACTACAGCAAAAGGATATGTTTTTGACCGCGATGTTTGTTTGTATCTATGTATGTTTGTCAGTGCCCTCATAACGTCTAAACTACTTATTAAATATACAATTTGTTTCAGCGAAGGTGTTTTAATACTAAATGGGGTTGTTCTAGATGTCTATGTGAACAACTTTTGTTCTATGACTTTTGGAAATTCATTAACATATAGGTATCGGTCAAAAAATACAAACATAGTCGATTAAAAATATCACTTACGACTGTCTACATTTCAACAATGAACACTATCGATGTATGCATTAAGAGGGTGACTAAAGTCTAATGTTTTTAATCCATATTTTGCGGTTGTTTATGGCATCACCACTACAGGCTAATGGCGTCTTGCTGTGAACGTAAAGATATTCAAATAATAGAGATTACATCGATTTTCCAATTCTATGCAAAAAAAATTGCCTCGCGTAGATTATGCTTATGCTATGATTATGCTTGGCCGTCGTTGGCTGAACTCACCCGATTGAAACAAACGTATGTGAAGGAATGAAACTACTATTACCGATATCGTGTGACGGCGTCAGATAATAACCGACACTACGAAGAACTTGTTTGGATTTGTCATCAGTCTGCCAGTTTTTTGGTGTTCAAAGATATTTTACCGGTAACGGTTGACAATTGTAGCAGTGTATACAGTAGATGAATATTGTCCGAATACATCCGACACGAAATAGCCGATAATTAGGATTTAGTGTAAGCCCACGTCATTGTTTTTAATTTGTGTTCTGAAACAACGAGACGCCTCGAATATAAACGTCAAATCAGCCAGAGCAAATCGATCGGTAAGGATCTCAATGTGCAACGCACCGCAAAACACTATGCTAAGCTCCTATAGTAAATGTCTGTTCCCATTTGAAATGGAAGTAGGTACAATATGACGAAAGCAATATACGACAAAAAGATAACTTGTCTAATTCTAGCCAAGTATAGACTAAAATTGAACCTAAAACCCCGATTCTGTACTAGATAGTATAAAAATTTGCGATAAAAATGTATTACTGTTGTCTGGTCTATTTCTGGTAATATTGAAAGTCTTTGTGCGAAGGTTATTGTAGGGTAGTCTGATGCTAAATTATAATGCATTTTGGTGGAAATGGCGTGATGGAGAAATATTAGGAATTTTGAAAGTTTAGTCATAAGTTTTTTTGTGAAATATTAATGATATTATATAGGTAGATAAGACGTGGAATAGTCGGATTTTTAAGGGACTATTATTATTAAAAAAATAGGGTTTCCTAAAATGTTTTTATGTTCCTTTTACTTATTTATTTACTTACCTACTTATAAATTCTACCTCAGTAAGCTACTACTACGAGCAATTCAATGTATTGAAACATAATTAAATCACTAATAATTACCAACTTTGGTAGGTATCTTCTACAAAATATTACATTAAATTAACACAAATTAAATAAATAGAAAAGAAAACTAAATACTTACCTTAATATCTATACATATAATAAATCTGTAGACATCAAAAAATGTACTATTTTAACAATGTACTATTTTTGTTAATTTTTCACAAATAAAACATAATAAATATAATAAACCTGTAGACATCAAAAAATGTACTATTTTAACAATGTACTATTTTTGTTAATTTTTCACAAATAAAACATAATAAATATAATAAATCTGTAGACATCAAAAAATGTACTATTTTAACAATGTACTATTTTTGTTAATTTTTCACAAATAAAACATAATAAATATAATAAATCTGTAGACATCAAAAAATGTACTATTTTAACAATGTACTATTTTTGTTAATTTTTCACAAATAAAACATAATAAATATAATAAATCTGTAGACATCAAAAAATGTACTATTTTAACAATGTACTATTTTTGTTAATTTTTCACAAATAAAACATAATAAATATAATAAATCTGTAGACATCAAAAAATGTACTATTTTAACAATGTACTATTTTTGTTAATTTTTCACAAATAAAACATCTATACATATAATAAATCTGTAGACATCAAAAAATGTACTATTTTAACAATAAGTCCCTCGAACTATTAGCGCCCTCGCTACGCTCGGGCGCCAAACTTCGTCTCGGGACTCAATGAGTGACTTTCACACCTTGGGTAAACAAAACAAACCCGAGGTAAACACTGTGCTTTTCATTACGAATAAACATAAAATTCTTCCTAATAACGAGAGTGAATGAGAGACTCCATACTACCTGATCCTCTTACGAGGTTATAGATTATGTAGATTTTTTTGTTTTTGCTGTTTGTTTTCAATATGTTTTCAATACTCAAATACGTCGGTACTTACCGAAGTGATTTTTATTAATTAGTTTATCCAACACTGAGTAATGACGCGAAGTCCGTAGATTTAAATTACAGTTTTTGTAACACGGTTTGTCTAGAAAATGTTATTTACACAAAATACACAATCATAAATGAAAAACCAGATTAAACTTAACACAAAAACATAATAAAATAACAAAAGATAATACTAATTAAAATCATTCAAAATGCAAGCATTTCCTGCCACTATTTTTTTACTCAAGGAACAACACTGACCGCATAAAGCCACATCTGCAACATCTTGACAGGGCGCCGGCAGAGGTGCAGCATGGTCATACGTCGCTTTGACCATTTTCACCTTTACATTTATTTTATTAAATAAGATATCTTGAACTAAATATATCTACCTGAATTCGATTACTAAGAAAAAACCTATTATGTACTCTCTGTCAGTACTCTGGCAGTATGGATGAGCCGTGCGAAGCCATAATTTGACATGACAGCTGTCAGTGAAAGCGATTTTCCCTAGGGCTGAAAGTTTTTCTTTCTACACGCTCTTCAGGCATCTTTAGACCTACTTTCGGAGTATGAGTAAGTAAAGTGCCTTCGCCAAATCAATTAAAAATATAGTTTAAAAACAATGTAACTACCTATTTTGTTTTATAACTTACACCGAATGATAAATTGTATCTATGCCGAAAAATGCTAGGTATTCTATATAACCCAAAACCACATCGCAAACGAAGTCGCGGGCAACAGCTAGTTAAATAAATAAAATTAAATACAAACTAAAATAAAATGATATTTTTTCCGCTTTGACTTTATATGTAGAGTCGTCTTTCCTAATTTTGTGGCTCAGGGTCAAAATTATCAAATTTTAAAACAAAACAAAAAAAAACATAATCTGACGGTCTGAATCAGAATTTTAATTCTGATTCAGACTTAATATTATTAAATTTAATAATTAATTATACATAATTATTATAGTGGATGGAGATCTTAACACCTACGTAGGTAAGTACGTATGTAATAAAACCTGACGATCTAAGCAGAGCCGTTTGTACAAACACAATTGCTTCCAGTTAAAATTAACGGTAGTTAACTGCATTCTCGTACGGGTAATTATACATACAAATAAATTCTCTTCTACCGGCAGATGTCGCTACTGTAATTAGAATGCTTAAATTTCTAATGAGCAAATTTGATTTAATTTACTATAAGATTTTGTGCTGGTAGATCCAATGATTCAAATCTTGTTTAATTGTAACGCATAGGCTCTGAAACTACTGAACCGATTATGATTAAACTTGGTATGAGAATACATTAAAACGTTAAGAATAATATAGACTATTTTTATTCCGATTTTATTATGGGATCGGGACAAATGGGCTTAAAAACGCGGTGCGCTGCTAGTAATTAATCGGTCTAACGTAGAAATGATAAATATTAAAATAACTAGTATTTAGTTATAACGCTATTGCATTCCGTGTTTAAATAATTATTTATTGTTATCACTTAGAAAAATAATTTCTAAAAGTAAGTTAAAGTAAGTAAACAAGTAACAAAACCTATAAAGGACATAACATAAACATCGCAAACAAACATTCAACGCTCTTAATTTCTCTAAATAATCAACGAAACACAAAACAAATACGTAAATCGAAAAAAGCAATAACAATTTAGCTGCCGTATCTAAAATCCTACACATTAGCCCCCTAATTTCCAATTAGCAAGCAGGTAGCGTAAAAAGACGCCATTACAGACACTTCCAGTTCCCGCCAAAACGGCAGCCATCTTGAAACGTTCGGAAACGCGCGCGTGCGAATTATTGTCCACTCTGTGCATATGTTATGTTGTTTATTGAATTAATTTCTTCTATTTGGCTATTCTCTGCCGTTCTTATCTTTATTCGCTTCACTTTTGGGATCTGTTCGATATTACCTACCTATCTCGTCGTACAAATGTGCTCTTGGCTTTTATGATTTGATCTCTTTTGTATATTTTGGTGAAATGCGTTCGGATGTCTAGTAAATGTTGAACGATATTATGTTTTTGACCTTATTGGCATTAATCTTATACTTCCCAATTCAGTAGGGGTCGGGCCTATTATAGGAACGTTTGCGTAAGGTCTTTCGATCCTGGGTTATCTTTGAGAAATATGGACAGCCTTGGTGTCCCGAGGATTGGTCTACCAGGTAGCGGGTGGTCTGCCTCTTACCCGGGGTTTTGTTGGCACATGCAGAACAATTCTGAGTAGCTATCCTTCCTTCGCATTATATGGCCATATTATACCGAAGTCCTCAGTTTACTTTGAACACACCCCAGATGTACTCGTTTCTAACTTTACTGATTGGCATAACTAATAAGTTTAATTTGAAACGCCTTGCGACGTCAGACTGGAAAAGTTCCGATGTCCTAACCCCTTATTACGGTATAAGCGTGTTGCTTTAACAATATCTTTAGACTAACGACAACGATAATACTTTGACAAAATTGCAATCACAAAAACGGTTGGGACATCACATTTACAGTAATTAGAAAAGTTTGATACGTTTTGCAAAGGAAAATTAGTATTTTGTGGCGTGACTCGTTTTGTGCCCGCGATAAAAGCCGTTAACTGGCGTAACAACCGAGCTTACGGGCCGGCTGCAGCGTATCAATAACTGAAGGTTTAACTTTATCGTCCGCTTTCGGTTAAATAACCAAATTAAATTGAAGTAAAAATTCGAATGAATTGAATTTAAAATTATACCGATAACTTCATTTTATATTTAACTAGCTGCGCCCCGCGGTTTCACTCGCGTAAGTCCCGATCCCGTTATTCGTTTTTTTCTCACCTTTTAAACCTTCCCTAGACCTCCACGAATAATTCAAGACCAAGATAAGATAAATCCGTTCAGCCGTTCTCGAGTTTTAGTGAGACTAACGAACAGCAATTCATTTTTATATATAAGAAGAAGATAGATATTTGGAAGTTAGTTTTTAGAGACAGTTTTGTTGTTCTCAAAAAAGTTTCAAACTGTTTCGAGGTATTCTTGAGAGTTTTTCGGCCCGTAGATAATATGTGAGTATGTTCATCTGTTTCCGCATTATACTATCTTCTAATTAGATACTAAACGGTTGGTAAGATACCTCACAGTTATAAGTAGTGAGTAAAATAAGAAAAAAAACCCATAAACTATTTACTGTATATTTGGTAGCATTACAGGTACTCATTCTAAATTCTAGCCTAAGTTTAGTTACTCTCTTTAGTTATTCTCTGTTTAAATGCAGTGTATAATCAAAATTTAAAAAAATATTCTTTTTTTTCATAACATAAGCTTACAAAAAAAGTAGAGTTAACCACCATTTAAAGACCAGTGAAACCGTCCCTTATCTAACCGTGAAAAGTTACTTGAGTTTGGAAAGCGTTCACCGGCGTGAGGGCCGAATCCGAATGGTTTATTCTTAACGTCGGTTAATTGCGTAAACCCTCGTCTAAGCCTAGTTTTAGTGACAATTTATTTCGGTCATAACCACCGATCTACAGGATGTATTAGATTTGAATGGCCCCCTTTTATTTCTGGGTGTGGAAGTTAATGAGAGTAGAACGTTCGTTTGGAACGTTTTATTTTGTTAGGTAGAGTTTTGTTCTGGGTTTGTTTGGATATCTTATTTAAATTATGTGAACACAGTCTTGTAACTCTTATTGTATTATATTTTATAGAGCTCTAATTAGCTTAAGACTGTGTGTAAGTAATGAGTGTTATTCATAATTTGCTGCACGTATATTAGAAATAAAGATTTTTTTACACAGAATACCATATATATAATATAAATACTGCCCCTTTCATTTTTTGATATAATGTTTTCTGTGTATTAAAAGAGCATAATTTTTACCTTAGAACTACGAGTATGAATGACAATCGTGTTACTTAAAACACACTAAACATCATAAAGGAACTAAACCGATAAAATGTAGAAATTTTAAACAAAGCTACTGAGTACTAATACTTTTAACATAAATAAATAAACCAAAATAGAATAAATAAAACACCCTCTATGTACAAAATAATAAAATTAAATTTATATGACAAACTATTGTTTAAAATTCAAAACGTACGTTAGAAATCTTACTCTCGCTTAATTGTATTGACCGAACGTAGGGCCTAAGGGGGTCTAGAGAGGGGGTCTGAGGGGGGCTTAAGGGGTTGCGAAAGGGGGCCCGGGGGTCACTTTGTTTCATGTGAGGAAATACAATAATTCGTGATATACAGTCCCAGAGCCTAATGGCTTTAATAAAGGTACGAGTTTACGTCACTTTCTATTTATGATTTTATTTCGATATATTTAATTAAAATTTTAGTGGGACTGCGGTCCGGGTAAATTATGTTGAAGTATTATGTTTATTGTTGTTTTTGTTTGTTATGATTTCAGGTTTGAATTAGGTTTCTGCAGGAAATAGATAAGTGAGGGTTCGATTTCCGCCTCAAACAAGTATTTATGTACATATTATACCTATTTGTTTTTGTCAAATCTCTATGCCTGTATCTGTACGTAAGTAGGTATATTAAGTTTTTTTTTATAAATGGTAGATCGGTGTTAGATCACTATCAAACTTGCCTGATGGTAGGTGACGATGTGGCCTAAGATTAGCACTCTTTCCTAGACGAAATTCGTTCACTAAAAAGTATTTGGATTTCTACAATATTTATTTGCATTATTTTATTTATTTTATTAATGTCACTGAAGCTTTTCGGTTACATAACAATAAATAAATGGTTTTTATCTTATTTTATTCATGTTTGGTTAAATAAGTAAAACAAAACTAAAATGAAATAAAAACGCGATTGCGGCTGAAATCTACTAACTACAATGCCCTGTCCTATTCTGCTCATAAGTGCGAAAATTTTCTTTAAAATTATTAGACTAGAAGTTACACCAATAATCTTTTGGAAAAAACACACTAGCTAGGAATTGAAACTTAGAGGTATGCAAAAAATAAACATTCTTTTTGATATCAATCGACAGTGTTCCTGGTACAGATCATATTGGCAGACTTGAAGCAGAGGCGTCTCACTCTCTCGATCAATAATTATAGATAGGTAAGTATGTAATATTGATAGGCAGGTTATACTTTAATATTTTCCATGAGGAACACGGTCTACGGCCCACGGCCGGCCAATAAATAACCTTGCAAGTGAATAGATGTTCTTGAGTTACGGCTCAAACGTACACAGTATATAGCAAATATAACAGTAACTCATCCAGGCAGTTGGTCGCACCTGCTCCGTTAATCGATGTACTGTTATAAACATTAAACTGTGGTAACTGACGGTTTAACGTACACCAACAGTTTGAATACTATGCGCTTTTCGATTGCACTGTTTAATAAATATTTCAGCTACTACGCCAAAAAAGGGTTCTTGTAAAGTGAAAAATAATCCTCTCCCCATAAACGCGAGACAATAACTTCGTGTCCAGAGAATGAAGGCCAGATAAATTATAATTCCAGAAATTACACCGGTAGAAAAACGTGTCGTTTTTACGTGTCCAACCGATCAAGCTTTTTCTGCCTTTGATGAAAATAAAAAAGCATAATGCAAGCATCGGAAATCGGAATCAATTATGACGTAACGTTTTTTGTAAAGTAAATTTACGACAATAGCCTTCAAATTAACAGCCATTTTTAATACCCGCAAAAACAATCCAATATCCTTAAACGAACATAAATCAACGTTTCAATACGAATTCGCCGACAATTCTAATCGGCTGAAACCATCACGATCAAAAACCTTCAAATCATAACATATTGCCGCGAAAAAAAAAACTTTTCCTACTACAAAAGAGAGTAGGTACTTAAAATGCATTTTAATTTTCAAAATTTTGATTCCATATTTAATTTAAGACGTAAGGCATAGTTATTATGCCTTTACTTCTAATGTAGCTGATTTGTATAGCGCCAGAAACTTTTCATTCATGCCATGTACGGTCGGCTGCATAATTGCAGACCCATCGTAGAGCTCCAAAACGGCTGCTATAAGAATGTTTTCAACACAAGCAAGATTCTAGGCATCTGCTTTATTTGAAGTTTAAAGTCTCATCACTTAATCAAACAAAAAAATAAGAATGAAAACATTCCAATAATAGTAATTTTAGAACTCTACCGAGGGCTGCAATTATGCTATGTTGTACAACGCTGTATAGTGCCTAGAACGTGTGTTGGATAGAGGCTTGCCAAGCACCTATAGCTTATAGTCCACCGTGTCCAGAAAAAATAACGGTAATACATCTGGAGCCAATTAAATCGCGGGTTTTTTTACGATTTTTTTCTTCACAGTTAGAGCAAAGATGAGATTTCTATAGAAAGGAATCCATTGGCCAGGGTTCAAATCCACAAGCTCCAGACTAAAAGGTCAGTAGTAATTCTGATTTTTACTCTATTATGTATTTTACATCTATCTCTGTTGTCGTAAACAAACAGCAGTTCAAAGCCCGAAGTATCCCGGAGAACCCCGATCAAGCGTTTTCAATTCTCATCAAAAAAGCAAACTTTTATGACATCGCCAATAAAAACCACTGGCAATATCCGGTGTACTCGTAGCAATATCGTAATGAACACCCTGTATACACGGCGGCCATTTAATCTCGCACCTGTATCACCCTGTACAAGGTGTTGGATAAGGGATGAACTTTCGGCGATCAAGTTTAGAAGTAAAACCGACGGTGTCATACGACGTGGCACTGGTCGTGTTTTACAAAATATACAAGTGTGACTTGACTTAATCCAATTTATATACTTTGAACAATTATAAATAATGTATGCATGTATGTATGTATGCATACGGGCTTTTTCCGCAACTAGACTCTTTTTAATTGGGTCCATTTTGCGTGAGGATGGAGTAGGCTTGCCCAGCACCTACTACCCTCTCAGCTTAGTCGACCATGTCCAGAGGAGAGAACTTGTCAATACTTCTGGAGCCAACTAAGCCGCGGGTTTCATCACGATGAGAGACCACCGTAAGAGCAATGTCAATTAGCGCACATAAATTTTTCTTAAGAAAAATACATTGGTGCACGGCCGGCTGGGATTCTAACCCACGACCTTCAGAATGAAAGTCGGGGTATCTACCACTAAGCCAACAACGCTCGAATTATAAATAATAAATTCGAATTTTAAATAATAACGAATTATAAATAATAAATTCACTCCAACCACACTCTTCAAACAGTGCCAGTGCACGGTTTAAGAAGACAAGAAACACGTCTCTGCTACGACCGAGGTTCCTATACACGCTACTCGAAGACGGGAATCAAATAAGCAATCTTCTATTTTAAGGCGTTTGAAAGTGGTCAATTATCAATGCCAAAATCTTTTATATCTATCTATATATTGGGGTACGATCTAAAGCTCGCGTCCACAGGAGTTACCTAACCATAGCTCTGCATGTGTTCCCTGGGTGATGCTAAACGAGCTTCGAAGTTTAAAAGGCATTAAATGCCATACCATTACCGCTAAAACTGGAAAACGGATAGACCGATTTGGCTAATTTTGGTGATGAGCTATTTGTGAGAGTCCAGGGAAAAGTTCTACAAATCATTTACTGGGTGAATTCCATTAACAAATAAGTAAAAACCAAAATCATTTCGTAAGTATTTCAAAAATTGTCACAGACGGATGAAGTGGACAAAAACTCCGCTCAAATCTCATCCCCTATCCAACCCTCCCTTTACCTGGGCAGCCGCTAAACGGTCGGCATTTAGCGAGTCCTAAACAAATACCTCCACCTGCGTAAGGGAGTTTAGTCGACATTAAAACATTGTTTAGCATCCTACATGTGTCATTAGGAGAGATACGCTGACTCCTACCCCCTAATAACAGTACTTTTTTCTTGATTACAATTAGGCGTGTTTGCGTTGGTCTGTTGGTGTTGCCCTGACGCTGAATGGTCAACGATGACGTTTGGGTATTTGTGTTTTGTTTTATTTTGTGCTTTGTTTTTATTTAATAAATATCAAAAAATCTGAGTCTTAACTAATACTAGTAGTAGTTGTATGAATCTTCACGGCTCGATAATGTAGCTTTTTTTGTTTCTTTTTAATGCTTTTTGTGTGTTATACAAATAAAGTGTTTCACAATATTTATCTTTCTATACATATGTCAGAGACTTTTTAAAATCAGTTAAGTGGCTCCAAAAAATAACCTAAGTGCATCATTCAAAGATTCCTAAATAAATAAATATTACAGGACATTGCATAAAGTGCCATCTAGTTTAAAGCTACGGTTTAGTCATGTAGATTCAATATACCTAGGTAGAATTGAGTGTTTAAGATACTACTTTTTTCATGCTTCTAGGTCTTTTTACAAATTTTAAATTTCGGATTATACCTAGCTCGAGGAAATATTTTTCGGGCATGCGAAGTACTTCAGTTAAATCGTACATTTTGTTCTCATCAAAGATTAAACTCTTGAATCATTTCAGGTAAAGTTGAAACTCATGAATACTTAAAAGATATCACCGACCATTCCGTGGTATCAATCCACTTCAAGAATTCTACTTCGATAATTGACTTCAACAAAATACTGGATAAAGTACTTCGGTGCCGTCAATTCATGAATTTTGAAGTCCGAACATTCATTCCACATTCAGAAGTTTCGCGTTATCTGTGCAATGTAACTTTCGCGCCAATCGCAATAGACGAACGTCAATTTGCGCGGGAAGGAATTAAAAGTTTGTCAGTTCGCTTCGGGCGGTCGATGCGAGTGGTCGGGTGCGATGCGATAGTTTGATTACTACCATGAAGTACCACGTCAGGGTTTCAGATAGTCTCTTATTTGATACTGACTGGAATATTTTAAAGGAATATTGTTAATAATATTTGACTTTATAATCTAATCTTGATGATTTATACAGAACACTGTTTTGCCTGGGCCAATTAGGACATATTTTAGATGAAGTAGACTTGCCCAGTACCTATACCTATCACCTTACCTATTACCCTTAAGTTTAGGCGACCATGTCCGAAGGAAAAAACTCGTCAGTAAGTCAACTAAGTCGTAGGTTTCATCATAAATGCTGTTACCATAGTAGCCGTTTAACTCAAAACGTGTTTAACAAAAGTTCTAGGTATTTCATGTTTATTCCTCTGGATAAATATTGAGCACTTGCAATTTGGCATATTCACCTGAAAGTGGGCGTAGACTTTAAAATTTAACATTCCAGTTTTAGTACTTACTGTATTTAAATCCCAATCTCTTGGGAATATTGGCATGAAAAGTATTCTGTATTATTCTATCAACTTTCATCCAAATCTCTCAGCAGTTTGACCTTCAAAAGGGCCATATTGAATTATATGTTGTGAAGTCATATAGCCTATAACCAGTGAACGAATAAAACGCTTCTAATGATACCTCATTTTTGTCAAATCATAATAGAAACAGATGAACATACGTACCCACATAAACACATACGGGCAAAAACATAACCTTCCCTTTGAATAGGCGTAGTCAGGTAAATAGAGAACAAACAAACAGAATTTCACATTTATAATATAAGTTGTTATGTTCTCCTTGATTACATCTGTCACACCTTATTTTCGCCATCAACAGCATTTTAAAACAAGATTACGGAGTACTTGGTAAACTTCGTTATTAACCTGCTAAGCCCCACGTCGGGCGCCAAAATTATCCCTATAATATTCATAAACACAAAACTTTGGAAAGAAGGTGATCAAATTTTAAACTTCATATTTTTGGGTGTTTGTACAAAAGCTACGTTTCACTAGATGACATTTTTAAAGTGTTAAACTTACACTTGAATTTTGAATAAGCTTTAGATGTAAGCTTTAAGTAATTTCAAAAGAACTGTCAGCGGTGCAAATGTAATTATTTGTATCTAACTATTAGCCTACCTAATTATAAACGTTGATAATCATTGAATTAGTTAATTAATACTTTTTTTGCCTGGCTTGAGGCTTAATCGAATGTAGCACGTACTGGGTATCAAACGGTAGTCATTTTCAACCATTGTCTTAATTAAAATTATTCGGAAGTTTCTAAAAAACGCTAGAATAGTTTAATTATGAGTTAAAGTATTGAAAATCTTAGAAAATACCAAGTGATTAACTGATTATTCCAGCATCTGATTGTAGCTTTCTTTTAATTTTCATATGGTTCAACATCGTCGAATTCCTTTCCATTAAAAATCAACCTAATTTAGTAAGCGGCCATATTTAGTTCATTTCATTTGGTACGGGGCGCCGAAGCCCCTGAGAAATCACGGCGTAGACAACGATATGAGAAGGTAATTGGTACTTTCTACCTCCTCAGTGTTGCCGGATTAATTGAACTGGATCATTTTGAGGTTTAATACCTCTGGTACCTACTTAATGTGTTTTGTTAGGGTGATGGTGTTGCTAGGTGAAATAAAGATTTTAGCGGTAATAAGAAAAAAAAACGAAGTGCTCTTTTATTTTAATTTCGCTATATTTGTGTTAATTAGCGTTAATTTTGAAAGTAGAGGTCGTGCACAATTTAATTTAATACGAAAACTATATATGCGCTATTAAAACATTGCTCTTACGGTGAAAGAAAACAACGCGATGAAACTCGCGGCTAAGCCAAATGTGTTGACGAGTTCTCTCCTCTGAACATGGGCGACTTAGCTGGGAGGGTAGTACAGGTTCTGGGTAAGCCTACTTCATCTAATACATGTATTGTTTCAGGCTCTACAGTGCCCTGAATAGCATGGATCAAAATTATATAACGTTAAAAAGCTTCAAAACTAAATTAAGGAAACGAATGATTGAGCAAGCTTTTTATGATGTGGGGGAATTTTTTGACAATAATGTTTTTATTATATTGTTTTTATTCGTTATTGGTATTACTTATTGATTATTTCTACTTAATTTTATTGTACAGTATGCGTCATAAGTAAACTATCAGTTTGCTACCATAATACTATCAACAAGTTTTGTACTTACGACCTTCTAATAGACGTTACACACAAACATAAATACTTGAATTAACAGTACTCAGTGTGATTATTATTTTCAACATGTTAGCTATGTATTTAGTTGGCCGAGTGGCATAAGCCACCATCCGCTACACAATCGACGTGGGATCGTTTTACAGTTTACGTTGTTATAATGTTCATATAGTGCTGCCCAGGATTGTAAACGTTACGTTGCTGGTGGTGGCTTTGAAGGTTGACTGTACCTACCTGAGGTATAAATATGTTTTTTTTTACAAATAAATCACTTTTTACAATCACACACTATACTCGCATTTCAAGTGATTCCAGATTAGATATAAAGGTCAAGATTTTATAATTTAGTAGAGATATTTGTGGTTTAATTTGATTAATTCCAAGACGATCTTCTAAAGTATTTGTACAACAACCTATAATCCTTTACTTGTAAGGTAGGTACTTTTTATAGGTACAGTCGGCTGCATAATTGCAGTACTCGGTAGAGTTCGAAAATTACTATTATTGGAATGTTTTCATTGTAATAATTTTTGTTTGATTAATTGATGACTTTAAACTTCACCTAAAGTAGGTATCTAGAATCTTGCTCATGTTGAAAACATTCTTATAACAGCCATTTTGGAGCTCTACGGTGGGTCTGCAATTATGCATCCGACCGTACCTACGGAACGTCACCGCAAGTGTTATCACTCTCACGTCGAACACCGACATCAATTAGACCACATTTATCTACTTACTGTTCAATATATTGAGTCTGTGGGCTGAGACATTGTGCCGTTTACAACGTTGATTGATCACATTCTGCAGACTTCAGATCGGTCGATAGTTAAATTGGCCAATTAGCAAGGAGACTAAACTTGTAGGATTTTTTACCAGATTTACACTCAATTTAAGCTTGAATCAGTCAAATATGTTCAAGCGGTCCTTAATAATTATGTTACTACTAAACCAATAAAATGTACATAAATATATTTTTATATATAAATATATTTATATATAAATATATTTATAGGGTTCCATACCCAAAGGGTAAAAATATGACCTGTTTAGTATCGAGCTAAGGTTGATGAATTAAGAGGCCTCTTGGTAGTTTTATACATATAATATCTTGAAATTCTGGTATTTTACAATGATGATGTGCGCCGGAGGAGATTCTCAACGTAATGGTGGCAAAGAGTTAAGTATATGTGACAGATGACGTCACATCCATTTGACAGCTGGCGTAGTGGTGGTTGACGTTGACTTTGGCAATATTCAACAGACCCTTTTACTAAGACTCCATTGTCCATCCGTCTGTCTGTCAGTCACCTAACCTTGATAGCTAGACAGTTGAAATTTTCACAAAAAATGTATTTCAGTTGCCGCTATAACACCAAATACTAAAAACATAAATAATTATACGGAACCTTTCGTGCGCCAGTCCAACTCGCACTTGGCCGGTTTTTGTCCAGTCTAGGACGATATATTTTTTAGTCATTGTCTTTATCGTAGATTCGTTTACTTTAAAGTGCTGAGACAAGTGTGTTTCGTAGAAAATACCTACCCGATTTCAGATCCTTTACACAACACAATAAGAATAATAAAAAATATCAAATGAAAAGCAATAGCAGTACAACAATTCCTATCACATGGAAGGGAGTATGCAAAAAGGCGCTAATTTTGTGAAAACCAAAAAGCTGGTAATGGTTATGCGTTGCGCAGGCAGCGCGTTTGTCTCACGATAACGTGCGCTTACAATTAGCAAGGATAGTGATGTGCTGTAGTGAGACAGCTTTAAAAAATAAAAATTAGACGTCGCTGGCTTAGTCAGATCTTGAATTTGTAAACCACTAACCTTCGAACTAATTATTTTGTCTCAGAATGTCCCAGAGTTCACATTTACTTTATTTAATTTAGTTTAAAACGATCTAACGGTAGGTAAAGACCTATTCGAGCTCTTATTTCGTAGTACAAAGTGAATTTTACAATTCTCTTATTTATTGTTTTTCTTTATCTGCCTGCCCTTGTCCCAATTTATTTGGAATCGTGCGGTATGTCTTATTCCTTCTTCCTTCTCTATTTGTCGTCATCTAATCGTCCACATATGATCTTATCTATAATATCTTATCTCACCCATTCTATCCATTTATTCATAGCATATCTTATCAATAATATCTTCTTTTCTATCTTCTTAGCCATCTTTTTATAGGTCTTCCTCTTACTTTCCATACCTCTACATACATACTCTTCTATTCACATGCATCATACATGTCCATTGTCCATACTCTTAAACCTTATTCCTGTATATCTTTACTCTTATTATTCTTAACTATATCTGTAAGTCAAGTTACTTATATCTAAATATTGTATGCCTGTCGTGGGTAAATGGTTGTATTCAAAACATTATATTTACAAGACCTCAATTTACATCATTTGAATACTGAAATTTTTTGATGCTTGTTCTCTAAACATAACACCATCCGTATTCGCAATTAGACGTGACTCCGCCATAATCGTTAATGTTTAGTACCGTCCACATATTTCTGCATGCTACCTCCAGCATGCACCCTCTGTCTGAGGATCGGGCATTATTATCTCCAGGATATCGGTTGACCAATCAGCGAACGAATTGTAATAATGCCGATTGACGATGTAGCTTTAAACGTAGCTTAGTGGATTATTTGTTATCATTTATTTAGTTAAGTTTAATAAACTTTGCAATGGCGGACCCTGTAACGATAGATGTAGTTTGTCCATACAAATTACCAGTAGTTTCGAAGCCTACTCAATGCAAACAAGTAAACAAATAAAATATTTCTCGTTTTATAATTTAGTATAGATAAAAAGGTTTAATTTTTGCATTGAATAAGCTTTGAAACTGCTGGACCGATTTTGATAAATTATGAAATATATAAAAAAAAATTAAGGTTTGTTATATTTTTGGAATAGTTACGTCAGTCATTTTTGTTTCGATTCGGCCATCATTCAAACCAATCACAGAAGGACATTAATACAAACAACAAATTCTCGAATTTTTTCATAAGTCTGCATTTGACGACTGTCACACCGGCTTGATGCTAAATGACGATACAGTCTAAAATACAAGGCGCTTACCTAAAAGATTCATGTTCACTGATGACTTGAAAACCCTCAAATTGTACACGTCAGAAAAGATAGCCCCAGACCAGATTTTAAAGAAAAAATTCTGGTCATTGATTATTTTCAAAATAGTTAGAGGCATTGGCTTTTATTAGCTTTAACACTTACTGTCTGGTGAGATAGTGGTCTAACGCTGACTTATCTATTATTAAAAATAAAACAGTAAGAGTAACAAGTTAGAGTTGTGATACGGAGCGAGAGAGCTGCTCGACAGACGTACCGACATCTTTAATTAACATTCTCTCACCGGCCGGAGTCGGCGGTGCCATGATTAAACCGATATCAAACACTTATTGACAGGGGGTACCTACCTACCTATCTACCTATCGACTACCTAAGGTGGGAGAGTTCTTGTGCGAACTGAGAATTATAGTGTAATGGTCTGTTCATTTAATGTTTGACAGTTGAAGTGTGGAAAGAAAGCTAGGGGCTATTTGTACATTTTATGTAAAGAAAATCCTTTAACTCTTCTTAGGTACGATTAGATTGTCTTTGGTTTTCGTTTCCATCGTCCTCTGTTTCTGTTTAGATCGTCTTTGGTTTCTGTTTCAAGTGGTTCCAAGCGTTTTTTGTTTCTGTTTCG
Source organism: Idaea straminata (assembly GCA_951213275.1). Lineage (NCBI taxonomy): Eukaryota > Metazoa > Arthropoda > Insecta > Lepidoptera > Geometridae > Idaea > Idaea straminata. The sequence goes on from OX577849.1 coordinate 14,660,184, forward strand.
ATCGTCTTTTGTTTCAGTTTCGACCGTCTTTTGTTTCAATTCTGATCGTTTTTTGTTTCAGGTCCGATTGTCGTTTGTTTCTGTTCCGAACGTCTTTTATTTCAGTTCCGATCGGCTTTTGTTTCAGTTCTGATCGTCTTTTGTTTCCGTTTCGATTGTCCTTTTTTTCTGTGTTTCGATCGTCTTTTTTTTCTGTTTTAGTTTTATAGCTGGTTCATTATTTGGCTTCAATCGTCCCCATACTGACACTGATGTGGGACCGTAGGCTACTATCAAAATCGAAAATGAACAATTTAAATCCCTGTTCCGAGTTTTAAAGGGCACGATACTTAAGTTATAAACATAAGTAATCGGGCCCGTAAGTCTTAAAATTTTTGAACATCTATCTATTATTATATATATAAAAGAAAGTCGTGTTAGTTACACCACTTATAACTCAAGAACGGCAGAACAGATTTGGGTGAAAATTGGTAGGGAGGTAGCTTAGAGCCAGGAGACGGACATAAGATACTTTTTATCCCAATATGCCCACGGGATCGGGACTTACGCGGGTGAAACCGCGGGGCGCAGCTAGTTAGTCATAAAAGAACATTTATTTTAAGTAAAGAAAATTATATACTCATTCATCTTAAGTTATTTCAATTAAAATAATTATTTTTTATTCATTAGAGATTAGTCTGTGTATGTAAAGAACTCCATTTGATAATAATTGCTCAAAAGTTGCTATCATTTATTTCTCAAAACAATACAAAGTACTCACCTAAACTAAGTAAGTACAATGTATTCATTAATTAGTAATTAGTATATAATGAAAGAACCAATGGCTTATAACTCGTGTCCTTGTTAAACTAATAGTCCTACCCTAATTTGCATGTCTTTATCATCTAATGCTGTTAAACTTGATTATAATAAAAGTATAGTTCGTCTAAGTTGAAAATAAGCTTAACTATCCACTGTACTGTATTTATTGTAATTATTTTGGTCTTAATCCCAAATTTTTATATCTCTTACTATAAATCGTGTGAGTTTTAAATTATATTGTATTTGATGTCTATTAAATATAATAAATTGTGGCCCAGTCTGAGAGTTGGCGAGAATCCGCTTGCCATTTTTACGCGTTTGTGGAACATTGTTACGGCAGGAGTCATAGTTATCATAGTTTCCCAGTATCCAGTCCACTGCCATCTAATTACAGTAGCCCAAGTAGTAAGTAGTTTCTCCTGTAGTTTATCAATAGCTCTATCTAAACCGGAGATTTTTCGTGGCTGCATTTTATAGTGCAGACAAGGCTAATCGCCGGTTTGGTGTCCACAGCATACTTTGCAAATTTTTTTTTTGAGTTTTTATAGTTTTCCATTATATGCAACTGTCTGTCAAAGATAATACGTAAACCTAATCGCCTCCTATTAAATCTATATTTATGTTCACATATTTCTGACAGAAAGCTTAAAGTTCCAAAAAAAAAAACAGAATTCGAGTATAAATTGTGTCAAAATTGTTATATACCTACATTTTTGACACAATTTAATCTCGAATTCTGGATTTTAATACAATCACGATTTTGCAATTTTACTACAAGTGGCCCTTAGAATGCAACCTATTCCTGTATAAGTTCAAAAAGCTACCAAGAGATGGCGTTACGCGTACCAAAACTGAGCTTATACTTTCTAAAGGATGGGGGATACAAAACTTTCAAAATGGTTAAAAAGTTTAAAGTTCATTCAGTTATTTATCATTTTAGATCATAGTTTAAGTTATCTATGTAAATAAATGCCTGCTACAATTCACTTTTTTCAGAATTTTCAAAGTACCTTTTTTCGCAAATTCTCAAAAGAGTCCTATAAATTTTTCGTTCCTATTCTGTTTATTTTTTCTAAAGTGAACGCGGACTATCGACTTGTGATCGGCCGATAGTTGGGAGTCTTGAGACTTACAAAAGATTCACCTTTTCAAATGTAATACATAAAATAGCTTTCCATACTTAATGTCTACTTACTTACAATACTACATAAATATCTGCATAAGTAGTATAAATTAGAAATAAAATGAAAACACTTTGTTTGCCTATATGTATAAATTGTTCCGATCTCCCCAAATAATGGGCAGGTCATATTGCTAAAGACAGTTACCAAAATTTTATTTTTAGATTTAAGGATCAATCGGGGAAAATCACTCCGTTGGTGAAAACCTTAAGAAAAAACGTTCAGCAGTTTTTCAGTTTATCTTATTTTTACAGACAGAATCGACAAACATTGTTCTACATTATGTAGTGATTTTAAAATGTAGCTAATCTATCTGTCGATTATTTATTTAGTCCGGAATCTGCTTCCACCCTTATTCGAGCCTCCACACCTCTAAGGAGTTTGTGAGTGCGTATTTATCTGAGATCTCTTTGTCAGCCTCTCATATCTGCCGGATTAACTCCGACCATTCAATACCTACCGGATAAAATAAGACAACAAAGAGTAGGTACAGATACTGGATGAGATTGAAAACTTTGGAATATTTTCTGTGTACCTATCTCATAACTTGACTAACAGCTGAAATGCAGGGATGGGATGAAATGTACACCTTAAATACTGAGTGGTCCAAACAGTGTCGTAAAAAGAAAAAAAATAGACACATCCAGGAATCCATCACGATTAATGATTTCAATCAACACATGTATGATTGAAATTGTTAAATGATTTTAGAAAGTTGAAAATCAAAACCTTACTCGCTCGAACGTTATTTAACTTTAGTTGTGTTTAGTTTAGGAATTGAGCATTTCTAATTTTCTACTTATTCTAAAAATAATAATTTAAAAAAGCACATCTTGTCCGTGATACAGTTGGGATGTCCGGTTATCGAAATCACAGTATTTTATCCGCATTTTTTTAAAGGTGTTTTTTTAAACTTTACACTTAGGAAAATTTAATTCCAATCTAGCTACCACCGATCCGTGTTCCATCGGTATTTGGGCCTTTTAATATGACTTCAGTGATGTTATTTAGATACTATCAGTTCGCTTTGTATTGAGGTGTACAAATGAGCGCTTCGTAACTGAGCGAGTTAAGCGAAGCGAGCGAGCGCCACGCTATAACCTAATATAACCTGGCTATAACCGCTCCATTGTGCATCGAATCTTGTTGATCTTGTTTAGATTTAAATTTGTATTGTTTGCTTGATTAGTTCTTTGGATTATGAGTTTTCGGGGATCGTAGAACGAGAGGTAATTTGTAAGGGATGTTTGCTAAGGTTGTTTTATCGGATTGTTTTCGAAGTTAGATACGATGATAAAATAAGTATACATAAAGACAGTTTTCGTACTAATGTAATTTCGTACATTTTGTATGTAAATTTCTAGTAGTCGACGTATAAAAATTAAAAAACTAGTTTTACTGACATAGGTCCCGATCCCATACAAATATTGAGACAAAAGTACCAGGAGTTGTTCAATCTACAATCTACATACCAAGTTTTATCGCAATCGGCTGAGTCGGGTTTGAGGAACGAACTATCAAACACACTCAAAATTTCTCATTTAACACGCAATGCTTGCTCCAAACCGTGGCTTTACTCGCGTCAGTTCTCGTCGAGATGAAAAGTTGCCTATTTTTGTTACTGGGTTCGAGCTTATACTTACTTGGTATTCTACCAAATTCCATCGCAACCGGTTCAGTAGTTTTTAATTGAAGACGAAACAAAGTAACACACAAACTTTTACTTTTGTAATATTTATTGCGCCACACGGACACGCGTAAGATTAAGTAAACATTTTAGGATAAAAAGTAGCCCATGTATTATTTCAGGATTTCATATACCAATTTTCATAGCAATCAGTTTAGTAGTTTTAGCATAAAGGAGTATCAAACATACACACAACTTATATTAGTGCAATGGAAGTTGAACTTGTATAGTCAGCGGATAATATCTCAAGTAACCGTTGGTATCTACTATGATAAGACAAAGGTCCAACAATCTTCCAATAAAGCTGTGTGTCAGTACAATACAACAATGCACCAGTTTACACAGTGGCAGTGGTACGAGTTAAGTGGCGTTGTGAGTTATAGTTTAAGTTGGTTCCTCATATTGTTTACCTTGTCGCGAGACCGTTTACCAATTCTAAGTGATTAAGAATACGCGTATGGGCTATAGAAAACTGTGGAGTAGCTGTGTGTTTTAATTAATATTTATAAATTTGATAGAAATAAATAAATATTGTAGGACATTCCACACATCGCCATCTAGCCCCAAACTAGACTTGTGTTATGGATGCTAGACAACAAAGGATACTATACTACTTATATACTTTTCTTTTGTAAATATAGACTTATAATACATAGAAATAACCAGACCACAGAAGAAATTTCTAAGCATAAATACTTGTCTGGGGCGGGAATCGAACCCGCAACCCTGTGTTTGGCAGTCCGGCATGGTGAACATTGTGCCAACTGGGTCGTCAAGGATCAAAGGATCAAATATTTGAGTTTACGTATAATTTAATTTATTCGATTCATCATCATTGTCATATTTAAGTCACAGGACGTCTACTGCTAAACATAGGATTTCCTCAAAGACTTCCAGAGCGATCGGTGGCATGCTCTCTGCATCCAACGAATTCCCGCGACCTTAATTAAGGCGTCCATCTAGACGGACGGCTTAAACGACGACGTAAATACTTAATGATAAAATGATTTTTTATTAAATTACCTATTTTTGTCTGAGCATATACCTTTACTAATAAGCCGCTTCTATTATTAGTAATAAGAAAACGAAATTAAAAAATATTGTAGAACAAAAGTCAATAAAATGGTTTTAGAAAAAAAAACTGAGATGTACAATTTGGGGGTTTTAGCCACGAGTGAACAGCGTCTTTGTCAGCGTGCTACAACTTAGGCCACTTTATCACTTACCTTAAGATGACATAGTGGTCAAAGTGGTAAACTATTGTAATAAAAAAACGAAACATCCGCTCCACGCATTCTCTGTTCAAAGTTATAACGACAAACTAAGATACAGTTCTGTACTCAAATTCAAAGTGTTCTAAGTTAAACTGAAATAACTTACGGGAATCGGCCAATCGCCTTTGTTCTAAGCTAGAAGGCAATTATCATTAATTATTATTAAATGTGACAGTTCAGTGATAAACGGTAGGCCGATAACTTGAGCAAATAACTCAAGTTAGGGTTCTTCGAACGAACGAAGGTTTGCTTGTTTGATTTGTTGAATTCTATCGATGATTTCGATAATAATTGGTTAACTTGTGAATCTTTTGGTGGAGTTTGGGAAGTAACCGTTTAACTTTAGGGGATGGTTACGTACTTATTGGTTTTATAAAGATTTCTTGGGTTGTGATTCGATAGATGTTTGCTTTTTGGGGTTAGTTAGTAGTTAGGTAGCGACTTTCTCATAGCTATTTTAAGTGAGTATTTAAAGTAGCTATTAGAAAGTTCTTACTTACTCAGCCTACAATTACTTAGGTAGGCATCTAAGAATGATGTCCGCGACTCGCAAAACTTACTCAGCTAGATTATTTACCTAAATAAGATAGCTGAATAAGTGTGTACGCTAGGTGAGTAAGAAGTAAATACGCTAGCTAAGTAAGTAGGTAAGTAACCTAGCTGAGTAAAAAAAAAGGTAAGCTATCTGAATAGGTAAGTGTGCATCAATGGAATTGTCTTACGAAAAATTATTGTGCGCTAATAGTCAAGCTCTTAGATAGATAGATAGATAGATAAATTCTTTATTGTAAACACCAATTTCAAATAACATTAATAATAAAAATCAAAGCTTAAGTCTAAGTGTTACAAAGGGCTTAATGTGAAGTAAAAGATCGTTATAAAACCCGCGGCTTAGTTGGCTCCAGACGTATTTTTTCCATTCGACTAAACTGAGAGGGAAGTAGTAACTGGGCACTTAAGGATGCCTACTCCATCCTCATGCAAAAATGACAAGAAGTCTAGTTGCGGAAAACAAGCCGTATACAAGTACAAGTAAACAAAATACAAATAAATATAACTGAGAACGGGCAAAACAGACATTTTATTAATGGTCAAAGTCATACATGTATTATTTAGTACCGCACTAAATTACATAAGCGAAAACTAACAATAAAAGTAACTAATGTCCTTCTGTATATGATATTAATAACTTTGATTTAGTGGATTATACCAACTATATTGTTGTCATGACGTTTCTCGGTATGGTTTGTTACTAACTGCGCCCCGCAGTTTCATCCACATAAGTCTTGATAACGAGGGAATCGGGATATGAAGTAGTTTACATGTTTTTCAGGATTCCAGCTATATTAACAAATTAAGTTTTATCGCAATCGGTTCAGTCGTTTTTGGGTGATAATAAACAAACTTGAAAACTTTTTAATTAAATATTGCAGGATTTTAAGTTTTATTTTTAAAGATGATGGGCTACAAGTTTTGACCACTATCACACATGCCTGATGGTATATAGGTGACGATGTGGTCTAAGACATAGCATGCTTTTCTAGAAGATATCTTTTTCACTTGTGACTTGAATGTATATATGTAATTACTAGCAACGCTCCGCGGTTTCATCCGCGTAACTCACGATCCAGTGAGAATATCGGGACAAAAAGTAGCTTATGTTACTCCAAATGAATTAATGTATTCTCATACCAAGTTTAATTAAAATCGGTCCAGTAGTTTCGGAGCGTATTCGTTAAAAATAAAAAAAATAGTTTCAACAAAATTGCCGTAGAGTTTTTAAATTGCTAGTATATAAGCTTTAGTGTTTAGATAACTCAACATTCTAATAATATTATAGTAGTTTTTTAACTCTACGGTGAGCCTCCACTTTGTTGCTACCTGTACCTAGTACTTATCCAAAATTGTTCACTCTTGTTTATTTTTACGTCTCACTCTTAAGAGCCTTTACTACTCTAGGTCGAATCCAAATTTTCCCCCCGCCTCACGGCTCGGCCGTGCAGTCGCCGCGTCGCGCACTCGCGGCTATCTTACTCCGTCATTTGTTCAAATTGTTCATTACGCGGCAAAAGTCACGAGTTCACAATAAGATAGGGCAAACCCGCAGTTATTGAACATCTAGTGAAATATACTAAAAAAAACATCTAGTGTTAAGTAAATATTTATATGTATGTAATATAATATCATTATCGTGTATAGAGAAGAAAATCCCTAAAAGAATGCACGGAACTAAAAATGATAAACAATCATTTTATTAAATAAAATTTATTTAAATGCCATAAAAATTATAGCGTATTCAAAAAATACTTATATTAAAAAAAGGTGAAGTTGCTTTGTATGATTTTTATGAGAGCTAATTTCTGAAACTAACCAAGTCTAGTTGGAGTTTAGAGGGAGAGGACGAGAGGAAGAGGAGAGGGTAGGGAGGGAGGAGATCTCTAATTGGCATGTTTCTGATATGTCTGGGATCGCAGAGCATGTGTATCATATAAAAATCTTTCAATTTCTTCTTCATGTATGTTTTCCAGAAACTGTCGTCTCTATCAATTATTTCGATTTTTATCATTTTATCACGTCCAGACCACACCCCGAAAACGCATTTACGCCTGCCAGTAATATGAAGTTGTCCTTGCATTTGAATAAACCAGGAAAGTTTTTTTTTAAATTAAGACCGTTCTTTGATATTTTTACAAAAATTTACTTTTTTCTGTCAATGGCGTCATCTATAGACTTTTGAATGCAGTTATTGGACATTTTATTTTAACAATAGTGTCTTCACCCACAACGCCATCGGGTGTTGCGCCTAAAAATTGGAAATTTTTGTCAATAAAAAGACCGCAGGGCTCGATCTTTATATTCAATCGCGTTTCCAACTGCTGCAGAGCAGTGGTCTCATTCTCAATTCCATGTTTTAAAGACGAAACAAGTCTCAAATCTTTTGGATAAATAAGATTTTTTACCAAATTCTTTACGCTTATAGTTGGTCGCCTATTGACCACTTTCCCAAAATTAGATGCAGTAAGAAGTTTTCGTCTATGTTCTAACCATTCGCTTGAATCTTTTTGCAAAATTGTCTTTTTTTCTATTTGTTTTTTTTTCATTGTCCGAATACTGTAAAAAATCTTCTTCACATCTGTTACTCTGTTACTCTGAAGCTGACATATCTGGTTTTTGTCAAATTTCGCCGTATTTTTTATCGGCTGATCTTTCTTGCCTATTTAAAAATACCTTTCTTATGATCTTAAAAACACGCATTCGTTGTTTCTCTTCAAGTATTTTCACTGCTGCTCTTGGACTTTTTCCCAAAATTGATCTGTGTAAAACTGAAGAGGGCGTTTTGTGTTAATTGCAACCACTGCAGCGTTCCATCTTGACTCATATCCACGGCACAGAGAAAAGTTAATTCTCTTTTCTCCAACAACAAATTCTGTCAGAGTCGAAAAATACAATATATATGTACGACTCAGTGAAAAAAATAATGAAAATATTATATTTTAATACTTTTGCATAGATAAACTCACAATTCTGCAGTTTGTGACGTCATACACTCATGTTAGTTTGCATTTTTAGAACCACTGGCATGTATTTATTCCATTGGTATTTACATTCTGTAACAAAATAGGCTTTCACCTTTCATTTATTCCTGCTACTATTATATTACTGTGTAAGTGGCAATTTACTGACATATCTACCCTAATATTTGAAGATGTTAGGTAGGTATGTATCTATAAAAATCAATTGTAGCAATATAACTCCATCTGTTTGTGAAAAGATTTAGGTATTATTTAATCTACATACTCATAGATAGCTGATACTTACTGGCTTGGGTGCACATTAGGCACATTTTCTTTATTGTAGTCAGTATCCACTGATATTTTATTATTTCTGTAAATGAAATATGTATGTAGGTATAGTATAAGTAGGTAAAGAGGCTGACTGCTGGGTGTTACCCTACCTACTTACCCTACCCTACCTATTAGTCAACCTAGGTAGGTTGGGCTAGCTAAACACATTTTTTAATTTATTTATTAGGTACTTTTTTTAGATAAGTTAGTACTTTCTTACTCCATTTATACCCTACTAGCTGTAAGTTAATTGTCACTGTCAAGTCGACAAAGTCGACAAGTGACAATTGTTTGTTTACAAAATATTTTTACAAAGTTATGATAGAATATAAGTAATAAATAGAATTTAAGTTTTAATTGAAGTTAAATAGTAAATAATAAGCCGTAACAAAGAATTTGGGGCGAAACTAGGACCACTTTACTCATAGGGTAATTTTGCAAACTAAATCGTCTAGTACCGATAAAACATTTTAACTACTTAGGTAAGTAGGTACTTACTTTAATATTCTCTGCAAGTTTTTACCATTTTCTTTTCTGCAATTTTTGCTCCTCTTTTTCTTGTTTCTATTGTTCCAAATATTAAAAACACAGCAGTCATAACTTTGAACAGATTGGAGTTGACAAGCGACGCGGGTATCTCACTCGAATGCCGTAGCGCGTCTGAAACTACACGGCAAACACGAGCCTCGTCGCCCCACTTGAAATATTTTAAGAATTTAAGAAAAAATATGACTTAATTTTAAAATCCAAATAATAGAGTATATCTGCAATGAACTAAGTCGAGTTTTTATACGAATTTTCGAAGCGTAGGTAAAATATTATTGAAGTTATGCGGTTTATTAGTAAGAAAAACATGTAAAAAGAGGAAAGTTTGTGATTTTTTTCTTTTGAGGAAATTTGTAGGAATCGTGTTTTCACATAATATAGTTCTTAGCAAATATCCTCGTCTTTACTAATTATTGGTTTCTAAACTATCATTTCATATATACTTTTATTGATATGCGGGATATTGCTTGAGAGTTTTAGCCTGTTCTGGAGTAGTATGCAGGCTTAATTACAAAGACAATTTATTTTACTTCTTTACTGAATCCGAAAGCACTCTCCAAAGACTAACAATTATAAAACATAGACAATCAAGATGAATATTATCTCAAACAAAAAAAAGCATAATAAATATAATCCAAGTGCTTAAAGCTTTGCAATTTACATATTTAAGAGAATTTATCGTTGCAATGCCCGTTAATAGCTAAACAGTTTATCTATCACAGCTTTGGGTGGGTAATCATAATAAATAAACGATCTTAGGATTTTCAGGTAAATTCGCACATTAACCGCTCCGCGTCATTCCGCTTGAGTTATAACTTCTACCCAACATTTAGGTGAACCAGAGGCATTAGCATTAATTTAAAATATTATTTATTGTTTGTACCTTTATTTCTTTAGTTGATGTTGGAAAATATGGAGGCGTCACAATTTTACAAAAACAACATTTTTTAGAAAGCGAACTTATACTTTTTTGCTATAGCACACAACACACAGCGGCGATTGTTTTTATGTACCATTGACTAATTATTACTTATTTTATACTACTATTTAACATTATTGACTACGCCCATAAACAGTTACGATGAATTCTATTTTAATTTTATTTTATTCTATTCTATGACATGTTTTACTGATTACAATTATTTTAAATATATTTTTAAATCTACTAAATGAACTGAAATTTGACAGTGTAAAATTTACAGTTTTTATTAATGGTTTGTTTTTAATTATTTATTAATTGTTTTAGATTTTAATATTATTACTTATGCCTGTGTCGTAATGTCCTTAATAGTACATTGCGATACAAGTGTGGTAAATTGATCATTTCAACGAGGCGGTTTATGACGCGCGAGCGGAACGCGAGTGCGTCTATAGAGCCGAGAATGGAATGATCAACACACGTGTATCGTACGACGTTTTTTATCACAGTTGCGAATAAAAGAAAAGACTTGAAAAGAAAACAAAATAATAATTAACAAAATATTTGTGATAAGTCTATGTTTACATTTTTTAAGGCAATATTTTTTTGTTAATTATGCTCCGGAAAGGCCAGGCCAAAGGCTTTTAACCTATACAGCCGTCTATATAACGCCTATATAACGTCTGACATACAATATTTTTTAGGGTTCTTTCTATTTGTTTTTGCGTCGGGGGTTAAGAACAAAATACAATGGTACGGAAAAACAATATATTTAAGTAAAGAAAAAACAAAAAATAAACAACTCAATTTTTAATCGTTTTCTAAGTCATTATCACGTAAAATTTTCGTTCGTAAACCGACTTTAGAGACAACCATTTTTACAAGCTAAAAACTCTTTGGTATCTACCTTTTTTATACACCAAAACAGTATGTAATTAGCAGTAAGATACGTATTTAACCTATCGGGATAACTTTACAGCACTAGGTTGGCAATGTAAAACGCACGCGTGCATAATATGTTGGATTATGAGCCTAAAAGCCGTTGAATAAGATCCACTTTATGAGCAACTGTGATAAAAAAATACTTTCTGACGTGACTAAGTGTTCTGTATGTACCTACAGTCTAAATAAATGAGTATGGGTATGAGTATGAGTACACATAAAAAAACATACTTACAGACGAATGGAGTTCTTCCTCCTTTTTGAAGTTTAAAACAATAACTTGTGTTACAGTGGTCACTTACCTGGACCAGAAACAAATATCTCTACATAAATAGTTGTTTAAGGCAGGAATCGAACCCGCAAACTTCTGCATCGTAGGCAGGTGTTAGCTCGCCGTGCCACAGAGGTCGTCATGTGCTTAGTGCACTGCACCTTAAAGCACTTAAAATTCCATGTATTTTTTGTTCGTTTTTAATTAACCCCCGACGCAAAAACGACGGCATGTTATAAGTTTGATGTGTCTGTGTGTGCGCGTGTCTGTCTGTCTGTGGCATCGTAGTTCCCGAACGGATGAACCGCTTTTTATTTTAAAGGTAATATAGTCGGGAGTGTTCATAGCTATGTTTGATCGAAATCGGTTCTGCATTTAAGGGGGATAAAAGTCGGGCGTATATTAAATTCTATTTTTTATTAAGCATGTCACAGTGGCGTAACAGAGTTCTTCTAACCTCCAAGGCGTACAATGTTGATGATCTCGTTAAAGGTAAGATGACACCAAATGACCGTAATTATGCCCAGTTAAGGGGGAGCGACACTCCCAGCGGTTGTTTTCGGCTGAATTTACACCCATCTCCCGTTGCCATTGTTTATTAAAGTTTTTTTTATTGTTATTATGTTAAGGGAACACTGTAGGTGGATATTCTAGTTAATTGGTTGTTTCTTGGTATAGTAGTTACGATGGTTGAGACATCTGGTTCGTGTTAATTCTTAAAGCGGTAGATATTTGGCCGAATTGTTTGGTTCAAGTAATGGAATAGACTGTAATGAGATGTGACTGGCGTATCTGGTAATAGAGCCTATGTTTAGAATTTAAATTTAATTTTGTTTCATTTGCTAGAGCTTGCTTGTTTTGCTTGTGTTTTTTTTGCTGAAAATTGCACGTTATCGTTTTATTCGCTTCAAGGTATATTTTTGAGAAGTGATAGTTTTTAATCGACTTCAAAATAGGAGGGTTTTAATTTTACTGTCCTTTTATATTTTTCTATAGCTGTTCATAATTCTGGTTTTGATTAGTTTGTTAAATAAGTTAAGGGTATGATAAATAACCCTGTAATTACTTTCCTGGTTTAAAATCTTGATCGCGTCTTCTCGCGACCATGACTATTGCAATATACTCGAAACGTCGAGGTAAGAAAATGAAAAAACAAAACACGAAAATGACCAGGGAAAAAATGACGCTGAATACAAATCGTGTGAGCTTAAAAAACGATAAATTAAGATAGGTATTTTATTCTTTGATAAATAAGAAAAATTTGGGTCTTCAAAATTTTTATCGCGAAGGTATCTTCTAAGAAAGTATGCTACAGGTTAGGCCGCATCGTCACCTAACCTACCATCCGGCAGGTGTGTTAGTGACCAAACGCTAACGATTTTTCTCCAAAAATCTAACAAAACATTTCAATCACACGAAAAAAATCGCCTAATAAACATTATACAAACAAAACAGTGTGTGTAGAATCGAATGTAACCGTTTATTCCACCTGACCGCACATAGTCGTAAACATTGGACAAGAAAAGCAAAACGTATGTGCCGCATCGGCGGTAAAGCCCGGTACAAATCTGGCCAGTGGATAGTGGGCCTGATCGACAAATCCGTTAGATTACGCGCTGATACGGTCCCATGTTTATGAGACAGCCGGACTGCGCCGGACGAGGCAGGGTCCTCACGTCCGTCAATACAATACTACACTACCTACACTGCGCACATACTTACCCGTGCCTTTTTACCCGACTGCAAGGAAAGGGTTATGTTTTTTGCGCATATCTTTGTAATTTTGTAATTTTCTTTTTATTCAGCTTTAGATTATATTATTTATCTATACCTGTTCGAGCACATTATATTCACCGTCAAACGTTCCGTTTGACGGTGAATATCGGAGGTTAGGGGGGTGGCGCGGTCACGCGGGGGCGCCAGCGACAGCACTTGTCACCTATCTATCGACGTATATACAGCGATTTTTATATTTTTTTCTCGCAGAAAATTGTTTTTTCTTTATTATATTGCATATAAGTAAAAATACAGTCCGCAGTTTCATTGAAAGGCTACTAACATCGAGATAGACCTCTAACAATACCTTCTAAGAATATACAGAGGAAAAATTTGATTCTTTGTTTGAATTGATTAAGCTCTGAAACTACTGGACGGATTTCGATGAAAAATAGTATGTGGATATATTGATTAATTCGGAGTGTTTATTGCTACTTTTTATCCCGATATTCCCACGGGATCTGGAGTCATGTGGATGAAACCACGAAGCGCAGCTTGTTTTATAATAATTATATTTCCCTTTACATCTAATTTATTTGATTTCTACAGTGTTGTCAACTTTAGTGTCTTATTAGATGGATTAGGCTTGCCTCTCAACTTATACGTCTGACTGGAGACAAGTAAGTCGCGGATTTCATTTTGATGTTTTACTTCACCGTAAGTATGTTACTACATGTAAATTAAAAAGATCCTGCTCTAAGTCTAATAATGTTTCCATGTCCTTAGTGATAGGTATTGAAATGCGACCAAAAATATTGTTACAAAATTAAACATTTTCTTAGAAAATTATAAATTCGCGAATAAACTCATATTTTGTAAAGATTTTTCAAAGCTTTTATCATCAAAAGTTCGGAACAGTTTTGAAACATCGACAAGGAATTAAATTTATACCACAAACATGAGTGGAAAAAACGAAAATAAATATTTCGAATTATGTATGATCACTATAAATAAAAATAGAGATCCTTCTCCTGTTTTTGAAGTAGGTTAAAATAAATAATTTCTTCTTTGATTTGTATTTGTACTCAGAACGTACTGTAATTCTTTATAATTAAACTGCAAATTCAAACGAATAATTAATTTAAAACGATGCGACAAAACGATAAAGCATAAAACAAAAAAAAAATACATAACTCTACCAAACATTGTAAGTAATAAAATAAAATAAAAATGTAAATTGTCCTGGCAACCCTGCGTCCGATACACCGAAGATAGAAGGAAGGTAGTCCGAATAATATTTTGGCTTACAAAACGAGTCCAAGTTTTAATAGTGTGCCCCAATGTTTATGTTATGGGAGCTGGAATCGAAACCATATGAGCTCCTTAAACTGACCTGATATACTGCGTTTAGGTGTCGCAACTTTGATTGAAGTTCTTTTTCTTGTTTTCCGGAGATTTCTCTTGTGACTCTCTTTTTGGTCGAGCGAGTTGTTTAGGGTTTGTAACTATTGTTTAAGACGAAATGAATGTACAAAACTACACTTTAGAACTCGCTTAGATTACTATATCATTTTATATTTTGTGAATCTTCACAACCAGTTTATTAAATTTTGATCACCGAAGCACGATTAGAGAATATAATAAAAGCGTATTTTCCATAAATTTTCTAAAAAATCAATTTTGTTTTGTTTGTGTGTGTAAAAAAAAGTTTAGACCTTGGGTTTTAAATTTAATTGACTCTGTGGACGACTACGTAACACAGATATTCCTATCAGCAATGTCAAAATAGTCATTGATAAAGAAAAATCAATCACAACGAACTATGAACTATGGAAACAACGCAGTACTCCACTTTGAATCTCGCTAATTAAGTAAGTACGATCTATGAAAGAAAATAAAGACTTAAATAGAGTCTTATTGAGAAGCCTCTCCATGACAATAACAAACGTAAACTTAACAATCTATATAAAAATAAAAATCCAATGTCCTGATTGACTAATATATCAACGGACGGCTTAAACCAATAGTCCTAGATACATGTTTGAAGAGTGTGTTCTTGCGCAGTGCAGTTATCCACTGAAAGAATGAAATGTCGGACGAAATCGCGGACAGAAGTTAGTAGATTAAAACGAAACAGATATTAACTTAACAATAAAGTCACAATTTCAACTGAATATCAGTCGTATTTCACTTCTGTTTTCGATAATCGAACATTAACATTAACATTTCATTTAAATAAATAAATATTTCAAGACATTCCACACATCGACATCTAGCCTCAAGCATAAATAAAAAACAAATCTACCTATGTCTTTTAATATATATTTTTTTTAATTTGACATTTTTAGTTTGAAGTTTAGTTACCTAGTAGTTATTTTTAACATTCTTATTTTTATTTTATTTAAATAATGGATTTGTGTAACTCAAATTAATTGAGTTATGTTAAGCAATAATGTTTTAACCAATAAAATCCTAAAACGAATGTTATCGACTTATCTAATAAGATACGCTACAGAGTTGCCACAGAACCTGAATGGTACGTATTTTTAAGGCAATAAATTGTATTGTTTATTAAATTCTCAAAAAAAAATGTAATTGTATAAAACATTATTGCATAATGCATAGCTCAATTAAAATGCGACGTTTCCAAATAAACAGAACGATAGTTATACATGTTTCAGCAAAATTAATTCAAAATTCCAAAAATGATAATACAAAGGCTATCAGGCGAGGGTTCATTGAAGGTACACGTCCAGTAGAAGCATATTTAACCTCATTTTATTTATTTTGAGATACAAAAGGCCTTATCACCGGATATATGGCCAGCCGTGTGCGTATTGGACCGCTTATTTGTGTTAATTAGGTTTATTGTTTTAGTTTTATAACAATTTATTTACTATTTACTAAAAAGGTCTAAACCATTCTAATTTTAAAAATTAGCTTTTACTTTTTTTTTCCTTTTTGACTTACACGTTAAAAGTTTTTAAGCTTTGCATAGCTTTTATCGCTGGCTTTGCGCTCGGCGACCGAATCAAGAAATTCCGTAACGAAAATAAAACCTATCACCCCCCACTCCGCCTACCATGTATTATTGTTTATTTAGCAATCCATTTTTATCAATAAGCAGAACTAATAGTACTAATAAAAAGAAAAGATTGTTCTTTTGTTAGCTTTTTTGATTTTTGTTTGTAATTGCTGTATATAATTACTAATAGACATTTTTTTATGAAACTTAGTATAAGGGCTGCAATAATAGGCGCTGCTGGTATTTAACAAACACAATTTAAACATATACCCAAAATTCTTAAAATAAAACAAACCATACCAAAACAAAGTTTTATTTAAAAAACTTTAAAATAAAACGTTTAAAATCGTATGTTTCAGAGTCTGAACAGACCGACCAGCGCGAGCGACCTGACACTCTCCCAATAAACAAGGCTTCTCATAGTGTCCCGTCGTTATCTGACTTTGATGGGAAAACGGGTAGTTTAAACTACCCCCATCCTTTCTACCCCCTACCCCCTTGGGCCGGTAGTTGTAAATAATTATGGGCCTCCACCGTTTTCGGACTACGATAATACGTAATGAGTACGAATATGTGGGTAGTTTAATATTTTGCCAAAATAGTTGGGTTATTTTCGGTTTTAATATTTTAATGTGTTTATATTTTGATATTTCGTTTGTTTCAGGTAAAGATATGCGATATGCCTTTAATTAAAGGGGTGCGTTAATGTTGTTTAATTTTGCAGTGGTTTTGTTTCAACTTATTTTGGATATCTGCTAAATGAAAATTAGATTTATTGAAATTGTTGTCATACCTATAACTTATATGATTTCATGTTTAAATTGTATCATAAAAAAAATGCTTAAACATCCTGGTTATTATATAATTTCACTATTTTTACACCTACCGATAGTGTTAATTATGAATCAAAACTCTGCAAATACATCTACACTAATATTATAAAAAAAATCTTTGTTTTTCTTGTTTGTAGTGTAGGCTCCAAAACTACTGGACCGATTTTGATGAAACTTGGTACAAGGATGTATTGATTCATTGGTTAGGAGTAACATAAGCTACTATTTATCCCGATACTATTACGGGAATTACGCGGGTAAAACCGTGGAGTGCTGCTTGTTTTTAATAAATTAAAAACTTCAGACATTATTGAAAACCAGGAGATAAACAACATTTAGAAGTAAAACATACTTTACATGAATTGAATTTGTAAAGTTAGAAAAAAAAAACGGGGATCGGCGTAGGGGTTCACTACGCCACATAGATTATCGAGACAACTGACTGTATAGCTGTGTTATTCTAGTGGTAGATATCTCGACTTTCATTTCGAAGGTCGTGCGTTCAAATCTCGACTGGCGGCCGTATGAATTTTTCTTACAGAAAATGTGCGCTATTTAAGACTCCTACGATTAATGGCTACGGTTTCATGACTTAGTTCCTCAGTAAATGGTCGACTAAGTTGACAGGGACCACCCTGTCACCCTGTCAGTAGACTTGCCCAGAACCTATACCTTGGTAGGTATAGGTTCTGGGCAAGTCTACTCCATCTAATATATGTTCCAGGTACTACAGAGCCTTACATAAATCAGCTAGATTCGCTTTAAATTCAAATATTACTACAACAGTACCAACATTCAGTTCTACTAACTGCCATGACAATTACACCAACTCAATAATCAACAAACGAGATAATTCACTGAAAATCAATTATCAAATTTGTTTACAGAACTGTGGGAAACGCGAACCGCAAAGCAAGCGTGACAGTACAAAGTTTGTGCACCGGATCGCGCCGGATTATACCGGATCGGGTGCTGCGCGGTGGCGGATACAACCGGATAGAGCCAGTTAGAAGCGGTTAGAAACGGTTAGGCAGGTGAGATAGGGTGGAGGCACAGCAGCGGAAATATTGTCTTGGTATAAGTACGTTTGGAATTTACGTATCTGTTCTAAAATGTCTGGTTCTGACACACTTGGTGAGCTATAAGAAAGATGTTTTTGTCCACAAAAACATCCACACACTGAACACCAGGTGCTTGGTGATGTCGAGGTCGCCGCGAATACGCTGGCGAGATCATCTTGACAGCATTGAGCTGAACAGGCTGGAGAACGCAGATGATTGTAATGGATGGAAAGAGATGGTAAAGGCCTTTGCCCAGAAGTGGGACAATCCAATTAAATAAATAAGAAAGGATCTTTGGGAGTTTACACCCTAACGTCAGATCATCCGCAACCAAAACCTTTAAGAAAAAATTTCAGAACACAAGATTTTTAGAAACTCATAGCTTATTTAATAGCTATATTGTGAAAAAACTATTAACAGAACAAAACTTGAAAAAAATCTATTAACAGTATGTCAGTATGAACACAGCCTTACCCAGTTAGTCAAGTGAGAATGAGGCTTAATATCGAGTTATTGTTCCTGTGTTGCAGAAGATTTTAGCCAGCTCTTTGGAAATAGGTTTTGGCTCAGATCTTTACTGTACCTATATATTCCGATTATATAGGTAAGTATACTTTTATGTGGCAATATCTGAATATATTTAACAAGATAAGCTTTATTTAATAATTTATATATCTATCTTTAGTTTTTGGAACTCCGTAACAACTTCAAATGCATTTCTTTATTACATTTGTTTATTTCAAAGTAATGATAGGTCAGATTAGCAACAAGCGTTACAAATTATGGCGTTACATCCTTAAGTTGGTTTTTGCAAGTAATCTAATTGCTACGGCATGTTTGGGCTAGATTAAACTGCGTGAAATGTCGCACAATGTATAATTTTAATTCTTACTACTGCGAATAAAACCGGTGGTAACACCTTATCCTCATCATATCAGCTACAACACGTCCACTGCTGAACATAGACCTCCCCCATAGACTTCCAGAGCGATCGGTCGCATGCCCTCTGCGTCCAACGACTTCCCGCGACCATAATTAAGTCGTCTATCCGCGCTGCGTAGACGAACTAAAGTTACCGACATATCCCTAGTAATCATACAATAACATAATTATATAGATTCGTTGTCAAATACCTATTAAATCACTAGGTCTTTGTCCACCTTCAACTATCCAGGTTGATTTAATATTATGGCCGGCCGGCATTAGCCGATCATTGCCCATCTATTGCCGGGTTAATTTGCAGTAAATACCGCTAATCCACACGTCTGCTTGTGGATTTGACAATGTTGTACACGTTTCACAATACTGCTGGGCTATTTTATACCTTATTTGTTTGGGAATAGGGGTGGTTTGAGAGGGAAGGTGATAAGTTATAGTGTTTTCTTGATTGGTTTTAGATGAATGGTTATTTGGAATGATTTAAGGTTGAGTGTTGTGGTTTGGGATTAAGTTTGTTGCGGTTTGTAGTTCAGTGGTTTAAAAATAAAATAATTATAAGGCTTAACAGTAATTGAGTTACACAAAAAATGTTAAAGTCGTAGCAGGATCGTAGCAAATGCTACAAAGCTACGAATTTTATAGCTACGAGTCTACGAATGAAATTGAATAAAATTGATTTTCAGTATAAATACTGAGCTGTTTTTGGATAATAATAAAGACTGTACCACAAATATGAAATTAAGAATCCTACTTCTGAAGTTCTATCTATATAGGTACCTAATTTAGGTGAAGCTAGCTCATCGGCACTAATCATTTATCGCTCAACATCCAGCTGAATACTGAAGAATTTTCTAATTACAAAATTCACTATAAGAGATGCTATCTATCTTGTGACACCAATAAAGACAAGACACTTAACAAAACTCAATTCTACTAATCAATTAACATCCCCTAAAATTAATTAAACCACTTTAAAATTGCCCATTTTTCTCAATTTGATTAACAGTTACTACCTACCTAATTGATTAACAGTAATTCACTGCGTTCTGGGCATAAAGACATTTAAAAAAATAGTGAAAGAGAGGTCACCTGAAGTCGGCGACAAAAAAAGCAGGAGCCGTCCTTTTCTTCTATTTCGACAAAATCTGTCACCACTGATTCACCATTTTATTGACGCTAGTGTTTGTGCTGTCAGTGGCTGTCAAACGTTTAAAATATAGGAGTACAGGAGTATACATGCACAGCATCATTAAAAGCATTTAAGTTATTGAATACATTTTTGGAAACTTTGCTTGCATTTTCAATAGTACAGTTTGTCCTTTTTAGAAGGAGAATAAGAATAAAGAATATTTATTGCATAGTTTTTTGGTACAGGTTTCAAAGGTCCATGATCTAAACCTTTTTAAAGAGTGTCATTATCAAAGGTATGTGAATTATATATCGCTGAATGTAAAAGAGAGCCGTTAATACCTATTTTCGTTGTGGGCTCAAATTGATTTTGTTCGGAGCATTTTGTGTCAATCTTTTTCTAAAAAACCCTATCGCTGAACACGTTTGAAGAGGAATCAAAATACTTGAGATTATTTTCTCTATTTCAGTATAACTTAAACATCATTGTTCTTGGTACAAATTGCCGAGCCATAATTCTTGGCGACAACAGCCTATCAATAAGGCTGGTGAAGGTACAGCCTTCGTCTTGCCAATACTGAGACTGGCAAATTGAGATGGCCAATTTACGAGCTTACAAACTATTGTATTGTCGAAGGCGTTTGATGCTGTTCGAGTGTCTGGGATGGGTTTGTTCTTAACCGACTACAAAAAGGAAGGGGGTTTTTATGGGTTAGACGTGAAATGAGAACTTCACAAAATAAGCTATTTGCAGAATGAGAACTTCAAGGCTGCCAATTAAATTATGCAAAAAGTTTAATAAAAGAGAAAGTATTTAAGTTTTGTGTATTAATTTGATTATATAATAAACATGAGCAACTACTCTATGTGGTTTGTTGTTTTAGTGTATTTTTAAGCGAATACAAGTATTGGACTTACGACCTTCTCCTAATAGACTTTACACATAAATATACATACTTGAATTAAAAGTACTCAGTGTTATTATTATTTTAAACATGTAAGCTATGTCTTTAGTCAGCCGAGTGGTATAAGCCGCCACCCGCTACACCAACCGACGTGGGTTCGATCCACAGGTTACGTTGCTATAATGTTCAAATAGTGCTGCACAGGATTGTAAATGGTGGGCAGAGACTTTTTACCGTCGATTGAACCTACTCAATGTTCTTAAAAAATATATAACTTTTGGACGTGACTAAATATTCTGTATAGATACAGTCTAAAAATAATAATATGAGTAGTACATTCTGACCAACAGACGCCGAGAATATTCCGATTTTCGATTGAAACTAACACAGGTAATATCGCAGGACGCAGCTAGTTATAAATAAACAACAAAAACCTGTAGAGTGACATAACAAGAGAACTGACAAGTTGACTCAAGGTGCCTTCAGTTGGAATGACGCCGTCAATCTGATCAGCGTTCACTTCACTTGTCTCGTTTATGAATATTCATATTAAATAAAAACTGGGTCATCAAGTTTTCTATTTATAAATTCACGAAATTAGGAATATTTTGGTTTGAATATACAATGTGTAGCTAAAACTCTGCTATCCCTTTTAGGTACTTGAAGGTTCCTAAAAGGGATAACCAATTGAAGGACATAACTAAAAAAAAATGATTTTGCCTTAAAATCAAATTTTAATTTAAAGCTCGTGATAATTACTTTTATCTACTGAAAATTTACGGAATTCTCAAGATGTGGCAACACCATTATTGACAGCATGACATTGGGTTAATATTCGTGTTTTCACATTTTAAGAATTCCCCAATCTTAAGAAAATAGGGGCAATTTTCTTAAAGTTGAAAAAATAAAATCTTTCCTTTCCAATTTTTTTATAATACTACAAGTAAATGAGAGTTTTTTTATACACACTGTATTAAGTCATGATTTTAATCAATAGCATTTTACTGAATAATTGTCCCGATTCTGTGAGAAAATTGAAAAAAGTAGTAGCCCCAGAGTGCTTTTCCGTACCAAATAAATAAATAAAAAATACCAACAAAGGCGACATGAAACAATTATGATTTTGACATTTGATAAGCATTTCCTATGTCCCATATGTTTTTCCTTTCCACAAGTTAATTAAACATGTCTATATACTAAGTAGGTACCTAATTAGATAAGTCTGCAAGCTAATACTGAAGTGACAAACTTAACTTCAGATTCCAGTTGAACCGGAAACCACCTGAATCCGGCTGAAACTGCTTTAAACCGGTTTAGTAGCGGTAGAAAGCGGTACAAGCGAGTTATTTAGACTCGGTATTAGTTCTTAGATTTAGGATTTGATATCTTAATAGAAATGGCTTAGTTATATTCTAGGAATTCGGCGGCTGCGAATGGCTTCATTCGGTTATGTTTACGTAAATACCGTATAAAATTAGTTTGCAAAATATTGTTACTTTGCGATTTCTCTGAGAAAACACATTTTTGGCGAGCAAGTGAGTCTGAATACCCTTAATAAAATAAGCTTCAAAATCAAATCTGGCAGCTGAACGCGGTACACCATCTCGCGTCCGCTAGTGATGTGGCAAGAAGTTAACATTAATCATTTGATTGTTGGTCCGATGTCACTTCGCTTTGTGGATCACTTGACAGGGTTCACGTCAGACGGTGGCACTATTCTAGTCACTGACTTGAGGAGGGCTTTTTGGTAAGGGTGGCTGGGTGGTTGCTAACTTTAAAATATGTCAGAAGATTTACAATATTCGGTGAACATACAAAAAAATACATACTTAATTAAGAGTATGCTCCTTTTTTGAGACATCACAACAAATATACGAGCTAGATTAGAGTAGAGCGTCCGACAGTATAATTATCACTTATCACTTGACTAACTGTACAAGATAACGAAGTTAAAAACCAAATATAATATCATCTGAAAAGACATGCGTTTTCAGTCTGAAAAAATCAGCCATTTTCAAAAGTTGTCAGTAAGTAGATAAGGTTAATTTAATTTAAAAAAAAACAATAAGTTGATAATTCGTTTCCAAAATCATAAGAAAATGTACAAATATTTAATATTATATTTTAACTAGCTTCTGTTCGCAACTTCGTCAATAAGAGTTAAAACTTTTCAAAATTCTTTGTTAAGATGTCAACGTTATAACAGCTACTTGTACGATTAATTTTGACTCGATCCGTCCATAAATTTAAACTGTGCGTTGAAATATCAGTCAGGGCTTAGAATTTTATATTTAAAGATGTTAATAACATCGTAATCGTTTCGAATTCAAATCAAATTAGTTAGAATCAACGTCTCACACATCGGAATAACCCCGCAAGGACTTGTATTGTGAACAATCGCAAATGAATGGACGCAAGACAAAAGGGCAGTGCCTTTGTAATAATGATGAATGGACACCGTAGTGTTGTGTTAGGCGCTAGATTAATTTACAGCTAGTGTTTTAGCAAAAATATTATAAGAAATTACTGGTGAGGTGAATAATATTGGTAATCAATTGAAAAGTCTCAGCTCCTTATATCCTTAGTGTATGAAACACTTTTATTATACTTTCGTTAATTAAATTTTAATAATTATTTGTCATTTTCGTACAGCTGTTATTCATAAAAGCGTGAAGTGACAAAACCTTTTTGAACTATTAGAGGCTTATAATTATTGCATAGAAAGATGGAGGTTCTATTAAAAAAGGGTGCTTTTAGATAGGTATATAATATTAAAACCAGTATGCATTGATGACGAATTTGTCATAATATTTTGATTATTTGAAATTACCACAATGAGGTATTAATTTTACACTATTATTATTAACATAAGAGATAAAAAACACTAAAATCTTAAATTACAAAAAATCGTCACATTTTCGTTTCTGATTGGGTCATTTGATACGAAAAATTAAATAACCAATTCTGCTTATGATAAAATAAAGCAAGGTGAAGTTGATAACTGCTTTGTGAATAAATACCTTAATTATATTGTAATTTGATTTTATATCATTTAAATGAATTGTACTTTTTCTGTAACTTGTATGTGCAATAAATCCAGACGACCCAGTTGACACAATGGTCACCATGCCGGACTGCCAAACACAGGGTTGTGAGTTCGATTCCCGCCTCAGACATGTATTTATGCCTAGATATTTGTCTGTGGTCTGGTTGTTTCTATGTATTATAAGTATATATTTACAAAAGAAAAGTATATAAGTAGTATATCCGTTGTCTAGCACCCATAACACAAGTCTAGTTACTTAGCTTGGGGCTAGATGGCGATGTGTGGCATGTCCTGCAATATTTATTTATTTATTAATTAATAAAGCGTTCTATCTATCTTAATATTTTTTTTTAAATTTAGATTAAAAGAAGAAGCGAATAAACAACTAAACATTACATATAACTTAACCGCCCTTGAAGTGTTACCGCCCCATTTCGGCTTACGTGACATCAACCTGACAACTGGTCGCCAGTCGCCAGGTACAAAAGTGACGTCGTGACGCCAAAAGTCAAGCCCGGATTAGTGACGTCAGGCCCCTGTCACAGTGACACGTCATGACATATGCGGTTTATCTTAAAACAGGGCGTTTAAAATGTGTAGTTTAGTTAGGTTGGTTGCGGTTTGCTTTGATGTTTCATAGAGTAGAGTAAGTAGGTGCTTAGGGCGTATTCGTAACAAAACAGGTTAGCGGCGCTAGCTTATTGGGGCGTAACGGCGTAGTACAAACGCGCCGATTATCGGCAACAACCGATAACCTCATTATCATTCATAGGGAATTGTCCAAAAACCAGACCTTTATGGTTTAAGGTCATTAGGTGATGAAGGTCCTGTACATGGGAATTTTTGATAGGCCTGTCAGCTCGTCTTGTAAAAACCCCTGGTCATTCCATAGCTGGTGAGCCAATGAGCTATTTCCTTTAATTTTTCATGCTATGTTTGTTTCCAAGAATTGTATTTAAAAGCTATTTCACTAACACTATAGATGGATAGATGGAGTGAATATTATTGAAAAAATTATCAAGTTCAAAAAAGGTTCAGGAAAATATAACTATAGCGTAGTAACTTTCCACAAATCCACAAATCGAATTATCTAGTTTTAGTTTTTTTTAATTGGGAATGCAACTCCTTTATTTAAAGCTATCTTTTAGGTATAGTTTAGGATACAGCCTTGAGGGCCGTTCCAAAAAATCTAATAATAAACTATTTATGACGTTAAATCCGTTACTATTGGTTCTTGCAAGCAACCCTTGTGACCCATTAAAACATTTATATAATACTAGTAGCGCTTTGCAGTTTCACCTGAGTAATTCCCGATCCCATGGGAATATCGAGATAAAAATATTTTTTCAATTCGAACAAGTGTTCTTGAAATTAGCGCGTTCAAACAAACAAAACAAAGAAACTCTAAAATATTAGTATAGATTTTATCTGTCATTTAATTTGATAGTCCAAAGTGCGAAGTTAATTCTTCACTTAGCATCGACAGTGGGCACCATCAATCAAGGGTCCCGTACACACGTTACCTCAGAATCGTCCCAAAATGTCACAACATTAACATTGTTACAGAGACCTTGGGACCGAACCGTACCTCGCTGAGTGATTTCGTCCCATTAAGTTGACGTAATTAGTCCCACTGGACTTTACTACGATTAATCAATGGTGATTCAGTAGCATCTGCAGATTAAATACATGTT
Organism: Idaea straminata; assembly: GCA_951213275.1. Taxonomy (NCBI): domain Eukaryota; kingdom Metazoa; phylum Arthropoda; class Insecta; order Lepidoptera; family Geometridae; genus Idaea; species Idaea straminata. The sequence goes on from OX577849.1 coordinate 14,685,997, forward strand.
TTCAGCCGATTGTGTGACAAAAATTAATTCTATGAAGTTGCTTCATAGTTGACAGTTAATGGGCAGAAGCAGTTAACGCAGGACTGAGAGCGGTGAAGGCCAAGATCCACCTCAGGTAACCTAAAGCCACCAGAGGAGTAAGATAAAAAGGACGATTGCCATGAAGTCCCCGGCATTAGCATTACCCTATCGTCTCCCTAGGACGTCGTAGAAGGTTACTCTAAGGGCTTCGGGACCCATAAAAGACGCAAGGTATGTGATCAACTGATCATCTGTGAGACGGCCCATCTTGTAGATTTTTAAGACGTTTCTATGTGGTCAGTGTACAAGTGTATTATGCATCCAAAGGAATATTTTTTTTGTCTTTAACTTTGACTTTGATGTTGGGTTTACGTTTCAATGTGATTTCATGCGAATAATTTTAATTCTCTCTCTGCTTTTTTACCATTTTATGTTTATGTTTTAAGCTATAGCTGTTGCTTCTTCTAAGGATAAAGAAATTTTGCAACAGCAACAACATTGTCAAGAAGAGTTGATGTGAAATTATCCTATTGAAGGATAATTTCGAACACTAGAGCCTTACTGCGTAAAAGTATCGGCTGACCGGTAATCTGAAGTCTGCATAATCGTTCAGTACTCACTGAGCCCAGTGGCTCTTTTGTGTCAATCTGTCTGTTTGTTTTTGCTACTTGAAGGTGACGGGTTCGGCTCCGGTTTTTGTTTAGGTGTTTTGGTGATTTGTACAGTTGTGTGATTTATTTTGTTGGGTTTCACTCAAAATGGATTAGGATTTGGATTTTAAATGTTCTGTTGTGATTTTGTAGAAATATACAATGGTATTAGAACGTTACGAATTATTTAACGCATTATATACAGCGGTAAAGTTTCACAACTATTTTAGTTGGGTCCTTTTTACGTAAGGGTGATGTGGACTTGCTTAGTCGATCGTGTCCAAAGTAAAGAACTTGTCAATACGTTTGGAACCAAATAATCCAGGGGTTTCGTTGCGATGTTTTCCTTCACCGTAATTAGCGCACATCAATTTTTCCAAAGAAGAAACTCTTTAAAAAGTAATGTAGGTAAATACTGATTCAAGGTACGGTTGGCTGCATAATTTCAGACCCACCGGAGAGCTCCAAAACGGCTTTTATAAGAATGTTTTCAACACAAGCAAGATTTTAGGCACCTGCTTTAGTTGAAGTTTAAAGTCTTCTAACTCGTAAAATCAAACAAAATATTAAAATGAAATCATGCCAATAATAGTAATTTTTTAACTCTACCGGGGGCTGCAATTATGCAGTCAACTGTACCTATCTATCTCGGCTTGCGAATCAAGTCTTACATTAGAAATACTCAATTTGTTATGTTCGTGTAAAAAACTCCTGGTAAGGCATCCGGACCTTAAGCAATATCTCCAACATTATAAAGCCTCAGTCCACTATAAAACAATGTTAACACGATCTCGTAATCAGGTAGAGACGAGTGAGTCGTAATTACGGGGCCTACTCCGCGTAGCCGCGCTCATAAACATGTCGCTTTAATTTGGTCCCAGGTGTCGCTGTGAAGCCGCTTAGGTCACAGTACGAACGAGTTTATGTTACTTGTTTACATGCGTGTGTTGGACTAAGTGACTACTTACATGTAACGCGAGTGATGTCGAGTGCGTACGCTCGTATTTCAAGGTAAAGTATTCTTGTTGAAGTAGTTTTTTCGGGGGCAGGTGTTTTGACAAGCGGGTAACGAAGCTTTGCGCTTAGAAGCATCAAAATGATGGTAGTTGATGCTAAACGTATCTTGGAAAAGTCAGTGGAAATGGAATTCATAGATTTTTAATGCATCTCTCTCCTCTTCTCCGCTAGTTAAGCACTGAATCTATTGAAATCTGGTTTTCACTTTTCTGGGAAGATCATTAAAATTCAATCAGTAGGGCTAGTGTAATCAAAAACTGTAACCCCCTCAGAGTTAGGACCATAGTAGGTAAAACCATAGATCACAGATAGTCCTAAACAACATAATCCGATTGTGACGTAAAACGTCAGCAAACGTCACCCAGGAATTACCATATGGTACATAAACACAACATAAAGTATTATGTTACAATATCACCACATTACCATGTCTGACGCAATGTTACGCTTAAGATATTTAACAGTGGAGTAGAGAGAACATGTCGACTTCTTTCACGACGTGGTCTAATGGCTTCATGCAAAAAAATTACAAAACACTATTTTATTAAACTTAGAATTTCTATACATTTTTGACAGAGCTAAAATCGATTTTTATTTAAATTGTGATGAAAATGTAAGTAAGTAGTACCAAACAAGTATAGATTCAAAAAAGTCTAACATCGTGATGAAACTTGTGGCTTAGAACTCCAACCTAAACTGACGAATTCTTTTCTCTGAAAAATCTGAAAATGTTAGACTAAGCTCAGAGGATGTAGATAGGCTGAGCGCAGAGGGTGTATAGTGTCTGGGACATGTACGAGTATTAGATGAAGTAGGCATGCCGAATACTTATACCATCCTATGAGCTTTGTCTACCATGTCCAGATTGTTTAGAGAAAAGAACACGTCAATTCGTCTAGAGTTATAAGACGCGGGTTCTATATATAGCGATTTTTTTCTTCTTTTATTTTCGAACCGAGATTAAGACTTCAGTGTGGAAAAGTTTAAGATGTTCCCTCTTCATCAACATAATTTATAAATATCTTTGTATAAAACATAAATCAAGTCGCGCTCGCAAAAATTTACTCGCAAGGTGTACTAAAGCCCGTCGCACACCTGGTTTTACTCAGACATGTTTATGTGTGCGGTCATCCTTACCGAGTGTTGGCAGTATGTCATCGTTATATTAAACTTAGTGTAATGTTCCCTTTATTGTGAGCTGGTGTGAAATGAGTGCATTTTATTTATGGTGTTAATTTTGCTATGGTGTTTTTAATGGTCTGGGACTTTAATTAAAATAAATATGTGTAAGTATTTAAATAATTTTCATAGAACTGGTGTTTCTAAAACACTGGTCAAGTTGGATTCGCACACGGAGGGTTTTGTACACATATTGTTTTATTATTAGAGATGCCTAGTTAGAGTATAAATAAAATACGAACTCTTCGTAGGTATTTCTTTAATATTGGTTCATTGGATTAAATTGTTACAATCCTAAGTGTCATCGTAGGTAATAGCCGAGTTGTCAGAATGACAGTCACAGATTTCGTTTGTCTATTTCGCAGAGTAATAAACTTATAATCCACAAATTATAAATCTCCATATAACAGTAAAAATTAAAAGTATTCGTGATACTTGTACTTATTTTGTACTAACTTTATCACTAACCAAGTTTTGACACTGAGATTATGATACCCATTGACATCTTGACTTCAAAACATTTAGTTCCCAGCCCATTTGAATGTATGTTGTGTTCTATCTTCCTCTTTTATGTTTTGTTTGAATATTAAAGCACAGTAAACAGGCAGATAGACGGACAAGAAAGTGTTCATATAAGGGTTCCTTTTTTACCTTTTATGGTATGGAACCCTAAAAAGTGGTTGAAAATTCGATACTCTGTACCAGATGTATAAAATAACTATGGAGCCTCGGACCTTTGAAAAGCTGCGTGAAGCCGAAGTCAACACGTAGAGGCCCTTTACAATAAAAAGTTTGATTGCAAAGTATGATGTGGATACCAAATCGGCGATTATTCTTGTTAGTACTATTAAATACAGCCATGGATAGAACTATTGATAAACTACAATAGAACACTATTAGATGTGGGATAGTATTGGTAATTTGGCGCCCGCCATTATAATGTCAAAAAACATGGAATTATTATTGTACCATAACAGAACAGCGGGAAAATTACTTGGAGCATAATTAGATAGTTCTGGAATCGATCTCAGTACAAAGCTACAACACAAGCAAACCTAAATTAATTTACAATCGAACTCTACAACTATCATATGAATCAAAAACTTTCTCGATCATCATACTCGTTATAAAGGTCTATGCCCATTGTACCCTCATATGAACCAACGCATACGTAGGTACCAGTCTTTTTTTGGATCACTATCTGAATGACCTTTTGCTGAAAGACATTTTCAGCTAGATGACACGAAAGTGGAATCAGCAGAGTTGGCTTCGCACGATTTATGATTACGACCAATGTCAATTAATTTTCCATCAAGTTTAAGTACAAATCATTTTTGATAAATATTTCTTAGTTTTTTCTGACATACTTATCACGTGAATTTTTATTGTGGCCTAATTTGATAAATTTAAAACCGTTGTCAGGCAAAAGAAGTAGCGTGTCCATTTCGTTTTGGTTTAATTTATTATTAATTATCTTTCTTATTTTGCTAAAGTCAGTGCCGAAACCGAACGAAACCTCGCCGTAGAATTTTCACGTCAACGGGAAATGACACATATCAGATTCATATTTATTTTTTAGTTTCTTAATAAACGGCAAAAATTCTTTAATTGTCTTATGTCTTTGACTCGATATATTCTAATAGTCAAAATCAGTTCAAACCTATCTATTAGTTACCGAGGAAGTTACCAAAAAATTACAGTTTAACCCTTGTAGATAGATAGATTATTGATTCCTACAAGTAAATTTTGGTGCTTACGCTAGGCATGTGCTGATCGTTTCCGTTCCGGTAGCATAGACGTCGTCCCTAATTCTCCTAAATCATGGACACATTTATCAATTTATTGCACCACAGTGTATCGAAGTTGCCCTGCACATGCATGCCTCAAACTGGCCAAGTTAGGACATAAATTAAAACGAACAGAATAGATATTACTTGCATGTAAATAGCCGATATTGGTTTCTCAGTGTCATAGAATCGTAGAACTGACATTCAATTGTATTCTCTAGATGACACTTGACATTGACAGATAGAACGATAGATAGAAAGATAATAACGTTTATTTTTTGTTTTGTTCATCGTCATAAAATTATTCAATGAAACTATTTTTCTATTCGTCCAAAAACAAAAAAACGATCGAAACAGAAACAAACACCATCGATACAGAAACAAAATTTGATCAAAACGTCTTAGTGATGACCATTTTAAGGCATGGTTTATTTGAGCACAGTAGTTCCGAGCTCAAATAAATCATGCCCTTGGTCCTTGTTTCTGTTTCGACAACTTAGCGTCACCTCTTAGCCACTTCATGTGTGCGAGAGTCATTTTTTTTTTAAAAAGGCAGGGTGAAGTGAAAAATTTGAAAAATAAAAAAGTAAAAAGTTAAAGCAAATATTGATACTTACAAGTTATTGCGAAAATTTAAATTTGCCCATATCTTTTTATCATCTTGACTTGATTTTTAAACACCGACTATAAACTTCAGTATTTCGTATAAATCTCAACGAGGAACCTAGTAAACACACACGGGAGGACACACGGACAGACAGACAGACGGTCAAGAGAGTGACCTTATAAAGTTTTCTTTTTTACCTTTTGAGGTACGAAACTCTAAAAATTGCTAAATCATAAATGAAAAACCCACATCCACAGTGTCATTTCTATACCAATATCGTCAATTTAATCTTTGTGTTTACATACTTATTGGTATTCATTCATTAATTACAGATACGTTATATTTCCCTCGGGGCTGAAAATGATGATTATGACCTCGTTATTTTCGGCGTTGATATGTTGTCAGTTTTCTTTATTTACTGTACAGTTTTTAATGAACTTGGACTTTACTATGTAATTTGTTTTGGGCGATAACACCACCCTCTTTCTTTTCACCTTAAATTCTTTTTTTTTAATTCCTTTTTATATACTTTTTTATTTATTTTTATTTTCAGTTAATGTTTCATATTTATGGTGCACAGTTTACTTATCTGTTTAGTGGCCTTTTTCTAGTTTTTAAATATTTATTTTCAGGTAATATTTTATTTCTTTGGTGCAACAAATTGTTTATTAATTTATCTAATCGAAATATAGAAATAAAAAACATGATAAATATCTAATTACAATTATATTTTTTATTTGTGTAGATGTAGATTGAATATGAACTATACTATACTACGTCCAGAACAAAAAAAATGATTGTGAGTCCGTGGAGTAAGTACTCTTTCAGACATGTTTCTCAATAAATACTTCAAACGTAGCAATTAAACTCGAATGATTGGCGCGTGTAAGTCGATAGTGTGATACTCCGAGCATTTCCGACCATCTCTGGCTTAATACGTGGCTCTGTTCCCACCACTAGACGTCACTAGATATTGATGACGTTTAAGAAATGTATAACATACTGGAAGTGGCTAGAAAGTTTATGTATACTAATATAATAATGAGGCAAGATTTTTCAATTTTTATAATGATACTTTAACTATATATAAAATGTCAGGTATATATAATAAGGTTTTAACGGTCAGATTAAATTAAAATTGATATATCACCGGCAAATAATAAATAAATAAATAATAAATAAATATTGCAGGACATTCCACACATCGCCATCTAGCCCCAAGCTAAGTAATTAGACTTGTGTTATGGGTGCTAGACAACGGATAAACTACTTATATACTTTTCTTTTGTAAATATATACTTATAATACATAGAAACAACCAGACCACAGACAAATATCTAAGCATAAATACTTGTCTGAGGCGAGAATCGAACCCGCAACCCTGTGTTTGGCAGTCCGGCATGGTGACCATTGTACCAACTGGGTCGTCAATAATGTAGAATAAAAGAGAACACAATAGACTGCCCTGGGGTATTCCGCATTAATTTCAATTTTAATAAAAAACTAGCTGTCCCGGCAAACATTTTGTTTTGCCATATCCAAATTTCCCGCTTTTCTGTTGAAAATAACCCTGAATTCTTTGCTATAAACCTCACGGAGCCCGAGACCTTTCCAACGAATGCAAAACCGTAGAAATCGGTTCGTGCGTTCTGGAGTTATAGCGTCAGGAAGGAAAACCCGACTTATTTTTATATAGCAGAATAATGCGGTATACTCCAGGGCATTCCGCATTATTGCAATTCCTACAATTAGCTGGAAAAAATCAGTTGTATTTTACCACTTCTGAATTTATTATGGGCTTTAAATACTTAAGTTTTCTTGTTGACAAAATAGCTTACTGATAAAAATAAAAGAAAGATACTAATTTAAACATTGTATTTGATTAAATATAACAAGTTGCAAATTTACATTATTTCATAGATTTATGTACTTAATTCTACAGTATATACAAAGAAAACAATAAATACAATTTTAATATTATTACAAACATCAAAATGAACTCAATTATTATTGGCATTGCTTCTCCAGAATTCTATTAAATCTTGAAATTTATCGCAACATTTCTTTCTTCGGACACTCCTATTCACGATCGGATTCTTCATCAATTGCGTAAACTTCTTCACCAAGGTAGTAACAGATTTCTTACTGGTTTCCTTGAAGACACAACTGGTTATAGTACCGCACAGCTGTTCAAATGTTTCATCAATAAACTTGTCCATATTTTCAGCTTGAGTTTCTTCAGATATTTCAGTGTCATCAAAAGAAAGACCTGTAGTAGAAATACTACAGTTGACTACTTCTGGTAGATCTTCAGGTAAAACTTTCTTCTTTTCTCGTACTGTGCTTGTTGCAGTGTTCAGTTTTTCAAAACATCTGAATATATCATCGATCTGGTCGCAGATATCTTCGATCGAAACAGCAGACATGATTTCTCCATCGACGTAAATGATATCTTTCTTCGGAGCGTCTTTTGCTAGTGTTTTCTGTAGATCTTGAACGAATTGCTTGTAGTCCAGATATGAGGCGTTGGAAATTTGTCTTCCCAATTGTCGACGGACTTTCATTGGCATGATCGATGAGTCGAAAGTAGCTGTCCGCAGATCCAAGGAACTCAGGACTGGCATCAATTTTCTTGGTTGGTCCTCTTCCATTTCCAAGTCGACAGGATTTCCCCATTTTTCTTCAAGTTCCATCCATTGATCGTTTATGGATAGAATCGCTTCAGCGTCGAGGAGTGTCTTTGCCATTTTGTGAATCAGTGTTGACACTATGTCTTATGAATCGTGAATGATGGTCTGCTCCAGAATTTCCCGTTTTTATACCTGCAGAAAAGGATGAGAAGAGTAGTGTTGTCTCTTTCTAACTTAGGGTAAAAACAGGTAATTACCAAAAAAGATTAAAGAATTACCGTCTTATTGTTGTTGCAGTAGATGTTATGATTTTTCTCGAAACTGCTTCCGGAAGGAGTTTAATTATGGTGCCTCATTGTATTGAGTGGTAATTTAGTAATGAGTTCTATTGACTAATCTACCGCGCCAAAAGTTTTAACGTTGTTATGCTCTTCTAATTCTACGAAAATATTAGTTTACTTTTTACTAATTTTATAAAATTGTTTTTATTATAATTCGTAGGTGAACTAAAGTTAGAAACATTGCGAAAAAGATTAGTAAGCGTAAGTGGCAATAAGCAATAATAATGTGGCTCGTAGAACTTATGGCCGTTGAGGCCGAAAAGTCCTAGATTGAAGCCCAGGTATCATTTTTTTTAATTAATTAATCTCTTGTTAAGAGACACATCTATCCGCTCCTAATCTTCGACCCCTCGATCTTCCCAGGTGATGGGTCCGTTAACCAAAGCTAACAGTATTAATTTGTGGGCGTTCACGAACACGACTGCCTGATGGAGTACCATCTTCATTTGAACTGTAACCGGCATTTGGCTGAGCAAGGGCAGCGCAAATTGAGAACATTGCTCTTTGATCATCGTATGTTGTCTTGATCTCTTTCGACTTTCTTTGGTTTTTCTAATGTTTGTTTCCCTGCATGAAATAACCTAAAAATGCAACAATTATTTTTTTGACAGATAGGGACTAAAAACTCCTATTTTTATCACAATACTGCTGAACAGCGTAAGATATAAATTGTCTGAGTTTTTATTTTATATTTGGAATGATAAATTAACATTTTTTTTGTCGAACTGTAGCTTGAAAATGAAAAATTGGGAACTTTTTGGTGACCGTCTGTCTGCTTGTGTGTCTGTTAGGACTCTTTCCAATAAATTGGTAAAGAACTATTTATATCGAATTTAATTACTTAAATGTTAAATTTAAGTTTTTTTGAACAGCGCAATTATAACAAACTTCACCCTCGTAGGTTCCAATCCCATGAGAATATCAGGGTAAAAAGCCTATTTGTAACTTATTATATTATCCACATAACAAGTTTCATTAAAATCGGTCCAGTAATTTCGGAGCCAATCGATAACAAACAAAAAAAACTTTTAAATTAGATTAAATTATAAAATTGTGTTAACTGACTGAGAACCAATTACAGAGCTTCAAGACAATGAAGACTATGTCTAAAATGCCTAGACACATTTTGAAATCATGTCATCCAAATAAAGAATGTCAAATGTCAGTTTATCTCAATACAAATACCAAACCAGTTAACGTAAAAAACCTGTCGATTTATGGAAGTGACCAAAATAGAAGCGTCATTGATTGAGTGTCCGAAAGCCTTTTTGTCAAAACACTACTCTGCCACCATTTTAGATTGGACTGTCAGCTCTTGCCGATATGACGAGCTTATTGAAAATATAAACTGGACGTGTAACATGGATATATTGAGAGGAGATGGCTTCTTTACAAACAACAAAGGAAGGAACGCGCGGTCGGTGGGTAGATATAGAAACTAGAGATATTGCCTTTTCAAAAAGGATCGGTAGAGATGTCTTAAAATCATTTGTGACTATACCATACTTAAAAGTACCTGCGAGTATCATAAGGTTTTTGTAATCCTTGATATTAGTAACTAAATAACAAGAAAATAAACAAATGAATTGTTTTTCAGATTGAAAATACAGCAAATATTTATCTAATGACCTGTTTTTAGGTTGTTTTCCATATTTATACGAAATATTAAGTTTTTAATTTAATTTAATTTAATTTAAGGTGGTAGGTGCAGGTATCTTTTAATGAAGTTTTAAAAAGTAACGCGACGAATTGAGATTTTTTCCTTTTTTTGAGGAATAATCAGACTCAACTATTAGATGAGAATAATTGTAGAAGAGATGGAAAGAAAATGAGAGGGGAGGAGAGGAGGTGTTTATTTAAGATTGTTAAGATAAAATAAAAGTAGCCATTTCTCCAACGATCTTGCGATCTGATGCACTCTTACAAAAGAAAAATTCAATTTAATTATTAGAGCTCACGAATTTTTTAAACTGCTTTAAAACTTGAGAAGGTTCTTAATACTTTGCGTATATTTTTTACATTTTGTCCAATTCAAGTATTTGTTGCAAAATAAAGCCTCATCCACACTAAAGTACCGGTCACCGCGCGGCTATCAAAAAATCGTAATTGATTTTTTCACGGGCGATGCGTCAAGCGCGAACGTAAATGGCTTACGCGGGCCATATTGAATTAGTGCGTGGACGACGACGATGTCGCTTGAACAATGAAATACAAGGAGTCGCTAGTTGATTGAAATGTTAAAAATACTTGGAAAAAATGCATGTCATTTCTTTAAACAATAGCGGTAACAGCAATAGCAGCCACTGCCGCTAAAATCTAATGTTTTTTATGAAATTGTTCTGAAGATTATAAAATCCAGGGTGCTTTTTGGCACTTATAAAGACCACGTGATCCCCACGCGTTATGGTTCAAAGAAATAATGAGTTTTAGAAGACTTTATTTTAAGGCTTTTTATATCCTGAACAATTCAGAAAAATTATTTTTATTATCATCTAACAAAAATAAGTTTACAAGACATTGGAGTTTAGATAGTACCTACTCATAATAATTTAAAAGATTTTTTTAATTTAAAAAATATTTACTTTAAAAGAAATCTCCATATACTTTTGTTCATAACGAAAAATTCAGTCATAAAATTAATTAAAAAACACTTCACGCCGGTGATTCGCTACAAATTGATAGAGAGAGAGAGTGCGACCTATGACGTCACTAATGGACCAGTGCCACTGTTGCCTTCGCATTTTTTACGTTAACCACGTTAGTGTTTTAAAGAGGGTAGTCGTAATTTTTTGATGGCTCAACATTATGTTAAGTAGTTTAATTAGTAGTGATTGACGTTTCGCTTTTAATTATGGCTTTGTGAGTGTCTATTAACTATATTATCATTAAAAATAAAAGTACTTAAGTGACATAATGATAGGTAAGTCTTTGTCACCTAATTATTGTTCCTTACTACAAACATTAGAACTACTTAGTTAATGACATCTCTATTAATTTTAATAGTCCATATCTTATATTTATAAAAGAAAGTCGTGTTAGTTACACCATTTATAACTCGGGAACGGCTAAACCGATTTGGCTGAAAATTGGTGGGGAGGTAGCTTACAATCATAAGACGGACATAGGATATTTTTTTCAATATTCCCACGAGATCGGGACTTACGCAGGTGAAACCGCGGGGCACAGCTAGTTTTTTATATTTAGAATAGCTTAAAGTAAACAAAAATATAGTATTTTGTAATATCAAAGTAAGCAAAACACTTCAAATATCAGTCATTAATTCACAATAAATAAGATCGATTATTTTATAGTATCTATGGCTTTTTCACCTTATTTGAGTAACTAAGTAGTAAAAATTATTGAAATTAAATATCAATTAGAATAATGCCCTTAGCACACTGTATTATATTAGAATTATTACTATAATCAAGAAAGAACAAAAGGACTTTTCTGCTAAAAAAAAATGTATAGTTGCCTTTACAATGTTAAATCTTCAATTTGTGCTTCCTAACTAAATTCTATATTTAAACTAATAAGATTCGAGCATCAATATTCGAAACTTGAGCAGTTTAATTAGACGATGCAGAACAGACCAGAACATAGTATCCCACTACATATAGTGCGGTCTGCAGTGGACCGGACGGGCCGTAAACTGGACCGAGTTATCGGTACGGGCGACAAGGAACGTTTGCGGATCGTGTGGATGCAGCGTTACGATTCATGTATGACAGTGGTTGGCGCGTTGTTGTTTCGTTCTTACTCGAGCTATTTGTCATGATTCTATTAATTCCAATATGTCTTAAAAACTGTCAGAAGAGTTAGTAGGTTTTCTTTAATGGATGTTTATCCACACTAAGCGTTTTGAGTCGCAAATGAACAGAATGTATCTTCTAGGTGAGTTCTAGGTAAGGTAGGTCATCGTCACTTACCATCAGGCAAGTATGATAGTAGTCAACCTCTAATGTATTTACATAATTACACCAAGTCTTATAGCAATTGGTTTTGTATTTTTTGCGTTCAAGCCGATCGGCTTGGAGACTTCTCGTTGAACATATTGACACAAATATTTTCGTAGAAAAAGAGCTTGAAAATGTAATTAGAAATCCATTTCTAACAACAACTTTACTAATCACCACTTAATAATATTAACTATGAAAGTGTTTAAGTACCTAATTAGTATTATAAAACCGCTTAAACGGAAGTAGCAATAAATGACACTTAACACAACAACAATTTGTCGGTGTTCTTTACCTAATTACTTAACTATTTAAAAACTTACAACCGACTGTTCTAAGTTCTGTTCTAAGTACTAAGAGTTATATTTTGATCTCTAGACGATTTACCGCTTAGGTACTTTGCTGTGTAGACATTATTTTAGGCATTTTGCTTCGTAGACGAATTGAACGTTAGAAACTCTGATCAGGTTTGATTTTATTCGGAAATCAGTAAAAAATAGGATTAGGTATTGTATTTTGTACATAAAATTTGGTTTATAATAGGTTTTTTTACAAATGATACGTCAGCATTTGACCACTGGACGTGCACTCGACCAATGCGTCATAACATAAGTTACGGCGATTGGGACCCATATCTTAACAGGCTACACTCTAGCAACCTCAAAGCGCTCTTCATCCACATTATTTTGGTACCCTTTAATCACCTGTGAATTAAAGCACCCATGCACTCCAAAAATCATAAAAACAAAATGAGATGTGTTTTCAGTGAGATGTTTGACATATCACTGTGTATTTTGCTGATTAAGATTTTTGTATCTAGGTATATTCTATTTTCTACTAACCTATAATTGGCGCTCTGCTTCTTGTTTTGTTTCTATTATTTATATATAGTTGGTTTTCCAATATATTTAAAAATAAATACCATAAATATCGTTCCTGAACGCGCCCTCTAATAAGAAGACCAGCTCTAGTTTGTTCTAGAACTCTTGGCAACATAATTTCGTGGAACAGCTAACAAATACCAAGTAAAATATCCATCAGATAATGACGGAGAGTCAATTAGTAGCATCTGCCTTCAGCTAGTGGAGGCACTGTGCTCACGTTATTGTGCTCGCCTCATAAATTGACAAACTGTCTAACTAAGAGTCGGCACGAATAAGTTTCGCTTCCGGTCAGTGCGCGAAATATTGACCACACACGGTCAGATGTTGCTGGCGTAGACGCTGGATTTTATTCTGTTAATATCGAGCAGCGGTCCCGCGGTTTCACTCACGGTAAGTTCCTATCATGTGGGAATATCGGAATAAAAAGTAGCCTATGTTACTTCCAAATTCTTCAAACCAAATTTTCTTATAGTAGTTATTCGTTGATTAATCTGGAGTCAGAATAAACTTGTTGTATGGATGTAAATAAATTTTCAATTTTTTTAGGTTCAGTCATTTTAATGTACAGATACACCGTAGAGCTCAAAAACGGCGGTTATAAGAATGTTTTTAACACAAGCAAGAATCTAGACACTTGCTTTAATTGAAGTTTAAAGTCTTCTGACTCATCAATTTGTACATAGGTAACTAACAGACAGACAAAAACACAAACAAACAAACAGGTAGACAGACATGAATTTTATTAACGAATCAATAATCATAAATAGTTGCACTACTGTAATAGTTGAGCAATCTAGTTGAGTAGTGAGGAAGTTGCGCAAAATTTAGTCAAAAGTGTTGTCCAAATCGGATCAGTAAGTATAATAAGGTGAACTGATTTAACTTTCGGATTAGGCTATACCTAGTTATAGTTGCATATATAGTTCAAGCGTTTTTATACAAAATAGCAACCCGTATATTTCAGCTAGGGGTCCACAGTACTGTGATTTAGCATCTAACTTGGCCGGTGTCCTGCGAGGACCTACGGAACCCACTGTTGTTTGCTTAATGAACCATGAATTTCTATTTGTTTACCGTTCAAGTAATTAAGTAATAGGTGTGCTTGGACAAGCTAAGTTCTCTCTCTCATGTATGATTAACTAGCTGCGCCCTGAGGTTTAACCAAAATCACAATACTATGGAAAAATCAGGATAAAAAGTTGCCGAAGTGTTAATACAGGTTTTTAACTATAAACATACCGAGTTTCATTACAAACGGTTCATTAGTTTTTGTGTGAAGAAATAAAAAACAAATAAACAAATTTTTATTTAGGTATAATATTACTAGATGCGCACTGCGATTTTACTTTCGGGTGTCTCCTTAAAAATAATATTCATTTCCTACAAACACAGATTTTAAAATGATTACTACGAACTACGAACTTTTTATTCCAATAAAATTCAAATTTCCAAAAATTCCTCTTGCTCGTCTATGTCAAGGAACTCCCATGATCAGTATTTTTATCCAACGACGGCAAAAGGAAGGTTATGTTTTTGACCGCGATTTATGTTTGTATGTATGTATGTTTGTCTGTGCCCTCATAATTCTCATTTGTTTATAAACAAATAATAAAAATGTTGGATTCAAAAGAATCTAAGTTCAGATACATGACGTACAAGAAAATTGCATTATTATTATTTTGTATAAAACAGTCATGAATTTGAAGACAAATACGTTACAGATATACTTGTTGTACCTAAAAAGATACTCATACAATGAAGACAAAAAATGCCACTAATATTTGTTAGAGAAATGAGATGATAGAACCAATAGAACATTTACACAAATACAAACAATTAAGTATCATAATTAAGCACTCTTGTAGCAACAATAAGACGGTGATTCTTTAATCCTTTTTCGGTAATTACCTGTCGTTATCATTGCCCTACGTTAGAAAGAGACAACACTACTCTTATCATCCTTTTCTGCAGGTATAAAAACTAAAAATCCTGGAGCAAATCATCATTTACGATTCATAAGTCATAGTGTCAACACTGATTCACAAAATGGCAAAGACATTTCTTGACGCTGAAGCAATTCTGTCCATTAACGATCAATGGATGGAGCTGGAAGAGAAATGGGGAAATCCTGTCGATTTGGAAACGGAAGAAGACCAACCTCCAAGGAAATTGATGCCAGCCCTGAGTTCCTTGGATCTGCGGACAGCTACTTTTGACTCTTCGATCATGCTGATGAAAGTTCGTCGGAAGTTGGGAAGACAAATTTCCAACGCTTCCAACCTGGACTACAAGAAATTCATTCAAGACCTAGAGGAGAAACCGGCAAAAGACATTCCGAAGAAAGATTTCTTTTATATCAATGGAGAAATCATATCTGCTGTTTCTATCGAAGACATCTGCGACCAGATCGATGATATATTCAGATCTATTGACAAATTGAGTTCTGCTACAAGCACTATTCGAGAGAAGAAGAAAGTTTTACCTGAAGATCTACCAGAAGTGGTCAACTGTAGTATTTCTACTACAGATCTTTCTTTTGATGACACTGAAGTGGAGAAAACTGAAGTATCTGATGTAACTCAAGCTGAAGATATGGACAAGTTTATTGATGAAGCATTTGAACAGCTCTGTGATACTATAACCAGTTGTGACTTCAAGGAAACCAGTAAGACATCCGTTACTACCTTGGTGAAGAGGTTTACGCAATTGATGAAAAATCCGGTTGTGAATAGGAGTGTCCGAAGAAAGAAATGTTGTGACAAATTCCAAGAATTAGTCAAATTCTGGAATAGCAATGCCTTTAGTAACTAAGTTTATTTTGTTATAATATTTCATTTTGTATATAAAATTTGATTTAATTCATTGTTTTCATTGTATAGATTGTAAAATTTAATTTAATTAATTATGTTATTAACTTATGTAATTTAGGTCTAATTAATTTTAAATATTTATGTAAACTAATTTGAGCAGTAAGTATTTAATTAAATTCATTATTTACTATATTTTTCCTCTTTTATTTTTATCATGAGTTTTTTCTCACCAAGTCATTTAGGATTAGGTGGCACAGAATATCATTAAAAGTCCAAAATTGTGACCGGTAGTTAAATGCCTTGTAGGAATAGTAACATATGTACTTAAAAATTAGAAAAAATATATTAACGTTTTACACTAACCTATTAGAAAGATATGGTAACAGTCAGCAATTTCTTCCTAATAATCAGATAACAAAATTACTATTCAAAACGTTTTGGATACATTCCCCACAATTTCTCCTCTTTTATTTCAATGATTATCCCACTCATATTATTAATGATAAAGAATACTGTTTGTTTGTCACGTTTCCAAAGAATTTGATAGTGAAGACAAGGATTACCAGTCTTGGTGTCCACTTCATACTTTGCTATTAAAGTAAGGGTCTCTACGCAAAGTTTTCAAATGTCTAGGCCTCCATCCATAGCCCTGTAACATAGAATATTAAGAAACATCAAAATAACTTTAGTATTTACCAGTAATCGAACCTATAACTCATTCTATTCCGGTAACACCTCCAATAAAAGGCAAAACACCCAGAACGAGAGCATAGAACGCTCACACGAGCATTATAAATCGTGACGCTGGTATCACAGCTATAATTAGTGCAAACGATACCATTTTCAACAAGAGGCACCTTATTTATTCGAACGTTATGTTCGAGCATGCTGTAATACAGACATTATAGTTCATTTCATTTGCAAACTTATTGTGATTATGTATGTTATTAAGATTATTGAGAAGGGAGTTTAGATTATGTTTATTAATTTCAGAGTCTTGGCTGAAAAGGTAGATGGAATGTGTGATACAAGACATAAGAGAGATGGATGTGGATGATGAGATGCCTAAAGGTGAATGGAAGAAGAACATATACGGATGGGCAGGCAGAATATTAAGATCTCGGCTGCTATAATCGTTCAGATCTACAAAAGGTAGATAAAGTGTGTACTGTGCGAAATGTCGTCCGAACTGTATTTGTATTTAAATCAAGTGAACTCTCGGAAGAACGGCCCGGCAGCAAACTAATTATTTTGGATTTATTGTAAAAATTACCAAGTTATAATCGGAATCTAACATTTGTTTACAAATTCTGAATTCTAAGTGATAAAAATAAATAAATTTTAATGGTAATGATTTTAAACTCTATTAACGTACTTAGACTTTAGCACCATAAAAGTTATTTAAGATGTGCCAATAACTCTCGTTGTAGTCGGAAATAACTTAAAATTAACTTAAATAGGATTTATTGTATTAATAATATAAATAACTATTGACCACAACTCAAACCCATAAAATAACCCAACTTTATAACTTTAATAAACGCAAATATACTAGCACCTTAATCTTATTATTTATTGTTTGAGTTAAATCGTCCGAGGCAATTAAACGCATCCAGGGCCAGTCGTGTATCACAAGCGTAATCCGGGGGACAGAATCATAATAACAAAAAACAATAAAAATAACGAATTACCCCGTGAACTGGCCTCGTATCGGGCTGAGGATACTAGGAATATAAAAAACTATGGAGTTGTTCTAGTTGGACTAAAAGTTTAGCATCTAGCGGTTGTAGCGGTTGTAAACACAGCAACCTCTACCCTCAAAATAGTGTCTGAGGGTAGAAGGTGCCCAAAGTTGCTCAATGCACAAATTTTGAGATGATAAGCGATATGTTGCTAACAGATAAGCTGCTGTGGTACAGCAATCTAGGTATTAATATCTACCAATAAATCACTTTTACAAAGGACACTAGTTCCTATGAGTTTATGAAAATACTTGGACGTTATACAAAATAACTTTGTTGAGGCCAAATTAGAATTGTTTTAATAGTACATTACGATATAAGTGTGGTAAATTGATCTTTGCATAGAGGCGGTTTATGACGCGCGAGCGGCAGCGAGCGTTTTATAGAAGCCAAGATGCAAATATCAATTCCACACGTATATCGTACGACGTTTTTTATCACAGTTGCGAATAAAAGAAAAGACTTGAAAAGAAAACAAAATAATAATTAACAAAATATTTGTGATAACTCTATGTTTTCATTTTTTTAAGGCAATATTTTTTTGTTAATTATGCTCCGGAAAGGCCAGGCTAAAGACTTTTAACCTATACATCCTCGTGTGACATACATTATTTTTTAGGGTATTTCTATTTGTTTGTGCGTCGGGGGTTAAGAACAAAATACAATGGTACGGAAAAACAATATATTTAGGTAAAGAAAAAACAAAAAATAAACAACTCAATTATTAATCGTTTTTTTATTATTATTAATTATGGCTTCGCACGGCTTGTGCATTTAGCCAGTGTCAAGTTATATTTTGCATCAAACTATGACCCGATTATTCATAAATCGGGCCTAAAGCGTTTCAAAAAAGTCAAAGTCGTCATAGTCCGTCAAGTCAGGGGCTATAGTAAAGCGGTGGCAAGTTTACCATAACCTTAATAGGAGATTTGGAGGCAACGAGAAAACTTCATGTTTGACACTGATTTTTACTTTCACTACACTTGTGCACTTTCACAGAACTAAATTGAATAACATTCCACCAGAATTATACAATTTAACTCGGGTTACAACTAAGTTTCATGAAAATAAAACTGCAGCACGACATGTTGTTAACTCGTTCCCGCCAAAACTCCTTTTAATCGTTTTATAAGTCATTATCACGTAAAATTTTCGTTCGTAAACCAACTTTAGGACAACCATTTTTGCTAGCTAAAAACTCTTTGGTACCTACCTTTTCGGGATAACTTTACAGCACTAGTTAACAAATCTAAAACGCACGCGTGCATAATATGTTGGATTATGAGCCTAAAAGCCGTTGAATAAGATCCACTTTATGAGCAACTGTGATAAAAAATAATTTTTGTTTTAAACATTTTTAGATCCCCGATGATGACAAAGCATAATGCAAGTATGAAATTGGAAATGAAATAGATTTCTAATACTTTCTATTTTAAAATGCGTAAAACTGCATTCGATATTTATTTCCTTTAAGTATTTAAAAAATAATGGAGTGATCAAATAGTTTACCAATTATCAACTTTTATAAATTATGGTGTAATTTTTTTAGTGAAAAGATCAACTCCGCTCTGAAACCACACTCCTATTCTAAATCCACATTCTGTTTGTGCTCATTCTTAATATGGGGCAAAACTGTTGGAAGAACAACAGTTTTTGTTGTATATTTTATGTGGTGTGACGCCATAACTCAGTCGCTGTGACACGACGAACTGAGCCGGCATGATATAAGTACTGAACATAGAAGTACACTCTAACATTATTTATAACACGCAGTTATTGTTATTTATTCACGTATTTTATTGGTTTATTCCTTTACGGGTTGTTGGATTCGAGTGCGCTTATTATGTGGGCGGACGTTTTTCCTCGATTGTTCTTGGAAATAGGCTTTTTTGTCTATTTACCCGACTGTGGCGGAGCCAAAAGGGAGGGTTATGTTCCTGGGCCGTATGCACCTATAGGATATGTATGTGCATCTGTTGCCGCGTATCTTCTAATCTATATTATATTTACGAACTAGCTGCGCCCCGCGGTTTCACCCGCGTTTGTCCCGATCCCGTGGGAATATCGGTTATTCGATTTTTTCTCGCCTTTTAAACCTTCCCTGGACCTCCACGAACATTTCAAGACTGAGATAAGATAAATCCGTTCAGCCGTTCTCGAGTTTTAGTGAGACTAACGAACAGCAATTCATTTTTATATATATACTAGCTGCGCCCCGCGGTTTCACCCGCGTAAGTCCCGATCCCGTGGGATCGATTTTTTCTCACCTTTTAAACCTTCCCTAGACCTCCACGAATAATTCAAGACCAAGATAAGATAAATCCGTTCAGCCGTTCTCGAGTTTTAGCGAGACTAACGAACAGCAATTGATTTTTATATATAAGATAAGATAAGGTATCGATAGAAGCATCTTGATCGTCCGCTAGTTAAAGGCTATGTGACGTCACAAGAAATTCAATATTTAAATACAGTTAATATTACGAGTTCAAGATGCGTAAACCTTAAAATACTTTACAAGAAATGTTAGTGATCCGTTTAATAAGTAGTTGAGCGACGAGTCGCTCGGAGATCGGGTAGTCTGCCACTAGCCCAATTAAATTACTTTAAAATAAAGAAATTAAATTATGTTAAATTGTAGATTATATTTAACTAGTATTTAGCTAATTACAAGCAAGCCGCCCTTAATCAAACATTAGTTAAATTAAACTAATCAATAGCACAATATGAATCAGGACAGTTTGTTAAAAAGTAATTTCATCGATTTATTGATGCAGAACGTAATACTTCGACATTATCGTAAATTAATTAGGGAGAAAATAATGTGGCCCATTACTGCGGCCGTGTCATCGCTACCCGTCTACAGAGTGTTCGCATTTATCATTAAAACTTGAAATAGGTGTTTAATTATAACTTTGAATGATTACGTTGCTTTATTTTTACTCGACAAGAATCTTTAGAATGGGAATAGAAGGAGTTTCTAAGAAATTCTTACGGAAAGGTGGTCCTTTCCGTAAGAATTCATTCAAGAACAAATCTTCAAATTGTTGGGTCTATGAAATGGTGACTTTTAACAATGTTGAGCTGCAATTGACGATACCAAAACTTGTGCTTATAAAATCTCCTGTTTTCAAGTACTTCATTAGTTCTTATCGTGCGACAATAAACCTACTTGTTTAAAAAGATTAACATTGAAACGAAAAGAAGAAGAAAAATATAAAAACAGATTGGTGTAAATGAACGAGGCCATAAACTAATAGACAGAAATCAGCGTATTTTAATCACCATTTTGTCGATCTGTAAACTAGATAAAAATGACATTACAAGGTGTCAATAAACCTTTGAACTTTCACCCTTCAAACGTCCTAAAAGTTTCCCACAAACAATAAAACAACACCCTATACTCTATCTCTGCAAAAATATCGTCGCTTGGGCGTGGTGATCACATTGATTGCTATTATTTCGACTCATTAAATCAAAGCAACGACAAACGCGCTCTCATTATGGCGGACGAACCATTATACTGTGGAATTTCAGACGGGGTACTGTGTAAAAGAGGACTACAAAACGGAACATCGGAAAACTCATATTCGAGAAAACTTCACTACGACACTATCGAACTCCGATACGACTTAATTTCGATAATACTTTAGTTCGCTTGCACAATAAAAAATAATTAGGCATTATTATTACCCATCGTCAAAGAGGCAAACACCTGTAATAAAATGAAATCGTCCTTATAGTTATTGGTTTTTTTTAAATATTGTATTACCCATTATGTATTAATAGCTAAATTTTGTTTGGTAGGTCTAAGCACAATCTCAAGCACACCGAAGTAACTTAATTCCAATACTTCAATACTTTGCGTTTTCGACATGATTTACTAGGAAACGATATGCATTCTCTTCAATAAACACAAGAGAAAAATTTGAACAAGTACTTTCATTTTTACGGATAACCCGATCTCCAGAGCGTGTCTGACCAACGAAGAGATCATTACTCACGCAATCCTGGACTGCGAGAGCCTGGCTGCATACCAAGCTGACATACTTGACAACCCAACAATTACTACGACAGGTTGGATTCCAGGTAGATTCTGCGCTTCTGGTCAGAGCTGGGTTGGCTGGAGTAGCAGTTGACGATCACGCACAATGAGCAGAATGATTGTCTACGTGCGGAAAGATTCTAACGTAACCCAACCAAAATTAGCGATTACTTCGCAAAGCAATAGCTACCAACTGCTAGTTCCGTGGTACGCTAACATTTTGCTATGAATTTAATCAGTTGCCGGCAACTCCGTTGTTTAAATTTGATTTATGACGTAATGTTCGCTAGTTTTTGAACTGATTGCATTTAGTTTTATGATGGCTTCGGTTTATTTTGGTGATAATTTCGATTTGATCGTGCAAGTAATGCCCTTTGTCGTGGTTTTAATACAGGTATTATTGGGTTTTATGTGTTTTTACGATTATAACTGTAAGTATTCGTACAAAACAAGCTATTGAAAATGTCAGTAGGTAAGTACTTACTTTTATCAAAATTTAAAAAATGTGAGCATAGCAATAAATTCGTTTTACTATGACTTGAACGCCAATGTATTGTAGGACTAAATATATAGGAATATATTATTTGAAATGAAAATTATATAGTTTATTTATATATGTTTTACCAAAAAAGTCAAATCGTTGAAACTAGCAATAGGTAGGTAAATCATAAATATCAGTAAAAATCATATGAATACATTTTGGCCTATTTCATATTGAATTTCAAACTACTAAAGTAAGTAGAAAGCTGGTCAAAAGATACATCCTGGATCTGGCCAATGGATCTTCTGAAAATGATCCTTCTAGATGCAAAGTTTACAAAATAATAATTTCTAACATGGTGATTTTTACGAAAAACCGAAATAAAATGACGAATTAGTCGGGCCGTTACTTCGACATCAATTGAGTTTTTAATAGTAATGTATGCGTTATAAAAATCATAACAAATGATAAGTTACACGCCACTCACTAAATTAAGGTGCAATAAAATAATGATGCGTGTGGACGTGGCTGCGCTACATATGCGCTACGTATCACTAATACGCAAATTATAAACACGTCCACTTGCCTCTAATAATTGTACTACTAATGTAAAAGTTTGTTTGTTTGTTACCTCTTCATGATCAAACTGCTTGACTGATTGTTATAAAAATTTATACGAAGGTAGAAATATTGGGATTAAAAGTAGCCTATATGTTGATCCAGGCCTCCAGCTATCTACATACCGAATTTCATTGCAATCGGTTAAGTGGTTTTAGCGTGAAGGAGTAACACACATACACACACACACGCGCACACACAAACCTTCACATTTATAATATTAGTAGGATGATATTCTTACAGGACCAAGACTTTTGCGGATCAAATGACGGAGCACAGCTCGTATTATTTGTGTGTAATTTTGTAGGTTGGTCACGTTGATTTTTTAAAGTATATAAATGTGACCGTTTGACCACTATCTTGCACGATGGTAAGTGACGATGCGGTCTAAGATGTAGCACGATTTCCTAGAAGATGCCTGCTCACTCGTAATTTGAAGACGTCCAAATAAACGGAGAACGCAAGTAAACTGCTGGATAATTTTGAATTAAATATAGAATATAAATAAAAACGGAAATAATATTGTCATAGGCTGTTTTACGCAATCAGGGTTAAAACCGCGAGGCACAGCTAGTACGCACATAAAGCCGTCTGCAGTCTGCCGCTCGCCTCTACCGATTAGAACAAATTTATATGACGCCATATTTTGAATGGCTTATAGTTACGATAGCAATTGTTGAATGGTAATGAGTCCGCCTGTTTGAATGGAAAATTTTATGGTACCTAAATGAGTGGGTTAAGTTGTTTATTGTTTTCGGGACGGGGTTTTAGTTAAGGGCGTTGTAAATAAGGTTTCTATGCTTATAACATACATACCACTTTAAGTAACTAAGTAAAACGTAGGAAAGCATTAAGGCGGATTAAGTAAGTGTACTTAGATCATTATATTTTGGTTTCTGAGGAAAGAAAAATAAACACTCTTAACAAAATCTTGCTAGAGAATAAACACGTTGAAAAATAAAAATAAAATGAAATAAAATACTCGAATAAATATTATGTTAAATTTCATTTCAAACAGCTCTTGCTGGAGGTTAGTTAGTATATGTCATAATATGTATATAGGTAACGAAAATTCAGAGACAAAAGCATTCGATTTATACGCAAAATGGTCGGCGACCGTATAATTCTGGTTCAAATTAGAATCTCTGGTCGGTGATTATTTATCAGTGCAGTCAATAATATCGCGCGCATTGGTGATAATGACCATACTAAATATGATTTAGTGATAATAATCACCGAAAGGATGCGCTCGCGTGTCGAATTACGCGTGATTAATGTACGCACCGTAATTGTGCGTATGGGTTATCTAATGTAAGGAGATAATAGATACTGAAAACGACAAAGGAAAATTGTAAAAAGCAAAATCAAAAAAAAGAATTTAAATAATTTACGAATGAAAAATATTGATATATCAGAAATAAAACTACGTTGTATCATTATTAAAATAAAAAAAATTAAAACAAAAACTGCTTTAACACTGAAGAAAAAAACTAAATTAAATAATAAACTAAAAAAAGTCGAAGCAAAAGTCTTTGAATCATAAATTGTATCTCTCTCATAAAACCTACCTATATAGAATTAAAGAGTTTTCGATAGATACTTATTAGCCTATAATTGTATTAAATTTATAATAGGCAAAAAATTAAAAACAAATGTCTAGGTTTAACAATATTTTCCATTAATCATTTCAAGCACCGACAAAACCTACAATCATATTAAATTATTGTAATTACAATACATTTCACAATTAAAACCTACCTAAGATTAACATAACCCATTGATTACAATTGTACACAAATCCAGAACACTAAATCTGCATACAGGATGGTGTACTACATGCAGAATGTTCACAATATACAGGGTGGTACGCACGCCGCGCCGCCCGCCCGCCCGTACCAAGTAATAGGTGCAGCTCAGATATTGCCAATGCACGGGTGCGCAGATTTAAGATGGCGGACGTCGACTTTTTTTTTTTTTTTTTTTTTTTTTTATTATGGCTTCGCACGTGTGCATTTAGCCAGTGTCAAGTTATATTTTGCATCAAATTATGACCCGATTTTTCATAAATCGGGCCTAGTGTTTCAATACAGTCAAAGTCGTCATAGTCCGTCAAGTCAGGGGTTATAGTAAAGCGGTGGCAAGTTTACCATAACCTTAATAGGAGATTTGGAGGCAACGTGAAAACTGCATGTTTGACACTGATTTTTACTTTCACTACACTTGTGTACTTTCACAGAACTAAATTGAATAACATTCCACCAGAATTATACAATTCAACTCGGGTTACATCTAAGTTTCATGAAAATAAAACTGCAGCACGACATGTTGTTAACTCGTTCCCGCCAAAACTCGGACGTCGACTTGCCTTGTTTTAATTGGTCAACCAGTTCGGAATTTTATAGAGATGTTATTTTGTTTTATATATTTTTTTAATTTCATTTTATTAACCAAGATTCTAAAGTAGGTACTACTACACATAACTTGGACTGATTAAATAGATATAGTTCCTTAATATGGGTGTGGTAATATTTTATTGTAAGTTTTAATTCTGTATAATATTTTAAGGTTTAAGTAATTAATATTTTAAGGTGATTTTAAGGTTTATTTGCCTAATATGTTTAAAATAAAAAGTTAGGTATCATATTAATGCAATAAACTTTACAACCCTAAAAGGTAGGACTAGCAATATCTGTTACAAATTATTAAATAGTTAAATTTATGACGTCACATCCATTATTTCGTTTTTGCAAGTGATACGTTTAAACGATTTTTTTCTTTTTATTTATTATTTTAGTGTAGAATATTTAGACAGTAACTTTGCGACAAGATGCTTTCAAAGTTGCAACAAGTGGTCCAAAGAAAAAAATTATTTTGGGAGGCTTCTAAAAAGTAGAGTCTGAAATTGCTATTAGAATAACCCTAAAGTCCTATTTGGGTCCAAAACATTCTACCAATAGCATTTTTAGAACTCTACATTGAGTCTGCAATTATGTATGCTTTATTGTACTTTAAAACGGTGCTATCATCTCTATATGAATAATGTCCGATGGGCCAGCCACAGCCGACCACACGGAGGGAGTTACGGCGCGCTGCTGCGTTCCCAGTCCGAGTCGAAGCGCTAGCCGAGGCCCGTCCGTATTGCCTCGCACTTTATTGCCAGATATTCAACGATACTGCTTGACAACACTGCGGACAACTGCGGACACGGTTTTCAGGCCCTGTCGATTGTCATGCATACACATAATATACGAATAATAGAATTTTGATGAATTTCCGGTACTTAAAGAGATAGAGGATAACTTGGATAAGAAAATGGGATACTTTTATGCGATTCCGACTTGCTGGGGTTAAACTGCGTGGTGCAGCTAGTTTTTTATATCTAAAGAATAACTTGTACTTGTATACGGACTGTTTTCCGTAACTAGAACTTCTGTTTAGTATAGTAGTCTTTCCTAGCACCATTACTACCTTCTCAGCTTAGTCGACCGTGTCCAAAAGAAATAACTCATCAATACATCTGGAGCCAATTAAGTTTCGGGTTTCATTAAGTTTTGTTCCTTCACCGTAGGAGCAATGTCAATTGTCGCAAATAAATTTTCGTAAGAAAAATCCATTGGTGCACGGCCGGCTGGGATTCAGATCCACGACCTTCGAAATGGGGGTCGAGGTATCTACCACTAGGCCATCATTGATCTATTAAAAGAAAAACATAATCGCGTAGCGACTACTGCGTATACCTCAACCCAAAATAAAAGATAGTTGTCAGGGACATTATCCCCAAAAACTGGCAACATTTGGACATTTTAAACGTCACTGAAGCGCTTTATCAACGAAATAAACCCAACAAAAATCAAATAGCATTTATCAATTAAATAAATCCATGTAACAACCAGGATAATAAAATTGAACTAAATATAAAGCAATGACCGCTGCGACCGCGTCGTTTCTAATTACGTGCAATTATCGCGACCGGGTCGGACCCGGACCGGACCGCGACCGATGCAGTTTTAATACGGTCCGGTTTGTTACGGTCGGTGTGTACGGTGCCTAATGAGTGTAACTGATCGCTTTTTGATAATGTTATTGATATTGCTAGGTGTGGGTCGAATATGGTAATGGTTCGATGTGTTTTTTTTAAATTTAAATATGTCATTTGATTCGAATGAATGTAATGAGTATGAAATTATAAAAAAAGTTTGTTTTTCCCTTCGAAATTTTTTTTGTCAATGACTTTATTGTAAAAAATTGAGAAAATAGTGTATTCATATAAATAAAGACTGTGCCAAAATATTACCATTTCCATGCAGTTTTACTTTATGCGATTGCACTGAAATCAAATCGAAAAAAAAAACAAAATCGTAAGGCTTTTTCACTTTCACTCTAAAAATCAATATTCTTATAGTCATATTTTATTAAAAATAGAATAAATAATGTTTTTAAAAATATAAGGTACACTAATTGTAGCCGTCGTTTTATGAAGTCGGTTTGAAAATGTTTACATAGACTAGACAACTTCTATGACAACTATCATGTGCATAAAATATAGGGAAATAATGTAGTTTAGAAATGTAATAGACAGTTGTTACAAAATCTTTTCAAATGCGACGCTACTGTAAAGAGAATTTGTGTTTTTAGTGTAGTACTAAAATTTATCTCTGGTTTTGAAATAGACTATATTTTCTGTCACAAAATGACAAATAAAAACAAACCGATAAAAATTACGCGATAAATCTTCCGAATGAACGCGACAGATTTTTGAAAAAAGAACTCACGACTGACAAGCGCCTGTCCAGATAGTGACGCGGACAACTGAACATACACCAACTTTTAAACTACGTCCATAAACTACCTTATTACTTCGAACTAAGGTTCAATTTATACTGATTCAGTTCTAAGATAAATTTGTTTTCAAATCTGTTGTGATTGTATTCCAATTTAAAATTTAAAAATGGAACGATAAAGTCTTAAATCAAATGAAATCACGTCACATATGATTGTCACTAGCTTTTCTTTCCATTAGAATATTTTAAACTTAGTTTTTATTACAATAGAGTTCATTTTAGTTAAGTTTACGCGTAGAGCTGTCAAGTTATAGTGTGACAGTTGGACATCGCTTTCGGAGGACATTTTGTCAGTTAAAATAACTCTTTAGTAACATTGTTTTTAAATGTTTTAAATATTTTTTTACAGGAGTTTATGGGTATCTCGAGAGAAAAACACGGGACACATATATATGATCAGTGTGTCTGTCTGTAAATAAGCTTTTTCTCAGAAAGGAGTATAAAGAAAGTGAGTTTCCTATATCAAGTTTCTAAATCAACGTGACCAGAAGGTATACGTACTCGTAACATTTCGATTATCACGTAATTTTAAAAACTTTATTGTTTTTTTTCTAACCTTGACAACCCTTGTATATCAATGCACTGCTTAAACCAATGCCAATGGATTGAACGCTTACAAAGGCATCCGTTAAGAAGGGATTTTGGAAAATTCAACCCCTTAGCAGACGAAGTCGCAAGTTTCTCGTTTTTAACACTTAGACTATGAAAAAGGAGGGGTTCCATTTGGTTATAATTATTTATATTTTTTAACCGATTTAGAAAAATATGTTTTATAAAAAAATATTTGTAAATCGAAATTAGTGGAAAAAATATGTCATCCAAGTAAAAGATGGATTTTGATTATGAGTTAATTTGATTTTGTTGGAAGCATTCCATTCCATTAATATTGGACCTTCTTTAAGTCGGATTTCTTTTTTTGTAGTTTGTCTAGTATTTTCAAGTTTTCCTGTTTAGCCCAGGAACGAGATGGAAGGTTGTGTAGGAGACCGTTGCCCAACCGTAAAGGAAAATCATCCTACTATCCTACTAATATTATAAATGTGAAAGTTTTTGTGTGTGTGTGTGTGTGAATGTTTGTTACTCCTTCACGCTAAGACTACTCGACCGATTGCAATGAAATTCGGTATGTAGATTGCTGGAGGTCTAGATTAACATATAGGCATATATACATATACTTTTATCCCGATATTTCCACGGGATCGGGACTTATACGGGTGAAACCGCGGGGCGTAGCTATAACTAATAAAAATCTATTTTATACGAGACAAAAGAGTCATCGAAACAATTGACAGTCGACAGTTTAACATTTAAATCCTACATTAAACAGTGTCAAGTGTTTATATCCGCAAAATTTTGCGCCATTTTGCGCCATTTTCGGGCGTACCGTGCATATGTGGGTAATTATCGTAAACATACTACGACTGGATACTTTATGGATTTTTAATTCCAATGCACTATCGACGTGTCGCGATAAAGGAGAGTTTACATTGAAATTGAATTTGTTTTTGTGTCATTAATATATATTTAAAAAATAATAATAATATTTGTTTTGTGTACTTGACATTTCTGGAAATATTTCTCAAGGAAATGGAAAAATGCATCTATAAAATTTTACACCGCTGCGAGATTTGAAGTCGCCACCGCTTATCACTACGGATGGTGCAAAATTCAGGAAATGCATTAAAAATTGTCTAAACTTAAACCCCCTTATTCCAAAACGAGGTGTAAGAATAGTTCAAGATGTAGATTTAGACACAGATTTACTCGTGAACTATAGTCTAAACACTATCCCTATAAATTATATAGGGAACTATAAATAAATAAATATTGCAGGACAGTCCACACATCTTCATCTAGCCCCAAGCTAAGTAATTAGACTTGTGTTTGTGTTACGGATATACTACTTATAATATACTTTTCTTTTGTAAATATATACTTATAATACATAGAAACAACCAGACCACAGACAAATATCTAAGCATAAATACATGTCTGAGGCGGGAATCGAACCCGCAACCCTGTGTTTGGCAGCCGGCATGGTGACTATTGTGCCATCTGGGTCGTCGTATACGTCGACTATAGTCTAAACACTATCTATAAAGATTATATAGGTGTAGTGTTTAGACTATAGTTAACGAGTATATCTGTATCTAAATCTAAGGTTTAAATTCACATCTCGGACTATCCTTAAATCTCGTTTTGGAATAAGAACGAAATAGTTTACGTATGTGAATTAACCTTAACCCTGCCAGTGCGGGTGGATTCGACAATCTCTCTTCAATAAACCTACATTATCTCAATTGTTACCTATTGTTTATAATATTAGCTTCTGTTGTGAGGATTTTCATTGACATACTGTTTTAATGCATTTGATATGTGACGCCGATTCATGGCGGGTTCGATTCCCGCCGTTAAAAACAAATATTTATATTCAATATTTGTTTTTGGTCTGGATGTTTTAATATGTATATTGTATACCTTTTACGTATATATATTTACAAAAAAAGTTTAATATATTGTATTCTATTCGCTGTCTGGCCACCATAACCTAGTTGCTTAGCTTGGGGTTAGATGGCGGTGTGTGAAATGTCGTACAATATTTATTTATTATTAATAAATTGCAGACACATGCACTAAGCGTTTTGCTTTGTCATTCCTTATTCGTACAGCAAGGGAATGGAATCAATTGCCTGCATCTGTTTTTTCTGACATGTAAAAATTGAGTCTTCAAATCACGAGTCTTAAGTATTTTCTAGGAAAGCGTTTTACATAGGCCGAATCGTCACCTACCATCATTACCCTACTCTCGCTCTCGCATTACCTTACCTTGCTCTCGCTGAAGCTTGTAAATCAAACATATAGTGTCCTATTATTTATTTGTACGTATAGTTAAGTGTATATTTATGTGTATATATATATATATTTATGTATGTATAGGTGCGTATTTATTTTTACTGATTTTATTATTATTATTTAGAATATTTTATCTTCTATGTATATTAATATTTATTTTATTTTCCTCCTTATATTCCTATTACGTTATGTACAACCCACCCATCCCCTTCTTTAATTCTTGTCCATCCAAAGGTTGCCTGAAAGAGATCGCTTTTAGCGATAAGGCCGCCCATTGTGCCATATTGTTAGGTTTAATTTTGTTTTTGTAACAGGAGTTTATGTTAGAATTAAGGTTTAATGTGGTACAATAAAGAGTTTATTTATCTATCTATCAAGCAGGTATAAGGTTAACTTGTTTTTGGATGACCTATGAATTGTAAAAAAAAAAGAAAGAGACAAAAGTAAGACTTATTTTTTCCTCATTCCTGCCAAAATTCATATAAAATTATAGACTGATTTACAAAAATGTTATTGGGACAGTTGTGTTACCCGCCATTTATTTCTTAATAGCCCCCATCTACCCAGTGTATCTAATCTACATACACACACGCAAAGTGTTGTCCGTTAATACAAACAACTGAACAAAACTGAAACATCCAAACAACCAACATTCATTCTAAACAAAAAATAAGTCTACGCGACACTTACATAATTCGTAGCACATGACTCGTACTCGTAGCATCCGTAGCCGTTCGTAGCAGTTCGTAGCAACTGTAGAAACAGTTCTCATTATACTGAATCCAACAACGAAAATCGTAAAATTTAATTTGTTTACTTTATGATAATAAGAAAAGAGGACAAATTAGTAATAATAAGAGACAAAGAATGCTCAGAGTTTTGCTACTAAGTTCAAATCAAGCCAGCATACACATTAAATGTAATAGCTTAAATATTGCCTTGCTTTGCGCCTTGAGATGAACGCGTTTACTTTATGTGGATATTACCTTTTTAATTCTCTTTTAGGATGAAAATTTCTTTTTCGATTAGATTATTATAATGTGAGCCATGCTGAGAATTGTAATTGGGTGGTAGTGTGAGGTTTATCTTATTGACCGAGCGAGAAAAGCGTCTTCAACTGCTTCAAGACTGACAAAATTGGATTTACTTGTTCATTATGTTAGTATGTTTGTTGGTATTATATTTTATTTATTTATTTTTATGTTATTTAGGTATTTATTATTAAAATCATTTCCTGAAAATCCACTGCGTTAGGGATTGCTCGAGCCTTCAATACAAGATGACATTGTCAAGTGTGGCGGACACGCATTGCTGTGTGTCAGCACATTTCGTCATACTCTATAGGGATCGCAGAAATACGTGTCTTTATCATATCTTATGAATAACACGTGTATACGAGATAGTTTGTATATGAGATGCGCTACCTACTGTTACCCTTTCCTATCTAGATATTTGTGTAGTATATATAAGCTATAATCTGTTATACGGAGTCAGGTTATTACTAGGAGAATAAATCCTACCGTCAAAATGGACGACTAGTTTCATTACTCTATCTGGGCACCCCACATTAAGCAACAGCTGAATAAGCGGTAGGCATCGATAACATCACACTAAAAGTACGATGTAGTGTGACAGTTTACATTATATTCTGGAAATTATATTTTTGCATGTGGACCGAAGAACAAGTACCTAAATGCTTCAAGATCTCTTACAAATGTGTATTGTATTAAAGCAAAAACGATCGGTTTGATTGCAATTGACATCGTGGCATATCACTTCTATCGACGACCCAGTTGCCACAGTGGTCACCATGCCGGACTGCCAAACACAGGGTTGTGGGTTCGATTCCTGCCTCGGAAAAGTATTTATGCTTATATATTTAAGTATATATTTACAAAAGAAAAGTATATAAGTAGTATATTCCTTGTCAAGCACCCATAACACAAGTTTAGTGACTTAGCTTGGGGCTAATGTCAAAGTCAAAGTCAAAATTCTTTATTTCCTTTGGATACTTAATACCTAGGTACAAGATCACTTTGCGACGTCTTAAAAACTAAGTTAGGATGTGTGCCTTCGGAACGCGCTCACCAATGAGAAGAAGGCACAAGAAACTCATGGGGTTTTTTAAAAATAGATGGCGATGTGTGGAATTTCCTGCAATATTTATCGGTATTCCTCTATTTTAAGACCGATATGGATGAAAATTGTTACCTCTAAGTAAATATGTATTGTC
Source organism: Idaea straminata (assembly GCA_951213275.1). NCBI lineage: Eukaryota > Metazoa > Arthropoda > Insecta > Lepidoptera > Geometridae > Idaea > Idaea straminata. The sequence continues at coordinate 14,718,689 of OX577849.1, forward strand.
TTATCCTGTATAATCCAACGTGTAGGTACGACCGCGCAGCATACCAACAAATTCCCGGCTCATTTGTTTTTTATTCATCCACCACCGGGCCTCTGTAATCGAAAGTATAAATTCAGTCCACAGTAAGTACGGGCTGGCTGGGAGGCTCCGAGGCTCCGGCTTCGTACTTCGCAGCCGATAACGCGCCCCTTGTTAGCGCTCTAATAAGATATATAAACTTAAATTATATTTAGCTTTTTGATATTTCAAAGTTTGTAGTTGTAGCGCTTTAGAGTTTTATTAAGGTCTATCTTAAGATGTTTTTATTAAGATTTTAAGATGTATGTATTTATGTTTGTAGTTGGGGTGCTTTAGAGCTTTAATAAGGTATGTCTTGAGATGTTTTTAAGTTTGAGGTTGGGATGCTTTAGAGCTTTATTACGGTCTATCTGAAGATGTTTTTAAGATTGTATTATATTTGGGATGCTTTAGAGAAAGTCTAGGGGACAAGGGTAAAATTATGGATTTTTGGAAAAAATAGTATTTTACTACTTTGTTGAAAACGACTTTACCCCAAAAATTTACTCCTTATTAAAAATTCAGGCCCAATCAAAAAGTACCCGAAACTATTAAATTTAAAATTCAAAGTCGTAATTTTATTTATGTAAAAAATGCAGACGTCGGAAAGGCTCGAGTGTACGTTAAAGGAAAGCCTCTTAAACCGGAAGAAAGTTAAAAAATAATTAATGCTTTCGTAAATATTCATACCTTGAACAGAGTTTAGAGTTAACTCTTCACCGTGAAATGTACGGGTAGGTATTGTGTACGGCATTTTAGTTTCAATTCTCATCATATCAGCCACAGGACATCCACTGCTGAACGTAAGGAAAGACTTTCAGAGCGATCGGTCGCATGCTCTCAGCGTCGAACGACTTCCCGTGACCTTAATTAAGTCGTCCGTCCATCTATCTATATCGATATTAATATTATAAAGAGGAAAGCCTGTTTTTGTTTATATCGAATAGGCTCCGAAACCACTACACCGATTTTGATGGTAATTGATATGAGGATACATGGATTTATACATACTTAGTTAGTATTCCGATATTCCCACGAAATCGGGAGTTACGCGGGTAAAACAGCGGAGCACTATCCTAGTTTTTTACATTTTAATTGTAGTTTCAAATGGTTTTTCAATAGACTTAACCTACACAGTATGATATTGAGATACTTTATTTTTCAATTTCGAATGTTGCTAAACTAAAATAATGACCTGGTAGTTGTTGTTTTCTTTGGTGTAATAAAAAAGGGCTTGGAACCCACTTATCTGGTTTCAAACAACCTAAGAAAAATTAAGTAAATTTTCTTCATACCTAACCGTATACCACCCCGTATGTTTCCAAAGTGAAGGGTTCGTCGAAACGACTCCGATTTAATTTAAGTCCGGCTCCGTTATCGTCAGAACCCCATTGTTTTTCTTTCTTGAAATTTTACGGTCAATTTGACGTGATTCCCTTTTTTTACGATTAATTTGAATTTAATTAGTTTAGAGCATTGTTTTAGTTCGATGGATTTTCGAGCGTCATTCTGTGAAATTAGTAAGGTAAGGGAAGGAGTATTCAGTTTAAAGTATTAGGTATTTTATAGGTTATTTATGTTTTCACTGAGAATATTTTTATTTGTAAAAGTTAAAGTCAAAATTGTTTATTCATATAGAATGATTTATGCGAGATCAGATTGAAACGTCTTACTAATTAAGAAACTAAAAATAACTTAATCTTTTTATCATCCTAAGTCAGAATAAGTATTTACAGGTTTTGAAACGAAGAACCAGCACTAGGCATTTCTGCAAACATTTTAAAGGAAAATGCATCGCCAAAATTTCACACTGCGGCGATACTCGAATTCGCGACCGTGGCGTAGTGATTATCGCACCCGTTAAGTGAGAGGTGTTGGTGTAAAAATGACTCTGATAGCTAAGTGTGTGTGTGTGGTTTTAAAACTCATTCAATATTCCTTATTACATACTCAAATTCGTTTGATAAAGAGTCTAAAGCGATGTGCCTCGAGAAGTCTCACCTACTCTGATCAAAATAGCATAAGTATTTAAATTTAAAACACATTACATAAAAAAAAAGTGCCAAGTGCGAGTCGGAATTGCGCACACAGGGTTCCTTACCATGTTGTTTTTTTATATTACTTTTTTTCCCCACTTATTTTTTTCTGTGTTAGTATTTATTGTTATAGCGGCAACAGAAACACCTACATAATCTGTGAAAATTTCAACTGTGTACCTAGCTACCACGGTAGGTGAGATACAGCCAGGTGACAGACAGACAGACAGTGAAATATTAGTAATAGAATCCCGTTTCTACCTTTTGAGTACGGAACACTAAAAATGAGATTTGACTGATTTATTAAATACAATCAATAACTTTGTATCCAGAAAAAGTGATTATAATTTATGAGAACTTTCTAAATAATTAAGTAGGTAGGTAATAGATATTAGAACACCGATCTACTGTTGTTGTATTAAGTGTCATTTATTGCCACTTCCGCTTAAGTGGTTTTATGATACTAACTAGCTGCGCCCCGCGGTTTCACCCGCGTAAGTCCCGATCCCGTGGGAACGATTTTTTCTCACCTTTTAAACCTTCCCTGGACCTCCACGAATAATTCAAGACCAAGATAAGATAAATCCGTTCAGCCGTTCTCGAGTTTTAGCGAGACTAACGAACAGCAATTGATTTTTATATATAAGAAGATAAGGTACCTACCACAGAAATATATTACCCACTTGAAGTGAAGCCTTATTAATAGGGTCTCGTATTCACCCTTTGGGTACGAAACCCTAAAATAAATAAATAAATTTCAGGGTATTCTACACTTCGTCATCTAGCCCCAAGTTAAATAACTAGACTTGTGTTATGGGTGCTAGACAACGGATATACTACTTATATACTTTTCTTTTGTAAATTTATACTTATAATACATAAAAACAACCAGACCCCAGACAAATATCTAAGCATAAATACTAGTCTGAGCATTGACCATTGTGCCAACTGGATCGTCAAAGAAAAGAGAAACGAAAGGTAAAAACAAAATAAGCGTGAGGTACTCACTGATACTGTCTGAATAGGTCACGCACAGCTCAGTACATGGTTAAGAATCAATCACTGATCAAAGCGGCATATCTCACACGTTACCACCATATTTACTGTAAATGAATACCGAAAGCCATCATAAACATATCCACTTTCTCATCTCACAAACAATCGACATAAACTTTCTCAATATTCTCCATATTCATCACGAAGTAAGCTTCCTCGAAAAAAGTATACACAGATATAGAGCTAGATATTGGCGTATGTTGACATATTTACGACCTTCTCGACTATTAAGAGGTGATTTAGTGTACGCATATCTGGATGGATACGTTTTTATCGCCGGCAATATATCCAGTGGGCTTTTCGGTTTATTATGTGAGCATTGTAAGGTTTCCGATAGGCGATACGGTTTAAAGATGTGATGGGAAGAGGTATTCCTTTTTTCGGTGTTAAATTTTTAGCTAGATTTTTAAAGCTGAAGCGGAAAGGACAAAGCCAGTTATTGGATTTTCCGACAAAGTGTTCTTAATATTATTAACCCCCGACGCAAAACAACGGGTTGTTATAAGTTTGATGTGTCTCTGTGTGTGAATGTGTGTCTGTCTGTGGTATCGTAGCTCCCGAATGGATGAATCGATTTTGATTTAGTTTTTGTTATCTATAGCAGCGCTCCCCGGTTTCACCCGCGTAACTCAAAGTAGTCTATGTTACTCTCTATGAATCAATGTATCCTCATACCAAGTTTCATCTAAATTGGTAAATTAGTTTTGGCTATTCGTTACAAACAACAAAAATTTAAAATATTAGGTGTTACCCGCGACTTCATCTGCGTAAATTTACATGTTTTTAATCAAAGCTTATCTCATAAAAAATCCTTTCACAGCCATAGATACATTTTGTTAATATATTTAATACCTTCCCTCGTCGTTATGTTTTAGGGTAATGATTTACTAAAAAGTGCATTATTTTTATTGTGGAAACTCGAAATCTTCATTCTTTTTATCACTTTGTTATAACTTTCAGAACTGCAGAAACCGCGAAACAATGTTAGTCATTCATACACAGTGTCAGAATCGTCAAATAATCTAACCTTATTGAACTCATAAATTACAATCTCGTCAAAACCATGAATAAAATATTTAATCCCGAGGACGTTAAAGTCAAAATCTCCTCTCACCCTGCTAATCCTTGAGGAACGCCCTTAGTTAAAGTAGCTGCGCGGTGCGGGAGACACATTTGAATGTACTAAACGACCTATTGCTAATTGGTGCCAAAAATTTCCCGGCTTCCAATATTTATTTGAGGTGGGAATTGAACCCATAACCTTCTTCAAAGGCGGGTGTTTGCTCTTTGAGTCATAGAGGTTGTCACAGTTTAGTCCCTATTTTCTTCAAACGCCTAAAATAATGGTTAATACATGTGAACTTTTATATTATTAATGAATATTTAAGCAAGACATACAAATGAAAATAGTTATTTAATTTTAACATAATTCAATTTTTATTTAATTTTGACATAATTTATTTTTTATTTGATTCGCTTTTTTTATTTTATATTTCTGATGTTGACTGATTGATTGATTATTATTACCAACTATTTGTACGCCATTGTATGGCTAAATATGAAGAAACAATATTCTATTTTGTAACACCACTATGTACCATATTTAATGCTAATAAATAATTCTGATTCTGATAAGTTTGCGTGGTGAGAAGTTAACACCAGAATTTTTTTAACTTAAATTTGGATTATAATAGCTGATTAATAAATTTAATTAATTAAATCTTATTTCTTAAGGTAAAGGTACGTGTTACAATTATTAGTAAACACTCGTGAACATTATTTCAGCAATGTTTTTTTCTATTATTAGAATCCCATATCACAGAGCTATAGAGTCGCGGAACTTTGGGAATCGTGCGTAGAACCGAAGCCAACACGTAGAGTTCCTTTACAAAAACAAGCTCAATAGTAAAGTGGGAATCGTGCGTAGCCAACACGTAGAGTCCCTTTACAAAAACAAGCTCAATAGTGAAGTATGATGTGGTCACCAAACCGGCGACTATCCGTGTCGGCACTATAAAATGCAGCCAAGGACAACCTCCGGTTTGGATAAACTACATTTTTATTAGTATTGTATGTACCTATATTTATATATAAATAAACCACACCTTGCTTGTCCCATATTATTTCGCCAAGATTATACGACGTAAGGGTGTTGCTTTGACATTAACAAGTTAAGACGGTAATGCCAAAGTGTCTTGATGGGGTAGTCATGGTTTAACAGCTTGGATGAAACATCTCATACTGTGCTAGCTACGCCCCGGTTGCGGATTAAAAAAACGCCTGATCAAAATTTTAAAGCAATTTTTTTTGAAGAAATGTTTTATAAGTATGTGTTTACTTGCTGATTAGATGCCTAAAAATAAAATTAATTTATTGAGACGCATTGTCATTATTAACCACTTGCCACCTTTTTAAAACAAAGTTAGGGTGTGAAGGCACAAGAAACTAATGGTTTTTTCCTGTGGTCAACGGTTTTACAGAGTTCAATTTACCGAATCGTTACCTACTGCGAGAAAATTACCAATCGAAGAATATATAAAATCGGGAAATATCTGTCCCCCATGTCCCTTGGTAAAAGTGACGAAGTTTTTAAAGACAAGGCTGCATACAGCAGTATTTACCTTCCCTGGCCATGGCTATAAAGCTCATCATCTATCGAGCGATTCAAAACTAGCTTAGAAAAACAATAAGCCAATTGAGCATCCCTAATTCGGAACAAACAGAAGAAAAATATTTTCAATACACTTTTCATTATCCCAAGAAACCACAAGATCAATCAACAAAATTACGATCGTTCTAAAACTATTACGAAACATCAGCATACTTTGTCCCTCTTCCCCTCCCCCCTGGCCCCTGTCTCCCAACGTCCCCTGGATTAAGGAGACGGGGGACATTTAGTCGTGACATTCGGAGTATTTATTCGCATAATAATAATACCTCAACGCGTCGACGGGGGTGCTTCGCCGTTAAGAATTATGGAGGAGAGACACCTTCAAGGTGATCTTCAATATGTTTGAATATTGTGGATGTGACTGGACCTAGAGAAATTATGTTATTTTTTAGAATAAGTTATGAGGAAATTTGGCTCTCTCCATACAAACGTAGTCGCCTGTTTTCTCCCTGGATAATGACACTGGAGCAAATATTTTTGTTGTATAAAACTTATAACTGCCATGACCATGCCTCTATGTTTTGTCTTTTTGTTGTGTAAACTGTGCAAACTTTTATAATCCTCATCGACCGTTTTTGCACATGGCAATAAATTATATTCTTATTCATATGGACAGTTTATGTTAGACTATGTAGTCGGCAACAGAATTGCAGACCCAGAGTTCTAAAACGACTATTATTGGATTTTTTTCATTTGGATGTTTGTTTATTGAATTCATGAGATCAAAACTTTAAACTTTAACTTGAGCTGGACCTTGAGATTATTCTAATAAAAGCAGTTTTGGAGTTTTAGGTAAAAATAGGCATGGTTTTATGATTTTTGTTAAGTATTAGAAAATGGTATGTGTCTTTTATATATTTAAGTATTATTGTAATTTATTTATTTTATTTTATTGTTTAATTTAATGTAGGTACCTATTCACCTATTTCAATGTAATTTTATATTAATCTTTAAAAAGTTGCTTAAAAAATAATGAAGGCTACGTCTTATCCACACAATAGTAACACGTAGAGTCCACCATCTCAAGATTAAGGCATTAACCGTTACAACGAGGCCCGTCGTTACGGGCTCGTCTCCTGGATTACTATCGAACGACGCCTACTAGATATCTATACTTATACTTGATGAATTTTGTTTAGAAATACCCATCTATACCTACCAAGTTTTTTTTTGACCCAGAAACTTCATAAAGATTCAGTATTACATAGGTGTAAGTATACTAAATAATTTATATAATTGAAATTAAATGGTTATTATTTATTTAAGAGTTACAAAACATTACAAAGTTACAACTTAATTAAATAGAATAATTTAAAATAAAATAAGTTCGCCTAGGTAGGGTGCCCAAAAGGCTGCTGTGTATCTTTAGATGGTAGCGCCATTGGTCAAGGTAGCCAGGTATTAGCTTTTAATAGTTTTGAAATACTGTTATAATAATCTAAGGCTAAGTACACACTAAATTAAATGAAATCTGAAAAGTTGAAATGGGAGTGACAGTGGGCGGGTCACGTTTAGACAAAAACATCTACACACTGGACCCTGGATGCTTGGCGAGAAGATCTCGAGCACTTCGAACTAAAACTGCCCGGAAGTCGCAGAGGACCGCGAGGAGTGGAAAGGCAGTGGCGGAGGCGTTTGCCCAGCCGTGGGACAATTCAGACAATTAAAAATCATAATTATTCAAATTTATTTTAAATTACGTAACTAAAAGTTTTTAAGAACATTGGTACGAACATCTTTTAAACGTACACTTTAGGTATAGGCTTAGAGCAGTCATGCTACCTCAGCTAAAGTAAGGGTTTGATGTAATATTTATTAAAATTTCTAGAATGACGTAATAGTTGAACTTTATTTATTAAATAGTTAAACCAATCATTCCATCCTTAATAACGCTTAAATTTTTCAAAATGATTTAAACTCAAAAGTAATAGACATTTACAATTGTCACCCTGTGATGTTGTGAGATTTAACCACAACAAACAAAGTCATTTAAATCTCAACATCTATAAATCATTAGAAACTTAACGTAACTACAGTCGGGCGTCGAGCGTTGAGCGGCTAGAGATCGTCAGCAAAACGCTGACTCGTCTTCAACTTATCCGGCCTCTTTCCGGACACCTTAAGGCCATTAAGGCTTCTAATGACTGGCTGTAAATTGGCCATAATTCAGCGCCAGGTCGTAAATAACAGCGCACACTTGATAAGGGCTGGTGAGTGCTGACTAGCTGCGACACCCCGACACCCTCGACTGCGACACTCCGGACACTACATGTCTTTTGTTGCGAGATTTATGTTGTGACAGTGATGGTTTCAACGATTGAGTGTCTCTTCGTTGTTTGGAGACATGTTGGCTTTATTTGTTGAGATTGTTATGTAGTTCATGTTCGAACTATATTGTTTTGTTTTCGTGAAAGTTAGGTTTTGTTATTTTGACTAATAAACAAAGAAGATATGCGCGAATATCCATAACAAAATACATAAAACCGAATTGAAAACCTCTTCCTTTTTTTGAATTCGGTTAAAAAGTTGGTACAAAGGTATAAAGCATAAATTGTTCAATAAGGCGATACGTCATTTTATCTTAATGATAAAGTCCCTAATGACTTTCATTGCTCAATTTAATTTCAAAATATTGTAATCTTGACCTTTATAATCATGATCACAAAAAATAATCCTGAATTTCTTTTGGCTTCTTCAATGAAAAGTAGTCTTTTTCTATCTATCTATTTCTGTGTATTCTGAAGACATATACGGAAGTAGATAGATAGCTTTAAAATGTAATTGACTACAGCAAGCAATACAGTTTTTGTGAATGTGGTATTATTGGTATTCTAGTCGATAAAAATCAGCAAACAACAAAAGCCACCAGCAGATAATTACAATACACAAAATATTAATTAATTAATAATTAAAAACAGACATTAACTCATTGTAAAATGTCGCATTACAAATAATAAACGGTTCGGCATAGCCGCAACCGGTCGACAATAGCAAAATTCATTATAACTAGACGTCCTGCAAATGATAACCTCATTTTGTGTTGGAATGAATCAAACGCACATTAAAGCATTGTCATGTGAGAGAATTATTGTGACGCCTCTCGTTATAGTGGGTGTACTTCGGTGCTGCCGGCGGTTTCGGGACATAGAAACCCAAGGAGACGGTTTGTTTACTATTTTTTGACGGCGTCACAGCACACAAATAAGAGGCGTCACAGTTATTCTGTTTCCAAAAGGAAATACCGTGACGTTTCTAATTTGGCGGTTTGTTTATTAGATGTTTGAAGGTGTTGGAGTCAGAATTGCTGTGATGCCTCTTATTTATAAAGATGGCGTTGGTGTTACCTGTTATTTGTGGGTGTAACTTCGGTGCTGCCGGCAGTTTCGGGACATAGAAACGTAAGGAGACGGTTTGTTTACTTTTTTTAAGGCGTTTGTGACAGAATTGCTTTGAAGCCTCCTATTTGTTGGTGTATTACGGTACTGCCGGTGGTTACGGGACATGGACAAGCCAAGAAGACGGGTTATACTTTTGAATGCATTGAAGACAGAATTGCTGTGACGCCTAATATTTGGGGACATGCTAGGGCCATAGGAGATGGTGTGCGCCAACAAAAGCCAGAAAAATACAGAATGGATACTATTACACAAACTGCGAAGAAACTGTCTGTTGCAACTCAGAAGAAAATAATAATAACCTACCTGCTAATATAATGTACAGATGATAGTAGTAGATGACTCGTAGATTGCCAATATGTGAATGGAGAAAGTTATATTGCCAACAACTATTTTAACAAAATATAATTTTGTAGAAAGCCTAAAGTAAAAATAGAAAGAACACAATCATAATATTTTATAAAAATTTAGTATAAACAAATAAACATGCATAATTATTTGACAGTCTATTATGCCATGTCAGTATTGTTTATCGAGTTATTGGGACCATTTCTTCTAAATAAATAAAAAGACAGCGTTCCCGAAAACCGATCAACCCGCTAACGCTCCACAGTTTTCCGAACCCGCAAATTTTGCATTATCGCCCAACATTATGACAGCCAGTGATATATACACGGACGTATTATAAAAGCAATAAATAAATAAATTTTGGCGATATTTAGAACACCGAACGATTTTATTGTGTTCGATAATATAATGAACGTTCACAGCCATTTTCGTTGTCAACCGCTTTGTTTTCATTATCTGGATCTATAGGGGTGGCTTGATTTTGATTTATTGCATGTTTTCATTTACGATCGTTATTTATTATTCATAAGTAAACGATACTAAGAAGAGGCTACAAGTGGTACATTCGTAAATATAAAATTCAAATTCCTAATTGGCTGATATATAAACGCACAGCTCAAGCCAATAGACGAGTCGGAATAAAATTTGGCATAGGTACAGATAGCCATAATGACGTAGACATCCACCAAAAACGGGGAATAGTGTAAACCTGATTATTGCATAAGTGGCAGCACTCCACGGTTTCACCCGCGTAACTTCCGATTTCGTGGGAATATCACTAAAATTATCAGCCCTTTTTACCCCTTAAAGGGTCAAATTCCCAAAAAATATTTTTATGCTCGCCTACGATCCAAAAGGAACCCTTTTGATCGATCCATGCGAAGTGTCTTACATGTTGTAGTTGTTGCACTTGTAGTTTCAAAGGTTTGTTATCGAGCCTTTTTATTTTTTATAAATATAGATAGTAATCTTACTTTTACATCTATACAAATGTCAAATAGGTTTCGCAATGATCATTTATTGGGAGTAACATAGTTACTTTTTATCCCGATATTCCCATTCTCATACCAAGTTTCATCAGTTTCGGAGCTAATTCACTACAAACAAAATAAAACCTATTTGATATTTGTATAGATGTAGAAGTAAGATTACTATCTATATTTATAAAAAAGAAAAAGGCCCGTTAAGAAACCTTTGAAACTACAAGTGCAACAACTACAACATGTATGACACTTCGCATGGGGATTCCTTTTGGATCGTAGGCGAGCATAAAAATATTTTTTGGGAATTTGACCCTTAAAGAGGTAAAAAGGGCTGATAATTTTAATATAAAGAGCATACCCAATACCCAAATGTATATTCATACAACTTGTATTGTAATTTTTTGTGTTTTTTTCTTATAAATATTTCCAGAAATACCTAGTGTTAGCTTACGCACTTAAATAAAAATAAGTCTATTTAAAAATTAGTTAAACTGACTTAAAATAAAAAAAATAACTAAAACTTTTATTTACACGTGGCTTTCTATTTTCCACAACCGCCCCGCCGTATTAATCGGTAAATCGGTAACCGCTAATTCAGATCACTATTTACAATTACACTTTAATCTGTTTTATCTAGTTTTTGCGGCAAATGACAGCGCGTTGCTGTGACGTTTGTGGTACATTCGCGTACAAAACCCGTATACATTTTTGTTGTTAATTAATTGTATTTAATATGCAACTCTGTGTTTGATTGCGGTGAAATGCAACGGCCTGTGTTTAATTATGATTTTAATTTGGGAATACTGTTCAAGTTTTTAATTTAGTAGGATTTGTCAAATTGTTTTAAAATGTCACATCAGACTTTAAAAAATAATACAAGAGCTTTTTACACTAATCATTTTGAATGTTTTCGATTACTATTTGTTTTCGTTTACTACAAAAACGTAGGCTATTTTGTTTTTTTTTTTTTGTAAAATTAACAGGTTCGATTTTTGGCTTTGCTACATGAAAACTATCCAAGCCACTATGGTCCGAACTTCATAAATATACGCTTAGTAATTGCTTTTATTAACTCACGAAGGTCTGACGGTAGGCGGGATCTTGGTCTATAAGCCAAACTGGTCGTAGAGGACCGTGATGAATAGAAACATCAGGGGAGACCTTTGCCCAGCAGCGGGACAATGAAGGCTAATTAAAAACTATCTTGTAAAATACTTCTGTTTTAAAGCTTTGTGCATAATTTTACAAACATCAAAGTAATCAATCTTTTGGCGCCAAAAATTGCAAACAAACATAAAAATCTACACATTCCAAATACAAATGTTTCGTATCAAATTAATTATTTTTCTAATAATATAATTGGATCATTGGTATCATTCATAACGGGTCGATATGCGCGACGTCAAAGTCAGTGTTTGTTTGTACGATGAGCTGCGCGTGCGCAACCGCGGAGTGACATGACTCAGTCAGATTGAGAGAGGATTATTGGAGTTAGGAGATAGGAAGATGTAGAGGTGACTTTTTTTACTTTTAACTTATTGACCGAGTAATTAAAACGTCTCTACTTCAAGTCTAGCAAAATGAGTGAGCCATGGACTCGTCCTATATATCCACGTCCTAAATCGTAGAATCCAAAAAAAAATATTGTTTTTCCATTCATGTTTTTTTTTTTGAACTCTTCCCATATTTTTGTGTGTAGTTTAAGAGTCAAGTACAGACATCAATTAAAGCGTTTAATATTTTAATTATAAAATTAATTTTATCAACTTGTTTTCTCCATCAGTATGTATGTTTGTACTCTTCTACAAGTCGTATTTTACAGCAGATCTGGACAAACCTTGGTATGTCCACAATTTCATACAATTTTATGTTGGTGACTTTTGATAGAAGCATTCCCCCAACTGTTTTCCCTATTTGTTAAAAAAAGAGGTTGGATTAGCTTCGGAGCTCCTTACTCTAGCTTCTATCAAAGAGTTTTGACAAGTTACATAGAATATAGTTGTGTCGGTTTATAATTTAAGAAAACACGATCGCACATAAAAACACATACCTATCTCAGTACATAATGTTTATTTTATTTGTAGTTCTTATTTAAATATCAGTTTTGAACTCGAAAGTACCTACCAAAAACAGCATCGTGTAAAAACCTCGTGTCCTGTCTAAACTGATTAAAGGCAAACACACACGTCCACGTCCAGTGTTGAGCGATTCATTCTCGCGATGACGAATTGTTCGAGTTGAGATCTCGTTCGATGTAAGCACTCGGCATAACAACTGTGCTGGATCCTGAGCTACTATGTAGTACGACTATGGATTCTAGATTTCGAGGACGTTTCTTTTTAGAGTTCCGTACCTCAAAAGGTAAAAAAGGAACCCTTATAAGATCACTCTCTTGTTCGTCTGTCCGTGTGTCTAACCCTGTGTCACCGCCGATTTTTATTAGTAATTTGTAATTCTGTTTTCACTTATTATTCATTAAATACATAATCATACCTATGAAATGAACTTAAATTGTAATTACGCGTATTACAACAAATAAAATGTTTAGCTTTAAATACTAGATATTATGACCGACTTGACTTGCTTGACATTAATTTTTATTATTTTTAGACATTTAGACATTTTATTTTATTTATTTTTCATTTATTGTAATCAATGGTTTTTCTATAATGATTTTTTTGATTCACAAATAAATAATTTAAATGACTTAAATTATAGCCACTCTACCATCTCGCCCGTTTCTTGATTTAAATACCCAAACAAAATATGTACTGTGTTACTCGCGTCTAACGACTGATTTATTATTACGTACGCCATTACTCACGTTATTTTACAAACAAACAACACCTTATATGTTTTAAATATTAGGTACTAGCTGCGCCCCGCCATTTTACCCGCGTTTGTGACGAACTCTTTAAAAAAAAGGGCCAATAGTGCCACAGAAGTCATACCAACACAGAATACATTAGTAACTAACAACTACAAACTTTATCAATCTTTTTTTCACCTCTTTACTGGTCGATTTTTTTCAATTATTATAATAAATAAAAATGTTGGTTAAGGACTTTCCTGCTGACGGTATTTTTATTATACATTTATTCTTAGTCGTCATTTGTCGAGAATTAGAGAAAGTGTGGACCTCGGAGACGGGTCGCTCGGAGACTAACCTGAATTTTCAAAAATTATTTCTTAGTGTTTGCCTACGTCCTAAAAGCTAGAAGGCTAAAAGCTATTTAGCATATACCGTTTAAATAGCTTAAGTGAAAATAACCCTGGTCGTTTTTGATTAGTTGTGCACCGCGGTTTCACTCGCCTTAGTCCCGATTACTTGGCAATATCGTGACAAAAAGTAGCTTATGTCAGACCTAAAGATATTATGTATCCTCGAACCAAGTTTTATTAAAATCGGTTCATTACTTTTAGAGTCAACAAACATAATACCAAGTCACGTCGCAATCTATTTTATCTCTAACCAGGCCGCGTATTTTCAAAACACACATTATCAAAGTCCAAGTAAAGCAGGGATCTAAGTTAAACACTAGAATTTAATATGTGTTTATATGCGTCCTGTAAGCCTCTTGTAATTCCGCCGACAATGTACGTTCTAAAGAACACTTGTAGTTTTTGTGAGCCTGTGGTCACCGCATTGTTAAGGGGAGGATGGCATTCATTAACATTTTCTAATCCTTGTAGTTTTAACTACTTTATAACTTTATTTATTTTTTGTAACCACGGATAACGTGATCAGTGGGTAATAGTACATTACGATATAAGTGTGGTAAATTGATTTTTTGCAAAGACGCGGTTTATAAAGTTAAAGAAGCCAAGATGCAAAGATCAATTCCACACGTATATCGTACGACGTTTTTTATCACAGTTGCGAATAAAAGAAAAGACTTGAAAAGAAAACAAAATAATAATTAACAAAATATTTGTGATAGATAAGTCTATGTTTACATTTTTTAAGGCAATATTTTTTTGTTAATTATGCTCCGGAAAGACCAGGCTTTTAACCTATACAGCCTCGTCTGACATACAATATTTTTTAGGGTTTTTTCTATTTGTTTTTGAGTCGGGGTTTAAGAACAAAATACAATGGTAGGGAAAAACCATATATTTAAGTAAAGAAAAAACAAAAAATAAACATAACTCAATTTTTAATCGTTTTCTAAGTCACTATCACGTAAAATTTTCGTTCGTAAACCGACTTTAGAGACAACCATTTTTGCTAGCTAAAAAACTCTTTAGTACCTACCTTTTTTAAACATCAAAACAGTATAACCCAGATAAATTAAGAATGTTTCACCTACCTAACATGTAATTAGCAGTAAGATACGTATTTAACTTATCGGGATAACTTTATAGCACTAGTTGGCAAATGTAAAACGCACGCGTGCATAATATGTTGGATTATGAGCCTAAAAGCCGTTGAATAAGATCCACTTTATGAGCAACTGTGATAAAAAAATATTTATTTGTTTTTCGTTGGAAACCGATCACGTTATTAGTGGATACAACTTGGCATGATCAGTGGCTAATTCCATCTGATCATGTTGTCTGTGGATACAAACCGTTATTTTTTAGTAATTCATACATTTTTACGATATCATTTTTTTGCACATATTAGGATTAATAATTTGTTTTATATTACGGTTTCGTGCAAATTATGCATATTGCTAGTGTCATGTTGTTCTAAGTTTAGCTCAAATAAACTGAAAAAGTTAAAATGTATTCGACTTTTTAGTCTTTCGTCAGTTCGATTTAAGTAATTTTGTGGAATTCCTCAACCTAAACTGATTTGAGGAGTTTCTTGATGAAAGAATAGAGATTGCAAAATTAGGTCGCCAAAACAACATAATTACATAACATGAACAAAACAAGCAGCCAGATGATTACTAAATCTCCCCTAAAGATGTCGCTACGAGCCTTATTCTAACTTATTTAAACTTTAAACTGAAGCCATCTGACTCCCCTTAACAGTCTTGCAGGTATTTAGCTAAGTATTTATTGTAGTATGTTTAAGAGTCCAGCTTCAGATCTGGTATAATATTATGCAAGTTTGTGCCGTGTGTTGTGTTTTGCCTAGGCATTACTTAGAAAGTAAGCGTCTATTGTACCTGCGTAGTAAGGTGGACTCTTAACTTTATTCATGTAGAGATAGAATATAAGACAAGTTAGACAGAATAAGATGGTTATCTACATAAAAATGTTGCAAGACATTGCGCAGTGTCTACAACGGATAA
This sequence comes from Idaea straminata, assembly GCA_951213275.1. Classification (NCBI taxonomy): domain Eukaryota; kingdom Metazoa; phylum Arthropoda; class Insecta; order Lepidoptera; family Geometridae; genus Idaea; species Idaea straminata. The sequence goes on from OX577849.1 coordinate 14,734,478, forward strand.
TACTTACATTTTTTGTACTATTTATTAGGCTACATAATATATAAACACCAAGATCAAAACAAATATTTCTTTACAGAAAAAAACTATACACAAATATTAGTTCGACGGCGGGAATCGAACCCTTCTGCGTCGCAGATGTGAAATCGGCCACTGCGGTACAGAATTTCAATTATATTAAAGTAATATCTGACCATCTTGCCAAAATTATCAACAACAAAAATCAATTTGTTTATTATTTTTTAATATAATTAAGTATGTACCTAATCCAAATTTATTAAAACTACTAATTTATTAAGCCATTGCATAGCTTCTATCGCGGGCCTTGAGCGCGGGGACCGAACCCAGAAATTCCGTAACGAAAAAAATCTCACGCTGCCCACTCCGACGGGCACGGAGGTGTGGCTTGATTTATTTTTATTTCTTCTTCCACTTCGTCTATATGTAGCTCGGCCGAGCGTGTATGTATATGGTACGACTGTACGAAGCTTGTACGATGCAATAGCTTTACCGAGGCAGTCCCCGAGTGCCACACGTTTTATTTTTTTGTCATTTCGATCTTAAACCCAAAACTTTAGAGTTTTAAATATTATAATAGATTTATTTGCATTAGATAACTTTAAGAAATAACACTAAGTTTGTAAGACTATGTCGTCGCTCGCTTGGTCAAAAATGCTACTCACAAATCTAATCCTAAAAGAAAGAAAAAGCCTTTAAATTCGGAACAAAGCAAGTAAATTCATGGAGAAAATTATCTCCGTTCAGTAAAAGACTGTAGCGACTAAGGGTTAGTCCACACTAGCATTGTCGCGCTGATCTACGCGACCAAGCCGCCCGTAAAGATCTCGCCTGGCTTTGCTAACCGTACCTGCTACAGTTTAAAAGTTAAGTACCGTCAACATAAAAATTAAACCTGTGTGTACTAATTTTTATTAAAGTCTCTACTAAATTAGAAGCAAATAATTAAAAAAAGAAGCTAGGTGTCCTAAAATAAGCAAAAGAACCAGAATTCATCATAATATGCATCTGTTACATATTTAACATTCAAAACCACTGAACTTTTCGAAATTTGGTTTTCACTATTCTATTAAGTATTTCTATTTTTTGGGATGGTTTGGAAGGCCACCGACCATACTTTTGAGAGCATACGCGGAGAATGCGCTCTGCGACTACTGGGCTGTAATACAGTTAGCTTTTGTTCTTTATAGTATTTATCCCAATTCTCCCACGGGAACAAAAGTAACTAGAGTAAAACCGCTGAATTTATATCTATACGATCTCAGAGTTTTATGTAAATGTTATTTTCTTTCCGTTTTCGGTTTGTTTTGTAACTTTATGTTCTTTGGCAACTGGTTGTGAATCTCAGTAGCCAATGTGGCCGGAAGGTTATTTTTAACCCCCGACGTAAAAACAACGGGGTGTTATATAAGTTGGACGTGTCTCTCTGTGTGTGTGTCTGTCTGTGGCATAGTAACTCCCGAACGCATGAACCGATTTTGTTTTTTTTTTTTGTTTGAAAGGTAAATAAGTTAGCAATGTTTTTATTTGGTGTGAGGTTTCATGCATAAATAGGCTAATATTATATTGTCGTATTTAGTATAACTAATAAACATTTCTGAATTGTAATAATTAAAATTGGACGTCATGTTTTTCTGCGAACGGTCCGAGAATTCTGCGGCGCGCACAGTATCGGAGATATCAAAAAGCTTACGGCCGCGTTAGGGCACTCGATTAAACCCCCTCTTGTTTGCATCCCGCGCTGAATCTGCTGACCGTATACACTACTTGGCTGCTTTATGGTAATTAATTTTTTTGTTAACGGTATTTTGTTGTGAGATATTATTGATTGGTAAATTTTAGGGGAGATTTGGATTTTGCTGAGTTTAGTGACTTTTTGTGAAAGACTGTTCTACACATATTATTAATACCATACCTAAGTGGCTGGCCTACATGAAAGTGCATAATTAACCTAAATTTTGTCCAAACATTTTTGACAGAGAGGTCTAACCAAGTTTCAAATTATGTCAAAAACCTATAGACAAGTTTAGAGGTAATAAAATGGCGAGGTTGCAATTTTACTACAAGTGACTCTTAAAGTAATAATTCTTAGTACGGTGTCATAGAGAGCTCGTGTCACTCAACCAATCGTACACAGGTGTTTAACTTTGTACTTTGTACATTAATAAAAAACAAATTAATGTAATATAATAATTATTATTTTGAAAAAATCGCGTTTGTAACTTCGAGCTTCATATTTTATTAAAATTTTAAAAGAAATAACTGTATTTTAGATCAGACAATTTAGACGTTAGACAATTTGTTAGGTTAGGTTAATTTTGTGAATTTTGGTGAATTTTACACAGCGTCATCTAGCACCAAGCAACTAGGCTTGTGTTATGTTGACCTTATAATTGACAGAATTCTTTTCTTTTGTAAATATAAACATATATATACTGCATGCATAAACAGTCATATGTTTGAGGCAGGAATCGAATCGGCAACCTTCGGCGTCACTCGTAGGTGTTCACTCGTCGCACCTCAGTGGTCATCAACATACTCCGAGCACTCTAGATATTATATTTTCTCTAAGGGTACACCATACAAATCATTACGGTAATAGATCTGGCAGTATCTGCAGAACAGAGTCCTCTAACTGACGCCTTACAACCACATTAAACATCAACATTTCAAAATAATAAATCTGGAACGAGTCGCCCACTCGCCCGCTTGCCCATCCCGCCCCGAGTGGGCCGAGTCCCCGTCACCTCATGACGGACGGCCCAGCCTGACGAGACGCGTAGAATGGCCCTACGGAGCCCACTATATCATTTTTATTACACGTCATCTTCATTTTCATATTTCATATTTGCATTTCAACCCCCATCCCCTCTCTCCACCCCACCCGTAACTTTTAAGCGTTTCGCGCGTTTTTCTATGTAATGCCTTTGTGCCGGTGACGTCAGCGAGCGTCAAAGAAAAGTTTTTATGTTTGCAATAGTTGTGGAGTTGTGCTAGTTTCTCAAGGGTTCCGTAGGTAATTATTTTTAATTATCGATTAGCAGTGATCGTTTCGAAGACTCTGATCGACAAAATAACCACCTAAGGAGTAATCAGTTGACCAGACACTATGCTAGCTAAAGTCAAATAAATTGAAGTAAAAGTTCATTTTACCGTTAAATAACCTGAATCACTAATGCTTTCGCTGTTGGTCTGATATAGGCACTTATTGAGTGACAATTCTTGAGCACATAAGTCAATTTTTATAGTTCCACCACATTTTGAAAACAAATAATTTCGGGTTTTTTAAATAAAAAACAAAATGCACTGTTTTGGTCTGGATACGTGACAGATATGATTCAAATACTTGAAGTACCTAATATAAAAAAGCTTTAATAGTTAAATCAAAATATACTTAAATAAATTGTATCTAGTAAAATTTCACTATCAACTATCAAGTGCTATACGCGGTCAACAACGGTCGAAAAAATACTTCTAGTTATTTATCTAATTTAGTCAGGGAACCCTAAAAATAACCAACCCAATGTACTTATTACAAAGTTCGGCACCTGACGTGTGTACCTGAAACTAAAGAGTATTTACAAGCTAATTCTAAAGCTAAAGCACGTTTAAAAAGTTGCTTTTTGAAAAAATCTTGTTGAACAAACGTTATATGGCAAGTAATAGAAAGTTGGAAACCGAAGCCGATATACCGGCGCGTAACGGCGTAATATATAGCACCTGCGCCGACTACCGGCGACGACCAAGCTTTAGTTATTATTATATAGGGACACTGTAAATAATGATTACTAACTAGCAGCGCTCCGCGGTTCTACCCGCTTAACTCCCGATCCCGTGGGAATAGCAGGATAAAAAGCTAGCTTGTGGTATTTCCAATGAATCAATGTATTCACATACCAAGTTTCATCAAAATCGCTCCAGTAGGAGCCTATTCATTACAAACATAAAAACAAAAAATCTATCGTCTTAATAATATTATAAGCGAACCTTAGCCACATGAGCCTTAGCCTTATTATTTCCGTCGTGTACAACGAGCTTAATCGTGAAACAATATTAATTTGTTCAAAATTTTCGCGAGCTTTTTGTTAGCGTTTACTTTTTAGTTTTTATTTCTCAATTGGTTAAAGTAATGTTACCTACACATTAACTACCTATACGGTAGGTTATGATAAGTACTTTTATTTTTACCTAAACGAAATTGTAAAATTATCACAAATAATATCTATCTTAAGAATTTAATTTAGAATAGTTTTAAAGCTACGCATTCACCTTTCTCTTACACTCTACACGCGCCGGTATTCCCCGAAAACTACAACCTTGGAGCTTTCTACATCTTCGACCTAATCGTCGGTCCCTATCAGTAGGACGTGGTCAAATGCAAGCTTATTTTATGTAAAAAAAAAGAATAGTTCGGTAACTAGACGAGGTTTGAAGGTTTACAAAATAGTGTAGCATTTTGATTTTCTAATGGTTCATTTTTACAAAAACAGGTAATAAAAATTAGATTTTCACGGGACCTTAAGTATATATTTGTGAACCGGTGGGTGAGTTCTCATCCACCCGTCAGCTCTGATCAAGTAAAGGTTTACCTACGGCGATACAGAAACAAAATTATAAAAGGGTAAATAAAACAGTAAGCTTACACAAGTCATAAATTTGATTTATAGAGATTAAAAAAGGCGCTTTAGAAACGGCTCGAACGAAAATTTTCGGTGGGACGAATCGGGAGACGAGTGTACAGTTCGCAGAATAATCGAGTTTGGGGTTAGTTAATTTACATTATATTTAAAAAAATCTCTTAAAAGACTTCTTTTCAATCTCTTAAAAGAATCCTTTGCACCGGGTGCGATCAGGCGCGGTTTATTTGATTACCGACATATTATTTTTAATCTTTTGTAGTATATTATTTTTCATCTTTTGTAGTCTTTTGTATTTAATAACCTAATGAATTAACGTTTTTATAATAAAAAAGAAAGCACGTAGCACAGAATAGAGTGCAATGGCAATGGATTCGCTTCGGGTTACTGATCCAGAGAAAATAAGTTATTTTGTCGAAAATGTTATAAGTAGGTTACAAAAATCAATTCTAGAAATAAATATTTCATAGATAGTCATTATCAAAAACATATATTTTTATCAGCATACTTAACAATAAAATGGTATAAAAAAATAAATTAATTATTATCGTTTTTTTGCGAATGGTACTCGTGTCAGCGCGCTGTCGATGTTCCCGCCCGTCAGAGGGGGCGCTCGTAAGAAAATTTACAGGCACCGTCGTATTTCACCCCGGTTTTTCTGTTAATCTACCCTCTTAATGCGTCGCTTTGTTTACCTGCTGACCGTACATCGCATTTGCAACCTTTGTTTGTTTAAATGTGATTAGCATTGTTTTATTTTGCTGATGATACCTATATTCATTATATTATAAAATTTATGCTCAAGGAAAGCGAAATGATATTATTTTTTCCTTTTCGGGATTTATCTGAAGTTTTATACTTTTGAATTGGTATTTTTCGTAGGACCTATGATCTACGAAAAATATCAATTAATTTTATTTGATACGTGTAGATCTATAAATGAAATGAAAACTATACCTACTATGACATGACTAACCAACATTATTTTCTACATACTCCGTATTTATATGAAAAGAAATAACTCTCTTTTCCTCTTAATGTGGTCTGATTTAGGCATTCCTTTTAGTTGTGTAATAATTCATTCATTATTTTTTATTACAAGTTAAAGTTATCCAAGCGATTGACATCAATAACATATGACATTTTGTTGTAGTTTCATGAATAAAAGCAGGTTTGCTCCGAAACGAAAACTCTATCAAAAATGTCATTGGTATGTTGATTATCTTAAATACTGACCAGGAATCAGAAATCTTTGATAGAAATAGAAAACATGATTTTTAACATAAATTCCTGTGCTCTACATTCGGGTGACATCATTATCTTTTTCAAATTTTGCAGCAATGTATGGTATTCTTATACTTATAAATATTAAATATCCATATGCCAAAAAGGCTTTATGAATAACAATATTTACAATTCAACAAATTTCGTTAAATCAACTCAAAACGACTGCATAATTTGAGCTCAAAAATGAGTGTTATAGAAAAGTTGTGCAATAGCTTGAAGTTACGGAGGCAGCTTAGATTTCGATTTGGCAAGCTGCATAGGTTAATACAGTTTTTATTCTGATACTAAGAGCTGCCGCAGACCGACGGCATTGACGGCAACATCTACCGGTTCTTTCGCAGAAGTTGCGAAATCGATGCAAGACGCTAAGAGACTTATAATGGTGTTCACATACTGACGCGACAGACCGACTGCTGACAAGAGTCAGTTAGAAGTGACGGCAAATGTGCAAGCCACATAACGCAAAGTTAAACTGCGATTTATTGACATCTGTCCTATCGCCAAACTGTCAAAAAATTATAATTTAAGCTATGGTTGCAATATTGTACCGATGGCGATGCTCCCTGGTTGATGATAGATATTATGTTGTTTTGTTGTTTAGGCTCGTGTAATTGTCGAAACATTGAACATGCATATTTTACAAATTTTCTATCATGTAACAAACAAAACACTGAATCACTCTAGTGATGAAGCGCGTGCGTCAATAGATTTGTTTTAATTTGGATATATTCCCCCACGGAACGAAATTTCTGCCTAGTTTAGTGGGGGGGGGGGGTGTAGCATAATTTGTAATCGTGTAAAAATGAGTTGTATAAGTTGTATAAAAAGTGTTGTTGATACAACCGGAAAGAGGCAAGAATTGAAACGATCGTGCCGTGCGCATAGCTGCAGTCACTGCATTTCGTCTACTCCAGTCCTTATTGTAGACATTCACTGCTCAGTGTTCACTGTTTTAGACAGTTATTAGATCTCCCATGTTATTTGTCTTTAAAATATTGCCGTATTTTTGTTTGTCCCGTGTTGAAGCCAAATCTCTTCAATGTGGTATTGCATAGGCTAGTTTCAAACTTCATAGAATGTAGTATTTAATAACGTTTTTTGTTAGCCTGTTATTGTCCCACTGTTGGACAAAGGCCTCAATAGCATCTTTTCAAGCAGTTCGGTCCTGGGCTAGGTTTTGCCATTAAAAACTTTATTTGAAGTTACGTAGGCAGCTTTGCTTGATGCACGTTTAGGTTTTCCTATTAGTTTTTCTATTTTCTTGTACCGTAAAACTAAAGCAGACGTATATCAAACCACGAATACAAACAAACAAAAATTATAACACATTTTCATTCCATTGCAATTGAAATAGCTACATAAAACAGGGCCCTATTAACGCCAGGGCCGGCTTCAGTAGGTTATGTAATGAGCGGGGGCACCATCGATTACACCCCCCATTCTACCCCCTGCCCCTCTCCGATGTAGACGGATCAGTGGTGCACAATCCGAGCGATAGAATTTTATGAGACCCCCGGATGCAGCGCGGTAAGCAGTAGTCATAAATACCTGACGAAGAGTAAGAATGACTAGATAAGCCGATATCTAAATACCTAAATCTTTAACAAAACAACATTTTGAAAATATATGACACCGAAATATAACTTTTTTTTTTGTTTTTTTTTTTAACTTTTATTTAACGCTTATTGTTTGACAGAAAACGATAAATTAACCTAATAGAGAACGATAGTCATCCTATTCCATACATATAATTATTTTAGTGGCTATTAAATTTAACTTAAAAAGTATTTTTAATTAAATACACCAATAGGGTGTATTAGAGTGTATATATACAACTGTTTTTATTTTAGGTTAGATTATTTTAAGAAATTAGGAAAAATCGCTAAAATACAGAATACAAAATTACAAAACAGATAGATAGATAGATAGATAGATAGATAACTTTATTTGTACAACACAGGAAAAAACAGAACACTATATACACAAAGCGAAGTAACAGCTATAAAGCATAAGTTGCACAAATGGGCGGCCTTATCGCTGAAAGCGATTTCTTCCAGGCAACCTTTGAATGGAAAAAAACTGATTCAGCTTTAATGGTAGGTTGTGAATTTCCTCAAGCAGGATACCAAACATAACCTGTAACAGGTGATAATATAAAGTATTTACATAAAAATGGCTTTAAATATCAAATTATACATACAATACATACCAATATATAATTATATACATAGATACAAAAAAAAAAAACATATATACATACATAAATAATACAGGAATACATATGGATATTAGACAGTACTGAGGTAGTGATCAGTTACCATAGATTTGAAAATGGGTAGGGACTTAGCAGATCGGATGGGTTGAGGCAGGGAATTCCAGAGTATCACTGAGTGAAAAGAGAAGGATTTTTTGTAGAAAGTGGAGTTGAGGGGAGGAGCCTGAAGGAGAAGGGATTCTGTTGATCGGAGTTGTCGTGAATGGGCGTCACTCAGGAACTTGAAACGTTCTCTGAGGTAGTGAGGAGAGGAGGGAGTGAAAAGGATTTTGTAGAGGAAGCAAAGGATATGAACATTCCGGCGAAGGCGGATTGGCAACCACTTGAGCTTATGGCGAAACAGAAGGATTAAGATCCTCCTTTGTTTTCACTTTGCGTTAGGAACATCATTTCGGGTTAGGGTGGAAAATACACTGCTTAGGAACAGCAAAAAGGTATTATTTTTTTAATAATCCTATTTTATAATTTTGTTAGTACGTAGGTTTGGTCGGTTGCATAATTGCAGGCCCACCGTAGAGCTTGTTGTTATAAGAATGTTTTCAACACAGACAAGATTCTAGGCACCTGCTTTAGTTGAAGTTCAAAGTCTTTTAACTCATGAATTTATCAAACAAAAATTAGTAAAATGAAAACATTCCAATAATATTATTTTAGAACTCTACGGTGGGTCTGCAATGATTCTGCCGATCGTGCGTCAGCGTGAAGTCACATCCAGTTATCCATAAATCCGTGTCAGTGCACATTAATGCACTACGACTGTACGTAACTATTACAGAGTGAGTTGTGGATTTGTTTTGCCGGTCCGATAGTCGGAAAATATGAAAATGAGTTTCAAGTTTCCCTGAAGAAGCGTCCATTTTTATGGAATAAGCAAGTTTTAGTACGGTTTTTATCGGATTTTTCGGACAGAGGTTCGTATTTGTTAACTCTTGTTTGTTGTGTATTTGTTTAAAATTGCTATAGTTACCCAACTATACCTACTAAGAGCGCTTTCAGATTAGCGTATTTTTCTGCACATAGTCATTACACGTGCGCTTTAAAAACTCACGTACACGCATATTCCGGCGTATTCACTCGAACTGGTTGGTAGTGGTGAGTCATTATAAACATGGATTCTGATGAAGAAACATTGCTATTTGTGGCAAAAGGCGCGCCCATACGCGCCTACACGCGCATCCACATTCTAACTTTAATTTATACGCATGTATAAAACGCTGGTCTAAAATCGCCCTTACTTTCCTAGGTATTTAACTTTACAGTTATTATAACTTAGAGACTCTGTTGTATTCGGATTAGTTTTTACATAAATAATAAATAAATAAATAAATATTGTAGGACATTCCACACATCGCCATCTAGCCCCAAGCTAAGTAACTAGACTTGTGTTATGGGTGCTAGACAACGGATATACTACTTATATACTTTTCTTTTGTAAATACATACTTATAATACATAGAAACAACCAGACCACAGACAAATATCTAAGCATAAATACTTGTCTGAGGCGGGAATCGAACCCGCAACCCTGTGTTTGGCAGTCCGGTATGGTGACCATTGTGCCAACTGGGTCGTCATATAGTTAGATCATGACTTTAAATAAATATTGCAGGACAATTTACACAGCGCCAACTTAACCCCAACCTAAGTAACTATGCTTGGTGATCAGACAATAAATAGAATACTAAATACACTTCTCATACACTCAGATCACACAAATACATGTTAAAAGCCGGGAATGCGAACCCGCAACATTTTGCGTCCTAGGCAAGTGTTCGCTCACCGCGCCGCATCAGTCGTCAAACAAAACTAAATAGGCATATAAAATAGTAGGTAAAATTATCTCTCTTCGGATATATTGGTAATATATTTCCACAAGTTTTACCCTAACAATATTTATTAAAGAAATTTATTTCCTTCAATCAATTCTTTCTTTCAGTAACATTTCAAAGGAGAATCAAACGCTATAAAATGAAACAAAATCTTCTGAAACATAAAGGACATTGCAAGTAGGAATGGACAGACGCAGTTCAAATATAAAGAGTATTGAGTGAAGACGTGGGGGTGACGTGAGACGGACAAAGGTGGCGGATTGCAGTCACCACCCCCTGTTAAGGGGAGGCTATGAGGGGGTGAAGACGAGAGGCGGTGTGATTTGTAGTGTTTTGTATGAAACCTATACTTATATTATAAACTAGATGCGCATCGCGGTTGTATCCGTGTTAGTGTTTTAAGAGTTTCGTACCTCAAAAGGTAAAAAAAGGAATCCTTGTAAGATAACTCTCTTGTCCGTCTGTCTGTCTGTTCGTGTGTCAACATCGATTTTTTTAAAGGTATCGATGTTCTATAGATACAGAATACATAATAGTTATTACAAATTACAAACTTTGTTAGTCCGTTTTACCCCATTAATTCAATATGTTGAGATGTGAATTTTTATTGTATGTTTGCACCTCTTCACGCAAAAGTTACCAAACCGATTGCCATGACACTTGCCATTATGTAAACCAGAAATAATACATACTATTTATACCGATATTACCACGGGAAAGATATTTTTTTGGTTGTAAAAAAATACTGGTTACTGAAAAATTACTTATCACACTCATGGTTTGGCGTTTGATGACTACTATAGTAAATTTGAGCTGCAAGATAGTAGTGTGTGAAAATGTACCCCAATATAAAATTTTCAGACAAAAACGTACAACCCCTACAACCTGCCCTTAACACCTTGTGCAACGGATTTCAAGACGGACGGACGGACAGCGGGGTGCAGGTAAAGGGGTCAAACGTCATCGATCGCCCCCTAACGCCCCCGAGGGGTGCGCAGGTCCACTCCTGCCCCCCTACGGTAATCGTGCTCTCTTGTTTATTTTATATTGGAAACGAGCTTTGACGGTAATGTCGATGTCATATTGGGGATCGATGAGGTTGTGAGGAACTGTCTTCCATGATTGTTCGTGCCAGGTAAATTGAGTAGTTCTTTGAGAGCCAAGAAAGCTAGGCTTACGTCAAAATAAAGCTCGGTCAGGTTTGACCTATACCTAATTAATTTACTGCAAACATAGAATTGGTGTTACAGAAATAGAAAACTTGAATATTGCTTTACTAAGCCATAGAGCATGCCACTATTGTTTGTAGATATGACGTTAGATTAAAAAAAATAAGTAAACATTACAGGTTCACCACCAACATTACTATAACATGTTTCTGATTATGTAAGATATCCTTTTTTTCGTCACAAATTTGTGTATTAATTTTAATTTTACACAAATACATAAAAAATTAAGTACAATTAAATCACGGACAGTGTCGGACAGATTTAATCACTTACGCATACGCACTTATGCTGCCAGGTCTTTGGCAGTACTTTTGACTGGCAGTAGATCAGCCAACGTACCGCTTCTAGGCTGGAGTGACAGATTTAGGAAGTGCAGCAAAGTTTGCACAGATGCACTGGATTGGGCATGGATCAATGATGCCCAACCTTTCCATCGTTAATATACATTGAGATAATGTAATATATTAAAGTAGGCTAGGATGTCATGAACTTTCGGATAGGTATGTGAGTGATTGAGCTAAGCTTTGAATTCAGTTTTTAGTAGGTATTGAAACATCCGATTCTACTTTCAAATAAGGTACCAGAGGTTTTCAAACTTATTTCGTCTACCACCCACTTTGAAAATTTTTTTTTTCTGTGCCCCTAACTTTTTTTACTTTACCTTAACTTAAAAACCAAAATGCCATTAATTACTTTTATTATAATGTGCTATATTAGTCTAGTTTGGAGTCTAAAACTTACATTTTGAATACATTAAGAGTTTTTTTTGTTCACATTTTAACAATCACAATAAACTTTAATACACCCCCCATTTTTTTCTGGACCTTTTACCGCCCCCCTTTAGGTTTCCAGCGCCCCTATGCAGGCCTTATCGCCCACTTTGGGAAAGACTGCTAGACTCTAATATCTACTAATGGACATAAAAATAAAACCACAGGAGCCATCGAAACTATTGAGCTAGTTTAAAGCCCCTCAAAGGCTATCAAATCGCAAATATCTCACGTACCGAGTACCGACTCTAGGTGTCTCAGTAAATGCACCTATCTCTGCTTTTAAACCTACTAATATCTCAAACGCGACTGTCCACTGGCCTTTGCATCTTTACCCCGATAATTTTACCTTCGAACTCCTACTCTATCACTTGTATCACTTAAACAATAAGATCCAAAATCGTGTAAGCTTCGGGTTTGGAAATGGTGGAGTAAATTGGTGTTTAGAACGGGAGATACGGGTTACGAAGAGTGCTGTGACCGCGGCTGGTTGAAATATGCAGAGTTGGTATTGAAGAGACTCGGTATAAAGCATAAGACTGTCCGTATGGGACGCGGCAGGCATGCAGGTGTTGAGGTTCGGTTACATTATCACACGGTATCCGATTTTTCTCGGACAATAATTTCTAGTTGTATAAATAATTCCTTGTGGTTTTGAATTTTAATGGATTCCATATTTGAATTTTGGTATGTTCCATCATCGAAATAAATTATATTTTTATCTACCATCTTTGGTCTGTGATTCAAATGGAATTTCTTATAAATGTCTTAGAATGTCTTTTTTATAAATGGTCAATATATTTCAATGTAGGCATCGAAATATACTTGTCCTTGCATTATGTCCAATATAAATAAAATAATTCTTTATTCTAAAATAATTAACCAAATACTCAATTTTTTTTATATGTTCAATAGTTTTTGTGAATGCCTTTGAAATATAATTATTATGCGTTTATGTGAACCTATAGAGAGAAAGAAGGTGTGTAAAAATATTTCTGATTTATTATTTCGAGGACCCATGAATCTTTTTTTTACTTTTTCCGCTAGTTAAGATGCTACAAATACTCATTCAGAAGAAGTTGCGAGTAGAAACTGTTTTCGTAGTCCTATGAAAATTTACAGCAAATGACTTACAACGGACACGCACACCCATTTCTCAAAAGCAGATCCTATGGGAGCGACGTATGCCTCACAAAGTGACCGCCATTAAACATGTATTTATCAAAGCTAGGTGTTGAGAGCTTCCACTTGATAATTTCTCTTAAATTAACTGTAAGACCTGGTCTGGAAGTGCTCTAAGATTGCCTCACAAATACTTGTGTTATTTCCTTGGAGATTTTGTCAGAAATTTTCTTAAACAAAGTAATTAGTAAGGTAAAAAAATTCTATTAATTTCTGGTGGTTTCTCATTTTAGGGCCCGTTCCCAAACAGCACATACTAACTCAGTTTTTATGACAGGTTTAGGTGATCTCATCATCATGATAACAGCTAAAACACGTTCACTGCTGAACGTAGGCCTCCGCAAAAACTTTCAGAGCGATCCTTCACAATGCTCTCCGTCCAACGGATTCCTTCGACTTTAATTAAGTCGTCTGTCCATCTAGTTGGAAGCTATTTTGCGCTGTGTTACCGGCTTCAAAAGCCAGAAAGATCTCACCTTACAATTACTAACCAAACAGACAGACAACCAACCGATCCTTTAAGTGTCCCATTTTTTGCTCCTAACGTACGAAACCCTATCAATAGAAACTCCACCTTGTTCATACACACATACAGCCCGCAGGCAAAATTGTACATATGTATCATGAAGACAAAAATGACAAGTTCATAATTATACGGCGCTGAAAAATAAGCAACGGCATTTTTCGTCAGAAATATTTACCTTTAGAATAATTCAGAAAAATGTGATTTAAAACGAAGTTTCAGGAGAGACCCCGCCCGTCTGCGGTGCAAAAGGTTGTGGATTCGATTCCTATCTACACAAATATTTATGTAGAGATATTTGTTTCCCGTGATATTTAGAGTTACCTATTTCAGTCGAATCGACACTTCCCAACTACCATTTTGCCAAACTTATGAAGTTCTATAAAATCGGAAAATTACTTTGAGGTGGTATAAATTAAAAATGCTTTGAAGATGAATAAAAGTTGTAAAATTAACTACAAAATAATCATCTAAATCGGTTCATAAAGGACCAGCCTTAAAAAATGAAGGAATTGAAAACCTTCTCGCTTTTTTTGGTTAATGAAAATAAATAAATAAATAAATATTGCAGGACCTTCCACACATCGCCATCTAGCCCCAAGCTAAGTAACTAGACTTGTGTTATGGGTGCCAGACAACGGATATACTACTTATAATATACTTTTCTTTTGCAAATATATACTTATAATACATAGAAACAACCAGACCACAGACAAATATCTAAGCATAAATACATGTCTGAGGCGGGAATCGAACCCGCAACCCTGTGTTTGGCAGTCCGGCATGGTGACCATTGTGCCAACTGGGTCGTCTATAAATGTGTTATGGGTTACCATATGGTGTGGTAGTGGTCAAACGCTGACCTTTTTTATAGTGTTACTAGCTGTCCCGCCCCGCAACGTTGTTTTGTCATACACAAAAAAGGACAAAAAATGGAAGTTTGATTCTCAGACCTAACGAATATTTAATTTAATACAAATCGGAACAGCCGTTTCCGTGGAGCTTGATAACTTACACCGCGACACGAGAATTTTATATAAATAAAGGTAACATTATATTTTGTGTAATTATGTTAGTAAGTAGGTATGTAATACAACATAATTATGTAAAACAACATAAAAACAAAAGTTTCTAATTACTTACCCCTTGCCTTCATTGTTGTGTGACGTCACGCGTCGCCTGAAATCCGGCTGAAGCTGCCCTGAAAATGAGCAGCATATCAGTTACCATCGCTGTATTATACGGGATGTTTATTTTTGAGAAAATAAAAACAAACAGGAAAATGTAACACTCCTTTAGCTTAACGTGTAGTTTGACTAAATACACCCATAACCATCTGCCCCAAAACCAAATATTTATTTGAAATCATAAAAAAAAACATAACCTAAAAATACTTTATTAAATAATCCACGATAATAAAACAAGCTTATCTACGATACCTACACTAGGCTAATGCTTGTGTCGTAGACATCAATGATTCTATGAATTTATATGTAAACATTTGGGACAGTTTGCAAAAGAAAATTTTGTACTTAAATTAATAATTTTGTTACTTTAAATTAATAAAAATAAATGAATTAGAATAGATTAAGTACAAGTATAGGTACCCATATCATATTTTACTATTAAACTTGTTATTATAAAGGTCTACGTGTTGGCTTCGGCTCCACGCACACCTTCCAATGGTCCAGGGCTCCATAACGCCTTGATATGGGACATCCTTACTTAGTTTATAAGAAGCTTCGAAATGATTTCAAGCAAATGATAACATGTATGATTCTAAATGAATAAAAAGTTTTGAATTTTATGCATGGTTTTGATTTTCATTTTAGAGAATTGACGAATTTATTCTTAAAATGACGATTCATTTTAAGAATAAATTCGTCAATTCGAATAAATATTTGACTAATGGATACTTAATGAGTGACTCGTAGAATATATATATATTTCACTGCCTGACGAATTTATATTAACAAAATACCTAAGCGAATAAATGGCACATGACCAATTGACAAAATACATACTTGATTAAAAGATAATCCAAATTTTGGCTATATATAATTATCGAAAAAACGATTTCGTACCTACCTAATACAAAATAATGAAAGGAAAAAAAATAAGATAAAGCCACCTGTACCTCATTCCTTACCCAGCCACTAGCTTTCCACTAGGCTTGCCAGGCGTAAAAATTAAAATAAACAATGGCAACACTCGGCCCACACCCGGGGGGCGGACTGTAATAACTCTTTTGTCCTAAGATTAGCTTTTAAGAAAGCCTTAATGCTGCCCTGTGCTGTGTGACTGTTGCGGAATTACTCGACGGGTTGTGAATGCGTTGTTTTTGAAAACTATCTTCTCTTTTCTTGTAGTTTTTAGCTTTGGGTTTTTGTCTTTTAGTTCGTGAAAGAATAACTTTCGTGCTTTGAAATTTAAAAATGAATAGTCAACAAATATTTTAAAAGGAAAATATTTAATTGTTTGTTTGTTGTTTGCATTAATAGGCTCCAAAACTACTAGATCGATTTTGATCAAACTTGGTATCAAAATACAGTGATTCATTGGAAGTAACATAGTTTTTACCCCGATATTCCCACGGGTCGGGATTTACGCTAGGGAAACCGCGGAGCGCTGCTATTTATAAATAAACTGCCTGCGCCCCGCGTTTTCACCCGTCTAAGTCCCGATCCCACCGGGAATTTCGAGATTAAAAGTCTTCTTCATACCCTACCCTTTTTTTATATAACACTAGTTTCAATAGCCTTTAGTTTTTTGTTTTTATAGTTTATAAGCTCACTGTGAGTTTTTGTTGCGAATAAATGTTTCTATTTCTATAAACTACCACTGTGTTTATTTTCATCCAAATCGGTTCAGTCGTTTGATCGTGAAGCAACCCAACAACCGACAACACTCTCGTAACGGGTCTCCTTTAAGGACCTGGGCCTGCTTAAGTAAATTCACAGGTGATTAAAGGATACCCAAAATATTTTTCTATTAGAGTCGCCTGTAAGAACCTGGGTAATATCACCCAGGTCGTTAAAGTGTAATAACCAAAACAGGGAGGCGCTGCGAGCAAGTAACAAAATAAATAATAAGTAATAAAAACTTACATCTGTAACCATCAAAAATAACCACAAATCAAAAGTACAATAGAATCGACTAAAAAGAACCAATTTCGAAAAAAAAAGCTTTCTCAATGGACATGGAAGTTTCTTCAGGGCACTTCCCCTCGAGGAGGTATTAATGCAAAACAAAAGTCTGTGGATCTGGATGTGGGCGGGCGGGTGGCACTAAATTACACGATGGGCGTCAACCCTCAGCCATGTATCAATCAGACCAGACCAGATTTATGGGACAGTTCACTGGGAAATCGTTAGCCTCGCGACGAAAATGTGTTACTGTTGAGTCTTACAGTCGGAGGTTTTAAGTGATCGGGATTTTTTCCTGGTTTATTTGAGTTCGGGGCTTTGGCTGGATTAGGGATGGTTCAAATTTAGTGTTCTGTAGATTGAGATGAAGCTACGAACCTATGTATATTATATTACTACCTGCGCCCCGCGGTTTTACCCGCGTAAGTCCCGATCCCGTGGGAATGTCGGGATAAAAAGTAGCCTATGTGTTAATCCAGGTCTCCAGCTATCTAAATACCCAGTTTCATCGCAATCGATTTAGTAGTGTTTTTTTAGTAGTCATTTTATAAAAGTTAATCCATTCTATGATGTGTCTGAATATTTGACTTGTTCATTTTTTGATTTGCATTACTAGAACTAACTAAAGTGACATATTTTAATGAATCGTTATTTGTAAAACTATAAAATATTAATACTTATTAAAATTTAAATTGTGTAAATTGACATGCCTATATTATGCAATGTAATGTTATGGCGAAATAAATGAATTATGAATTATAAATGAATGAATTATGTCGTTTTAAGTGAAGGAGTAACAAACATACACACACACGAACGTTCACATTTATAATATTAGAAGGATACGATGTGAATTGCACACCATTATAATTTGCAGAGTTCGATTTTTAGCAACTGGATATCGTTTTACGTGACTCTCGTTTGAATAAGAAAATACTAACAATAATGACATTTCTAAGAGTTTAGGTATATCAACAAAAATACATAGTCTTTGTATTTAATTTTTGGGGTTCCGTACCCAAAGGGTAAAAACGGGGCCCTTTTACTAAAACTCCATTGTCCGTTCATCCGTCTGTCTATTTATCTGTGTCGCCAGGTTGTATCTCATGAACCGTGATAGTGGACTTAGTTTTATACTATGTAATGAAGATTTTGGTACAAAGGTAGATACATTAATTTTTGTGACACGTGTTTAAGATACAACAGATATATGATTAAATGTCTATCATTCACATCAAACGCAAATGTACAATCGAAAACAAAACACTTAAACTAATAAACCGAAAATAAAGCCTAGTAAACAAGCGAAATCATATTGCCGGCGGCGCAGAGGGCGGCAGCGGCGGCGCGTGGCGGCCCGTTCGCCGGACCCATCCTTTGTCGCTGCTGAATCACTGTGCAGTTGTCATTGTGACGTAAATGGAAAAATAAAACCGACACACCAACACACTGGCTAATTTCCGTTCGGTACCAACGACGCTAGGTGTCAGCTGGTTGATATGACATACCTCACGGGCCAGCTTTCATGTTAATTATATTTTTGGTTGGTAATTAAAACAATCCGTGGGTTTCGTCATATTGACCTTTGTGAGCGTGATCACTTCAAAAAAAACCCCATGAGTTTCTTGTGCCTTCTTCTCATTGGTGGGCGCATTCCGAAGGCACACATCCTAACTTAGTTTTTAAGACGTTTTCAAGTGGTCTATGTACAATTGTATTAAGCATCCAAAGAAATAATTTTTTTTCACTTTGACTTGACTTTGACTTCGCCGCGGCTTATATTTTCTCCAGATGCATTAACGAGTTCTTGCCTCTGGACACGATCGACTAAGCCGAGAGGATGGTAGGCCTACTCCATCGAATGGATGACCTAGGCACCACAGCGCCCTGATTGGCATATATTAAAGTTTCTGGCGCTGCGCTGTATACTTAAATCATCTAGAGTATAAAGAATAAATATAAAGAAAAAAATCATATTATAATTAAACTAGCTTTGCCTGCGTAGGAGTCGAAAATTGGCCAAGAAATAACGTTGTCCCATACAAACTTTGCCCCCCGGAATTTCGGAAAATCCTTTCTTAGCGGATGCCTACGTCATACAAAGAACACACCTTCCAAGTTTCAGGTCTCTACAATCAGCGGTTTAGGCTGTGCGTTGATCCGTCAGTCAGTCAGGACAAATAATTTTATACGTATAGATGACGAAATTTTGAACTTTTAACTGATTTTTAAAAGTATTCGTTCTAAACTAATAAGTGATACCACATCATCCACATTTTATAAATTCAGGCAGAACTGATGGACAGACAAACAGACTAAGATATTTAAGCCAAATTGACAACTACGTGTAACAATAAATTAAATTGACACTGGCTTATACCTATAGCTATGCAAGTTGTGCGAAAATATTACAAAAAATATAGATTTCGTAAAAAAATCATTCTCGAAGTACAGTCGCTGACAAAATTCTTTAGCTCTTATAAATCTGTTAGTAAACAATCGGCTCGTAAATATAGCGCAGGTGTGGGTAGTGGCATGCTTACGTCATCGCATACAGCTATTATAACACGACCACGCTTACTTATCTCATAACTAAAAATGATTCTTTTCGTGCATAGGATCGTGATAAGCAACCATCTATTGATATTTGTATATTGAACACCCGTAAATGCTGATTCCATAAAAAAATATTAGAATATGAAGTAACATAAGTCCTGTTCTATACTTCATACTAGCACTATGGAAAATTTCACCAAAATCTGATAAGCCACTTAATTGTAAGGCTACAACCAAAACGTAAGCTATTTTTAGTTTATTTTGCAATAGATTTAAACAGAATCTGGAGACCTCAACGTGGTTCAGCTTCAACTTGTAAGCACCTACTAGTTTAGTATTGTTGTTGATTATGACCTTTTTCAATATGGGTTATGTTCCGAAAATGGACAATGGGAGAAATGTTTCCTTTTTGACGAAAAGGAAAAGAAAAAAAAATGGAAAAATAAAAATTCTTTATTATAATCGTATTTTTACGAAGGTTATTTCTTAGTAAAGCTTAGAATTTTTTTTTAAATTCTGTCATATTGGCCTTTTTAATCTAACTGATACAGCGTCAGTAACATTAATCTATGCTATTCAAGGCATTGTAGTGCCTGGGACATGAATAAGATGAAGTAAACTTGCCCGGATGGAACCTATAGCACCCTCTCACTTAAGTTAAATTCTGTCATCACGTTTTTAAAATTAAACGTGTTTAAGTCTTCAGAAAATGTTCAATATCATAAATCAAATCGATATTATCTGAGACCAATATCATAAACCAACTTGAACCTTTTAAAAAATATTAATAAAAATGCAAATAACCGTTTTAATTCTGGCAAGTGTCGCGATTAGCCGCCTTGAGGGTACAGTCGTGGAGATAAAGCACAGTGAGGTACAGTCGGGTAGATAAGCGGCTTTCATTACTGCCGTGTCGCGACGACAATGGATTGCGACAACAACAAATCTAGCCGCTTGAGTTATTTGTTGCTTTCGAGGTTATGTCAGTGACTGTACTTCTCTCAGTTGCCGTTGCGGGTGCTGTCTTGTGTTCCGATACGGGTAGAATTTTATGTGTAACTGTACCTATCTGATTCTAAGGATTACGTTTCTTTGTTCTAAATTATTTAAAATTAAATTTTATGTTTAATTTGTACACCTTTGTCTTTTTATGGACCCAACGAAACCCTTTTCTAAGACTCCACTATCCATGTCATGTGTGCCTGTAGAAAATTTATGTTATTTTTTTCAATCAGTAGCAATTATACAATGTGTTTGAACAAAGGGTTTCTAATACGAAAGGGGGTTTTTCTAGTAAATGTAGTAATAGATGTCTAGGCGAAAACCTTTGGTTCTACGACATTTTGAAATTCGAGCATTTTTTAGAAAAAAAATATTGGTAATAATTACTGTTGTTAATGAATGTCAAACTGACTTCATAAAAAGGAATACGTTCTCAATTGCCAGACTTGATGCGGATATGCTTTAATTATTTATTTAATCGAAAAACAAACCAAGTACGAGCAATCTATTATGCAGATCAATACAATTTACTCGCTTTTGGACATCAGTATAAACAGTTTTAGAAGATATCTGCACTAGATTACTGATATTTTACGATGGATTCAACGTAAACTCAGGCGCATAATGATGGTGTGGTCTGAGTGAATTATGGCAAATAATTTAAGTACTAGACAATAAAGTTACGGTTTACAGTGTGTAATAAAACTTGGTACGAGTAATCCCTTTTTATTTAGGTGAGTGTAGGATCTTACCCAAAAAAATATAATAAAATCATTTTCGTACATTTTCAAAATGTGACCCATAACTCTTTAAATTTTGTAATTTTATTTTAAGTTATGTTTTTGACCATGACGTGTTATATTAATTAGAAATCTCCGTTGTTATTAAAATCAACGGTACTTTTAATAAAATAAGTCCCAAAGTATAAATTAAAATAATTATTTTATATTTAGGCATATCAGTTGCTTAGCTTGGAGTGTATGCAATGTCCCTGCAAAAGGGCGTGAATATTCACGTGAAAATTACATGACAAAAAAACAACAATGTTTGGTCTGACTATTAATTTTTCTCCTATTACCTATACCTACAGTATACAAGCAAAGAGAAAATAAACGTGGTAATATCTCTTTTAAATTACCAGTTTTCAAGTTCGATTCCTGCCTCAGACAAGTATTAATGCTTATTTGTCTGTGGTCTGGTTGTTTCTATTTATAATAGTTGTTAATTTTTTTAGTTACTTAGTTATAGATCACTGTATGTTTTCCGAATAAAATAAAATAAAATAAGTATATATTTACAAAAGAAAAATATATAAATAGTATATCCGTTGCCTAGCACCCATAACACAAGTCTAATTATCTACTTAGCTTGGGGCTAGACGGCGATTTTTGAAATGTCCTGCAATATTTATTATTTATTTTAGTTTAAAATCTAATGTAGTTTTCATCCGGCATTACTCCAAGTGTTGACGACTACAACACCTTCCATACGAGGAATGCAAGTTGGCAAACACGAGCACACGTGCCGAGAATGATAACCCTCATGCAGCCACCCAGCTCAGCCAGCTCAGCTGCTCAACAATATTGATTCAATTATCACGTGGTTAGAGTTTAGTAGGTACCAATTGAGGGAGATGAAATTAGGAAATTTCGTCTACAAACGGTCGAGAGATAGATAGATAAACACATATTTGTACCATGGAAATAAAAAATAATAATCTTTAAATAAAACATTTTAAGTTCTGGCTGATTTGACCATTATCTCAAGAAAATGAATGGATGGGGTTAAAGGCATACAGATATAGCTATTATGACCAATTAATCGCCAAATAATTAAATAATTTTGGAAAGATCAACCCGCTACTCAGACGAAGTTGCGGGTGAAAGCTCTAGTTTCATCATAACATATTATTTAAAATAAACAAAAAAGATATGCGCGAACATCCATAAAAAAATACATACAACCATATTGAGAACCTCCCCCTTTTTTTTGAAGTCGGTTAAAAGCTGAAGTTTTCCAAACGCCATATTTTTCTTAAATGTGTACCTAGACTTCCAAGGCACCTTCCAAGGTTACCGGTGGTAGAATGAGAGCAATTGGCTCAGATCAGCACAACAAAACTCGAGTTTTCCCGTAATTTTCGCTTTACCATTGTAAGAGACAATGAGCTTCAAATTGCAGTGTGACATTCAAACTCACTGGTCACAAACCTTGACACATTGAACAATAAAACACCTTATTATTAAAAAAAAAAACTAGCTCCGTCCAGCGGTTTTACCTATGCCACGACTCCTCGACTCAGTTCTGGTAGAATATTATTCCACAACTTACCTAAACACTGGACAGGACTGACACATGGCCAGTGGCCACGTGGCCAAAGACAAAAGAGAATCGAAACAAAAACAAACGACGATCGAAATTATTGGATAATAAATCAAATGAATGAGCAGTCAAAATATACAAATCCATATTTTATTTTTATGCTTGTTCATGATTTTAAAGAATTTAAGTTCGCATTCGAAGTTGTCTTGGAGTCAGGAGTATTTGTAAGAGGAAGGCTGGTTTCTTCCTCTTACAAATTGTGTTTTTTGGCAGCCAGTTATTTTTTTTTTTTTTTTTTTTTAATTGAAATACCTTGACACTCGGTTATGCAAAAGTCTGAAGACAAGTCATTTCTAAAAAAAATCTAGTTTGTTATGTGACTAAAGAACAATCACCTGTCTCCAACTTTGGGAACTGTAGATCAAATTAAATATAAATGCCTATAATTATTAAATTGAAATAGACGGTTAAGTACCCCAATTTCAATTTAAAACGAAATTCTATCATTCTCTCGTCCATCAGCACCAATAATTTGTTAGCAGGTCGTGGGAAACATACACATAAAATACTTTTAATTATAAAATAAAGAGTTCGGATAATGGTGCTGTTTGTTGAAAAATAACCTCTGAAAAATATATTTTGTAATATTATGAAATCAGCGCACGTAAACCTCTTTGTTATAAGGTACTTCTAATAAAGAGGTTAGATTAGCAACATCCTCTTATTTAATGTCCGTTGTAAATTATGAGCTCATATATAAATGCCAATGATGATGATCGGCATTTTGATTTTGTCACTTGTGATCTCTTACTCTTCTGACAGATATTAAAGATGTTTAAACACGATAAAAACATTATAGGTATTTTAAACAAATGTTTCTTTTAGATATTTTATATCTATATTATCAAATTGTGAGAAGCCCATTGTGCGATAATTTGAAGTTCCAAAATATTTTTAACAATGGACCATTTGTGATTTCGCAAATTGAATTAAAATAACAGAATCCGTCGGCGGATAGCATTGTTTTATGAATTTGATTGATAGTTAGGTCATATCTAGATCGAATGTAGCTAATTTCGTATTGCAAAATTTGAAGTAGAGTATCATTTTGATCTATACTTTTGACCACATTCACTTCGGAAGCATGTCAGCACCGATCGGGCTCTGGTTTTCACAGTTTTCGTATGTAACACCAACCAGTGACGTTTGTTTTCGCTGGTAGTCGGCGCAGGTGATTTTTTCTGTGCCGTTTATTATGCACCAATAAGTCAGCGAATGTTACGCACTATTTTTTTTTATAAATGCGGCTTCTAATAAGATATTTTATATCATTGGATCCAAATTTTCTAGTTCTGGATCTACTGAGATGTTTCTTTCTTAGTTGATCCCTTCGCCGGAGCCATGGTGGATAATACGTTAGGCAAGACGTTAGGACGATTTTGCAATAATAGTATTATAGATATTTTGATGTTGACTTAAATATAATCAGTCATATCTTCACAACTATCTTTGACTCACGTCATAGATTACTTGACACTCGCTATGCCCGGATCGGGCAAAGCCTAAAATAAATAATAATACCAATTTCAAATTGACAAAATCACATTCCAAACTGGCCGCAGAGCTTTCTTCGCGCCAAGTTCTACGCTACCAACCTACGAGCACAAAACACGTCCAGAACTGCAATCGAGCAGAATCTCAGGTCCCAGCTTAATTTAGTGACCGATAATTAAACACCCCACAAAGGTGAACGCAGATCAGAGACTTTATATTTACCGACTAGCTGCTGCCCGCGACTTCGTCCGCGTAGAAGTCGAAGATAGTTCTAATAGGATTGGACTAGGAATCACGTTACCCCTAAGGGGTAGAATTTCGGTAAATCCTTTCTTATCGGATGCCTACGTCATACAAAGAACACACTCCAAGGTTCACGATCATATCTTAAGAAATATTGTAATCATGATCTTTGCGAGCATAATTATAGAGAAAAAGTTAACCCCAAGTTTTTTGTGTGCTCTTCTCAATAGAGCGCGTTTCGAAGACGCACAACTTAGTTTTAGGACGATGTACCGTGAACTCATGCGATTGTCTTGCACTTTGACTTCAATCAAAGTCAGGTCATGATTTGCAGTGGTAAGTCGAAATAGCTTACCCTACTCCAGGCCCAAGTAGGTCGCTACAGACAATATTTGACTCGATGGGGTTACACTACTTTAGGTGAGGTGGTTTAGGTGACCGTGAGAGTCATAATACACCTTTTCAGCACCTTTTCCAAATTCTCCTTAACACCTACACATTAGACGACATTTGCGAGGCTAATGATGCTTCCGTTGCTGTTGCAAGACAAAAAAATTATCAGCTGAACCTCTGACACGAACCACTGTACGATAAAAATGGTCTTTTCCACTTTAAGATACCTGGGTGATATTACCCAGGTTCTTACAGACGACACTTTAGTGTCCTTTTTGGACCTAAAAAAATAAGCACCCAGGTTCTTAAAGGCGACTTCAATAAAATTATTATTTTGGGTAATTACCAACTGTGAATTCACATAAGCACCTGAGTCCTTATTAGTAACTCGTTAGTGCCTCTGATACACCCAGATAAACTCGCTTGGTAGACCACGGACTGGGCGTGGATAAGAAATATCTACCGATGACTACTTATTTTATTTGCCTTTATGGTCAGTCCAAGTGCTATGGGTCGATTATTAGTCTATTGTCTGCAATTGATTTTACTCGTGGGGGTAAGGGTGGGCCCGACATGCTGAGATGAATATTTTTGTCTAACAAGACATGTTGAATAGCGTTATTTATACGTAGATTTAGTAGAGTTTAATTATATATTTACGGAGTTAGACATTGATTCAAAATTAAAACTCTGGAGTTCGTATACAAAGGGATAAAAAACAAAAAAATGCGTGTTAGTTTCGAAGTGCGACTTCGAGTAAGTAATAATTACTCCAGAGTTGCAAAAAAGGTTAAAGCTTTTTGGAATTATTTAAAGATTTTTTTAATACTTTCGCAGGTTTTAATAAAATACGCGTTAATAAATTACTAAAATTTATTTAAATATTCGAAACAAATCAGAGTGTCGTTGTGTGTAAAAATAGTTGCATTTTATACCAGTCCAACACTCACTTCTAAACCAAACTAAAACAAAAAATATTCAAATCAAACAAATATTTAAAATTCCAAACTAAAATATTTTCGACAATCTTAATAAAAATAATTATTCTATCCGCATTTGAAATACGAACTATTTCAAATAGGTATCGAAAAATATTCACAAATCCATTAATCCCAGACCAGAAATACTATCGGGAATAAAAAAAGAACAGGTTTAAAGTTACAAGCTGTGTTGAACTATGACGCGTTGATCAGTTTTATATGTTTTATTTATTTTTGAAAATAAAATACCCTCTTTAGGTGTCAAATAAAGTAATGAAATTAAGTTGGTTGGTTCGGGTTGGATGGAAAATGTCGTAAATATCGGGTTGTGTAAGATTCATTGCTGGCAAAGAGCTGTGCGAACCGAATGTGTACTGGTTGCCATGCAATGGATACAGTTTATTTGTAAAATGCAAATAACTCAATGTTTTGATATAAAATGGACGCCTGTTACACCGATAAGCAATAAAACTGGCTTAGTTTCAGTAGTTCTGTTACTGGATACTACTGAATCTTTTAAATGTCAGTAGTTCAGTTGTGAGAGAGCACTCTGGGAGTGGCTACTATTTTCCTGGTAGGTAATTAAAAAAAAAAACATGTATTTGAAATCGTCAATTTTTATTTCCCACAAAGTTTATAAGTAGATACATTTTTGTGTGAACTGTGAGATGTAAGAAGTTATTAGTAGATCCTTAGTAATAATTATGCGCAATCTGACAAATGGAACCAGCTAAATTTCACAGGCGATGCGAGAAAAATGAGTGGTGAAATAGAGAGAAGTTGCCAACACGTCATGGTCAAACATTTTGTGTAATTAACTACCATTTTACAATTAGAGCCTAGAGAAACTTATTCTGGTTGGGAACATGGATGGAAAACGCTCTCTAGGCCGATCCACAACTAGATGGATGGATCAGATTAAAGACTCATCAGCCGTCAAGGCATCGTAAGAGAAGCGATTAATAGAAGCCGTTGGAGACAGACCATCTGATCCAAATGCTTTTGAGTGGTTCCTTATGACCACGATCCTCAGTCATGAGTGGACAGATAAATAAATTTAAATAAATTACTTCTCCACAATTTTAAAAAAGAATAATATTTTTTTTTTAAACCTTAAACATGATCATTTAACTGTCCATGTGTCAAACTGAATAATAGTATGAACAAGCACCTAATTATTTTAAGTCAATGATTATTGTAAATATGAGTACAACAATACAAACTAAAATCAAAATACTCCGTTACGCGTCGGTGTGACACACGTCCAAAACCAACAAATTGGCGTGAATTGTCACTTGTATCTGTAAAAAACGTTCGACCGAGAGGTTTTAGAGGCGGAAATAAATAGAGTGTTCCGTCAATTTTACTAGTACTTTTATACATGACAACTGTGATAGCTAGCCGCCGCCGCCGCCGCCGCGCCGACGGATTTCATATCGACGTCGATGATTTTATTTTATCTCGATTTTTGACGGTTTATTTTGACAGGTTTTCGTATTTTTGTGCGCCTATTTCGAGCTAGGATCGGATGTGGTTGAGTTTTTGACGGAAGTCTGTTTGCGACGGGTTAAATGTGATAAAGTTTTTTGTATGATTGTAGAATGTTTTTCTTTCTTCTGATATCTTATAAGTATCTTATATTAAAAAATATGGTCACCATTTAAAATTGTTTACTGACTTTTTTCTTGGCCTTCTACTAATAGTAGGTACTTGTTAAAATTTTGGAGTTCTTGCGCACCGATTTAAATTAGATTATTTTAAAACAATTTTTATAGGGTCGGAACCCGTCGTAACAGATCTGTAGGTATCTACAAAATGATTTGAAGCCCATAGGAACTAATGAAAATATATCTTTTGATCACAATAGATTTGGAGAGCAATAGGCCGTACTAGTAACGAGGGGTGAAATTTCTTGGACGGTAAGCTGATAAAACATCACTGAATGAACACATTTGACTTAATAAACACACATAACAAACTTATATAAAAAAAACAGGCTAAAATGAATAATATCATTAAAAAGTTGAATCAGAAAGGTATAATTGCATTTCTTATTTCTTAATTACCTTCTCAAGATATTTTTAATTCGCATTATAAAAAAAACCAATTACCTACCTCTCCCAATTACTCACACAATACAGATTAAATAACACAAAGACCAAAAATTAAAATCCGTATCTAACATTAAAATGTCAAATACCATTCCTTTAAATAACAGTAGCATTACATTAGCAATGTAAAGACAAGTAAGGTCGGCAACAAAAGAAACAGCTTCATACACAAAGTAGAACAATAATTACCCCACGTTACCCTCAGGGTGAATACGGGGGATATAATCAGACGGCAGACTTTTTTATCGGCTGATAAACAACACAAAAATCATGCATACACATTTCACTCTAAGGCGTTACTACGAGCAGCATTACTTAAAATGTAACATAGCAAATAAAATATCGGCAACAAAAGAAATAGTTTCATATACAAAGTAGAAAAATAATTACCCCGAGTTACCCTCAAGGTGAGTACGGGGAATATATACAGATTTTTTTGATTTTTTAGGGTGATAAACAACAAAAATAAATAAGTAAATATTGTAGAACATCACACAAGGTCATTTAGCAACATTCTAAGCAAATAGGCTTGTGTTATGGTTGCCAGATATCGGAATTTATTTATTCATAAGTTATACTTACCAATACCAATGACTTTGTTAAGTTATAACATTAAATTAATTAATTAAAATTAAGATGTTAGTGATATCTATTAATTCTTCCAGAGCCACTTTTGGCAACTTATCGGACGATAGAAAGTCTTTAGTTTGTTACCTCCTCAAGGTATATCTACTCTCTTTTTAATAAAATAAAATATTTTTTATTCAATTAGTTAGGTAAATAAGTTGGTATATATGAAGAATCTTCACTGGAACTGTGCCTGTATCGGACAGTCGCTTTGATATACCATTATTGTATCTAGTGAGATTTTTTAATTTAGTTTTCTTTGATTTATAAAGCAAAAAACATAAATGTTGCCGTCTAATTTTGAATACTAACTTTAAAGCTGGGAGTTTGTGGTGTATTGAGGTTATTTTGTTTCGGTCCAGTTTTATTATATTTTTATTTTTTTAACGTCTTTTGTTTTTGTCCAACCGTACCCTAAACACTTGAAAATCACTAAAATTCGTCTAAACTACTAACACAAAACGTAATAAATAGTCCGGTAACAAGTAATCGGATTACTGTCAATAAAAAGTTTCTTCAGTCCGGTAATCGAACTAGCAACCGAAGTACAGACACTAAAAAGTTTCTACAGTCCGGTAATCGAACTAGCAACCGAAGTACAGACACTAAAAAGTTTCTACAGTCCGGTAATCGAATTAGCAACCAAACTACTGACACTAAGAAGATTCAACGGTTCAATATTGAATCTAAGCCATTCTATCGAAATATCTATATTTTCTTATCGAATCTGTCACGTATTTATACCATTTTAATTTGCATTTTACTTTAACCAATTTAATTTGCTGCGCCGCCGCATCATTATTATTTATCGATAATATTTTTTCCTTCCTGTTATTACTTGCCAATAACAATTTACATAAGGTTAACTCAAAGTCAAGGCCACTAATAAACGTTTAAACTATAATTTTCGAATTTTAAAAACCTACTACCAAATTATCAGTTCAACTTTAATTAACATCCAGTTGCTTTTTGTCGACTCCTTGACATACAATTGGGTATGAAAGTGTCAATATTCTTGGAAGAGGTTTATCATGGTCACTTTGGTTTTATCGAAATTAGTGCAGTCATGGGTGCAGTAGTCTAATTTGACGCACTTGAACATGAACCTTTTTTTAAATACCTTTTTGGATTAAATATAACTAATTAAAAATAATTAATAGTTTAGCTCCGAAACGAGCAAATCGATTGGAATGCTGTTTTTTTATATCAATCTCTTTTTTAATATACTTACCTATGAATATTCCAAAAAAAAGTGTGTTATGCAAAAATTTTAGAACTTGTTGTTTTGGAAACAAACTTAGAAATATTTTCTAATAGGTATCCAAAAGTTACACCGTGACAAGATAAACAATGAAAAATGTACACAGTCAAATCGAATTTCATCTTTTTTTAAAGTCGGTTAGAAAACATTTTTTCTTAGACAATATTAAACATTAAATAAGAAAAACTAGTTTATTATGTCTGCGCATACGCAATTATCTTCTTCACCGCCACGGCCTTACCTCCCATCTTAACGCACCAACATACCTATCCGTAAATTAATTAATTACATGAAATTAAAGGCGTGCAAAATGAAAAGCCAAAAACCTCATCCGTGTAAGGTTAAAGCACAAATGATTGTACTGACATCTCATTAGCTTAGCGGGAACGATACGCTCGGGGCGATATCGGCGTGTAGTACGGGGGATGAGCGGAGAGCGGGTTATACAATGTGTTTTAGCAAAGGCGTTTTAATACGAAAGGGGGTTGTTCTAGATGTCTAGGCGAACAATTTTTGTTCTATGGCTTTTGGAAATTCGAACATTTCGTTCGAAGTTTTTGTATGAAATAGCTGATTTTCAAAATAAAAGTTCTTCGCCTAGACGTCTAAAACAACCTTATTTCGTCATAAAACCCCTTCGCTGAAACACATTGTATAATGTTATAGGGATATACAGCTGTAGTTACGAAGTACTTACATATTGATTTTATATTTTGAGTGCGTATGCCACCACTAGGCATTTCTGAGAAAAAAGTCAAGAAAAAATGCTTCTCCAAAATTGTGCACAGCGGCGAAATAACTCACGTCCTTCAACTTACCGTACGGATGCGATAACTACTGAGCTATGAGGGAAAGTAGCGCTTTGGTTGAAATCAGGACTTTTTTTTGTTTGATTGTATGTCTGTTTTTTACTTACCATATTATTGCATTTTTAATAAGGCTTACTTTTTGACGAGTGCTTTCGGACACGGTCGACTAACCTGATAGTTTAGGTTCTGGAATACGCTATCCTCATGCAAAAGGACCCAATCGAAGAAGCTCGTATAAAGTACAAGTTAGATAAAGATGAACGGAGTCACCAATCGTCACCGCTACCTCTCGTACCTTGTACCACATCATAAGGCAGGGTACACACTACACCACACATCTGTATTTTTGCCGATCAAAGGATCGTTGTTGTTGACGGCCTTTTGAACCGCTAATCAAATTAGTAAGCTTCCTTTCCTATACAAAAATGTGTCTATCACACAACCATTGTTAGATTTTAATTTTTCTCTTTATGTCTGTGGTTTTGTTGTCTTTGATTTAATTTAATAAGGGTCTACACTAGGGTAACTCGTGATTGTAATGTACCTATGGAGATAAAACATTTTTTTCCACTTTCATTTTCTGATTTTCTACATATTTTAAATAAAGAAAAAGAGGAAAAAAGAAACCATAGGAAAAAAAGAGGGATGGAAGGCCTTTGCCTTGCTAGATGACAAAATGAATTCCAATTAAAAATACATCAGTACCTAATATTTAAGATGTACACAAAAACTACAGAACCTATTGTTTTTATTTCGATATTTTGGCACTAACGCAGGTAAAATCAAACGGCGCAGCTAGTATTTTTTAGTTTGTTTGATAGTCAAACGACTTATCCGATTTGCATAAAAATTTGAACAGAATAAGTAGCTCATAGTATAAAAATTGACATAGGATTTTCATCACTCCTTTTTCGTACAGCAAGGGAATAGAATCAGTTGTCCGAGTCTGTCTTTCCTGACGTACATAATTTAGTGAGCTTCAAGTCACGAGTGAACAGGTTTTTTGTAGGAAAGCGAGCTACATCTTAGACCGTGTCTTACCATCAGGCAGGTGTGATAGTGGTCAAACTGTGACCTATCATAGGTATGTAAAAAAACCACGTACGCAATTAAAACGGGGGACCGCAATATTACCTAAATGACAATCAATCAATCAATCATTTATTCACAATAAATAGAGTAAGTAATAAGATGTTAACATTATAATAAAGTATTTGGCTATTTAACCTCATTTGAGGTATGTGAATTAGTCTAAATTAGTAGTGAAATGTCGAATAATAAAATTAAAAATTATTACATAAAATGTTATTAACAGATTCCATACATTGGTAAATACTCTTTAAGGCTATAAAGGACTTTTCCGTCAAAAAATTATGTAATTCTCTCTTAAACATAGAGAAGTCTTCAATTTGAGCTATACGACAGTGATCTTTGTATGAAAAAAAGTTCTGGATGTATTTGTTGACTGTACTTACTAATAAAGTTAATCTTTGCTAAATAATTGCAATTACTTACAATATTTTATGACTAGGTATCTATTAAACAAATTAGCGTTTCGAATCTTGAAACTTTTGATGAAGTTCTAATGACGTCTGTGGCGAAGTGAGCGAATATCCGCTTGCGACGCAGAAAGCTGCGGGGTTAATTCATGCTGTCGAATAAATAATTGTTTTGGTTAACAAATATTTTTCGTGGTTAAAATATCTGCTAGGATGTTTTGTCACAGAACGTCATATTCAATGCATTAAACTTAATAATCAACTAAAAAAGAAATGGTTGTCTGTAAAGTCGGTTTACGGAAGATAATTTTACGTGACATCGTCATAAGAAAACGATGAAAAAAAAATCCTTTTTCATTTCTTTTATAAGTATTTTTTCCTTTAAATAAGTGTTCTATTCACTCGACACACCATAACGCAAGCCTAGATGACCGATATTATTATTAAATACTCTTTTTCCTAAGTTACCGTGATGCGTCTGGTCATATTAACATGACGCATGACGTCACACAATATTATCATGACACTTTTTTGTGAATGCTGGTGTTCCACCAATTTATTAGACGTTATCACGACAAAAAAGGTTGAATTAGTAATATCCCGTTACAAATTCTGACGTATTTATGATGTCACATCTGTCGTTCCGTACCTCAAAAGGTAAAAAAAGGAACCCTTTTAAAATCTTTCTTGTCCGTCTGTTTTGGTTGGTTATTGCAAGTCACCTTCATGTTTTTAAACTACAAATAGGTAAATAATAAAAAATACTCAATTAAAACACTACGACTTAAAAAATGGCGAAAGCACGGTCAGTCTGGAACCCTAAGTTTGGCCATGTTCCGATATGGTGGAAGAAGACTTTTACTCGGTCAAAGTGAATCCAAAGAGCTGTCAAACATCCTATTTAGTCAATCAATCAAAGCTTGCTTGATAACAACTATGATTGATCGTTTGATTGAAGTATCTACGTTTACGATTGTAAATGAAAGTTTTAATAAATAAATCGATGAACTTTGATTGTTTTCTTTTATTATTGATTGATTGGTGTTTAAAAAAAACAATTTATTGCTATAAAAGGTGTTTAATTTCCATTTAAAATTAAAAAAAATATTTTTTAAGTGCATTTGAAATACTTTCTAGGAAAAATGTTTATCCAAAAATGCACCACCGCAAGATTTGAACTCGAGACCTTCTGCTTACCGTAGAGATGCACTACCAACTGTGCTACTAAGTCGCAGGTGAATTTCGGTCTGTATGAAAGGTCTAGATTTGATGTCAATTATTAAAGTTATTTAAACTATAGGTTTAGTGCCGGAGCGACTCGATCCCCGAGCGATCAGTCCCTGAGAATCCCAATTAGATTCCGTTTTATTTTATTGTATTTTCTATTGTTTTCGACCTATCTATCTAATTGTAATAAACCGGGATATTTACCACGGTTCTTGCTTCGCGACTAAAATCCGGCAAGAAAAGGGTGATGTTTTTCATGCCTATCTTTGTTTATATTTATTTTGTGAAGCTCTATATTTTGATACTATTACTGAATTATTAGTATACCTAATGATTATCATGTCTAAGTTATTCTTCAAACTTTACTATCAACATAATCTGAACACAATCAAAATTAAATCAGCTTCAGAACACGAATACACTATTAAATCAGATCCTAAGGGCTTTCCACACAGATCGACACATAGATACAATGTAAACACCCCCTATATATACCTGATCCCAAAATTCACATACAAAGTTATGGAATTAGTCATAAAATGGGTTCGTGACTCAAATATCTAACCTATGCAATGAGTTACCAATACAGATAACACAACTCCAATATAATACCAATACAAAACTCAACTCTATCTTTAGCAAAATAAAGTTACATTTACTAAAGTAATGATCGGTGGTTAGACCAGTTTGGATGTTGTAAATTTAAACGATGCCAGTTGACATTCGATAGAGGGCGTTGTGTGACGTCATTAAATCAGTAAGCAACAAAATTTAGAGCTTAAAGGGGCTTACGATAGGGAGCTAGTGATCGTTCGTTGTGACATCATGGATACTATATGTGTGACAGCGAGACTGAATATACGATGGATATTTGTTCCAAAAAGAGGGAGTTTCGTGTCGGTACATTTTGCAATGGTTTTTGTCTGCTACGGTATGAAATTAATTGGGATTTACAGGTGACCATTCACCTTTGAGGACCAGCCAGAATAAGATCCACTGTCCAAATATAACCGAAAACTTTCTAAGCCACTATGATCTGAAATTCAGAATTGTACATCTATACTAATATTATAAAGCTGAAGAGTTTGTTTGTTTCAACGCGCTAATCTCAGGAACTACTGGTCCAAATTGAAATAATATTCTTTTTGTGTTGAATAGTACATTTATCGAGGAAGGCTATAGGCTGCTT
This sequence comes from Idaea straminata, assembly GCA_951213275.1. NCBI lineage: Eukaryota > Metazoa > Arthropoda > Insecta > Lepidoptera > Geometridae > Idaea > Idaea straminata. The sequence continues at coordinate 14,769,144 of OX577849.1, forward strand.
TTTAGCCCGATATTCTGACTGGATCGGGAGTTACGCGGGTGAAACTGCGGAGCGTTGCCAGTCGTTCATAAATGTGTTGGAGAGTGCTTAAGTCAATTCAACGTTAGTTAAAGAAACACCAAAACACGCAACCGCACTAAACGTTTTGCTTCATCATTCCTTATTCATACAGCAAAGGCATGGATTCAAAAATAACAAAAATTTAGTGTGAATAACACAAGACGATCAAGAAACCGGTATCAAAAAAGTGAAAAGAAAAGTTGTTTCAAAACCAAAAAAAAAAGATGTTGTGTAACTTAAAAGATTTGTAATAAAGTTATCATTATCAATCTTACCTAACTCGGTAGCAAACGAAGAAGTTACAACAATTTAATTACCATCAAAAATAGTCCAGACCACTGATAACAGGCGAAGATAATCTTGTAGTTCTACGAGTATACTTGGCTCCCTGTCTTTTGTGTCACCTAGATTTAAGTTTGTGTTCATTATAAACGTAATTGGTGAGCGTGTGAGTGTGCAATAAATAATTTATCTATCTTTCTATCTATTTAGTTATAATAATAATCAAGGATGATAAATGAAATCATAGGTATTTCACAATAAACCTAATCGTATTGAACACAAAATTGCTAAAAATGAATACAACTTTCAAAAAATCAATATCGTTCTGCGGTTACCAAAAGTTATTATTGCAAAAGGATGCATAATTTTGAAATGTTAATTTAATATTTGACGGATTATACTTACCTATTATATTTTTATAAATTATAAATAATCTAGAGGCTGAATATGAATTATATAGGAAACTTTTGAGCAACGAAAAGCAAGGCTGAGGCCGCCTTGCCACGTAGAATCTGCATTCAGAATCATTGCTTATATGCGGGAAATAGTCGCAATAGTCGAAATGCGGGTAATACTTCTCGGTTTCCGTCAAACACAGCTGAAAATCAGCTTTCAGAAAAAAATCCGCATCCAAATCGGTTCACGTATTTATATGATATGTTAGATATGTTTATACGTGTAAGTTTTTCCTGTCATTGGCTTTGGAAGGCGTTCGAGGATCCGAAGCCTACTCATAGTGGCCCTTACAAATAACAAGTTTAATCACAAAGTATGATGTAGGGTTTAAATTTTTATTGCAATAGATGCCTTGCAGTTGTATCCTTGTAAGGCCTTCACAAAAAAGGGTGTGAAAATGTCGGGATGAAAAGTTTACTTTCCTCTGATAGACTCCTGTGGAAATGGTAATAGTTGACATATTTGACTCTTAAGTGCGAACATACCAAATATTACATTTATAGTATTTGTGAAGCTGAGGCAGTTGATTCCTTCCCTTCGGCCGCATACGAAACCAGAGGTTCGTAACCAGTTACTAAAGAAGAAAAAGTCCTCTTCGTACGAAACCAGTTTCTTGACAAGAGGTTTTTTTTATAACACTAAACCCAGTTTCGAATTAGGAAATCTATAATTAATGAGTTGCGAGACAGCACACACACCGCGGAGAATTTTCATAGAAATTATTTCATTTTTATAATTTTTACTGTTTTCAAAATTAAATCATAACGATTTGTGCAACTTATACTTTCTAATTATTATTTTGCTTTGTGTATATCGTGTTTTATATCCCTTACTGTGTTGTACAAATGAAGTTATCTATCTGCCATCATAATCTTCTTGTTAATATTATCATTAAATAACTTTTGTTCTCAAATTAAGACAATGGTTGACCTTGAAACTAAGTGGACCGGATAGATTTTTAACTGATAATTACGCAAGTTATAAATTAAGTTACACTGAGTAAGCAAGTACTATAGTTTGTCGTCTTTTAAATTGTTTGATTTCGTCATGTATGTTATTTGTAATACTTTAGATTGCACTACTGTTTGCTCAAATACTTATACTCGTAATAAAGGAACAAAGGATAAAACCCTGTAGTTAGATATAGATAAATTTATTTGTAAAACATAATGATATGCTTTGTGTAAGTATAGTAAAGATATGCCTATAGCTAGATACAAATTTTATTTTTAGCACAAATGGGCAGTCAAATTTAAAAAATCCCCTAGACACGATTTTTTTACTCGGCGATTTTAGAATAAGCAGAATAAATAAATAAATATTGCAGGACATTCTACACATCGCCATCTAGTCCCAAGCTAAGTAACTAGACTTGTGTTATGGGTGCTAGACAACGGATATACTACTTATAATACTTTTCTTTTGTAAATATATACTTATAATACATAGAAACAACCAGACCACAGACAAATATCTAAGCATTAATAGTTGTCTGAGGCGGGAATCGAACCCGCAACCCTGTGTTTGACAGTCCGGCATGGTAACCATTGTGCCAACTGGGTCGTCAAAACACAAATTCTTAGTTTTTAAAAATTATGTGTCTGTTCTACAAGATAGCTGTATTCTCTGGAAAAGTCATGGTATACTACATCAAATAAAAAAAATATATATTTATTCAAAAACTATTTAGCAAATAAATGATCAGTCTTATCGCCGAAAGCTTTACGAGGTAAATTTAAAAAATCCCCTAGACTCGATTTTTTTACTCGGCGATTTTAGAATAAGATAGATAGATAAATTCTTTATTGTAAACACCAATTTCAAATAACATTAATAATAAAAATCAAAGCTTAAGTCTAAGTGTTAGAAAGGGCGGCCTTATCGCTCAAAGCGATCTCTTCCAGGCAACCTTTGGATGGACAAGAAGTTGGGGAAGGTGAAGGGTAGGGTGTTTAAACTTAGGAAAATAAATAAGATGCAAATAACAACAAAAACATAATAATAAATACAAACTTAACTACATACTAATAATAATTAATTAATGCACATTATACATTATACATACATACATATTTTTACATAAATATATTAATATAATTACATAAGAATGTACAAATAAAAAAATAAAAAAGTCATGGTATACTTACTTTACATCAAATAAATAAAAAAAAATATATTTAATCAAAAACTATTTTACATAGTAAACTAATCAATTAACTAGAACTAGAGTAATTAAACGAAAGACTGCCACCCGCGTTTTCGCAAGCACGCGCTCCGAGAATGCGCTCTCCGGCTACTATTTATCCGTAACCAACACCCAAGGTAATAAGAAAGTATATCATACTTTTTACAAAAAGTCAAAGTTTAAAAGTAATAGTTGTGAAACAATAACATTTAGTGATAAAAATGCAACAGTTTAAAGTATCATCGTGGGTGATATGGAGTTGACCGAATTCTGGTTTAAATGTCACTGAGAAATTACTGCTGATTGTTTGAGGTTAAGTGCTGCCGTCAGTATTGTACTTACCATCTTATGTAGGCTGGAGACTATTTGTAGGGCGATTCGAACTAGTGGCTCATGATTGAGCTGTATTATTTGAAAGCTACACCATTTTAGGTGGATATAATGGAAGTCTTTGGGAGGGGCCTATGTTCAGCAGTGGACGTCCTGTGGCTGATTTGATGATGAATGCGCTGTTATGGATCTCCCTTGGGAGCGCTGGGAGTAGCGAGGGTATGCGGGACTCCCTCTGGCCTAAAGATGGTAGGTGACTAGAGGTTTACCCACTAAAACTGATTCATTACTTACCACAATGCTGGAACTGGTATCATCTCACCAGCATTGTGGTAAGTAACGATTAAAATTCTAAGTAAGAATAAAGAAAGTTATGGTAGCAATATTGATAAGGATTCTTTTTAATTAGCCTTGGGAAGGCCTTTGTCCAGCTGTGGGATAAACTAGCCGCTCATCGCAGTTTGAATTGTTAACTATGGTTTTTTTTTGATGATCAACTCAATTATCGCGCAATCAATAATTCTCGTCTGCCGATGCTATATCTTTTACTTTTTACTCCATTGTTGATGTTGCGTATTCGTAAGGTATTGTAGTACATGTAGATGTCTTAAAAAGGCAAAACTTTTTACAAATTACTTTAATAAAATGTCAATGTTCATTTAAAACTAATGGATAGATAAATGCATATTCGAAAAACGCCCTAAAAAGGGTCCTAGGTATTCCAAAAGGCCTATTTTTAAAAAGACCAAACCTATCTCCAGCTGAGTTGACTCTCTGCTGCCTGGGTACTCTAATTTCATGATAGCTAGCTGAATTGTCTTTCTCCTATCTAGGCATCCAAGCTTTCATGTCATCCATCTTAAACTGTCTTTTAGTCAAAGTCAATTTATTTTATTTATTTGGAATTATACAATTTGCATGTAATCACATTAAAACATTTCAAAAACTAAGTCAGGAAGCGCCCACCAATGAGAAGCTGACACCAGAAACTTAGAAACAGTGTCATTCTGATAGTGACTCACCTAGACTTAACCTATTAAAAATAATATTTAGTGGTTCAAATGGTTCATAAAAAAGATAAATTGGAATATCTTACAGAGTCGATTTTTTATTTTAAGCAAGAATATTTTGACACTAAGATTAATTGACATCATACGCAACTTTGCACAAAAACATTTGACATTAATTAATTTATTTTCTGATAGAATTACATAATTATGTACAAAAATATTTTTGTTAGGTACCTATATGGAAAAAAATCTGGAGGTCGAAGAGGACCACGATAGGTGGAAAGCGATAGGCCTTTGTCCAGCATTGGCCATTAAGAGTCTACTGAACTTTAGTAAAACTTTTTTGGTAAAACGTCTTGTTTATCTAAACCAAAGAGTTATCATTTTATTGCAACAAACTTTATAGCCCAACGAAGATAGATAAGCAACATCTGTTACAAATTATTCTGTATTTATGACATCACTTTCGTCATGTGGTTTTTTGCAAATGATCTCCTACTCTAACGTGAAACAATTTTGAAATATGTAATTCAATTAAATTCATTATATTTCACATTTTAAACTCGTAAAAATACTAATAAAATAAAATAATAAAAATAAATTCTAACTTACTTTAATTGTTGGAGAAGAATTTCGCAATTTCAGCTATTATTTATTGGTTTCTGTGCCATTTCAACTAATTTGACCAAACATAAAATTACTAACATCCTTTTTCGAAATCGATTAATACCACCAATCAAAAATTTCAAGCCAATAATAATAAAACCAATAGGTAGATTTGATAGGTAGGTATTATCCAATCTAATATGTATCTACCTTCTGATTGACCATGACTCGGTGACCCTAAATAATTACGGAATACCATAGCAATGGTCAAAACAGAGCGCTTCCACAGTGAAATTTTGACATGTAAAGAGTAAACATCTTTTTAGTAATTTCTTCCTCTTCCTGAAATATTCGTTAAAAACACACAAGAGGAGCACAATAAAATAATAATTTTGAAGAAAGAAGAAAAATAGTCTATACTCAGCACAGGATATACATATTCGCATCCGACAAAATAAGGGAAAAACCCCGTGACCATGATTGCTGCAATTCGATCGAAACTTAAATAATGTAGAATTTTTTTTTATGACATTATTAATAAAAATACCTGTAAAAATTAGTAGACATAAGAAGTCTCTAAAATCGGTTACATCAGTCTCAATTGTAAAATCCAACTGAACTGAATATAAAGTTATAAATACTTCATAATTTGTAACGGATTTAATGAAAGACGATAATAGTAGGTACCTTATAATAGTAATATTTAAAAAACCCACAGATATTTTTCGAAAAGATTCTATAACTTTCGTCGCTATAGAAGTGCCCAATTCCCCAAAAAACTTCTGTAACTGACCGGTCTATCATATTGCTTGTAGGCAGGTTGGTCAACGGCACAACACTCTACTTTACATACAAAATTTTTCATAGGTATATTATTTTATTGTTGGTTCGGTTATAAACCACTAGCGATTTTTATTGACTTGAAGTTTCTTTAAAATCGGCATTTCGGTAAAGATAATTTAATGGGATCACTTGCAAAAACTAAATGTAACGGAAGTGACCATAGAGAATGCTTCTTTGCGAGCTAACAAAGATAACCTAATAATTATTTTCGAAACTAATAAACTATCTATCGACGACTAGGGGTTGAAATGACTTATTTCTGACATTTGTCCTTTGGCAAAACTGTTGAAACAATGTCAGTTTAACCTGACATTATGTTGATGGACAGGTTTTTGATTTCGACCATTAGAAAGTTGAAATAAGGAGCTGAGATTGTGGCCAAACGCTGACATAGCCGCATTTCGTCACATAGCTGCGCCTCGCGGTTTCTCCCTCGTAAATCCAAATCCCGTAGGAATATATAATTGTTCGGTATCTAGTTGTTGTAGTAGTAGTTTCGGAGTCTGTTCGTTAAAACAAACAAACAACCCAAGGCCCACCCATACCAAGTCAAATCTAATATTATAAAGATAACATCTGTCGTCTTAACTAAGACGGCTGCTCTTCACAATCTTTTTAAATCGCCACCGCTCATAAAACAAACCACCTACTTAAAATAGGTAACGTTATAATTCTCTTACATAATGTCAGTCATATCTCGATCAAACACATACACACCTACAATACTAAAGTAGATTATGTGTAGGTATGTCACAAAATACATACCTCTTACGTTGAAAACGACTTTAAACGAAGTAATACTTTACACATCTTACTAAATTACTAAACAAAGTGTTTAATTAATTCTAAGGCGTAAATTTTAAGTACTTTCTGCAGTTTAATATTAGTGTTAGGAAAACCTATTCTTCAAGTTTTTTTTATAAAAAAATAAGCTACATATAAAATGTTTATTTTGATAAAACAATATTAACTAATATTGGCTTTTTCATCGAATATATTAGATGATTTATACATGCAGAAACTTTTAATCTTACCGGCCTAAATCTTATCACCAATCGGACTTGTCCCTGTTCCGATTCGTTGGATAGTGCAGCTACAAAAGGATGACGAAGCCTACCAGTAAGAGACTGCTGCATTAGCATCACGGGTCACGTGTGGGACATCTAGGGCTAAGATCGCAAGCAAGCAATTCAAACCCCCTTCTTTGGGTGACCTACCTTCCATAAACCATAAGGAAGACCATTAGTAGGGCGTAGTGTCTTCACAGTGTCCACTTATGCTCCAACTGAGCATAATGTTACTAAATAAAGTAATAAAATATTTATAACAGGCATTTAAGTCTACTATATCGTACTAGCTTTGCTCTGTAATTTAATAAATGTAACTCCCGATTTTGCAGGAATATCAGAATAAAAATTATACTATATTTATCCCCATACTATGGAATATACTTTAGCAATTTTTCATCAAAATCGGTCCAGCCATTTAGCCTTGAAGAGGGATTAAAGAAATCAACTTTCGCATTAAGAATATTAAAGTTTGGATTGAACAATAAAGCTATAATAAAAGTAAGTGCCGACGACGTGCACTAAATATCAAATGAGTATTAACTACACAGTGTCAGATTTACTTCAAACTATTGCAAGATATTATGCTAAAATTAATTCTTATCTACCTACACAAGTATTGCTAAAGAAATTTGCAACAAATGCTAATTCTTAATTCTTAATATTTTATACTTAATTACTTGATAGCGTAGCAAAATTATGTAAACGTCGATACCCACAGCATCGTTCCGGCAAACTGAATAACGAAAAACATAGGGAAAAATATTACAAAGACAGAAGCGAAGACAAATTATATCTACAATTTTTTTTACATAATATGATAGGTCAGCGTTTGATCACTATCACTCCTGCCCGATGGTAGGTGACGATGCGGCCTAAGATGTAGCACTCTTTTCTAGAAGATATCTATTCACTCGTGACTTGAAGACCGAAATTGAGGTGCTGGGTTAGCCATTTAGAACATGTCCCAGGCAGTACAGCGCTCTAAATATCATGAATATTTAGAGCGCTGTACCAAATATACATTTGGTAAATGTAAGGGAGTCTATCACATCACGGGGCTTTAGAACCTTTAAAAGGCGTGCGTGAAAACAACGTATATCAAAGTATGATGTAGACACCAAACCGCTAATATTATTAGTGGGTGTATACATTTAATTACTAAACTGATTTCGCAACGTGTTAAAAAGTATTTTATTATCGTGATGATTAATAACTAAAATAAGTTTACGAAAAGTGTAAAAAAGTGTTGCACATCTTAGCATAAGTGAGTATTTCATGTCTGTCTGTAATCAGGCCGATCTCAAATTATGGACTACAATAGTTAAGGAGCTGCCCATTTAATTTGAATAACTGTATTGGTACCGTTTGCTTGCCACAAAATATCATTGTTGGTTAGTAGCAACAATTATATTTTGTGGTGGTTGGGGCGGTCCCCAAGTCGCCTAATAAAGGTGTTTGAATTTTTCTAGACAAAAAATCACTTCACGTAAACAGGCATTTATAAAACCAACCGGAAACCATCTGTCGCTTTAAATATCGGTAGAGGATCCTAAACAAACCTTCCGCAAAGTTTGACTTACACAAGTTGTCGCATGATAGAGGCACGCTCAAAAACCATATTTTTGTAACTCTGTCTCTGCCGAACCACAAGTAGCTTAGCTTGGCTCCCCAAGCTAAGCATTGAAAATATTGTAAACTTGTGGTTGACGCTATGTTAAGTGTACTATAATATTTATTTATATTGTTGATTGGGTGCGTGTTTCAAACTTTGCTTTACGATAGAACGATTTTCAAACCAACCCGTTTTTAAACGTGGGGTGAGTAAAAAAACCAAACTTTGATTTGAAGAAATTTGAAAACCAAAGCCATGCAAGCAAAGCCATGTCAAGCAGACGACGGTACCAACACGGCTACTCAAATCATATAGGCAGCTCAATAACTATAAGTATTATACAATACTGATGGATACCGATAGTTAATTCATTTACACATCATTTTACAATCAATCTAATATCTTACACAATCTGCCCTTTCTATATCGTTCTAAAATAATGATCACGTAATATTTTTTTTTGTTTTAGGTTTTTTTATTCTTTTAAGATCTCCGTCTAGAGATTTCCGAGTGAGCTCTGGGTGACGTGGGGTTCAGCTAATTGGTAATGTGGCTGTACATAGCTGTCACAGTTTATCCAGTTTTATATAGTATTACATTATATAGGTAAAGTGCACTATGTTCACTGAGACTGAAATAAAACATGGTAATAATATCATATGTCTTAAATATCGCAATAGTTAGATTTCGTTAATAAGATTTAGGTATCCATTCTCTTTCTATTTGAGAACCAGAATCTAAAAGCAACATTAAAATGATTACAACATTAGTATTTGTAAGTAATTATTGGGTATTAGTGCAATATAGAGATAGATAAGTAATTCTAGGTAAGTATATAATATTACAAATAATTGAGTTTTTTTTTGCATAATTTTCCTTACAGATTTCTCTATGGATGGTAAATTACTATCATTATTTAATATACAAAAAGAGGTGTGGTATAAGAAATTATCATCTTCTTCCTAAGGTATAATTTCAGAAAAGGTGCACGGACATAGTGTGAAATTCATGGTGCAGTTTTGATTTTTCTTGACTGCCCCAAAGTTCAATTTAGGTAATATTTTAACAAAACTCTGGACCGGACTGACTGATGCCTGGATAGACAACTTCTAATTGATGATACCAAGTAGACTAGACCACAGTACCGCATGATTTTGTACTTACTATAGTACAAAATTGCTCAGTCTAGCTAGAGTGTGATGTTTGCGCAGCGTTACACCTCTGCACAGAAAATAAAAACAATGACAAAGTTTTATTTTGTATACATATTATTTTGTTTGTTACGTAAGTTAAATAAAAAAAAACAGTGAAAATCATGATCCCTAAAATATAAGTTGATCTCATGCGTCCAAATTTAATCATATCTTTGTCATTCGACGAAAACAAAAAATTCGACGATTTAGTTTTTTTATACTTGATCACCGAATACTCGAGATGGCCTTACCGATGGATATGATTCTTTTTTCAATGAAAATTTCCTAATATCATTTTGTTACCGATTTAATTTAAATATCAATCTGAAATTTGATCAAATATATCTATGAAACAACCCCATTTAGGCAATTTTATAAAAAAAAAATCTAGTGTCTATGGACTAATCATGACCATTAAAAAAATATCTGCCGACGATCTAGACATCTAGATTACAATATAATCAGTAACCTATGATCTGTAAGAACTAAAGTTAAACCTAACGCAATCAAAAGACTGTTTCCTGTCGAAGATTATTACGTTTCAAAGTTTAATAATACCTGTTTGTTTGTCTGTAAATAATGTCGAACCCAGACGTCAGACTCTTCTATCGGTCGACATATCGACGACCAGACATTCGCTTGTGTTTTTTTGTTTAGTTAAAACGTCGGTGAAGCTGTCGCTGTGCAGCACAAAAGAAAGCCGAAAAGTTTAGATCGTCTTTTGTTTTTATTTTGATCTCGTTTTGTTTCTGTTTCGATCGTCTTTTGTTCAGCGATAGTGATAAATAAAAAGTTTATAAAAGTAAACTAAAATACACATATAGGTAATTAAAAAAATGGTTGCCTGTAAAGTCGGTTTACGGACGATAATTTTACGTGATAACGTCATATCAACGTTTTTGTATCGTTGACATACATTGACATTTTGCACACTTTAATACTTTCCTATGGTTACCTTGTCAATAACGGTAACGTGACTTGACGTCACACTTTTTATATGAGCGCATGTGTTCATTGATTTATAAGGCATTATCACGTCAATATGATAGAGAAAGAAAAGGCATTTCATGTAAAAAAAAATTAGTAAGTTTAACAAAGTATATTTGTCATCTCTTCAAGCAAAAACTACCGAACCGATTGCGATAAAATTTGGCATGTAAGTATTGATTTTAAGGATATGGTATAAAGGTAGGCCTTTTTTTTTCATTAAAATATAGTTTCGATTATGTCAACAAATACAATTTAAAATAACATAATTAATAATTGAATAAAAAATATCAATTTTGAAAATAACTATATTTTTATGATTCCATAGTGTAAAACTTCTCATGGGAAAGTGCAATTGAATGCCTACTTCCGGCACTCAAGTAAGTACTTACCTGCACAAAAAAATACAAGTTCACGCGATCTCATTGCGTAGTACTACTTGACAGGTGACATCAGTCGTAGGGTTGGCAAAATCATGCGATGTATTATTTTATTGTAAATCCAAGACATGTTTAAGAATAAGAAGAATATGAATTAGTACATTACGATATAAGTGTGGTAAATTGATCTTTGCATAGAGGCGGTTTAAGGAAGCCAAGATGCAAATATCAATTCCACACGTATATCGTACGACGTTTTTTATCACAGTTGCGAATAAAAGAAAAGACTTGAAAAGAAAACAAAATAATAATTAACAAAATATTTGTGATAAGGCTGTTTACATTTTTTTAAGGCAATATTTTTTTGTTAATTATGCTCCGGAAAGGCCAGGCTAAAGGTTTTTAACCTATAAAGCCTCGTCTGACATACAATATTTTTTAGGGTTTTTTTCTATTTGTTTTTGCGTCGGGGGTTAAGAACAAAATACAATGGTACGGAAAAACAATATATTTAAGTAAAGAAAAAACAAAAAATAAACAACTCAATTTTTAATCGTTTTCTAAGTCATTATCACGTTAAATTTTCGTTCGTAAACCGACTTTAGAGACAACCATTTTTGCTAGCTAAAAAACTCTTTGGTACCTACCTTTTTTATACATCAAAACAGTATGTAATTAGCAGTAAGATACGTATTTAACCTATCGGGATAACTTTACAGCACTAGGTTGGCAATGTAAAACGCACGCGTGCATAATATGTTGGATTATGAGCCTAAAAGCCGTTGAATAAGATCCACTTTATGAGCAACTGTGATAAAAAAGAATATTTATATCATAGATTTTGGGTACATCGAGGTGTTAGGTAAGTAAGTACTAATACTTTACTTTACTTATACTTTCTAGCTATTACGTCACTTTGTGTATATATAGTGTTCTGTTTCTTCCTGTGTTGTACAAATAAAGTTATCTATCTATCTATCTATTAACTGACTGATAAATAACATACCTAGACTACTCGCGACCATGACTATTGTAACATAGTCGAAACGTCGAGGTTAGAGAAATAAAAATAAGAAATACGCGATTAAGACCCGGGAAAATAATTACTAAGTACACATATAACATACCTAGATTTAAATAGAAAAATAACATAATGACGCACAGCTCATACCAATGAACGGATTGGGCTAACATTTGGTCTACAGTATACCTAAATTACAGTTCAATTTGGCCTTAACGTTTGTTTTTGTCACATTTTTTTTGGACAAATGCAGCGCGTTTCTAGCAAATTTAATCTTATATCTTTAAATGAGCAATTCTAGTATATATATAATATTGGAATCTCGGAATCGGCTCCAACGATTTTCATGAAATTTGGTATATAGGGGGTTTCGGGGGCGATAAATCTATCTAGCTAGGAATCATTTTTAGAAAATGTCATTTTATTCGTGTTTTATCGAAACTTACTTTTTTTTTATCTGAAAAATATGACTCTTCCTGACTTCTATTGGCGAACCACTAATACTATTTTTTGTGAGCAATAAAGTTATTCCAGCAGATGGCGTTGTTAAGTAACGCGAAGTCAATGAGTGTTTGCTTTGAGGTTGGACTAAGTAAAAAAAAATATATACTGAGCAAAGCTCGGTCATCCAGGTACTGATTAATTAATGAATAATTATTTTAGAATGCCATACTGTCAATGTCACGGTAAGCAAAGTATTCATAATTATATGCCTAGGCTGTGTTTTATGATCATTGAAACCGTCATTTTGTTGAGAAATTCTATGATCATGAATTTTAATTTTTAATCACAGATATACATAGGTCAATAATCATTAGTTCAATGTCAAATATTTTTATAGACTGATCATCTTTGATTAATATATTTTAATCTTTTAAATAAGAAACATTGATTTACAGTCCAATTTTAAATTTATTTTTTATTTCAGAGTTATTTCATAAATAGATAAACGCTTTATTTGCACAACATACAAAATAAAAAAATATTAAAAAAAAATAGAATAAATAAATAATGGGCTTTCACATAAAATCTAGATAATTTATACAACGCCAGCAATTATAATCCATACTATTCAAAACACTGTAGTGTCTGGGGCACGTATGTATTACATTGAGACGATGGAATAGCAGCTTAATCGACAGTGTTCAAAGCAAAGAACTCGTATTGACCAGGAGCCAGCTAAGCCGTGTGTTTCATCACGAGATAAACATGTTATTAGATAAAAATACATATAAATACTTCATTAAAATAATATTTAATTATTTTTATAATATAAACTTTACCTGTACTTATAAAAAGACACAATTAATTAACAAATAAGTGCATACTCCCAGCCCTACTGCTGTTATTTCGCACGCAAACAGTCAGTGTCAAAGGGTCATCGGCTCAAGCAGATGCTTCATAATATTTGTAACATCAAAATGATGGATTGACAGAAGCTTTACGTGGTCGAAAAGAAAGCTTTTGACGTGTAAACATCATTAATAAATCATGAGAGAAGGCGGTTATTTGTAAAAAACTTAATATCCGATATAACGCCATAACTACGTCATAATTTGTAATAAGTTTACATTAAAATGATTTTTTTATTATTATGGTGCTATTTTAATTTAATATATTTTGTTTAATCTTAATTCGTAATAAATAAAACGCAGATTAAATGTTCATAAAACTAAGAACTGATAAACAAGACGTTGTTGTTGCGTCTTTAATTCGGCTGATTTTCTACAAAATTTTATTTTATAAACCTCAAATATTTTAACCTCTGTTTCACATGTCTTTTGAGAATCGCATGCACGAAATAGTTTTGTTTTTATTGCTGATATGATTTTTGGAAAGTTGTCGGTTCGACCCCTGTGACCTCTTGCGAAATGATCTCAATCATCTAATGACCATTATTTTTTCATTATGCAATTGCCCACGTGTATCATGATTATGACATTCGAGTGGTATAAATGTAGTATAATTGACACCTAATCGCCGAATTGATTCGATGTTGCAATTTGTTTAGACCAGTCATTCCCAAACTATGGGTCGCAAACAGCAGATGAAACTAAGCCGGATAAGACCATGTCGATTATTGTCGATATCACCCCATATCGTTCAAGACCAGGATTTTACGACTTCAAAAAATAGCGTCTACGCTTGGCGTCTATATGTTTTTCGATAAATTCTGTTAATTATTTGTGATTTTTAAGAAATATTCAAGAAAATATTTCACCAATTCACACGTAATTCTAGGGGCCTTACAGGAATTAAACTAAAAACTTAGCTATATGATTATATTATATATTGTTTAAACTTTCTATTACAGGATCATAATATATCAACGGATAACGACTAACTAGCCTACGTCACTCGGCCACTTGACCTGCGCGAGCGCATTGCATCCGTTCACCGATCATTATGTAAACCAAGCCTATTACGAATATCTACATCTGTCTCTCTCCATTATACGGTACAGTCGGCAGCAAAAGTAGCTGACATATCACACAATAGGTACTAACTGTGCTTGTGTTAGCTATTTTTGAACGGGTTTTGTATATGCTACATTGACCGCGCATTTTTTTTCTGAAATTCCGTCTTTTATTTCTGGTTTTAAACCTTAGAAATTTAGGATGATTTGGGAATTAGGTTTTTTTTAATGGAAAGATCAGCAAAGAAAATAACTACCTTAACACAAGCCTGGTTGCTTAGCTTGGGGCTAGAGGGCGCTGTGTAAAGTGTCCTAAAATATTTATTTATTATTAATTTAAAAAGAATGAATTTTAAGGCTGCATTGATAATAAATCAATGTATAGTTTTAGTTATACCCATGAGTCACTAAGAAAAGTAGGTATATTTGTTTAAAGGAGTTTTATATTTTTATCGTTTTATATTACTTTAAATTAAACAATTGTTATTCTAGCTAGCCAGTGTCAGTCTATCACGTAATTTAAAAGTGACCCAACGTAACATCATCTCACGCTCTTAAAAACAATCGTGCGCAGATTATTAATCCATTTACTTACTTACAATGTATAAACTGACCTATCACCTGCACCTTACGTAATTTTATTCTAAACTAGACTGATTCTTATTTTCTTTACAAGCCCGTGTGAATGAACTAGGTAACTCGCTTTTTAACCGACTTAAAAAGCGGTTGTCAATTTTCTCGACTTTTTCATCTTTTTTTTTCGTATAGTTGTGCGACATTTTCGGTGATAAAACACGAAACGATACAGAAGGTTTAGAGCTGGATCCTCGCCTCAAACAAATATTTATGTAGGTACACATTTTCGTGTAAGTAACACTATAAGAAGTACCACTAGCGTTTGTATATTCGTATGTATTTAAAAAAAAAGTATACCTTTAAACATTGTATCGGTTGTCTAAAAACCATAACACAAACCTAGTCGCTTAACTTGGAATTAGATGGCGCAGTTCTCATTTCATCCATTTGCTTTACTTTTTTTCTCTTATTCAATTTCGTTCCACGCGAGATATCTAGTTAAATCGTGCGGATTGTCTATCCATCTGAATTGACCAAAAGAGATGCCTTTAAGCGATAATGCTTCTCGATTATATTGCTAGTTACTTAACCGATCAATAACAACTTATCTCCAAATCTTAGTTGTTTTGACATTGGCAATAATGATGACGGTAGGGTTTTGAAATTGATCAAGACTACACAGACTACACAGCAAACAATTCCATATAAATATTTATTTGAATTTGATCCAAACTAAAACAAAAGACGATCCAAACTAAAACAAAGGCAAATTAAACTTAAACAAAAGACGATCGAAACAGAAACAAAAGGCGCTCGAAACAAAAACAAAAGACGATCAAAACGAAAATAGAAGAAGATAGCATCAAAAACATAATCAAGAACCGCTTAGCATTAGTAAGATCATGTTTATTCCTTCTCTTTACATAAAAAACAAGTTGAATCATCATAATGAAAAGTCGCCATAATATTATGCAATTAACATCCATAAATATTATTTTATTAATACAACGGAATCTAAATTAAGATGAGAAATAGAAAGTTGAACAATGAAAGGATCCATTGGATCGGAATACAGGAGAACTTTCATAGAGATAAATATACAAATTACATACTTGTTATACATATTTTTTTCCTGATAATCTTGTCTTCTTAATATATATAAATCTCGTGTCACAATGTTTGTCCTCAATGGACTCCTAAACCACTTAACCTATTATAATAAAATTCGCACACCATGTGCAGTTCGATCCAACTTGAGAGATAGGATAGTTTAAATCTCAAATTATAGTCGCAAAATCTACTATTTCTACGCGGACGAAGTCGCGGGCAATAGCTAGTATTTTAAAAAAAAAAATTTAATAGGTAAAGTAGTTTTCGAGATGAATATATACCTGATTCAAGCAGACAGGTATGTTGTTCGCCTGTCGTGCAACAGAGGTCGTCAAAGGTCGAAGAAGAAGACGATAAAAGTGAGAGTCAATCAAATCAGATGCCCAAATCAAAGTGTTGCTACGCACGCACCCAAACGTAAAGTATCTACCTATCTAAAGCTTAAAAAATATACTCGCAGGTTCTTAAAAAACGAAAGTTCAACGATTAAAAAAAAATTTAGTTTTTTAAGTAATGCTTCTACACTATTTTGCATAAATCCAGCGATCCAATAGTACGTTTCGTACAAGTTTAGTTCAAATAAGCTTAAAGGTTTCAAGTAAGTCCTTTTATCAGTTCTGTCAGTTTTTTTTAAGATGTTTCAAAGTGATGTAATGCACTGCATGACACCTATTGAATAAAAACTTTGGGTTTGGGTTTGTATTTGTCAAGGGTCTGAACATTTAAAAAATTAATTAATTGTGGCTTTGCAAGGGCTGTGCATAATATTAATATTTTGAATTAAATTATGACCCTATTTTCAAAGTGGCTCAATACAGTCATGATAATTCGTAGTTCCCAAGTCATCAACATCATACTTCGGAAATTCAGTGGCTATAATAGCCAAGGAGTAACAAGATTGAATCCATTACGAGTTTCGAAATCGCAAAAAAATCAAGGCAATGACATTTGACAGTATGTATAAAACTGACATTCTTTTGAGCTGTTTTTATTTGACCTAACACAGCTATTCGAAAGGGGTTTTGAGTTGCGCATTTAGATTGACATGAGATAGATTCAAAGTCAAATAAAACATTTAATTTTAAAAATTATAGTTTTGGCTTAGGGCTACTAAAGGGCTGGCTCCTACCTCGGACAGCGGATAAGCATCGCCATCCAACGAGGTAGCGCAGCTAGCCTTTTGGGGATACTTCCTGGGGATCTATTTGGATTTTTTTAATTAAATGTAAGTAGGTAGGTTTTTTTAATTATGGGTTTTTTATTTAATTGATATGAAGAATACTTTATAAAACATGAAAAACATTTTTGAAGACGCATTTTTCCTTAAAAAATATTTTCGGATAGCCAAGTGCAGGCCATGCGCTTTAAATAATAAAAAATCATTAAGAATACTATAAAATAAAATAAATCAATTTAAATTAATTATTTCCTTTGAGCCAGGAGTGATTAGGGATCGTATGTTCGATCATAGTTTCTATTTCAATAAAATGTTTCGTTTCAAATAAGTAATAGGTAGGAATATTGGGCGAAGAAGCCAATAAAATTCGAACTTTTCAAGTTCCACAGAACAGAATTAAACCCACAAGAATTAATGTAAAATTTTCGATCTCATGTTTGACAAAAAAATGCGTGTTTTTTTAAGTGTCCTTTTTTAAACCGAATTATTCTAAATCATAAAGAAAAGTATTTTTTTACAACACGTTTTACTTTTTTGACCTTGACCCACAACGTCTCTTCTAAATTATTCAGAAACATAAAACACAAATATTCTTTTTATATTGTGTGTTAATGTATTTTCGTTGACTCAAGATTAATTATACACGTCATCATAGCATATCATATTGAGGATGAAGAAAAGCTTGCACATACCAAAGCATAGCGTCAAAACAACATAGAAAGACATCTCAATTAACTGGGGGCGAATCTCAGCCCTCGAACCTACAGGAAGAGATTGAAAAGGAAAAACATCCTGGGCAAGAATACCATAAACTATAAAAGAGTAGATGCCTTCAACCCACACACCAAATCAGCTTAAAGTTCCAATTGCAAATAAAAACAAAAAATAAATAAAAGATAAAGTAAAGATGCTACCGCTGTATATAATTATCTAGATTAGATTAGAAATGTTTTAGACTTAAGTCGAAAATTAAAAGAACTAAAAGTGACTGTCACGGATTAGATAATTTTCGATTCGGTTGATTTTGTACTGGAGGTGCGATTTGTAGATAGGTATTATGTATAATTTGTTTACCAACTTTCTTTTCAAATAGAAAATCTTTAATTTAAATTCTACGATCACATTTTAAGCTAGGATCGAGTTCCATTAAGACGCAGAAGGTTACAGGTTCGATTTCATCTACGTCAGAAATATTTGTATCATCTACAGATATTTGTTTCTGGTCTAGGTATAAGTATTAATAAAAGAAATGTACAAAAGTGCCCATATTACAAGCCCAGTTGGCGCTTGATGGCGCTCTGTGCAGTTCTCAAATATCTCTGTCTGTCTTTCCTGATGTATTCAATTTGAGGGTCCAAGTAGTGACTTGGACCTGATTCCTGTTCACTAGTGAGGAATCTTCTAGTAAAGCGTGCTACATCTTAGACCGCATCATCACTTTACCATCAGCCAGATGTGATAGTAGAAAAATGCTGCGTCATAATATCATTTATAAAAGAAAACACTTCTCACACCGCCTATCTTACTCCATTGCATTCAGTCAGACGCTAAAATTCCAAAATTCATATTTATATAAATATACTTAAAATCATATTTAATTATATGTATATTAATGAATAAACAGTAAATTATCTTATGTCTCATTAAGAGTTGTTTATTCATATGATGTAATGTTATCGTAAAATGTAAATTGTTACTCAAGGAGGTCAGGTAAAAAGTTTTTTTATAAACAATATTTGTTAATATTTGTTACTAAGTAGAGCTTATTAGAATAAGGTATACTGTAGCGTGTGATTTAGTAGGTTTCTTGGGTTTGATAATATAAAGTTGAAGAGAGGATTGCTATCCGACTGATAATTTCATGTGTATAAACGAGCCAAATGCAAAATAAGTGTAGCTTATCAACTTACCAACCAACTAGCGACCCGCTCCGGCTTTGCATGGCTACATTAAGCATGTATTATAATATAAGCCTTCCTCTTGAATCACTCTATCTATTTAAAAACCGCATCAACAAAAAACAGCATTATTTTCGTAGTTTTAAAGATCTAAGCATACAGGGACAGACAGCGGGAAGTGACTTTATTTTATACTATGTAATTAAACTGTTAATGATTGCATAGTAAATTATTATGCATACAGTTTAAGGGAATTCATTATTTTTCTTTATGTGGAAACAATACAAAGACGGAAACTCCTTGTAGTTTCCTAACCGATCCAAATTATAATTAGAAACACCTATTTATAAGTTTGGAGGGTTGGTCATGGCAGTATAACAAAATGTAGAAATATGGTTCTACAAAAATGGTTTACATAACAATGTCAAAATTTAAAAACAATTGCCAATTTCAGTTACAGACGAAAAGCATTGTTTTTTTGTTTTTCTATGCGAAATTCACGTCTCTCCGCGATTAACAGACTTTGAAATGTTAAAAAAAATTACTATTAAAGAGAATTGTAAAAGGAAATCCATACCTAATTACAGCAAAGAGTAATTGATATTTTATAAGTAAATATATAATTTAACTTAATTCACAATGCACGTCCAACGTAACCTTAATTACAGAAACACAAAAAACACAAAAACCGAAAACGACTGCGTTCAGAACGGCCTTAAAAACAAAACGAGAACTTTCAACTGCACAACTATGTAGTTAATTATTATTTTACGATAAAATACCAAGAAGATATCCATCTTCAAATGACGTGAAATTTTATAACTCAAATAAGATAAATAATACAATTATCCATCACCGTCAAAACCGCACCTAAACAATTAGGTACTCGAAAAAAAAATGATCCATTTGCAAGCTACTATCGTCCTCGCAGTGTCCAGTAGCCGAATAGTCTAAAGTAAAAGTGTTTGGCAGAATCCCTCGTATAAAAGCGCTTGCTCACGCGTAGCTACCATCACATCATATCGGACGGTACCGCCGCAAACAACAAACATGAACAAGTGGAGCATTGTAAGTTCACAATCAGGAATGCAGTGCAGTGACAGTGGATTGTGCCCAAATAAGGATTTCGAATATTTCACAAGTGACCCGCGTGATCTTAATACGTGACGTGATTAAACTGATTAATTAAAAATATAGTGATTCGAAATTTAAAATCGAAAAGGATCTGTCTGTCCTGCCTGCAAGTTTATATCTCTTGTGTGTTATGTAAACGTCAGTGAATATTAAGTGTTGTTTTTGATCGGCAGGTCGCCCTGGCGTTGATCGGCTGCGCAGTCGCCGAGCCCCCAGTGGGCTACAGCTACTCTGGCCCCTCATCCCATTCCACCGGCCTGCTTATTTCCGGAGGGCTCAGCAGCGGCGGCCACTACAGCTCCGTCCCCGTCGGTCACCAGACCTCAGAAGGCTACCACGTAGACCCTCATCTATTGGAGAAGATAAAGCACATAATCCTCAAGGACGAGATCCAGAATGAGGCCTACTCATCATCCGGCAGTGGTTACTCGCACGGTGGTCATGGTATCTCTTCCCACTACGGCGCCCCCGCTCCAGTTTACGGTGTACCCCATTACAGAACCGTAGGCATCGAACTCGGCCACATCCAGCAAGGTATCCAGGTTGCGCAATACCACCAGGCTGAGGAAGGTTACGCTGGCGGTTACGCCGGTGGCTACTCCGGCTACTCCTCAGGTGGTGGTTACTCCTCAGGCGGTGGTTACTCCTCCGGACACGGTTACTCAGGACCCTCCATCTCGTACCAGACCATCGGCGTGCCCTCCGGCTCCTACGGTGTCCCCTCCATCTCATCCTCATATGGCGCTCCTCATCATTAAATAAAATATAGTCATTATGTAAATGTGATCGCAACTTAGATGTAATATGTATATATTATTTAAGTCACTGTAAATAAAAACCTCCTTTTTTATAGACTTGATTTTTTTTAATTTGGAAAATAAATTGTAAACAAGTTATACTTTCCCTCTTGAAGTCTTAAACCTGAAAAGGAATTATCAACTATAAATTATACCAAAATGTAGGAAAGGTTTCACAAACGGTACATTGACAGTTTTCCATACAATACTGTAGTTGACATAAGTTAAGCGGAACTCGAAAAATGCATTAAAGGAAACAAGATATAATGAAACCTTACAACAGTAGTAGGTACCTACATGAAAATGAAAGTGGTAGGTAATGGGACGATCGAGATCTTGAAACGGTGAAGGTGGTCACTCCTGAGGTCTAGCTGCCTTGCTGCCTTGCTTTTGTACTTTTACTTTCAAAATGCGTCGGCGCATGAATCAGGTTTGTTTCAAAATCAGAGTGACCACCGGAGCGCAATCTTCGAGGAAACATAACCCACTTACTGGTTACAGACACATCATATACCTATTTAAAATGAATCATTATAATAAATAGCTTTATTAATATTATTTATGTTAAGAACCTGGCAGATTATTAGCTATATACTTGGTTATGTGGAATAGGTATTACATTTGATTGGTGAAGTATGCATGGATCAGTAAAGTTATATAATTAGTGATTTTAGCGGTTATTAATATTAGTGGCTTATCCGATGCAAACTGCACTTTCTCCGAGATGAGATCTGTTGGGTAACATAGCTACGTATACACCTACTCGGGTTATTATTGGCACTAATGTTAAATTGCCTTTGATCGATTGTTTAAAAATAAGATTTTTTCTAGTTACTAGCTTTTATACGTGAGTTAGTCCGCGTAGGAGTTGACTTTTCTAAAATATTTTCTTAGCGGATGCTTACACGTGCATGCTAAATAGTCCGATCTATCTATTGGTTTTAGCTGTGCATTGATTTATCAGTCAGTCAGGATTCTGAATTTCATATTATATAAAATAATTCAATTAATTAAATGAACTAACAAAACGATCAATAAAATACTTATCTGCATAATTAAACCAAGAAGGGGCGGGTTATTTGACTAACTGGTCACTTCATTTTTTGTATTTTTAATGTTACTAAAGTATTTATAAAATAAAAAAAAATAATATTAAATTCGATTTTTAAAGAGAAAAACCAAGTATAAAATAATATCAATTTTATGTTATTAATTCATAGTCTCTTAGTACGACTATACTTAGCCCATTGTACTTTCTTTAGCATAAATTTTTAATTAAATTTTTTATAGGGCACTTGTAGCAAAATTTAAATATTTCGGTTTTATTAAACCTAGAATTAGTTCATGCATTTGACAGATAGCTAATATCGAGTTTCAAATTACTTCAAAAATGTATCGACTAATCTAGATTTAATGATTAAAAAATAATAAAACCTTTACAATAAAGCATCTATTATCAACCTATCTAAAATCTACTTTTTTCTTAGGCTAAAAGTGCGAGCTTAAACTTGCTTAATAAAATATTTAAAATATCGCAACCGCGATTGTTTTAATATACGTTCGGACACAAGGTTCTTAATTTTGAAGTGTTAAAATAAATTTGACCAATATTCAAGGCCAATAATATCAATTACCTTGAAAAATTAAAACTTGTGCCAGATATAAATGATAAATCGTCATGTGGTAATAGAGCAAGGTGCTTAGGTATAGCTATGAGGCCTTTGGCAATTTCCTCTCGTCGTTGTCGAAGAAGATGACTGCGAGGATTTGCAGACCCTGTGCTGATCATCGTACCTTGTGTCTCGCGCGGTGGCAACAACAGCATCGCCAGGGAGGATTGGTGTAAGATAAGTCAGCTGATCGTCGAATGTTATTGCAGAATCTTGTTGCAGTATGACCTCCTAGTACCTAAGGCTGCGTGTGTACTACCGGAACCGTCAACCGGAAGCGATTACGATTGCGGCTAACCGTATGATGGCTAGCCGTAATAGCATAGAATACTATATAGTTAATAGGAGGGATTCTACCTACAACTGGAACCGGCTTCGTACATGTATTGACCGTCGGGCCAGTCGTGATCGGGCCACTGCGCTCAGAGTAAACGGAGCGGTTGAACGGCAGCCGCATCGCCGCGTTACAAACGACTTTCTCATACATATTTTTAGTTGCGGCTAACCGCTTCCAGCCGAACCGCATATTGCGTGTGTATTTAGGTATAAATAAAACCTTCGCATTAATAGAAAGGTCTGCTAGTTAACTAATATTAATTAATTTTCCAATTACCTATCTAACTTTGCAATCTTTGACAAAAAGCAAGTCGTAAACATTCGAACATTAAAGTCCATAAATCTGTGAAGGCTTAACTACTTTCCCTTGTACTTATTACAAATGTACATGCTTCTGTCTGTAAAGTACAATTACGATCCAAAAATGCATAACCACCTCTACGTTCTATAGATGTATTCGAGTTAAAAGCGTTGCAATGATTGAAACTTTTAAATGTAGTGGTGGCGAGACACTTTTGACTTCTAATTGTACTTTAATGACGGAGAGAGAGGCAGACATGTCTTTTAAAAGACAGAAATCATTTCAAGTCAAACAAGTTGAACTGGCGTGGATGCTGCGAATGCTTGTATTAAATCTGATTCGGATCCACCTTGCACCGAGTACCTACAATCTCTTTTATCTGATGATAAGATTAATAACTGCAAAAATTTCAAAATCTCGATTTCGCTAAACTGATTGTATTAAAAATGTATGGAATTTTGTTGAAGTGACTCTAAGTGACAAGTAGCACGCAACGCGCATAATGATACTAATTAGTACGAAGTACAGAAGATACGAATTAGTAAGAGTTTGACCAGTATTTCCTGCTACGTTACCACTCTTTGTAGATCATAGCTCACAATCTTCCACCATTTCATTCGATAACTTGATATCATCGACCAAGATAAGGTAAAGGTAAACCTTTGAATAAAACGGTGGAAGATTGTGGAGGAAGCTAAGATCTACAAAGAGTGGTAGCGTAGCAGGAACTAGTGGTAAGGACCGGCCTTACTGACCTTTCAGCCAAGCCAAATAGACTCTTACCATCCTAAGGTTGCCTCGAAGAAATCTTCCTGGCAACCCTAGGAACCTCAAAAGCTAAAATACCTAACAAAAAGAGCCGCTATGCTCGGATACAGATTCTCGGACTATCGAAAGGAAAATGCTCATGTTAAAATATCACACTAATGAAACACTTTTGTAAATATAGATTTTTTCCATCAGCTTTTCGTTATATGTTTCTTTTTTTTTGTTTCGTGTGTTGTAAGTTTAAAGTATTTCTATCTATATCTATCGGTAAGGTAGATTACCTACTTGGAGATGGGCTTGACCATGATCTGAGTAATATTTCTCAACGTCCTAAATACATGTAATCGTGGTCATCCTCATTGCTCTAATACTTTCCTCGGGCATCCATTCAATGTAAATGTACATCGATATGAATATGGTAATAAATATAATATTTATGTCAGTGAGCATATTAAAATATTTACAACTAGTTGCGCCTTGCGGTTGTACACGTAAGTTCCGATCCCGTGAGAATTTCGGGATCAAAAGTATCAAATTTAAAATTCTCCATCTCCTAACTAACACTAAGGCCATTTTTATCCAAATCGGTCCAGTCGTTTGACCGTCGAAGATGGAACAATCAAACAAATAAACGAACTTTCGGATGAACATATTAGTTAGGATTTAGAAATAATATATTTCATAGGATGTTTTCTCAGAAAGTGGATATTCTTATCGAAAGAATTACCTCCGAAAAAAAACTTTTTTATTCTAAAGTGACAAATTTGGCGTGATGACAGAATTTGATGCAAAGATCGGAGAGATAAAGTGTTTACAACTTCTACAAAAGAGAGTGCATCAATACACCTACCATGAGTATTCATCAAACTTTAACGAAAAGGTCTAAGCGGAGCTAAAGATCGGTCTCTGCAGACGGAATAAAAATGAGCAAGATGCTGAGATGGTGCGCAAATAAACATTTTTAAGCAATTTAGCTATTTTTGGATATTTTTCTCATTTATGTTAAATAATAGAACAATACTTCGGTTGTATTATTATTTTATAAAAATCTAGCAAAAAACTAAAATGATTGTATGTATTTGATTTAATAAAATTAATCAGTATCGTGTATCCATAGTACATTTTCATTAGCAAACATACTAAATAAGTTGCTGAAATAATTAATTAATTGTAGCTTACATTATCATTTTTTGAGATATCGAATAAATATTTCACCACCAGATTCAGCTTTAGAAACTTGATCGAAATCACTAAATAAATCTAAACTTCTTCAACATAATATTATCTTTCTCTAAAATAATAGTTAATTTACATAAATAAATAGGTAATGTTCAATTCCTCATAAATATTCATAACATTGAAAAAGACAGCAAATTATTTAAAAAAATTGCACAACATTTTGTTATTAGACTTTTGTAAACAAGGTTTTGTAATTATTAGGCGATGATTTAAGATTATTTATTACGTTTTGAAATATGATAGAGGTTCCTCAATCATTTTATGCAATAATTATAGGAAAATAATTAATTCGATGGGATCGGGTATTTAATACCCGACCGATGTTTCGAGGTCAAGTGTCGATGGGTACCCTAAAACATAGTCACCGTGTCATAATGTACAAAAGTCTTAATGTATTTAAATGAGCAAGTTTTAATAACTTAGGTACAGAAGACAAAACATCATTGTGATATTATAATGTCTGAATATTAGAAAAATAAATACGTCAAAAAGTTTAAATATTTAGTGAAAAGGAGTAACTCTAAATTTATATCAAATAGAGAAATATTTGATTTCGATTTTTGTTTCAACGTTCTGAAACTACTGAATCGATTTTATTAAAATGATGACTTTAAGGATAGGTACATAAAATCACAGATCGGAACTTACGAGAGTAAAACTGGTAAACCACGAAGCGCAGCTAGTCTCTGATAAAAAAGGCCTTACCAAAAGAAGAAAGTTTAATTCTTGTTATTTTTTTATTTATTATTAATTCATTATCACTGATCTGTGTAAATCCTTACAAGGTGCAACGGCGCCTTCGATAATTTTTCTGAATTAATTTTACATAAAAATGTAAATGTTTATGAAATGTATTACATCAATGCAATGTGTGGTCATTTATAATGGTCGTTTTATTAGTTTATCATAAATTTACATATTATTTATTGTTTTATTTTTGAAGTGAAAACAAGGAATTTTTTGGCGCCTAGTGTAAAAATGGTGTCATACTTTTGTTTTCTTTTTATTTTACAAGTGTATATACATCTGGGACAGAGTTTAAATGTTTCGAACTCAAGATGGCAATGGGTATCATAGTATCAGTGTAAAAATGTACAATAGTACATTGTTACCCTAGGTGTGAAAGTCACTCATTGAGTTCCGAGACGCTAATAGTTCAAGGGACTTAATGAGTCTTTTACCCGAGGTAAACACTGCTTTTTATTACGAATAATACAAAAAATTCTTCATAATAACGAGAGTGAATGAGAGACTCCATACTACCTCTGGCAGTATGCATGAGCCGTGTGAAGCCATAATTGTTATTCTTTGGTGTTACCTAAAGCAAGGAGGTTAGGTTTTTGAAGTTCCTAATGCGTAATGATACTGATACTGGCTACAAGCACATTGCACAAGCCGGGTAAGTCGGAGCGCGGAGCGCAGCTAGGATATAATATGCTCATAAATGTAACGTTTAAATGTTATGAATTATATCTTTTGACGCTGTGGCACCAGGGACATGTATTGGATTGCTTTTCCAAGCCCCTATACACTAACATCCTATCAGCTCAGTCGACCGTGTTCAGAAAAAATAACTCGTCAATACGCTAGAAGCCAACTAAGCCACGGGCTTCATCATGTTTTCCTTCTCCATTAGAAAAAGTTTTCGAAGTTTTGAAATCACGACCTTCGGAATCTACAGGACAACATCGACAACTGTTGGTATGGTCACAGATTTTAGTTTCTTACCTACATAGTAATCTAGATAACCTAGATAGATAGCAAAACGGAGTGTTGGGAGACCAGTTGCCCGGTGGACCGACGACATTGTAGCGGTGGCGGGTAGTCGGTGGATGGAGGCGGCTCAGGACCGCTGTTTGTAGCGTCGTATGGGGGAGGCCTACGTCCAGCATTGGACGTGTATGGGCTGATATGATGATGACTTACCTAGATGATTACTATTTCTGAATTGGAAAGTTTATAGTATAGTCTAGGCTTTAACTGGTTTTCCATATATAATAACATAACACGTCGTTATATAACATGGGCCATGATGGGCGTATAGAGGATTCATATGTCCTAGAATACTCTATTATGTAAAGGTGCACGCAGATTACATAAATAAATATTCTAGAACATTATACATAGCGCCATTTAGCCCCAAGTTAAGCAACTTGGCTTGTGTTATGGGTGCTAGACAGCATATAAAATACACTGGCAGCGCTCCGCGGTTTTACCCGCGTAACTCCTGACCCCGTGAGAATATCAAAATAAAAAGTAGCCTATAGCCTTTCTCAATAAATTGACTATCCAACCCAAAAATAAGTTTTCAATTCGAGCCAGTAGTTCCTGAGATTAGCGCGTTCAAACAAACCAACTCTTCAGCTTTATAATATTAGTAAAGATTAAATGTTTTTGAAAAATATAATAAATTTTATATATATATTTTTTTATTTTAAATATATACTTAATATAGACACAGCTGACAACAAGAGCAGAAACAAATATCTTTACCATGTACATCACTTGGACAATAAAAATTCTTGCTTCCACATAGTTACTTGTTTACTTGTTTTTTTATCTTTTGCATTTTAAACTATTTTGAACCCACAATCTCCTAGTAATAGACGTAGACCTTAACTCACTAAAGACCGGCTAATAACATCACGCATTAGCAGACACTTTCATTGACCGATGCACTTCCTACATAAATCCTCTATAGAAAGTTTTAGAAATGGCAAAGTTCAATAAATTAGCAATATTATGAGCAAAAATACTGATCGGTTCTTGGAGGGATTGGTCTGGTAATAGAAATTCTATAATTATAATCTTATGTGTACCATATTTCAATTTCATAATTATACTACGGTAAATATACATAAAATATATAGATATATTATATAGGTAGGTACGCAACGAATTGAGAACCTCCTAGTTTTTTGAAGTCGGTTCAAAGGTTACCTACTCCCTACTCGACAACCTTGTGGCGCGATGGGATAAGTGCCGCTTATGACACAGAAGGTTGCAAGTTCGATTCCCGCCGTCAAACAAATATTTGTGTATAGATATTTTATTCTGCAAACAAAGGGTGTTTTGTATGTATAGGTTGCCTGGCCGCCCTTTGTAACACATAGACTTAAGTTATTTTTTTTAAATATTTTATATAATTTAAAAATCGTTTATGAATTTATCTATCTATCGATGGTTACATATTGGTTTACAAAAAAAGTATTCCATCCATTGTGTAGGACCGATAACAGAAGTCTAGTTGTGTTGTGTGTTAATTGTTGCGCTTGTCTATAGTCATGGTTTAAGATCATTCAGGTTAAGCAACGCCCTTATAATTATTTAAAGTGGTGTTTAAATTTTTCTCTACTGTCTCTTTGTAAGTCTATGTCTTACAATGTAAGACGAACGATCAATCTTGCGCGGGCGCATAATGTCCGTATTTTGCAGGTCAAACGCATATTATACAGAGAATGCATGAATAAACCAATCGTTGTTAACTAGTATGTAGGTACAGTCAGAAGCAAAAAGTGCATTACCAACTCTATACGTGTTAAAATTGGTACTATTATTATAGAAATTTAACAATATTGTTTTTCTATAGGTACAAATTTTATTTGTAAATACATACTTATTTTAGTTAAACCAGAAACAAATACTATACATAGGTATAGTATAAATATTTGTATTGTGACGGGAATCGAACCCGCAACTTTCAGATCGTCAGAGATAAATTATTACTTTTCTTATATTCTCCATCTTCCGATTAAAATTCCGACTGTCCCACGGTGAATATATTATACCAGGGAGAATCTAGCAAGTTTCTAAAAAACAGGAAGCTAATAATATTAGCATCACTTAATTTTTTTACATACCGTCACTTCATTAAGTCACAAACTTAATAGATAACAGTAAATAAGAGTTTATGTTAATAGATATTAAAATATTAACAAGGATTTCACGCTGTTATCTATAATGTATAATACATAGTCGAGAAAACTTAGGTTGCTGCTCGATCGAAAAGATCGACTTAAGGCACACATCATTACGCACAATGGCCCAAATAATGAGGCTAAGTGCGGAAACAGCCCCGTAAAACTAAACTAAACTAAACTAAGGCACACATCATATCTAACTTACATTTTAAGAGGTTTCAAAGTGATTTAATGCACTGCATGACACCTATTTAATAAAAAATAATTGAGTTTGAGTTGAACCAGTCCAGCTGCCACATTTTGAAGAGTACTATGGGTCAGGAAGCAACTTTTTAAAAAAAGGCGTCGAGTCAATCAATCAGTTATTATGAACATAGGTACGATATCAAATCAAATAAATCATTCAAAATTTTTCTTTTAACCTAATTTACAATTGATTATTATTGCTTTTAGTGGCAGTTCCTGTATTAATGTAGCAATGCGTTAAATATTCTGATGCACATAGCATATTGTGTCTGTTTCTGATACATATTTAGTTTGAAATTACGAAAGGATCAGTAGAAAGACGAAATTCGAATCGACTGTCAGGTCACTCGACCGCAAAATTTTCATAAATTCCACTAATTTACACACATAATTACATACATAGACATATGATTCACACAAATACATATCATGTAAAGTAATTGTGAAGAGTACAATAAGTTTTATAGCGGTTATTAAGTTATTATAACACTTAGATAATTGGCATAAAGATGTGCAATTAACGATGCAATTTCTTATGTAACTGATTCATTCCTTATTGGTTGTATGTTGATTCGTCTTTAGATAATATGTATCCGATTCAATTTGCCGAATCACAAAAATAACACAATTTTAAAATCGAAAAATGGCAGTCATATTTTTAATAAATACGAAAGTCTAGTTTGGGCCTGTTTATGTCTAAGAAATGCTTAAAAATCTTTGTAAATCCTAATCCTAACTATCTTAATTTTAATTCCTAATCTTAATCCGAAAGTTTTTTTATTATTTTGATCTTCACGGTCAAACGAATGGACCGATTTCTATGAAAATCGCCATAGTGGTAGTTTACGAGATAGAAAATGACATGAGGATCGGGACTTACGCTGGTGAAACCGCGGGGCCAAGTTAGTGTTTAAAGACAAAATCTATTTTGGGCCTGTTAAAAGTTAAAGAAGTGCTTAAAAAATCTATGTAAAATATATATAAAATGTTAAGTCTTGACTAACTAACATAACAACGCATTCAAATAGCAACTAATTTAACCTCTTCGGCCGCGTAGAGTTTGTGTTTGTCAAAATCCTTTTTTAGCATAGGCATGCATAAGTTAGTTTTAAGAATAACGTCTTTAAAATCTATAGAAATAAAATTATATTATGTAAATATATTTACCAATCCTCTTAAACATTTACTTAGTATGTCTAGATTAGTCGAAAGTATGCACATCGCTTAGTATTCATTGCCTATGTTCAAAATACAAACGACAAAGTTGTTGGTTCTTATGTAAAAGATATAAGGTTTGGAATGACGAAGGAAAAATGGTCAAACAAGGTATGTATTACATAATTTGGTCGAATGAACTAAATGACCATTTGTGGGTAAAGTCATATTATTTTAATTTAATACTCATAATTATTATATTTCGCAAAAGTGTTTTTCCGTGCATTTTTTGACGTAATAACGGCAAATAAATTGATGTATTGATGTAACATGATGTCATGTGTCATTGATGGTATTGACAAGGTAACCATAGCATAGCATGTTTTCTTATGACGTTATCACGTAAAATTATCGTCCGTAAATCGACTTCACAGACGACCATTTGTTTTTTTTCATCTTTTGGGAAGTCGATGTTTTTTTTTCCCAAATTTAAATGGATTGATATGCAAAAAAAAACTATTTTTGCGATAGATTCTTAGATGTTACATATACCTACTACCTTTTATCCCGATGTTAATCAAGACTTACGTGAGTGAAACCGCGGAACATTGTTAGTATTTTCACGCATTTTTACATCATATTTGTCAATCTAACCGGTTAGTACAACATTCTAATCTGCAAGCATCTCCGAGACGTAACATAGTCTGATCATGATGGACCAGTTCTGGTATTGGTCACTATGGGTCAGTTGGTGGCTCATATTGAACACTCTCCTTTAGACCAGTTCTGGTATTGGTCAATATGGGTCAGTTGGGGGCTCTATGAACATATATTGAACATTTTCCTTTTAAACCGACTTTAAATAAAAGGTTCTCAAGTCGTTGCGTAGGTATTTTTTTTTTAATTGATGACTATTGTTCACTTAATGGTAAATGAACACAACTCCAATTTTTACATTTTCTATTCGAAAGAGATATTTTATTATTATTTTTGTTATTAATGAATATGCTCTTAAATTACCGGGCAGATTATTATGAATAACTTGGCAACTATGAAAGAAGAAAAATCGAAAATACGTCTAGGCTTCTTCTTATAGTGGTGTGGCTCACCTATTGTTAGAGTTTTCAGATCGCCCTAAGGCCTCTAACTTGATCTAACGATTGCTACTTGAGGTAACAACCGGGACCAACGACTTAACGTGCCTTAACATCTAGGCTTAGAACTTTATTATTGTTTTGCGGCTGGAATCGAATCCGCAACCTTATTGCGGTGTTGGCCTATCGCTCGTCAGAAGTCGTCAACTAGGCTTATAGTCATATTCTTTATTAAATAACCAAACAACCTAATCATAATATTTGCTACTACAATAGGTGCCGTGTAAATTATTTGAGTAAATATAGGTACGATCGGAGTCAGAATTGCAGATCCACAGTGTAGTTCTAAAATTACTATTATTATTTTATTTTATATTAAGAGCCTACACTGTCCCACTGCAGGGTAAAGGCCTCTCTACCTTTCTTCCATTGATCAAGATCTGTCGCCATTGCTCTCCAATCATTCCTATATGAGTCAAAATCATCTCGTCATCGTCGCCTTGGTCTGTCGCGTGGGATATTACTATTATTGGAATGTTTTTATTCTAATAATATTTACCTAATACATTCATGAGTTGAAAGACTTTAAATTTGAACTCGAGCAAGATCTTAGAATCTTGTTTGAGTTGAAAACATTCTAATAACAGCAGTTTTGAAGTTCTACAGTAGGTCTGCACTTTTGACGCCGACCGTACCTACAGAAATGATAATAGCTTACGTCAAATATCTAAACATACTTTGCTTATTGAAGTAAGTATGAAAAATTCTTAGGAATTATGTGGTTTTTAATTCGCAAATCATTGTAAAAATAGTTGTTGGTACTTCGCAATAAAAAAGTGCAAATTGATTTAATACAAGCGAGTTATTTAGGGGATTTCCACGTAAAGCGGACTTTTCCCCGGACTTTAAAAAAACTTACGTTAGTAGAGTTATGAAAAAAAATCTTTTATTCTAGTTACAGGAACTTGCTTGGTAGTAAGAAAGTCTGTCAAGATCCTATCACTCAGGAACGGGTAGAAATAGCAAATTGTTTAATAATGATCGACTTTAATACAAGTGAGTATTTCGATCAAAAGTTATGGCTCACAATAAGTTTTCAACTTTTTTAGAGTTCCATACTTCAAGAGGGTCAAACGTGACCCTTTTAGGGTGACTCGGTTGTCTGCCTGTCAAGACTCTTTTGCTCAGTAGATACTTAAATAATTTAAATAAATAAGATGTACAAAACCAGTAAGTACCTATGTTTTTTTACTCGATCAAAATATATGGCAATACTTCAAGTGTGGGTGGATTTCCGATTATTCTTTTCAACTATTAAAAATAGTTCGATCACCGCCCCCTAGTTGAAGGCCTGAGTGCGAAGTAGTGGTTCAATTATTTTCGAAATAAAAACAAAAAACGATCGAAACGGCAACAAGATTCACCTTAATTTCGAACTATTTGCGAACTTTGTGTTTAATGAATGTAACGGTCAGCGATCAGCTCTCAGGCGACTCCTTAATTTATAATCTGCATAAGCTCAAGTTACCGTTTCGATCGCTTTATTTGTTTTTATTTCGAAAATAATTGAACCACTAATCCGCACTCAGGCCTTCAACTAGGGCTCGGTAGTCGAACTATTTTTAATTGTTGGAGAGAATAATCGGAAATCCACCCACACTTGAAAAATTGCCATGTATTTTGATCGAGAAAAAAAAACATATGTACTTGTTTTGTACATATTGCAAAACGTTATACTTATCGTGTCCTACATTTTAACCATAAAAACTATTTGAATTCAGACCTCCCGGACTGACCCCAGTTTCATAATAACAAACTTATTGTTACCAACGGATTTTTACGGAACTAATAATTTACTTCCACATTACAAGGACACTAGCGCCACACTCAACTGCAAGTTAACTGAACTCAGTTTTACTATAACCAACTTATTTTTACTGACGGTTTTTGATGGAACTAATAATTTACTTTCTTTTTACAAAGATACTAGCGCCGCAGTTAAATATAGAGTTAATTTGGTAAGTAAGGTAATAAAAGCTACACTTAAAACCTTCGTGGTGTACTGTTTGCATATGGAATTGTTACCATTTGATTCTATATAAGGTTTTTGATTGCGTATTTAGATCGATTTGTTCTTAGTTTGAATATTTATTTGTATTTGATCGGCTTTTATTCGGTTTTGAAATCAAATTGACTAAAAGATTTTTAAAATCTTTTTTTAGTTACATAATAACAAGAAAATAAGAAATGAATTGTTTTCAGATTGACAATACAGCAAATATTTATCTAATGACTTGTTTTAAAGCAGTTTTTCCTATTTTAACGAAATAATCAGTTTTTAATTAAGGCGCTCTTCCAGTACCGTGTGTAGGTATTCACATTTCCTTAGCCCCCGCTCTCAAAAACGTAGCGTGCTGCGTGCTAACTGTAATATTTGATCGATATGCAAAACATTTTAGCATTATTATCCACAAATATAGTTCCTAGAGGTGAAAACCTATCATTTGATTCATTTTTAGAAACAAACGTTAACTATTTTTGAATAAAACCCGATAAACGATCTAATAATTATCTGTTTTCTAACATTTTTGTTATCGAACGAAGTTGTTCATATCATGTTTTCAACCACAATAAACAAAAATATGGTTATTAAACTACAATATCCATTTATATCCAAATAACAAAAAAGAGTATTTGATTACTTAGAGTTGTTTAAAACAAAGGTCGATTTTGGTAGCTTTATTAGCACCTGGCCTTAAGTTAGAATTACTTGCCTTACCTTATAGTTACATATTTTTTGACATTACACTTAGGGCCATATAAGGCAGCTTACGTGAGATCGTGCTTAAACATATTTAAATAAATACATATAACTAGTAATCTAAAATTCATTCTATTTCAATAACGACAAAACCGAAATTATTTTATCAATTTGACACTTTGACAGTTGTTTTTATAGTAGGATTTTTAATTTTTATTTTTGGAGTACGAACCATTTCAGAATAAAATCCTTTATTTTAATTATTTATACATACAAACCCAGGTTGATAAACACATGACCTCCCATAGCGTCGTCGCAGTCGGGTTAGAAAGACAGTTTATTCTAGAATAACAACGTGAAAACGATAGAACCCGTTGATGTCTTTTCAATGGAGATTTATGACTCTTCCTACAATATACACGTATAAATTGTTCTCGGCGTAGAAAACAAGTTTATTTTGATTATACACAGAAAGTTTTAAACAAATTGCCTAAACCATACTTTTTATACAAATGGTTAGCGTTTGACCACTAGCACACCTGCCTGATGGTAGATGACGATGCGGCCTAAGATTTAGCACGCTTTCTTAGAAGGTACATGTTCACTCGCAACTTGATAACCTTACTGTACAAATGTCAGGAAAGGTAGACTCAGGCAACTAATGAACTAATGATCTGTTCAGTTTTTGCAACTCCTTAGAAAATATAGAGATACCTCGTGACATTGAAAACCACCAAATCGTACAAGCCAAGAAATAAAGACGCAGGTAACTGATGCCACTCCATTCCAAATGGAACAATTAGGGTCAACTATTTCTTCCGGCTATGTCGTAGACGGTGTTTGGGGACCACGTGATCATCATTGTACCTTGCACCACCTCATTTTTGGTGCGACAAGCCATCAGAAACAATGCATTGACAAACTACATAAAAAGCTAAATAAAATGCTCTTCATTGCTACAATTTAAAAATTATCGACAACAAAAATATTCACACGAAATTTAGAACATCTTTTTTAACACGGTCAAAAAAATTACTTGTTGCATACCCACGATAATAATAAAAACTATTTGTTTATAACATCACTAGTTTTGCCTCCAGTGCGGGATCGGTATAAGAAAGTGACCTATATTCTGCAAGTGCCCTTCTTTACACAAATTCATCAAAATTAAAAACAAATATTGAAGACCATGGCAAACATCGCCATCTAGCTCCAAGCCAAGCAACTAAGATTGTGTTATGGTGACCAGACAACAGACAGAATACTTGTGTACTTTTTTGTAATTATATACATACATACAAAAACACCCAGACCTGAATAATATATGTAGATTTATTTAGCAGCACCGCGCCGTTCGGCATTTTAGGCGTGAAAACACAACGAACAGACAGAATGATTTTCGTATTAATGATATTTGAAGTATTTGTGTAAAGAAATTCACAAGATAATAAAAAAGGCCAGCTCGCATCAAATGAAGAGCGATTGTGCAACACAAGTTCAACTCTTGCGCAATACGAAAGTGAATGTACTATAAGTGACCACATGTGTCTCACTCACACTCACACTCACTTGGATTGAGACGAGATTCAGATGACTTGAACATCTTATTAGCTACCGTATAATAGTGTAAACATACTTTAATTTTTTTTAATTGCAATGCACCCAACATTTTCACCCGAGTTTGTATGTTTGTTACTACTTCACGCAAAAACTACTGAACCGATTGCAATAAAACTCGACAGATAAATAGATAGAGAGACCTGGATTAACATATAGGCTACTTTTATTCCGATACTAGCTCCGCTCCGCGGTTTTACCCTCGTCAGTTCCGATACCGTGTAAATATCAAAATGAAAAGTAGCCTATAGCCTTCCTCGATTAATGGACTATCCAACACAAAAATATTTTTTCCATTCGAACCAGTAGTTCCTTAGATTAGCGCGTTCAAACAACGTCACTTTACTTTGAGATTTCCCTTCGCCTTACGGAGCGATGATTCAGATGTTTGTAAAGTGCTAATCGAATACTCACACAAAATGAAAACAGTTTCACTGTTAGGTTATAACGAATCTATGGCTTAGTGTTAACTCAAATTGAGTAATATTGCGCAGTAGAAGAAAATAATGAAGTATTGTTATTAATCTATGTGCAAGAAGGATGAAACTCGAGACATTGCAAGTGGGTTCGTTACGATTGTTCAAGGATGTACCTATTTGGCCAAAGAGTTCGTTTGGCCGAAGGGGGTATTTCTTCAAAATATATGTTTCGTCAAAACCCCGTACTGTCAGAGTGTATTTAGTCAAACTACACGTTTAGCCAAAGGAGTGTTTCGTTAAACTATAAAAAACGATTCTATTTTGATTAGTGATTTTATTTCTAAACTACTTCCAAATCGTTTTGTTGGAGCTATCTGACGATGATAATGATGATGTCTCCTTGACTGATTTCTGTCAAAATGACTGTTTGTGCTACTTATGCAGGTGATGACGAGCTTTGATGTTCATCTTATCTATGGTGTGATCACCATCATCTCTTTGGTGATACCGCGCTATCTAAATGACGATTCTCTCTAGCCAAGGGCCAGTGAAACTAAATTTTTACAAGGTAAGCAAACAACGAAGCAAAGTGGAGCTTATTGCATCTTAGAACAAAACGGTTGGATTAGCTACATCCATCAGAATCACTCGCTTAACTGCGGCAGTGTTGCTAATATCTTACAATGTATGCAGCCGCCCAGTTTTTTTTTACCCTTTAATTTAGGCTTCTTGTTCGAAATTTTGCTAAAGTCACGTAGGCTTCTTAAATTCTTCAAACCTTTCACTGGCTATGAGATCACCTGTCAAGCGAGCTCGGCTACCGATTACGCGTAATCACTTAAATCAGTGACTCACGCGCAGCTACTGCCGTGTGAGGTTTAAAGAAGAACTCCTTTTAGTTTATAACCCATTGTCTTCCGTTTTTGATAAGGAAATAAAATGATGTAACACGGAACTGGTATATAATAATTTTGTAACATGACTGTCGAAAACAAATGCCATATAAGATTTAAAACTAATCCCACTAATATAAATGTGAAAGTTTGTGTGTGTGTTTGTTACTCCTTCACGCATATTGAATCGATTGCACCAATGAAACTCGGTAGTACATAGCTATTTACCTGGATTAATGCATAAGTTACCTTTTATCCTGATATTCCCAAGGGATCGGGACTTCATCATCATCATCCAAGCGACGTTCCCGGTTGCATCCCTTTCGGGAGCCTGGGGTGCCCAAGAGATCGGGACTTACGCGGATGAAACGCGCGGGGCCCATCGCATCTAGTAACTACTAAAGTATTAAATATATAACTCTTTCCTTGCAGTCGTATTAAGATACTAGCTTCGCTCCGCGGTTTCAACCGAGTAGGTAAATTTAGACACCTTAGTAACCAACAGATCAAGTGTAAAATCAAGATGTGGTTAGATTCATTGAGTTATGACGACACAGAATACCTATTATATGTGAAAACTTGATTGATTTAAAGTTAGGGAAGTATCTAGTAAGTAACTTTTTTTTCTGTACGGTTCTTATCTTAGTTACTATTGTAACCTAAAAATGTTTGTATAATTATTGTAAGGAATGAACTGCCGG
This sequence comes from Idaea straminata, assembly GCA_951213275.1. Classification (NCBI taxonomy): domain Eukaryota; kingdom Metazoa; phylum Arthropoda; class Insecta; order Lepidoptera; family Geometridae; genus Idaea; species Idaea straminata. The sequence continues at coordinate 14,807,407 of OX577849.1, forward strand.
CTATAACACAGCTTACGCTAAAGTAGCTGGTAGAACTAAAACTTGAAATGTAAACAATTTATGTGTTACAATAAAGATTTTTATTATTTTATTTTATTTTAAGTCCCGATTCCGTAAGAGTATTGTGTTAAAAAGTAACAAAGTTTGATCGCAATCGGTCTAATAATTTCCAACAAATGTCATATTTCTGTAAAATTAGTTAATTATCATATTATTTCCCATCCGTCAATTGACGCCGCACTCTATGAATAAATCTAGACATTTGACACAGCGCCATATAGCCTCAAGCTAAGCAACTAAGCTTGTGTTATGCTGACTAGACAATCGATAAAAAAGGTGTACTAAGAATTACTAAGATGTGCGTGTTATAGTACTTTTTGTATTACCCTTTTTTTAATCATCTATATATTAACCTTTTTTAAAGTCGCCATCATTAAAAATAAATAAGTGAAAGTGTGCAATTATGTTGCATCTAGATTTAAGTCGTTATCTTAATTGGTAAAAGTTTTAAAATTTTATTATTTTTCAATACAATTAACATTTTTTTATACCTAGTCTGTCATATCCCACTGCTGGGCAAACGCCATTTCTCTTCCCATTTCCCTCCATGAGTTCCCATCTTCAACTATTTCTGGGCACTCAAAAAAAAGGAGTAAGAAAAAAATTAACGTGGCCCGGGACACGCGTTTTGGCAGGAAGTCCCTTTACCTTTTTTTTTTCATATACATTTGAGGTTAGTTATCGGTCTCGGTGTATTTATTATTATGTTTTTGTTGTTATTTGTTGAACCCTACCCTTCACCTTCCTCAACTTCTTGTCCATCCAAAGGTTTCCTGGAAGAGATCGCTTTGAGCGATAAGGCCGCCCTTTGTAACACTTAGACTTACGCTTTGTTTTTACTTAATGTTTTTTGAAATTGGTGTTTACAATAAAGAAATTTTCTCGATCTTCTTTTGTCGGTGGGACAGTTAAGAAATAGAATTCTTGACCACCATACTAGTGTGACAGGGTGGTGTGATGGTCAGTCTGGCCCCGAATTTATCTATCTATCTATCTCCTGGTTTTCCGTAACGCGTTACGTATCTGCTAGCCATCGCCAACCCGCGATAAGTAACTTCGTTCCAATAATGTGGAGTTGGAAGATATTGTGGCTGAGCCTAATATCATCGGCGAGATTAGACACGGGTTACATGCAAAAACAAATACCTAACGGATGTGACGTCATAAATCCTACTTCCTAGGTAAAACGCGTTTGGGGGTGGGATGTCGGAGGACCTCCTCGTGGTCCATCCTGGGAACACTGTCCTTTGGGGCATGCCCCGAGGGATGGTGGCTAACACTCCGACGATTGGGGGGGGATATCGTCTCTCTGCACTGATCTCTGTCTTGCAGAGATCAGTGTAGAGAGGCAAGAACGGGTTGCTGCGGATACTATTAAGGTGACCGCACCACCGTTGGGTAACCAAAGCTGTGAATCAGCCAAAGCTGTGGATCAGCCCACAAAATGAACATAAAAGCGAATTGTAAAGTTAGTACCCAGGTGGGTCCCGACCACAACGAGGTCGGGGAATCCCACTCGGCTTTGGCCGACAGGTCCATTCGTAATCTGGGAGGACCAACAAACGCTGGAGTGTTAGGGGGGGAAATTGGGGGAGGAGAGGAGGTTAGGCAGGAGCAAGGGGAAGTTGGGCAGGAAGATATTAGGGAAGGGAGAGAGAAGAGAAGAGAGGGGGAGGGAAATGGGAGTAAAAAAGACGAAGTTAGAGAGGTGAGGAGGAGAGAGAGAGAAAGGAGGAATGAAGCTGTGGAGAAGTTGAAGGATGCATTTTGGAGTAGGACAAGATCAGGCAGGCTGAATAGAGGAGTAAGATCTGAGGTTGAGATTGTAGGTCATCAGGACGGAAGCAGCGACAGAGAAAGAAGTCCTGTTAAGAGGAAAGAGGGAGAAAATGAGAAGAAGAAAAAGAATACTAGAAAAGGTCAAAGCGCTAGCGTGGAAAGAGGAAGTCGAGTAGAGGGTAGGTCAAGGGATGGTGAGCTTGATAGAGGATTTCTGTCGGACTCTTCCACTATGCCGCTTGGACCGGCAAGCGACCCTAGTATATCTGCGGTTCACGTCCGCAAACGCCTTCATGAGCAAAGACTTTGGTCGGAGTCGGAGCCATCAAGCGATGAAGTTGCTGTTTCGGCTCCTAAAATCACGACATCTAATAGAGGAAAAGGCCGTACAATAATATCAACAGGCAAAGGCCCAAGTAGGGAAGATTTCCTTAAACCAACGAATAGCAACTTCGATGGACAAGATTCTATCCCCTTGAGCCGTTATCCACCATCGCGGGATGAATGTAACAGAAAGGCGGATTTGCTCCGGCTTGTGAAACTAGCCGGGCTGGAGTCTTCGATTCTCACTGAGGAGGATTTGTTGCCGGCCACAGATAAGCCAGCTGCTGCTCTTAACAAACTTGCGGAGATCAGCATGAAGGCGGTGGACACTGTGGCCAAGAAGTCCAAGAACCTCAGTGGGTCATGGCAAAGAGGCCTATATGATGCGGTGTTCTTTATGAACGAGACGGTACAACAGCTCACCATCCGATCTACCAATGAGGAGACCCAAAAACTCCAGAACGAGAACGCGCGTCTTCAGTCGCAGCTGACGCAACTGAGGCAGGAAGTAGATGAGCTTAAAAATCAGGTTTGTCAAGTGAGTGGGCTGCATCAGACGGCTGAAGATGAGCTTCCTACAGTAGACCTCAGATACCGAAGGACGGAACAGCCCTCTCTAGAGGAGATTACGAGGGCTGTTTTAAGACAAATTCGGGAGACTGGTACCGCGGAAGATGAAGTGCTTACGCCCAGGCAAGTGGTTGACATGATGGATGCGCGGTTTGCAGCCATCGAGGAGAGATTGCCTCCGATGCGTCCGGTTCGACCTCCTCTCGCTGCCGACAAGAAACGGGCCGCAGATGCTATGTCAGCCTCAAAACAAAATGCAAAACAGCTTTCTGCAAAAGATTCCTCGAAGACTTTTGCAGAGGCGTCGGCCAGGACTTCGGCAGGGTCTGCTATACCTTTGGCGAACCCTGTCAGAGATAGCAACCAAAAGAAGGTCAATAAGAAGAAGAATAACAATAAAAAGAAGTCTGCGAATGAGAGTTCTCAGTGGACGACTGTTCGCAGTAAGAAAAATAAGAGGAGAGCAGTTACTGCTGCTAAAAACGACCAGGGAGGGCGCTGGAACCGAACACCTTCACTTCGGCCCCCTCGTTCAGCAGCGGTAGTAATCACACTGCAGCCCGAGGCTGCGGGCAGGGGACTCTCTTATAGTGACGTTCTCGCCCGCGCCAAGGCCAATATAGACCTTGATGCGAATGGCATACCTCCGCTCAAAATTCACAGGACAGCCACGGGAGCGCGCCTCCTGGAGGTACCTTCAGAAAAAGCGGAGTGTCTGGTCAGCAGGTTAAAAGAGGTTTTGAATGAAGATGATGTCAGATTGTCGAGACCTACGAAATGTGTAGACATCAGGCTTTCTGGTTTAGATGACTCCATAACACCAGATGAGGTAATTGCTGCAGTGATAAAGGAAACCGAATGCTTTGCTGACTCTGTCAAGTGCAGCGAGATCCGCGTAGACTATACTGGATTGGGTTCGACTGTAGTACATTGTCCAGTCGAAGGAGCCAAAAAATTGGCAGAAGCGGGTCGCCTACGCGTAGGTTGGGTGGTGGCAAAGGTTAAAGTCCTTCGGTTGAGGCCCCTACGCTGCTTCAAGTGTCATGAAGAGGGCCATGTACAAGCTAAATGTACTTCGGAGGCAGATAGAAGCGGCGAATGTTATCGCTGCGGCTGCACTGGCCATAAGATCAAAGATTGCAAATCTTCTCCTCATTGCAGTATCTGTGCGGCAGCCGGCAAAACAGCAGACCACTTGCTGGGAAGCAAAGTCTGTGCGGGCTCCTTAGCATCTGCAAAGAAGAAGGCACCCGATGCGACTAACTCATCATGTCAGTTGCAACTGGAACAGCTCTCGGCATCTACCAGAGTTATGGAGTTGGAGATTGACATCGAATGCCCATAATGGATAACGGCCCGATCCAATTCTTGCAGTCGAATCTTAATCATTGTCGAGCGGCTCAGGACCTGTTTCTTCAGTCCATAACGGAGTGGTCTATTCACGCCGCAGTGGTCCCAGAGCCATACTTCATAATGAATAACTGGTTCTCAGACACGAGTGGAAAGGTGGCAATTGTGCTCAGAAGCGGTATCATTCCGAACAAGGTCATGAAGGGTAGAGGCTCTGTGGCTGTGCTTTTTGGTGGCATTCTTCTGATCGGGGTTTACTTCTCCCCCAACAACAACAACATCGCCGACTTTCGTTCCCTGTTGGCCGAGGTCAATGTCCATATCCAAAATTGTCACCCTTACCCGGCTCTCCTACTCGGAGATCTAAATGCTAAATCTCCAATGTGGGGATCGCCTGTAACTAACCTGAGAGGCACAGAACTAGAAAGCTGGGTAGTTAGCCAGGGTCTTATTGTGCTTAACAGGGGCTCCGTAAGCACGTGCGTGCGGTTTCAGGGTGAGTCGGTCATCGATGTTTCATTTAGTAGCCCCGCTTTGGCGCATCGTGTTCAGGGTTGGAGAGTTCTAGAGGAAGTATTTAATTTTTCGGATCACCGATACATTCGGTTTGAAATCTCTGCCCAGACTTCAAGCACCTCACGCCAAGTGGTTCCCCGTGAGCGCAAAAAACGTTGGGCCCTTAAGCGTTTGGACAACGAAGCTTTAGAGGAGGCTGCTATTGTGCAATCGTGGCCCTCTGTCCCAGACTCAGTGGACGTTCACACTGAAACTGAATGGTTTAGGGATGGATGGTTGAAGTTTGTGATGCTTCCATGCCACGCGTAAAGTCGATGCTAAATAAGCGAAGTGTCTACTGGTGGTCTGATGAGATCGCATGCCTACGAACCGCGTGCATTACTGCTAGGCGTCCTTACACCCGTCACCGTAGGCTACGCCGTTACCGACCAAATGGAGAAGCTGATGAGGAAGAGATCCGGCTATACAACGTCTATAAAGATGCAAAGAAGGCCTTAAAATCTGCTATCTTTGAAGCCAAGGCCAGATCGAGACTGGAAATGTTGGATTCCTTGAATGAAGATCCGTGGGGACGTCCTTATCTTAGGGCCAGAGGGAAACTCCGTCCGTGGGCTCCACCGCTCGCTCAGTGTATTGAGCCACAGCTAGCGGAGAGGGTGGTGGCTAACTTGTTTCCGCACAGGGATGAGCACTCCCCTCCGCCGATGGCTACAAGTTCTGGAATTGAAGCAATCCCAGAGGAGGAAACGCCCGAGATCACTAGTGTCGAGTTGAAGCTGGCAGTCGCACGTTTAAGAGCTAAGAATACCGCTCCAGGCCCAGATGGCGTTCCGGGACGTGCACTCGCATTGGCCCTCAAACACCTTGGACCTCGTTTGTTGAAGCTCTTGAACGCGTGCCTAGAAACAGGTCAATTTCCTATTCAATGGCGTATGGGGCTGCTAGTTCTATTAAGTCTTGGGGGCGACCGTCACTCATAGCAATGAGTCGGAGATAGCGGCGGCGTGTGTTCCGCGTCGCCTCTCGACGGATTTTTCCCGATATTCGGGTTTATCTGTAGGAAGAGCAAGGAACGACTGGCTCGAACGGACAAGTCGCCGATGGAGTCACAGAAGTCCTGCGCAAGCATACCTGTACTCCGTCGGACCTCGACTGTTGGCGGAACACCGATGGGTTTTTAGTGGGTAAGCCTCCGGCCGCCTACCATCCTCAGGCCGAAGGCAGCCCCACATACCTCCGTCGCCCCCTCCCCCTCAGGGTGGCGGGCGGATGCAATAATGCATTTTCCCATCGATAAAAAAAAAAAAAAAAAAAAAAAAAAAAAAAAAAAAAAAAAAGGTAAAACGCGTTTCACGCTATAATTAATAAACCGATTGCGTTGAAACTCGGTATCTAGATAGCTGGAGACCTGAAGTACCACATAGAAGGAGTAATCCGATATTCCCACGGGATCGGGAATTCCGTAGGTGAAACCGCGGGGCGCAGCTAATAGGTATATTATAATGTAACCTTGAACCTTAAACGACAAAAACTTTCGAGTTATACAACTCAATAATAAGCAAACTCATTCTTATGAAAATCCTCGAAATAATTCCACGAAGATTTCTTGAAGTAGAAATAATGACATCCAACCAAAATCACGTAACTTTAATCATACGAACCAACTAGAATGGTATTACAGGTTGTAAAAACGAGAGAATATAAATCAGGAGAGGTTTGTCGCCCACGGATCACAGGAAACCGATAAGTGCCCTAAGCCAGATAATATTAAAATAGTACGTATGTGCAGCTATAGTTCGCTTTATCAGCATAATATAAAATTTAAGCCATCACTTCAAATAGTTTAATTATATTAGGTACTAGCTGCGCCCCGCGGTTTCACCCGCGTAATAATTTTCTACGCAATTTTCTTAATTATTTCTTTCATAAGAACCTTCTCCGGACAATAACAAACACAACAAAAAAAGAATTGGCCAAATTGGTCCTGGCGTTGTTGAGTTATGCGCTTACCAACACATTTTGCGATTCATTTTTATATTATAGATGTATGTGAATTCCTAGGTTTCCCTATGTCACGGCATCGTGACTCGTGTACGGCTAGACCAATTTTACAAATTATTTTTTGTTGTGATTGTCAGGAGAAGGTTCCTAAGAAAGAAAAAAATAAGAAAATTGCGCTGATAGTTTTACGTATATGAACCGCGGGTCGCAGCTAGTTAACAATAAAATAAGAAATTTATTAACTTATTTTCATTGCTAAACTGTGCAATATGTGTCACCCATCTCCACTTACAATCAGAAATCAACTTAACTCGCACACCAGACAAATCTTAATGAATTTGGTGTTTTTTTAAAACTAATAGTTATATTACTATTTTCCCTAACCTTGGGCTTTGACCTGATCCAATCATTCCTTTTCAGGACGCTTATGGAAATGCCGAGGATATATCTCTTCATATAGACAGAGTAATGAGACAAACCTAGTTAGATATTTGTCTGTGGTCTGGTTGTTTCTATGTATTATAAGTATATATTTACAAAAGAAAAGTATATAAGTAGTATATCCGTTGTCTAGCACCCATAACACAAGTCTAGTTACTTACCTTGGGGCTCGATGTGTGGAATGGCCTGCAATATTTATTTTATTTATTTAATACTAGCGACCTGCCCTGGCTTCGCACGGGTGCAATGCTGATACTAAATACACTACAGAAAAACTGTGAACGTTGTATATAAAAACATAGCGGCCCGCTCCGGCTTCGCACGGGTATAAAATATATAGACTATGTGATTAAAATCGATTCAGTAGTTTTGATTTATTCATTTCTGCCCGTGGCCCGCACGCGTTAAATTTGGAGTAAAACAATCCCCCTTTCCCTATACCATGAAGGTTTCCTGCTATCTTTGGAATATCTAAATTTATACACTACATTTTTACTTATTTACTTTTTACATTTTTTTGCCGCACCGGGCGGCCGGCCGGTACCGCCGCAAACGCTACGTCCCGCAATTTTTAAATCTGTCATATTTTCGAAAATATTCACTTAAATCATACGGTGTACAGGGAGGATCTATATTAAATGAACAATATATTCAAGGTATTTAATTGGTTAAGGATTAATGCTGTATTGGTTAAAATCGCTTCGAAAATTAGCCATTATTTGTCGTAAAAAGTAAATGACAAAAAAAAGTTATTGTGGGTTACCCATAAGAGATAGACATATACCATCATGGACTTTTCTGTAGACCTTTTCAATGTGTACAATACTTAGTACATTATTTAGATAAAACTCGTAGGGTTCAGCCTGCGTTTGCAATGTAAGCGGAAAAAATGTAATTATTTACGACATCACATTAGAAACCTCAAAAATAACAGTACTTCTCCACTATTTAATGGATGTTATTATACATACAAACCTTCCTCTTGAATCACTCTATCTATTAAAAATAACCGCATCAAAATCCGTTGCGTAGTTTCAAAGATTTAAGCATACAAAGGGACATAGGGACAGAGAAAGCGACTTTGTTTTATACTATGTAGTGATTTAAATCTTAGTATTTATTATCTGAACACCCTGTATAAAACGCGTCAATACATCTAGACAGAGTAATGAGACACAAACCTCAGTAGGTAGGAAAGGTACGTATACCCGCCCGCCTTACATTACAACCCGCCCGCCCATACATTTGCCTAATCATTTGAATTACAACTTCGTTTAATAACGTAGATATGCTGTGAGTGATGAGCGGGGGAAACGATTGACTTCAGACCCAAAGGTTTACGTTTCAATTGCTTTTCGGTATTTATTGTGGTTTTGTATCGGCGTGATGCGGTAGGTAAAAAAGACCAAAAATTATACAAAAAGTAAAAATTTCATTCGCACCCGATAGCGCGCAAATTTCACGATCAAAAGCATACCTATTTTTATGTCCTTCTCTAAACTACCGTTATGTTGATTATCATCCAAATCGGTCCAGTCGTTAGACTATGAAAAAACAAACAAACGTACGGATTTATAAAATTATATTGGGATTAGAAAGAGCAGGAGTCAGTAGCGGGAAGTCGCAAGTTGAAATCTCGTCGTGGTGCTTTTTGCGTTGTTTTTTTTCCTCAACAATATTTCTAGAAAAATGTTTATAGATAGATGGAATTGCCATGTAACATCGTAAATTGTCAAATAAAAATGATTAAGGTAAAACTATAAAATACTTAATGATTAATTTAACCTACCTACAATACAAATCTAATACCTAATTTCTAAAACAGTCATCAAAACAAAAGTCTACCCAGCTAATACTAATTAGCATTAATATTAAAAACAAACTCCAAAAACGCTAAGTAGAATTTATATAAGACAATATTAGATGAGAGAAATGTACGGAGAATGCAATAATAATAAATAGCAATAAATAAAAGGATTCAGTCGTTGCTTGTATTGTATGATACTAATCCTGAGGTGAGATGGTATGGAGTCGCTATTCTTACTAAATACTTTTTAAAATACCAATTACAAAACGAATTTAAATACCTAGATTTAATGTAAATTTTAATATTTTGTTATTTGATTTTAAGTTTATGAATTTGATAAATTAATATACAATGTTTTCAGTCAGGATAAAGCATTTCATATGTAAAGATTGTTAAGTTCGTCCGTTTTGGAGTTGAATTTTCCAAAATCCTTTCTAAGTAGATGACTACGTAACAATAGTTATCTGTATGTCCTTTACCTCGATCCGGCTATAAGTTTAAACTGTGCGTTAATATGATATTCAGTCAGCTTAGCTCAGTCAGTAAAATCTCGTAGTTTTACGCGAGTAAATCCCAATCCCGTGGAAATAAATTTTGGAAATGTTTACCTATTCCTTTTAAGTTTCAGTTAGCCAATATCTATAGTAAAAAATAATCAGGTCTGGATACTAATAAATTTTATAAAAAAAAACACTATCTTTACATGAGTCAATGACACTACTCAACGCTGTTCCTAAAAAAATAATTAGCAAAAACACCAGCTCCATTTAAACACCAAACCGAACTAACTAATCCAAGGCAGCGCCGACTGTAACTGCGATTACTTTAATTGGCTCAATCTCCATTCAAAACCACCTCGCGGGGGCTTTGGGGGTAAGCGGGGGCTAGGGGGGGGTCACTGTAGATTTATGGCGAAAGGGTAGAGCCTTGATCCCTGTTTATGAAGGAAGATACCGAAAAATAGGGATAGTTAGGGCTGGAGAGATGGGAGCTTGATAAGTTTGGTTTAGTGAGCTTTTGAGTGAGTATTTATAGATAGACTTCAGTGTGGGTATTTGAGCAATGCCGCGTTTGTCTATGTGTTTCAGTTGGTTGCACTTAAGACAGGTTTTTATACAAATTTTACTCGTGCGAACCCTCCTAGTTCTATTGGAGTGCGTGAAGGCTTACCTGACTTAAGATGGACGTGCGTGCTATTAGTACGGGATCCCTTTATGAATGACCTTCATCGAGCTGTTTAATAGATGAAAAGTATTTTAGATCAAATTAAATAGGGCAATAAATATATTGCAAATTAGTTGCGTAAAAAATGTCAGTCCAGAATGATTAATTAATTTTTTTTTTGTTTTTAGAATTTTCACTGGTTTCGTCAATAGGCAAATTCCGTACTAATGAAATACATAATCTTAGATAGCTTTAATTCATAAACCAGACCAGTGCAAATGACTAGTATTGATTTAACTGCCTACCCAAGAGTTGTGAAAGGAAAAAATAGTCAACGTAACGTTTGCATATTGTATAGGCTTCATAGTTTCTATTGGTATGGAATTTGTCTCTTAAAAACCAGTAAAAGGTTTAAAAAACAAAACAAAAAAATTTGGCCTATTGATCTATTTAATTTGATATAAAATACTTTTCATCCATTAAACAGCTCGATGAAGGTCGTTCTTTAAGGAATCTCCGACTATATATTTTGGGCTTAAGATATAGTATGCACGTCTAGAAGATGTCTGCTTACTTGTGGCTTGAAACTCAAATTGTAAGTAAGTAAGTATTCTATGTATATATTTACGAAAGAAAAATATATTATAAGTAGTATATCCGTTGTCTAGCACCCATAACACAAGTATAGTTACTTAGCTTGGGGCTAGATGGCGATGTGTGTCCTGCAATATTTGTTTTTAATTTAAATTGTACACGCCAGAAAATCAGCGTTTGACTACTAACTAACTCACCTGATGGTAAGTGACGATGCCGTCTCCCTCGTGACTTGAAGACCCTAGTACTATGCAAATGTCAAGAGAGACAGATTGAGACAACAGATTCCATTCCCGTGCAGTACAAGTAAGCAACCAAGTGCACGTTTTTCACTTGTAAACTTATTCACGCCTTTGTACAGAATGTATAAATCTAAAACCATAAAACTCTTGTACACCTTACAAAAGTATAGTTACGTAGAAACCCCTCAGAGTATCTTACAGGGAGAGACCTCCTAACCTGTCCGCTTCATCACTACCCTAGCCGTGTTTTCATTACGTGGATTTAACGTATGACGCGGCGAGGGACTAAATCTTCATTTTTGATGTCCCATGGGTGCTTGCATTGATATAGGGATGATGGAAGTGGCTTGGGAAAATGATACTTAAACGAAAAGCTAAGACACGATCTACTGGAGAGTTAAGCAATGTTACATATAGTTTCCTAACCGGCATAAATATTACACATGCTCTTCCAATGATAGAAATAGTGTTAGAAATCGCCGTGCTGCGTATAATTTTGTAAAATCGTAGAAAAATCGGTCCACTAGTTTCGGAGATAACGCCCTACAACCTCAGCAACATTATTATCGATAAGTAAATTTATATTAAATGCTTTGTCCTGAACGACTGAATTTTTCGAAATTCTTTCCCTTAAAGGGTGAAAAACGTCATTCCTTGGATTAGAACCATTTTCTATTTTTACGCGGTAGAAATTGCGGGCAATAGTTAGTTATTAATATTAAGACAAGAGCTGTAGTTCAATGTCACATCCAGCAATGTTACCTCTTCGCAAACGTCTGGTCCTCAACACGGGACAGGACTAATGTTGATATATCGGCCCGAGTTCGGACGGACAGACACACACATGTTAAATAATAAGGATGTTCCCGCTCTGCTTATTTACAATGCTGACGTGTTTGTTACTAGTACATTACCTACGCAGGTTCGGATCCAGTTGCTTTGGGGGAATAAATGTTGATTTTCATAAAACATCCGCAACTTCATCATCTTTGTTCTTTTAATGTGAAGAAGCATACAATAGCTAAATGTCGATCTCTGACAGATTGTATAAGAGTATAACAGACAAAGAGTTTGTGACCGAAAAGGCACAGCGCCAAGCTTAGTGAAGGCTCTAAATCTCTTTATAACCGGACTAATCTTCGTACTTTTGTCACAATTATTATCTGTATTTAAGTTCTTATGTGGGAGAAATTAAATTGATGTTGTTTCGTATCGAAAGGATAAAAATGGGACTCTTTTGCTTAGACTCCACTGTCCGTCTGTCTGTCTGTCACCAGGTTGTATCTCATGAACCGTGATAGCTAGACAGTTGAAATTTTCACAGATGATGTATTTTTATTGCCACTATAACTTCAAATACTAGAATATAATGGTACGGAACTATTCCATTCGACTCGCGCTTGACCGATATTATTATTTATAGATGAAATCATTTAAACAAACCTTAAAATCTAATTACACAATACGTAAGGCAAAATGTCTCTTTGATTTTAAAATCAGAAAATAAGTAGTAGGATGTTTGTAGACTAAAGTAGGTAATGTCCGGGCATCGAATTCGCACTGAGTGATCCGGGAGGGCCCTGGGGACCACTCAGTCAAGGTATCAAGGTGCTGTGTGGTGTATGTCAGATGAATTTAAAGGTTCCTTTACAGTTAAAGGTCTTCTCTCACTATAATGGAGCATATGGAACAAGACCGGAACTTTACAGAGGAAAGTTTCGTGCTTGAGGATTTGTTGACTTAAAGTTCCGCTAATTAAGATGGTAAAAAATACAATTTAATCATATTAGATACTAGTTTGCAACGAAAAATTAGGAAAACTGTATTAGGGACACAGCCGCAGTGGAGTTCGTGAAACGTATAGTCCAACCACTTCATTGTTATCTTATAAGGTTAGATTCTTAGATAGTTATATATTTTTTAAATTAAGATTTGGATTTGTATTCATAGTTATTATTTTCTAGGGTCTTAATGGCGTATTTTTTACTTAAATTTTTATTTCCCTTACCTCGATGTTTCGACTATGTTACATTAGTCATGGTCGCGAATAGACGTCATCTGTTAGGACGTTACATTTCATTTTTGCATTTTGCATAAGTCATGCGGTGCTAAAAATAAGTTTGGAAAAAAGCTACATTTCTCAATACGGTTCAATTAAGTAGGTACTATTAATACGATGAGACTGATATATCGTCAGATCTATCCAGCGATCAGTTTGACGATTATGAAATATATAGGTACCTATCTACTAGGTATATCTATACGATATCTAAACCCTATCGTGATGCTGAGATATAAATTATCTATAGTCTGAGATTGGCTACTTTCTGACGGTACGCAGTGTAAGATGCTCTACTTATAAAAGATAAAAATGAGACGTTGATTAGTGTAAGTTTTTGGTAAAAATAAAGCTTTTTTTTACCATCAGTGGGGTTAAAATAGTGGGCCTTATGCAAGGTACCCCGGTGTCCGCAAAACTCCAGTCTTGTAAACATGGCAATTTCAACTGGTGTCCAAATATCGAGATCTACAAAAGAAACAGACATATTCCGCTTTATATAAATTAACTAAAATACTGCTTTTTATTGCAGGCCTGCAAATCAAAAAGTCATGAAATCGACTCCTATTTTGTATAACATAGGTTTATTTAAAAGGGAATGTTTGCCTCTCTTTTAACCAACTCCAAAAAAAAGAAGGTTTTAAGATGCTCTATATTTGTCATTAGAATGACTTAATATTATTTTGTGTAGATAGCTGAAATGGACGGCACGAAAAAGTCTCATCGTGGTGTTTCTGTGTGTAAACATCGCGCGACAGAGGGTGGCAATAAAAGTCGATGAATCCAAGTAGAGCAACTTACAACCCGTACACACTTGAGTTAAGCTCCATAATTTTTAAGAGGCAAGGATGGAACACTGATATATAACCGATCAGTACATCATACTGAAACTGATCATACAGGCAAGACGTACTGATTTATATCGCTGGAAAGTGTTATGTACTGGGGAATCAGTAGTGTTCGGTTTAATTATACTGTAGGTAGGTACTTGTATTTTGGTAAGTATATTAATATAAAATTCAAAGTTCTGACTGACTGTCTGACTGATATTATTTCATCAACGTCCCGCTTCCTCTCTGAATAATGACACCAGCACAAATATTTTTGTTGCATAAAACCCTATGTCTTGGTTTTTTTTCATTTTATAATCATCATAGAAATTAAGAAATTAGATATCATAAAAAAACAAAAACAACAAAACATACATGGCATGTCATGGTCATGGCAGTTATAAGCTTTTTGCTACAAAAATATTTGCTCTAGTGTCAGTATTGAGGGAGGAAACAGTCGACTACGTTTGTATAGAGAGAGCGCATAATTTTTTGAAGCTTTTATACATTTTAAATATTTTTTGACAATTCACATGTTTTGCAACAGAACAAATAACATAAACTTTGGCTGGCCCTTGGCCATAGGTAATGTGTCACACACAACGCTATTATTTTATCTAGAACGGACCAGAACTTTTTAAGAAAAAAAAACGGAATACAAACAAGAATATAAATTCAACAAAATAGTCTACGAAACTTAGTCCCATTCATCTACATAAGAAAAGTTTATAATAAAACTTCACCACTAAATAATAGTCTAAAAATAACATTTACCTTTAAACGCCACAAATCAGTTATAACATAAACACAATCTAAATCAAATCGAAAACATTAGTGCGCTCGCGCATTCCCGTGGCTCCATCTATCAATCACCGGCGAACATTACACCTTTGGTTTGCGCGAGCGGTTGATAGATGGCAGCGCCCGACGATAGACAAATTACCTTCACGATTGCTTTATACGACTCTTGATGTTTATAACCAAGTTCTCACGAAGATAACCTAACTGGCTACGTATTAAAAGTTTATTTTAATTTACTGAATTATTTTAGTACTAGCAGCGCCTCGCCGTTTTACCCGCATAAGTCATGGTAATACCGAAATAAAAAGTAGTCTATGTTTTAATCCAGTTTTCCAGCCATCTTCGTACTAGGTTTCATGGCAATCGGTTCAGTAGTTTATTGATGAGGGAGTAACAAACAAACATACCCCCACATACAACTACATTCGGACATATGATATTAGTAGAATATGATAACTAAACCCCGCGGTTACACGCCTGATAAAACGAATTTCGCTACAGAATATATAATAATCCTCTTCGGCCATCTTTACATACCAACTTAAGCAGAATCAGTCCCGCAGTTAGTTAATGCGTAGAAAACATTATTTAATTTTTAAGGTTCCGTACCCAAAGGGTAAAATCGGGACCGTATTACTAAGACTTCGCTGTCTGTCTAGCTGTCCGTCCGTCCATCTATCTGTCACGAGGCTGTATATCATGAAACGTGATAGCTAGACAGTTGATTTTTTTCTCAGATTATGTATTTCTGTTGCCGCTATAACAAAAAATACTAAAAACATTTTTTTTTAAATTAAGTGGGGCTCAAAGGGTGCAAATACATACAACACATATTATGCCAGTCGTTGTAAAACGCGACTTTGTGAATTTTCCTTCATTGCAGACGGATGTTCGCTCATCGTCAGTACTCGTAGTAACAAACATACAGACACACAATCTTTTGCCCTTATATTGTTAGTAGTAATCAGTTGCGATGCAATGTATAACGTAATCCAGTAAACATGATAGTGTTAATGGATAGATTAGTTTACTGTTATGGCTGGTTAGATCGTTGGCAGATTGATTGTTTGAAAAACACTAAAATATGGTGGGTATTTGGCAAGTATTTTCATTTAAAGTGATGTCGAAGTAACGGCTTGCCAATTTTTTTCTTCAGTTTTTCGTTAAAGTGGCCAAGAAATAAGATACAGCCTGGTATCAGACAGACGGACGATCGATCAGATAAATATTTGCTTTATTGTCAATCTGAAAAACGTTTCATTTGTATATTTTCTTGTTGTTTTGTTACGTTTTTAGTCGCTCTTATTACCCGAAAGTATCTTATTAAGTTAAGAGTATTGTTTATGATTTTTTTAATAACCGTCAGTTATTTATATATTGTTATTTAGGTTTGGGCTGGTATTAGCCATAGACAAATCACTACATTCCATGTTTTTTTTATGATCCCTGAAATATTCAGACCGAAAACCTATAAATATGAAATCTTAAGTCCTGACAGACTGATATTATTATATCAACCTACAGCCGAGACAATGAACGGATCGGGCTAGCAATTTAGCATACAGATAGGCGGATTTTATTTTCAGGAAATTTAACCGGACGAATTCGCGGGAAAAATCTAGTTTTTTTTACAAATGATAGGTTGGCGTTTGACTACTGTAATACCCGCCTGATGGTAGGTAACGATGCGGTCTAAGATGTAGCACGCATCTTGAAGATATACCTGTTCACATGCGACTTGTAAACCCTCAAATTGTATACGTCAGGCAACTGATTCTATTCCCTTGCTGTGCGATTATGGAATGTAAGCATAGCCCGGATATGTTAAAAAAGTTTATAAAAAGTAAGTTATTTGAATGAAAAACTTTATAAACAAGAAAGCACGACGACGACGTCCGTCCCGCGCCAATCCGCGAACCCGTTAATATATCAATTATGACGTGAAGTCATGAATAACCTTAGGACACGGCAATTTATGACTGAGCGTTATTAAACTTTGCACAACGAAGAGTATTTTAAATTAAAATTATGTGCGAGCTTACGATGTTATGATTTAGAACTTTAATGGAGTCGGTTGTTGTGATATTGATCGTGTTTAGGGATATTAATTGTGTTTATATTGACGACCTTGTTGGCACAATGGTCACCATGCAGGACTGCCAAACACAGGGTTGTGGGTTCGATTCCCGCTTCAGACAAGTATTTATGCTTAGATATTTGTCTGTGATCTGGTTGTTTCTATATAAGTATATATTTACAAAAGAAAAGTATATAAGTAGATATCCGTTGTTTAGCACTCATAACACAAGTCTAGTTACTTAGCTTGGGGTTAGATGGCGATGTGTGGAGTGTCCTGCATTTATTTATTGTTATATGAATGTTTTTATATTGTTGTTTAGTATTTTAGTCTAGGTACAAAGACAAATACTTTGTGCGACGCGGTCGACACAGACGGTGTTATAAGTGCTAGACATTTCTGCACTGTATTTCCTGTATTTTTAGGGTTCCGTACTCAAAAGGTATAAACGGGACTCTATTTCTAATACTTCATTGTCCGTCCGTCTGTCTGTCACCCGGCAGTATCTCATGAACCATGATAGTAAAACAGTATTTTTTTTTAAAATAAATATTGCAGTTGAACTAAATACAAAATATTAAAACTTCCATTGCAGTTGAAATTTTCACAAACTATGTATTTATTTTGCCGCTATAACAACAAATACTGAAATATGCCTAACTTAGTTTGTAAGACATCATAATGTCATTACATCCGAATTGTAAGATTCCGAATGAATAAACAATTATGACTTTGACTGTGTTTGAAAATTATCTCATTATAATTTGAGGAGGCTCATAGCTAAGCGACACGTACTCGCTGATCTTTTACAGTCGTGGGGGTTAAGCGACGCCTGGCGCGGTCATTACTTCGATGGGTGGCCAATTAGTAGTGTGGCAAAAATGTGTTTTCGTGAGCCCCTCCGTGCTTTGGAAGGCACGTTAAGCCGTTGGTCCCGGTTGCTACCTCTAGTAGCAGTTGTTAGGTCAAGTTAGAGGCCTTAGGGCGATCTGAAAACTCTACAATAGGTGAGCCACACTACTATACGAGAAGAAGAAGACCATTATCACGATTATAGAAGTGACCGAGACGGTCACCTAGAAGACACCGTTATACCGTGACTTGAAGACCCTGAACAAGCCTTCGAGGGACACATATTACATAAAATTAAATCAAAGGTAGAAAACAGAAAGTATGAAATGGCGGAATCAGACTGTGACAATAATCTATAAGACCAATATCATATTTAACAAAAATCACCCTCTATTCACCGACTCCGCACTCACCGTAATTATTTTCAATATTTATCTAAACCCTCTTCTCCAAATCCAGCAAAGATCCACCAAAACAGAACACCGAAATTGTTCTCTTATTAGATTTATTGGAGGTGGCAACAAAGGCACTGCCTCATCTGTTGACAGCTTTATGACGTCACAGTTTTTGCGAACAGCCGCCTCCATCGTGCCCGTTTATTTATAGCTTAAGTTTTATTTAATTAGCAGTTTTTGGTGACGCGGACGAGAGGTTAGATTTTCTTTTGTTTTTCGAAGGTGGGTTTTTTCTATGATATTTTTGAAATAGTTTCAAATACCTAGGAATATCTGTGGTTGCAAATAAAGGAGATACAGAATTGTAGACCCATCGTAGAGTTCTTAAATAAGTATATAAAAGGAATGTTTTCATTCTTAAAATGTTTGTCTAATAAATTCATGACTTTATACTTCAACTCAAGCAGGATCTTAGAGTCTTGCTTGAGATGAAAACATTCTAATAATAGCAGTGTTGGAGCTCTACGATGGGTCTGCAATTATGCTGCCTGATTGTACATACTGCGTACAAAAAGAAATTATTTATTTTCTCCTCATAATATTATGGGTCCTCATAATATTTTCTCTATGATCAACTCATTATAAACTACGATTGTATTCGTTCTAGGTTTTTAAAGCTATAGAATTTAAACTATTTAAATGATTGACATAAAAGCCTTTAGCACTTTACCAAACGACTGCTAAAGCTGGCTTTTCACGGTGTGAGATATCGCAGGTCGCACCGCGATGAGCTGATTTGTACGAGCGAGTATGGGCCTTGTAGGAGATTTTAGAAGCAAACCGGACCAACTGTTTAACGCTCTTTCCGAAGCACTTAGCTCTGGCTCTAAATATTATTACCACTCTATAAACGAAACACCCATTAAATAATAACCGAAAATGCCTTTCTTAGCACACATCACAGTTATGTCTTGAGCCTTATTGCAAAAAGATCAAAAATCTATTAAGCCTTATCTATAGGTAGTTATAATAAGGGAAGATAGGACAAAAAGTAGGTACTTGAAAGCAATTTAAAAAGAGTTCCAAATTTAAAAAAAAAGACTTGAACTTCAAATTCCCTGCAGCTTAAAAATCGTTTAGACATAAAATATCCTCTTTATTCGAAGTCAGTTAAAAAGTCAAAATTCTGTGTCAATTTAACTGAGTTTTCACCCTAAACCTAATAAATTGAGCTGAATCAAAAAAAAGGCCAATAACGAGTCCGTACATCGAATCAAACCATCCAATATGCCCAGATCAACGTACCAAACGCATCCCCAATAAAAAATACCTAAAAAAAACTGTCTCATCCATGCCAAAGATTTGACGTAAATGTTCGGCAATCGTAAATTACCATTATCTACAGACGAGCCGCGGTACGGTAGTATTTATTATTTATGGGCCCAATCGACCCGCCCGGGGCGATATGGGGGCTTTTCCCCCATGGACCAGCGGGCCGGAGCTAATGTAACTTGTTTTTGTTACCAGGTGATGGGGTACGTGATACCTTGATGATACGTGTGGTTCTTTAAAGTCATTATTTCATAAAGGGCCAGGACACTTTTCTTTATGGTGGTATATCTGTTGTCCATTATAGGTAGGTATAATTAATATATGTGTTTCTTACACCACACGACCTACCTTAAGTTAAATAGACCTTTTCCACCCTAAGTTTGCCTGGAAGAAATCGCTTTAAGCGATAAGGTCGCCTGTTTGTACAATGTCGTAGTTAATAAGCTTATATTCGTATTTTTTATATTTTTAAATGTTATGTGTGTTGTACAAATAACGTGTTTATCTATCTATAATTTCAAGACCATTTATTACAGGAAATTCCTTTTATAAATGTAATTCTAACCAATAATATTTAATAACAAAATATTTAAAAAAAATCGCAAAAAGGCGTAAACTACTTACTACTACCCGGAAAAATATTTAAAAATACATTATTGCTACCTTTTTGCTACCTATCCAATTCCCAATAAAGACTTTTAAAAATATCTTACACTCGATAAATGTTGAATTGCGTAACTGAAAAAAAAAAAACAATATGAAGAATCCGTTAAAGGCGGAAATGGATAAGAGCGAATCTGATGCAACGCAATTAAAAAACAAACTTATACCCCCTTCTTTTTGCGTCGGGGGTTTATGAATAATAGCAAATCTGAAAGATCACCAATCTGAATCAACGTGAAAATGATACCTACCTAAACAAAATACCCTATCTTACTTAAAAACTTAGGTAATAATCGAAACTCCTCTCCGAAAAAATATCTATTAACTTCAACCACAAACAATATTTGGGAAAGAGAATACGTGCCCGAAAATCTCATCAAGGCATGCAATAATTCATCGCAATCAACCGATCGCGAGTTAAGACGATTGCCGACTATTTACGTTGGAAACAGACCGCAAACTTTTCCATCTGGTGATAAATTGCCGACTTTAATTTTAAAAGTACTCAAGGTGAAAGGGTACCGGCGCTCTCTCCATACAAACGTAGTCGACTGTTTCCTCCCTGGATAATGACGCTAGAGCAAATATTCTTGATGCATAAAACCTATGCCCCTAGGTCTCGGTTTTTTTCATTTTCTGATTTTCATAGAAATTAAGATTTTAAAAACAAAAATAAACAAAACATAGGTCATGGCAGTTATAAGTTTTGTGCAAATAAAATATTTGCACTAGTGTCATTATCCAGGGGGGAAATAGTCGACTTCATTTGTATGGAGAGAGCGACCGGTACCCTTTCCTCTTAAAACACCTAGTTTTTGTTATCAGTGATTTACATTGAAAAATACTAGTAAGTACACTATTGCAAAGGTCGTGAAATAGGCAATTGCAGGTCAAGTATGAATTTGAGTTAATGAGTTTGAGACTCAACTAATACGAGACAGACAATCGCCATTTCCGCCGAGACATATAGTGCTTTTGTCAAAAGTGAAAGAGTCACTCACCCACTTATCGCTGTAAAGTTCCTTCATGGACAATAACGATGAACCGTACATTTCCTAGGATAGAATTTTGGAGTCGTGGCCTGATTCTTACTCATTTATTTAGGTAAACTAAACTCGGCCCGTTCGCGTTGGCGCGGCAACCAATCCGAGAAAAATATTGTTTTAATCGTCTTTTTATTACATTACAACACATCATCAACACATATACACACTCGTACTTCAAATTAGAAAACAACAATGTCAGTTTTAGTTAGTATCTTTCCGAGAATTCACACGCGAAAACCGATCACAACAAAACAACGGTATCGAGCCGCCCGCCATAATAATCTCGTAAATCCATAGATAATCTTCTAGCATCCTCTAGCAATGTTAACAATAGCCAACCTTCTAAACTAAATGACTGCCAAAACAGATGTTGCCAAATTTTCAAGCAAAATATTTTTTATTTATCTTTTTATAGTACCTACCTACTATAACCACTGATTTCACTGAATTCAAATAAAAAAGTGATATTAGAAATCTTACAGAAGAATGCAGGGAAATAAAACATACCTTTAGTATGTAAATCAAGACGACATAAGCTTTGCCGCCATTTTTTTATTTTTCATATCTGTATATATATGGCCATACAGCTATTACCCCAGCACGCCGTTTCATACAACATTGCTGGAACGTTCTAATGTTCAAAATTATAAAAATATACTGCGACGAATTACTCGACCGACGTATTGTTACTGCGATGTAACGTTACGTTTACTACGAAAATACCATACTGCGAAGACTTGTTCAATCGACGTCTTGTTCCTGCGAACTTAAGATTAAAATAAAAATATGTCATGAAAGATAAAATAACAAAAATACAATCACGAGCGCATACTTTATCACTACATAGTATAAAAAAACAATTTGCTTTCCACTGTCTGTCTCTAATTAGGTATGCTTAGATCTTTAATAATACGCAACGGATTTTAATGCGGTTTTTTTTAATAGATACAGTGATTCAGCAGGAAGGTTTTAGTATATAAAACCAAACTACCACGCTTACGAAGAAGCGGGCAACAGCTTGTACCAGCTAGATAAACTGAGCCAATGTTTTACCGTTCTTTTGATTTTTTTTTGTGTTGGATAGTACATTTATCGAGGAAGGCTATAGGCTACTTTTCATTTTGATATTCTCACGGAATCGGGAGCTACGTGGGGGAAACCGCGGAGCGCTGCTAGTACATAATTACTTTTGGCATAGTAATTTCATTTGCGTCACAAGTGTTCAAGAATTCCTTATTTCTTCCTTTTCGATTGAATTCTCGGGTGCTTATTTTCTTAGGTGTTCAAAGGACACTTTTTATCTAACTGTGTGGACTTTAAACACCTGGGTAATGTCACCTAGGTACTTAAAGTGGAATCATTACATAGTATAAAACAAAGTTGCTTACCGCCGTCTGTCCCTATGTATGCTTAAATCGTTAAAACTACGCAACGGATTTTGATGCGGTTTTTAATAGATACAGTAATTTAGGATGAAGGTTCTAGTATATAAGCCAAACTATTAAACGTACAAAGTTGCGGGCAACAGCTAGTACTAGATAAACTGAGCCAATGTTTCACCGTTCTTTTGCCATTCTTAGATCTTTAAAACTACGCAACGGATTTTGATGCGATTTTTTTTATAGATACAGTGATTCAAGAGGAAGGTTTTAGTACATAAAATAAAACTACCACGCGTACGAAGTCGCGGGCAACAGCTAGTAGACCAATAAATCAAAACGCATCGTTCTCGGCGATCACTGAGCTATCGACCGATAGAAAAGTACGTATTCTGCGTTCGTAAGACGATTGCTGATGATTTACACCGGTTCCGGCCCGGTATCGGTCCATGCCGGTACGGCTGAGACCGGTATGGGAAGGGCCGCTATCGTTCCAATCTCACGTCTCTCACCGTAACTCGTTAATTTGTGCGAATGTCACAAACCTTAGAGTAGATTAGGGTGATGTTGTATTGGGAATATCGATTTTATGAGCTTTGAATTCAAAACTTTGTAACCTTTGTCAAAATACCTATTAGAAAGAAAAAAACGTGTCGCGGGACGCGTCTAGAACGAATTCTTCTTTTAGGGTTCCGTACCTCAAAAGGTAAAGAAGGAAAGTCATCCATCCGGCCGTCCGTCTGTCTTTATGTCTGTCTGTCTGTCCGTCTGTCACCATCCTTATTTAGAAACGGGTTCTTCAGCTAGCTACATACCGAATTTCATTGCTATCGGCTTAGTAGTTTTAGCGTGAAGACGTAAGAAACAAACATACACACAAACTTTCACATTTATAATACTCAATACTCAATACTCATTTATTGGTAAATAATCATTACATGTCAAGGATAATAAATTAAATAAAAAGTAAACTCAATTACTTACAGCAATTAGATAAATACAATTAAATAATAATTAGATTAAATAAATACACTGTCAAAACAAAATTGGAATTTACGCTTTGTAGTTTAAAAATTCATCAAAGTCATAAAACGACCGTTCGACCAACCAACGTCTTAATTTAATTTTAAAACCTGGAAGGCTGACCGCCGACACCACGTCATTTGGTAGTTTATTATATACCGTTGGACCTATGACATGTGCCAGCTTAGCAGTCCTAGTCAGACGTCTAGGAATAATACTGAGCTGGTTGGCCTGACGCGTGTTAATCGAGTGACACTCCCTTTGTGTCCTAAAAGTGTTCAGATTTATTCTTATGTATACAGCAATTTGCATGATCACAATACAGGGTAGGGTGAGGATGCCTAAGGATACGAAGAATGGCCTCGCTGACGTATCTCGCCTCACTCGCACAATCGCTCGAATAGCGCGCTTCTGCATCCTGAAGACGCGTAACCAGTCTGCCGCGCGCCCCCATAGCTCTGCTCCATACTGCAGTAAGGAGTGGACTGTTGCAAAGTAGCACGCGCGCGCTACGTTCCTGGGAACTACTCGCGCGACGCGATACAAGGCAAAGCAAGCCCCGCCCAGCTTACCACAGAGTTTGTCGATGTGCCCCCCCCACGTGAGACTACGATCGATCTCGAATCCGAGGAACTTGAGACAGGGCACCTCGCCAATTTCCATCCCATCGACGATCACATGCAGTAGTTTGGTAGTATGACCAGCAAGAGAAAACCTCATGAGGTTGGTTTTAGTAAGGTTCAGGGCTAGACCGTTCGCCCTGAACCAGCCAGCTAGTTGTTCGGCCGCCCGATTCAAGTTTACCTCAAGCTGCCGGTGTGTCGTCGCGGTTGCTATCGCAGCTACGTCATCAGCGTACATGTACACTTCAGCTGCTGGCACCGATTCTGGGAGGTCGTTTAGCAATAACGAGAAAAGAATGTTTGATATTGAGGACCCCTGAGCGACACCCATTGACCACGTTAGAGGGTCGGAAACAAGCTTTCCCCCCCCGCCAACGACCACTTGAGACCTGTCCTTCATCAAACTCAGCAAGAGACTGTGCGCCCTTCCAGCAATGCCATAGTGCTGTAGCTTTGCAGCCAGAGCCCCGTGGTCTGCTACATCGAACGCCTTCGACAAATCGCAACTAATTAGGGCTACCTGTCGCTTTGCCTCTCGCGCGGATAGGACAGCTCGGACCACCTCGCGGGCCAGAGTAGTCGTGGAGTGGCCTGTGCGGTATGCATGCTGACGTCCCGAAAGGGCGCCTGATGACTTTAGGAATTCGGTCAGTCGACTGCTCAACCCATTTTCGAAAACCTTGGCGAAAGCCGGGATGATTGCGACTGGTCTATAAGCATCTATGCTACTCTTTTTTCCCTTCCCTTTGTACAGCGGTGTGACTTTACTTGACTTCATCGGAGTGGGATAAATACCATCTTTCAGGCAGCAGTTGTACACCCTAGCCAGTACATCGGCGAGTGCCGGTATGGCCAGTCGGAGAAGCTTCATTGATATACCGTAGATATCTTTTGAAGCCTTCGGCGGTATTTTAGTGGTCACTATATTATAGATTTCGCCCGGTGTGAAAGGACGTAGTCTAAGGGAACGGTCAGCAGGAGCTCGAACTGCACCCAATACACGACTCACGCGAGCAGCGTCGGCGCGCGGAGCCCCACAAGCTGCAGCCGCCCCCAGGAATCGCGAGTTCATCGTGTTTACAAGCACCTTGCCAGACTCAAATGGCTTCCCCTCAAGGTCTAGTACCACATCAGCGAAGTCTAGGGCAGCGTTATTCCCTTTACCCCTCTCTTTATTGACAACCTTCCACATTGCCTTCGAAGTGTTGTCTTCATTCTCGATAATATTTACATAGTAGTTTAGTTTATTCGATTTAATTAAAATGTCAAATTGTATTTTCATGTCCGATATTAAAATGTTAAGAACTTCATTATCAGGAGCTAGTTTGCTCAATTTGATTACTTCAAATAATAACGATTTATAATCTCTTACATCGGGACTGACCCATGATGCGTGTTGTTTATGTGAAATCGATAATTTTCTTAACGGAAAGCAAACGTCTATTTTATTTCTAAATACATTCGTTATAGCTACTAATAGATCGGACGGGTTGCCATATTTCTGCTCTATAGCAGGCCAGTCGACACTATCTATAGATAACGTAAAATTTATCTCATTTGCGCGACTATTAGTCCTACCGTAGATATACGTTTGAGTCTGCAGCCTGTCGCAAAATATCTCACTCCTCACTGCCAAGTGGTCCCTGATGTTTGTCTGAACAGAGCTAGACGATACTGAATGTGAGCCCTGCAAATTGCTGTATACGTGCTCCAATAATATTAGTAGGATAGATTTGAATAGACTGAATAGTCTTAAAAACTAAGTTAGGCTGTACTGCAACACTGAAACTTTCCCTCGCTTCGCTCAGTGTATCACCATCGCAAAACCAACTCGAACTTAATGTCCCAAAGTTGGCGGCAAAATTTTAATAATAATATATCTTTGTAATTTATTAGAGACTCGTCTTATAACGTTGCTCTCGATTCTGAGCCGTATCGATAACATGCCAGTTTCGTATTATGGGTATTGATGGTGTCATAAAATACTTAGTCTATTTCATTAAATTAGGTGTGGTAGGTAAAGTTAGATATACAATACAGTGTGTAACAAATTCCCTAGTAGGTAACCTCAGAAAATTACCAAAAAACCGACCAAGTGCGAGTCGATCTAGCGCACATACGGTTCCGTACCATTATATTCTCTTTTTTTTTTGTATTTCTTATTACGGCGGTAAATACATCACTTGTGACAGTTTCAACTGTCTAGCTATCACGGTTGATGAGATCAGACAGACAGTGCAGTCTTATTAAAGGGGGCCCGTTTTTACCCTTTGGGTATAGAGTATTTTTGATGACCTCTGTAGCATGGTAAGCGAACACCCACAGTGAAAGGTTACGGGTTCGATTCTCGCCGTGAAATTATTTTTTGTGGGATCGGAAAGTCTGTAGTCTCCATGTGTTTTTTAAAACTGAAGCTTTTTCTGTAAACAATTTTGA
Source organism: Idaea straminata (assembly GCA_951213275.1). Taxonomy (NCBI): domain Eukaryota; kingdom Metazoa; phylum Arthropoda; class Insecta; order Lepidoptera; family Geometridae; genus Idaea; species Idaea straminata. The sequence continues at coordinate 14,833,771 of OX577849.1, forward strand.
CTAGCTAGGTACGTTTGTTAAAAATCTGATCGGCTATAAAATAAAAGTTTTGGTTCCGTTTAAAATACAAGTTTATATTACTTACAATATATTTTTACAAAAGATCTAAAAAGCGCCCTCTATTCGAATTTCAGTACACTAATACGCTAGGTTTTTACGTTTGACCATCTTGGCCGTATGGTACATGAACATACTGCTAGCGCCATCTCTGTTTTAAGCACTGAACTTTTAAGTAAAGATCGAAGGCTTCGTTCGAAAGTTCTTCGAGGTTGTGTTAGTTTTGAAGGTTTTAAATTGTAAATACTTAGGTGGTTTTCCGTTGTAGCAGGTAACTATAAGTAGGAATAAGTATAACTTATTTTCTTTTATATACTTAAATAAGTTTATTAGGTAATATTTCCCTCACGAAAATTCAACAAAAGCTAACGCCACTGACCAACAATAACCCCAAACATTACGGAGTAAAACACAATAATTTACGTTTCCTCTAAGCGACGCTAGATGCCGCCGCTAAGTGGCGTTCCAAACTCAAACCTAGCTTTATTTATCACGCCATTACCCGCGGACCTTTAAATCATCACCGTGACAACAGCGTACGTGCCATCCAACATCTAATGAATGGAGGGATGCCCAAAGTTTTTTTTTCTTTCAAGAATTCAGAAAGCACTTAGCTGGATCTATTACTCTGATAAATAAGACTTTTTATTGGTAGGTATGTGTTTTATTTCACTTTTTTTTTTAATTATTGGCCTCTCACGTTTTTTGCATTTAACCAGTGTCAAGTAGGTAACTATCCTTCTAATCACACTACACTTACACGTACATTATACTTTTACTTACTTCCTTTATCCTACTTATTATTTGGATTTAAGTTTATTCCATAAGGGCTGAAAAATTTGCAAATTTGAAAAATTGAAATAGGTACTTCTTTTAGATTTTTTAAGCGGGTTTTAGACGTTTTTACTCAGTTTCGGTTAACCTGTTGAGTAGTGGATGATAGGCATGTGTGGTTATTTAAAAAATAAAACCGGTCAAGTGCGAGTCGTACTCGCGCTCCGAGGGTTCAGTACATTAGTTTCAACTCTCCTTCTCTACCCTTACTGTGGTATGGTAAGGTTAAAAGCAAAGTCTTATTGCACAAGTAAAGGGAAAATATAAAAAAAGTTGAAAATTAAGGTAAATTTTAGTACTCACAAGTTTTCATAAGTTTATCGTGTTGACTCAGGGCCTTGATTTTTATACACCTAATAAGGACTATAGACTTCAGTATCTGGTATGAATTTCAACTTGCTAGGTCCCGTTCCTGAGAAAAAAAACCCGATTTTTTCAGGAACGGGTTCTCAGGAATCTCCTCCTTCACCTCCTTTTTCACCTTTTGAGGTACGGAACCCTAAAAACAGATAATAATAAAAAAAGATAAGATAAGATTTAATTTTATTCAGGATACATTTTGACTTTGTTAATCACTAACTAAATGTCGTTGAAACGAAATGCAATTTTATGCACTTTATGTTAGTATTCAATCACGCTCCACTATCGCTAAGTCATATTGTTAAATAATCACCTAATTATGACCGTTTCAAAGTTTAGTGTCAAATCCCAATTTCAGGTCATTTTCCTATCAACAGAGTAGTCATAAATATTAACCTGTCATTGATATCTCCATAAATCTTGCAAAACTTTACACCAGCCTACGCCTTGCCCTTTTGATTCGTTAATGGACTAATCGATACGTTACTTATTACATCAATACATATTATAAAACAAAGTCTTCCGCCGCGCCTGTCTGTCCCTATGTATGCTTAGATCTTTAAAACTAGGCAACGGATTGTGATACGATTTTTGTAATAGATAGAGTGATTCAAGAGTGAGGTTTTAGTATATCTACTAAGCGTATGAAGTCGCAGGCACCAGCTAGTCTCTTATAATATTACAAATACACGATGTTTTCTTTCACCTCTAAGCTGAGAGGGTAGTACGACGTTCTTGGCAAGCCTTCTCTATCGAACACATGCTAGATTAAATGTAAGTAAAGATCAATATTATTACCTTTGATACCAGAATCGCGGACAAAGCCACTGGGAAAGCTTGTAAACTTATATGATAGAAGCTTTCAAAATACCATTAAATTAAGTTTCATTGTCTATAAGTTATATCGGATCGGATCGTACAAAACATCGTACCTGAGTAACCCAATAATTGTGTGTATAAATCATTTGAACGACTTCTGATAATTCGCCCTCTGAAGCAATATATTGGTACAAGTTACAGGGGAAAAGGTGTCATTCAATTATCCCAATCTAGTTGAGTTCGAAGCAGTTACGTCTTCTCTATTAGCCGTTATCTCATCGTAAACATTCATCTCTCACACAGTCGATCAATAGTTTCTACTACTTATATGGTTTATTACTAAATAATGCTCTAATTTTTTTATATCTGCTACATATATGCTATGCTACAGCATACTCTGCAGACGATATCGACGTGGCAACAGATATTACGGTTGCTGTAACTAAGTTTTGGGCGATGGTACTGTGACCGCCGAAGAAGATTTTAATTTTATAGCATTTTTTAGCACACTAGCAAAAGCTAATTTGAAAGTTTTTTTTTTCATATACCTATGTCATAATAGCTATCTAGGTATGTGCTAAATTTTAGCCCGATTCAACCTTTATATCAGTCAATTAGTCAATCAGCCGAAAGTTTGAATTTTTTATTTATAGATTTTGGCAAATAGATCGTCATTATTTTCTTATCTCTTCTTTTCATTGTTGGGTGCTCTCTGAAGACATACGCTAGCTTAGACTAGCTGAGCTTAGCTAGCTGAGACGATTTAATGTGATTATATGCGAATGATTCTTATTGAATTAAGACATTTTGACTTTGACGTATTCTTCATCTCCCGCCCTTTACATTCATGCTAGTCGGTCAGCAGAGTCTAGAAAGTCAGATGCGTTATCGCTATAAGTTTATGACTTGGGTGTCAACATAATTCTCCGTGAACGTAAGGGTTTGAGCAGACGATAACACGATACGTGCGAACTGCGACTTTTCAACCTTTTGTAGCCCATTCGTGATAATGGGTCTAATGTATGCGCTTTGTGCCCAACATAACACATTGCCTGCTCTTGTCATATATTTATACGTGACATTCAAAGAAATTAAATTATAATTTCTGTTTTATATTTACGTTTTATCATTGTCTTTGTGTTTTTGATTAGGTTTATTAAAATTTAGTAGGTAGAGTAGGTTGATTTGGGGATAAAAGAATTGGTTTTTCGTGTATAGGTATTACGTTCTACCTATCTAGGTATACAAACAATTTACGTACCTATGTAGAGATTAAAGTAGATTAAATTAGGTCGACAAATTATAAATGGAATTGCCAGATCGGATATTATTATGATTATTTGTATGATAACTAGGTATGATGTGAGCTTGAATTCTTTAAAAAGTTGGATACTTGAATATGAATTTTAAAACTCCCTTTTTCAAGTTAGTTCCAAATCACTCGATAAATAGCATTATTCAAATGAGAAATGGTCTTAGGCCAAGTATCTGGTAAAATTATTTTATTTATTTTTTGCGTTCGTGAAACATAAGTGATATTTAAAGAGTCTGAACGCAGATGTTCTTTACACTTCTCAGATATTTGCCTTGCAATCAAATAATTTACCTGCGTAAATTTGAAAAAATCTGAATCGGAAAGTTTTAGAAAAAAAAACATTTAACCCTTGGTATTTTACGGTTCCATATTATTATCACAAAAGGTAAAAAAGGAAGTCCGTCTGTCTGTCTGTTAGTCCATTTTTCCTATGTAACTGGTTTGAAACCAGTTGTTTAGAATCCTTCATTGAAACCCACAATTAAATACTAAAATCCCGATTTTATCAAACCAATTTCAAATCTACCCTCTCACACTTGCATTTCAGTATTGAAACCCGATGCACGCGTCAAGGGAGCATCTCGGTTACCTCGCTCGAATCTATCACTGTCGCGATTGCTTACCGTTACCTAAACAGAAACTAGTCTGCATAAATCCCACAAGTAAAACACAATTTTGACATATCATTGATCTATCCGACCAGGATAACCTCAACACCTAGCTGGTAGATCCCCCCATGGGACGTCAAACGTACCTTGCAATACACTAACCTACGGGTAATTTTCGAAAAAATTCTAAACCATCGATGGTTTTGTTCCATTTTAATAATCATATCGCACACTGAACGCGCAATGTATACCTCTGTTACTGAAACTTACGTGCTTTGATAGTGCTAAATACATGTCAGTTTCGACTGCGAATTTAAAAATGATATAAAAACCTGGGTATTCTCAAATTCTTTTCAACTTTAAGTAGAAAGTATTACAGTTTATTTTCGTGTAGCAAAAGAAGTCTGATAGTAAAGATGAAATGGTGACTAGAGCAGATAGTTTGAGAGACAGGTCCTATCAACCGGTGACAACTACATATTGTTCAGATGTGTGTTTTATTTAGAGGTGATCTCTGTACAGAATGGTTCTGGAAACGTCTTGAGGTGGATCGAATACATTTCTCAAATGTCGATCCAGTGAATGTTAGATATTTCAAAGGAAATTGGATAACATTTTACTTACATACGTAAAGGTGATGTCAAAATCTTAAACCAAACACTTTACCTATTGTTCTATATTTTTGTCAGAAGAAAGTTGCTTTTTTTTATATTTCACGTACAAGTTAGGTACCGGAGCCCTATGCTGGTGAAAACTAGAATAATTGGCTAAGCAATTTATCGACTAATGACATTTAAAAAAAAAAAAACAAAACGAAACATTAAAAAGGAGTTAAATCCGTCATGTTTAAAAAAAATCCCCGAGATTTTGTATTCGTGACGATTTCACATTTTGGACGTTTTACCCACTGCTAGTCATTAAGCTATTCTCGACATTGACACCTAATAGACGTTTTAAGCTGTGGACTTTCCACAAACAATGACATATTCCCTAGACTCTGATTCGGAGCCATAAAATCCAAAGAATCCAAAGAAGATTATAATTTCCAAAGAAACTTTCACCCTTCTTCCATCACAACGCCATAACAACAAGACCATTGATTTATTTCTTATTAAAATGTTTTATTAAAGGTGTCGCGTTATCTAGGTACTTCGATCTGATAAGTTTATTTATTGCTGTTTTTAACGTCAGCTGCCACTTTTGGGTTCGAATCAGCTAGCAGCTGATAGACTGGTGAATTTCATAGTATGTTTACTTTGCAAATGTGTATTTGATAAGAATTTGAAAGAAAAATGTTTTGTAGAGGCAAAGGACATCGCAGAACCGAAAATACTGGATAGAGGAACAGAAAAGCATACCTTATCGTAACATATTTAAAAAAAATATATATATATGCTTCAATACAAAGAAAAAAATAGATACTTAAGTACATAAAAAAATTTAAGAAACAAAGATTAAGTACTAGACGATAAAAAGATCCGCAGCGACTTATAACGCAGCGGCTTTTTTGTACAACGAACATACCTTCGAATCGTATCTTATACCTAAATTGTATTGCAAGAACTTACTGAAAAAAATGTTTTCCTCAGCTTCGGCAAAGAGAGGGTGATGTTTTACCAATAACTATGTGATATGCCTTAATCGTAAGACACGTACAAAAATCCACTGAACTGATCTCTAAGGCTGCCTGTCCACAGAAGCGAGGCACATATATTGTGGAACATGCAGACTCCGCATGCGGAGTTTTTATGTGGAAACGCCACTCCGCTACCTTGTTCCGCTTCTGTGGACAGGCAGCCTAAGACCCCGAATATTTTCAATCTTAATTGCACGAGCAATCATTCGAAACCCTTCTCTAAGAACACGGAATAGAAATTATATAAATCAAAGACGACATAAACGTCAATACAAGATGTAGTCTAATCAAAATTCAAACAAGTCGACCCCTATGTCCGTATGTCAGTGCAAGCTGTTGCCGTTTTACCTCAATATATAGAAAAAGTTACACCAATACGTCTGAATTATAGGACAGCTTTATATATTACGAAGAATCTTTCTGTTTTCATTGCTGTAAGAAGAGTTAGGTACTAAGGCTATTGTTTACCATTCACTTTTTGACTGGTAGAGAGCCTGTTGAGAGTCAACGTTGATATAACCTTTTACACAATGGACTTAACTTGCCCAGCACAAGATGACCATAAAAAGGTTGTCGAAGAAAATGCAATCTAGACTAATAAGTTTTAAATAAATAGATACTGATAAATTTTTTTATCTGAGTAAATATTTAGTAAGTTAAAACAGTAATAAAGGCTATATTACTATTATATTACTACAAGCAAGGTCGTTTCAAATAAATGATACAAGTGATGTGACTTTTTCAGGATAGTATTTTGTTACGAATAATTTATGTACCTATGTGGCTTAACAACAATTTTGTACAACCAATCATATAGAAGGCAAGCTATTAATATTCTACTATGATATAAACACACGGGCCTTCATAAATCTCCAGTTCAATATACGTCCGTCCAGCGTCCACTCCCATACCATCACTGCCGATCGAGATCCTCGAGATACTATCTAAGAACCTGATAAGGAACTTATTAAACTGAAAGGAAGGCGCTGGTGCCTTTACTATGTTACATGCATAGACAAATTGTGCGAGAATACTGATTATAGGCCTGCATGGCAATTGTAAACCAGATTAATCCGCGTTTTTACTGTAAACATTACAGCAATGGTTGAAATACTTTATGGTATTGAATTCATTTTGTGTTTTGTTTACTGAAATTGAATAATTTCAGTGACATTGTGTGAAGTAAAAGTGATTTTGAGGGACACAGTCTCAAGCTGTCATTTTCTTCAAAACTCTAAGACGAGGTTTCCATAATAGTGTTACTAGATTTAGAAAAACAAGATGATAAATAGATAAACTCTAAACAGAATAAAATGTAACTTAAAATTAAGAAAATTAATGAAATAACACACCAGGAGAGACTGTATGGGCTAAAAACTATGTGCCTTTTCTTCGAAGGACTTATAGGTAAAAAAAAAATCCCAATAATTTACTTTTTACTCCTAAAGTTACGTTGTTTCTTAACGGAATATTAATCGCCACGTTTTTTGTTTTTAGTTCGATGCCGTACAAGCATCATTTTCACGAGCCAAAAATAAACCAGTAGCAGTAGTGAAAAATAACCACGATAATAGCATTAGTAGTGAAAATAGCCATGTAAGTTTAAAAGACGTTTTTAGTTCCTTTTTTCGCCACGTTCGTGAATATCCCTGTTAGATTAGGGTAGGGTGAACACTGTGGGTGAAACAAATGCGCGCGCGCACTTAATGATAATGCCGGACCGACAATTATCATTCGTTTGATTCGTTCAGTGGGCTGGGTGTAGGTGATTGATTTTGTTGTTTGAATCCATTTTGAAATAGACTGTTTGCAAATTACAACATTTCTATGGCATTCAAACAAGAAGATGAAATAAACATTTAGAACAAAACCTAGGTCTATCTACTATTGTTTAGGTACTATAGTACTAACAATTTTTTTAAAAGTAACGTTATTAAAGAATCTTGCCTTTTTTTGAAAATTTCCTGTACTATGGGTGGGTATTTAGTAGTATTTACAAACACATGGTTTTTATCTTTTGACGTGATAACGTCTAATTTCTAAATCGATGAACACCGTACTGCACTCGCAAAAAAGTGTCACCTTATTGAAAAGGGAACCATATCAAAGTCGCTCACGTTATTAACATAAGGTACCCATAGCAACTTATTTTTATCAATGTTTTCTAAGACGTAGTCACGTAAAATTATAGTCCGTAAACCGACATTCATTTTCTTTTTTCTTTTTGGGGCAAGGGTAACAGCGTTGCCTTCACCTACAGTCGGGAACATAATTGCAGACTCACCACAGTTCTAAAATAATTATTTTTGTTAAAATTCTAATAATGTTTGTCTAATAAATTTATCAGTCTAAAGACTTTAAATTTCAACTCAAGCAAGACCCTAGAATCTTGCTTGAGTTGAAAACATTTTAGCAGTTTTGTAGCTGTCTGCACTTTTGTCTGCACTTTTGCTGCCTGATTGTACCGAAGAAGGATTACAGGATTCTTTTACAGACTTTATGTGAAAGTAATATATTATTTTGTATTGTATGTCTATTTTTATGTTCGTTTCTTTGAACTAAATACTTATATAAATGAATCCCTATTTTCGTTTGTCACGCCATCACGCGTGAACGGCTGGACCGATTTCACTAATTATTTTTGTTGTTGTGATTGTTATTGTCAGGAGAAGGTTCATATGAAAGCAAAACTTTAAGAACGTTCCACAGAAAATTCTGACGCGAATGAAACCACGAGGCGCATCTAGTGATAAAGAAATAGAAATTGCAAACATTGCATGATTTTAAAATCTTGTAAATAAAAATACCAAAATAACTCCATCAATTTACAAAAACCAAAATCTAATACATTAAAATAACGCCTCCTAAACTATATTTAAACTAATCATGGTAAGATTTAAAACCAATGATTAAATAGAATAAATGTGATAATAACAATACATCAATTATATGAATAATATTATATTGTTCCGCCTCGAGGTATGTTTGTCTTTTAAGAGTTTCGCTTATGTATGTAGTGACCTTTATTTGATTCGTAGATAGGGTCTTGTATTTTTTTTAAAGAATTTGTGACCTTATCCTGCTCAAGGGCCGTAATTCTGTAAAGCAACTTGACATGTCTCACGTGTGACACTGTCATATATTTTCATATATATTTCTTAAAGTACTAAAAAATTGACACAAACTATCGACAAACTTAGTCCGTTAGTTTGTACCTATATATGGGTATCTATTTTGTGTGGTTTCCATTCATGTTTTCATTAATAAACGCTGTTTCTGAAACAAATAGTCATAGCAATTTGTATGAAGCTGTTTTTTTTTAATTAACGTCATCCTGCAATTTATGCACAATTTCCAGTATCTATATCTAATTCATATAAAATGTTCATTATAACAATTAGAAAATATAAGGTAACACATAAAGGCGCATACACATAACAGACTGAAGTCTCCGTAGACGATACGAGCGTCGAGCGGTCGTCCATCGAAACTTGATAATTAAGAGAACGATAAATAACCTTACATAGGGCGGGACTGGGTTAGGCTGAGTGCACGATGTACGACGGTAAAATACCTCTAAGATTTGTGTATAGGTATAAGTAATTTTAAGTAAGTAAGTATTTATTTACTTTTAGATTAAAATAAATAATAGTCACGCTATTTTACCGGATAAAACCAAATTTATTTTATTGTTTTGAAAAAAAAAATAGTTTTTAGGGATTATACTAATGTCATATCGGTCTGCCTGACCATGAGAGCTGTAAAGTCAAAATAAACTCGATTATATCCATTTAAATATTTTAATTACGTGTTGAAGTCAACGAAAACCTTGAAAATACTAGGTATAAAAAAACATCTTGAAATATAAAATTGAAAGTCCTCAATGAATGATTGACTGACTGAAATAAACACAGTCAGTGTTACTTAAAAAATCATAATCTTTCTGCCCTTATCCCAAATAAATAAAATAAATAAATAATACAGGATATTCCACACATTGCCATCTAGCCCCAAGTTAAAGTAAGTAAAACTAGACTTGTGTTATGGGTGCTAGACAACGGATATACTACTTATATACTTTTATTTTGTAAATATATACATATAATCCATAGAGACAACCACAGAAAAATATCTTAGCATTCGATTCCCGCCTCAGGCAAGTACCTGAGGCGGGAATCGAACCCGCAACCCTGTGTTTGGCAGTCCGGCATGGTAACCATTGTGCCAACTGAGTCGTCGAATTAAAAGTAATTTAAAACACTTAGTTAGGTACTGAAACATTTTTTATTTGGTTTCAGAAAAAGATTGATGAACACAAATGACGAATAATAAAATAACTTAATTTGATATTATACAATATCAAAGTCGAACGTTCTCAACTTTTCGACCTGCTTTGATTTTTAGTCTCATTGCGTTTTCATATTTCATCACGATATTTTTGTATCACCGTCTAATGTGTAACCACCTTAACCTACAAATCATATTAGGTCGAACAAGTGACACGACTCTGGGCTATATTAATTGCTATAAAACATAGAAATTTTCGATGGAACATAAGATTTATATCGTTTTGTTACTAACAATGAGATAGGTGTCTGTCTGTAGGAAAATGAAAGTTTTTTTTGTTTAATTACGTAAGATTGGATTGATATGAGTTTTTAAAGGCCTTTTTGGACACAACATATATGAGTAACTAAAAATGCCGCAGTGCACTGTGAGACTTACGCCTATCGGGGTTTTACAGTAAACAAATAATACCTTTACACCAAACCCCTAAAGCATATCGGAAACTGGATTTTCAAAGAAATGTAATGCGTTCCATGTTCCGTTTTTGGAAAATTAGAGGATCACGTTTCCGAAGCGCTTTAGAGGTTTAGTGTGTAGGAGTTATTAGATCTTCGTAATGCCCTTTTGATTGCATAGACTATGTAGAAATTCTAGAAATCAGTTATGCAGTGCATTACATCACTTTGAAGCGTCTTTAAAATTAAGTTAGGATGTGTGCCTTCGGAACCCGCCCACCTATGAGAAGAAGACATGTGAAACTTATGGGTTTTTTTTGTGATCATGCTCATAAAGGTTTAAAGATATATTTGAAATAGAGCAATTAAAGTTATGTTATATCGTACAATTTCTGCTATTTTTTTTATTTGTTACACTTTTTACACATTTTGTAGCAAAAGTTGTTGAAAAAATATTAGCTTCAATTAGACGTTACATTTATCGTTATATATCTAGGTAGGTAAAATTATATCTTAACAATTAAAATCAGTGTTGATTTTATTAAAAAAATACCGTATCGCATTTTAATAACACTGATGTTCATGGTTTTAACTGTTATCCGATAATCGGTGAGTGGCGGTATCGATTACAGTAATATCTCGATTAAACGTTATAGTCTTTACCGATTCGATTCATTTAATATCGATTTAGGGATACGTACTTGATGATTTTTGTATTAATAAAAACTTTTACGATTTTTATATCGACATTAAACGCATGAATCGATCCTTTCAAACTTTTGACACGTAAGTACAATTTGACCTGATTTCTGTTTGTTTCCATTGCTTCTTAAGCTCTGAATAAGGAAACATATGTAAGTTAATTATTGTCATTAATAAAAGAAAAGTACTTGTAGTTTTTGACACCATTCAAAGATGACAGACGTCATTGTTAGGTTTCCGTACCTCAAAAGGTTAAAAAAATAGATTATTGTTCATTGAAAAAAGAGTATTACAAAATTGTATTACCTAATGTCTATCATCATTACATAGTATCAAACATAGTCACTTTCTGCTGTCAGTCCCTATGTATGCTTAGATCTTTAAAGCTACGCAACGGATTTTGATACGGTTTTTTTTAATAGATAAAGTGATTCAAGGGGACGGTTTATATGTATAATACATCTATAATATAGCCGTGCGCTAGTTTAATAAATTATAGGTATCATAAAATGAAATAATTATTTAAAATTATTTAAAAAACAACGTAAAATTTACAAACCTTTTTGTTAACATTTTGATTCTGTTACATGTACCATTACCCGGCTGGCGGCTGGCCGGCCGGGTAATGGTTTTCTTTTTGGTAGATTTTTCTTTGGTAGACTTTTCTTTCGCAGAGTTTTTGACACACAAGACCATTTTTCTAAGCAGAGCTTATGTCTATTCAAGAAAATGACTAGAAAATTTCAGCCAGGTTGTTAATCAATGGAAACGAACATAATAAGCGATGTTTCTGCGCCAGCGCATCATATAACGTCTGATTGCGACACGATCGCGTTTACGATTATTGAACGCCAGTATCATCACGCCAGCACCAGCGCCAGTGTGAAAGGTAAAGTGTATTGCCTCCTTCATATTTAATATATAGAGATAAAACATATATAAATACAATAGAGTATAGGTAAGTAAGTCGGCAACAAAATTTCAAACCCACTGAACGTACAGTTTCAAAATAACTATTGGAATATTTTTATTCTAATAACAACAAAAAACACCCACAATTATTGAACGCCAGTATCATCACGCCAGCACCAGCGCCAGTGTGAAAGGTAAAGTGTATTGCCTCCTTCATACTTAATATATAGAGATAAAACATATATTAATACAATAGAGTATAGGTAAGTAAGTCGGCAACAAAATTTCAAACCCACTGAACGTACAGTTTCAAAATAACTATTGGAATATTTTTATTCTAATAACAACAAAAAACACCCACAATTGAAGGTAAGTATTTCAAGGCAGAGTTAACCTTATTATTCTGTTTTCAAGTCACCATAACACTGATTTCTGACACTGTGTGAAAACTAAATGTCCTGCAAGTCTAAAAATATTTAAAATGGGATATTTTCCATGTTCTTCGTTTTTATTTTGTGAAACTCGCCACTACGATGCTGTTTAAACCACCATTTTCACGAGACTGGAGTTATTGCCGGTAGAAAGTGAAAATAACAATGGTAGTTTTTAATACCTATCCATATTCATATTTTGGTACAAAATTATTTTATCTCTATTATCAAACCATAAAACAGTGAGAGGATCCGTGACTTTGATATTATTGAAAAATATAAATTGTTAATGGCACTTGCGCCTGCGCAAGTGTGGTAATTAGAGTTCAAGTTTAATTATTATTGTCCGTGTTATAGCATTGAAAGTTTAAAGTGATTCTGTTTAAATTAAATATTAATTTGGATTATTAATACTGGTTGTTAAAATTCAATAGGTTCAATTTTGATGTCATTTAATTGGATGGGTATCTCTACCTTATGACATTTAGGTAGGAGAGCGGGTACTAAATGTTTCGAGGTCAAGATGTCGATTAGTACATATCATAGTCTCGGTGTCAAAATGTACAAAAGTCAAAATATAGGTACGTTAAAAAGCAAAAATGTTAATGAGTACTTAATTGATTTTTTTCATGATGGTCTTTCTACATGAATCATTTCGCAATTGTTTTTTAAGTTTTGATTTCACGCGATTTATACCTTTTTGTAGTCAGTGTCAGTGACAACACGAGAAGGAAACGCCGTATTTCCTGGTGAAAAGCATTAATTTATATTAGAAAATATTCAATTTCGGAATTTGGGCATACTTCGCAAAATATTTAAATGGCGGCTTTTATGATTACGTTTTTGTTTTAAGTTGTCGTAAATTGCAATTTAGGAATATGAACACAACGTCGCGTTCAATGTGTCCGTGTTTACGATTCATAAAAATACAATCACTTTTGGTTCAGTCTTATTTTAGTAACTGTAATTCTCTCAGATCCAGGATGTGTAATAATGTGTATTGCCGATCCTACCATGAGGACCCGAAATAGGTAGCAAGTAAAACGTAAAATGTTATGATCTTTATAAAAAACCATATTGACGCTTTTGTACGTCAGAAGACAAAGGGTGATAAACATACATAATGATTTGTTCTTTGTAATTTTTTATTTATTTATTTATTGTTGTTTAATATGTGTATGTGTTATAGAGATTTAAATTTTGTTGTAAAAGAATAATTAAATTGAAATTTTACTTTTTTATTTCATACATACACGACACAAAAAGGTTTTTTTTTTAATCTTAAATTTAAAGACAGAATAATATGAAAATATACAAATGTCAGTATAGCAAATATTTATCCAGTTTTTAAGTCTTTTTTCCTATTTTTACCAGCAGGTACCTTATAATAAGAAAATTGAAATATTTTCAACACAAACCCATAACCTCCTAAAACCTCGCAATCGGCTAAAACACCAAACAACGAGTCCCATAAATAACGATAACATGTTGACGCATGTCACTCGTATAGAAATTAGTGGTTTATCTCCGTTATCTATCCGTCTAGTGTGCACTGGGCTTAACCCGGTGTTAATATATGACAGTCATATTGGTGAGTGACTGGGACTCACAGTGTTTGATGGTGCCACTTTTATGGTAGGTTAGTTAGCCTTGTCTTTTACATCTAGGGTTACCATTTCTCAGAATGTGTCCTTTAAAAAACCCTAAAAGTTTCTTGTGCCTTCTTCTCATTGGTGGGCGCATTCCGAATGCATACATCTTAACTTAATTTTTAAGACGCTTCAAAGTGATTTTAATGGATTGCATGATTCCTATTGAATAAATAATTTTGATTTTTGTCCTAAAATTTCAAGAGTTTTAGGTAAGCTAGCACAACAAAAAATAGTTAATATGTTTAAGCTTTTAAATTTCCATATCCATAACACAACTATCTGTGATTAAATAATATCAACCCTGATTGAATATAATTAGAATACCTACCTGTTAATTGTTGCTAATTAAGTTTATGCAATCAGTAGATTTTTCAGATCTTTTTTACTAGCCCGTTTTATTGTACAAAATTACAGTTTATCCACAAAGATAGATAGATAGATTGATAACTTTATTCGTACAACACAGGAAGAAACAGAACACTATATGCACAAAGTAAAGTAATAGCTAGAAGAGTAATAGGTAGAAAGAAATCCCTGGATTTTTCAACGACGTTTTCAATGATTTTTGTATGTTGTACAAGTTAACTCTATCTATCTATCTTTTTCTTCGGATTTTGAATTTTCTATCTTATACGTAGCCCTAATTTCACATTGTAGGTATATAAATATTAAGTCGCCATTTTTTAAGTTTGACCGAAAATTAAGCTTTGTAAACAAAAGCGACCTAGATGTCAATGAAGGATTCCAGATTAGTTATACATTATAACTCGATAGATGGTGCTTTGTAAGAAGTGACTGGATTAGAAAGGAGTCTAAAGAAGAATTGCGGAGAATTCGACTAGAATAGTTCGTCGAAAACAATTTGCCAAGTAACAATTCGCCTAGAACAATTTGGCTAACAAACATTAATTTAAAAAATAGGCGTACTGAGGAAGTATGAAAGTAGCGGCCATTATTAACAAGTTCAGTGTATTGACGGCCCAGTTGGCACAATAGTCACCATGCCGGACTCCCAAACATAGGGTTGCGGGTTCGGTCCCCGCCTCAGACGTGTATTTATGCTTAGACATTTGTAAGTATATGTTTACAAAAGACAAGTATAAGTAGTATATCCGTTGTAAGTAGTATATCAGTTACTTAGTTTGGGGCTAGAAGGCGATGTGTGGAATGTCCTGCAATATTTATTGATTATTTATTTATTTATCTCTAAGTATCATAAATTAGAATACTTTACTGTAGAATCTTTATAAATAAATACATTTCACAAAGCGTCATGTAATTTCATACAATAGTTCAGTTCAATTTCCGAAAACCGAGTAACTTCTGCAATTCCCGATAAACCCAATTGTATTTTTATCATATCTTCTTGGATCCAATTTGCGAATAATTGTGAACAAGTAGGTGATTTCAGAATTATCAACAAACTGATGGACTTGTACATCGTAAACTTTTATTTCAGTGTGAATTTTTTAGGGTTCCGCTTTCTGTATCGGGAATACTTTTGAGGTGTATAGTTGTACTCGTATTGTATAAGCTTTCTTAGAACAATAACAATTTAATAAAAACACTAATCAATAATAATATCGCAAAATAATAAAACATTAAAATTAAAACAAACTAAGTACGTAAAAAAGGTTAAAAAGGAGGTCCAACAGTGGGTATAGAGCTCCCCTCTACTTCTGCTTTTCTTTTCTCTGTTCTCATAATATTTATTTGCTAGCCCTAACGATCTTAAGGCTAAAAAAGAAAATACATAGCTATTAATTATTTTATTTAATGATTTTGATTTTTTTATCGTCATTCACTTCGTTTGTTTTACTACTTTCATTCTATTTCATTTCATTTGTATTCT
Organism: Idaea straminata; assembly: GCA_951213275.1. Classification (NCBI taxonomy): domain Eukaryota; kingdom Metazoa; phylum Arthropoda; class Insecta; order Lepidoptera; family Geometridae; genus Idaea; species Idaea straminata. The sequence goes on from OX577849.1 coordinate 14,849,691, forward strand.
GACTTTGGTATAAGTATTACATACTAGCAATATTTTTTATCAATCTTCGCGTGTATTCTACGGAACCCCACTTTATTATGAACGCTCTCGCACTTCAGCAATAAAATTACGTATTCACTCCTGAACGGTCAAGCGTCCGAAAACAAGTGCAATTTTATTATAATAATTTTTTTTATTGTTATTTAATATAAAGTAAAATGTAACTGCTTATCAGGAAGTCCGAGGTTTGAGATAAGATGAGAGGGGGATTGGTATTTAATGGATTTTTGGAAAGTTTTGATACCACTCTAGGGTCTGTAATTTCATTTTTTCTTTGTGTATATTTGTAGAATCAACTTATCGTATTAAGGCTTGATATTCCAGCACAGTAGTTGCTGTTATTCAGTGCTGCAAGATACGCGCGAGAGCCATTTTTTAACATCTTTCTTTATCTATACTTATCTGTCTATTTATCTATATCTATACTCTATTTTATAAACACGAAATATTTTTTTGTTTGTAACGATAGGCTCCAAAACTAATGGACCGATTTTGATGAAACTTGGTATGAAGATACATTGATTAATTAGGAGTAACATAGGCTACTTTTTATCCCGATATTCCCACGGGATATACGGAGTTATAGTTAATAAATCATGAATGATTGACAAAATAGTAGATCAAAAACAAGATTACTATTATAAACTTTTGAAAGTCACACGATTTACATTCATAGTAAATATTTACTTGGGTTTTCCACTCTCCTCGCGACCATGACTGTTGTAACATAGTCGAAACGACGAGGTAATAGAAATCAAAAATACACGATTAAGACCCGGATAAATAATTACTCTAGACGAGGTAATAGAAATCGAAAAATACACGAAAAACATAAATAATTACTATAGATCACTGTAATGGGTATCTTATCACAAAAGTTTAGTGATTATTGTGCTTACGATATTTCGTAAAATAGAGATACGTTTTATTTTTGAGAAAATTTTATTATGCTATCATGTTTTCACAAGATGTAGAACCAATGGACTGAGTGATTCATGAGGAAGGTTTATATGGCAGAAAAACAATGAAGGCGTATCTGCATCTCGTGCGAAGCTGGAGTGGTTATAGTAGGCTATGCACCAAGGGAGTAAAGCAATGTCTTACGTCACGGATGGCATATTGGACCCCGAGCGTAACGAGGGTTCACTCGGGGGCTATGTAGAGTCCTGAGTGAAACGTGAATCCTAGCTTATTAGGTTTTTATACTCCCTTTGTGAAGCGCATTATCCCTATCTATAGTTTTCATACGAATTTCAACGTTTCAAAATCAAAACACTTTAATCCCTTAGACGTTCCATACAAAATTATCTTCCTTGGGAGTTTCATACAACATTATTTCTTTTGGTATTAAATGACTTGCTTTTCGTTAAGATTACTAAGTCTGTAATCCGAGATTCTAGAGCTAAAAATGTTTTGGAAACTTCAGTTGATATTTTTTATCATACGTTTGAATTTCCACAAGATGGCTGGCCACAACCAATGACCAGTGACCACCGATATCACCTTAGGGATGTATTTATACCAGTTACAAACACAAATGATTAGTTATGTGAAAAGTTTACTGGCTTTAATACAGATTGATGGTAATTGGTCAAATAGCTGGACAGGGGCTCCCTGATAATAATGCATCGGACGTATTTAGCTGTTTTAATTAAAATTTTGATTTATTTTGATTTGGTATTTTACCTGTACTATTATTGTGTACCTGGTCTACCTATTCTATGCTATTACTAATAAATTATTGAGTGTGAATAAGTTCTTCATTGAGCGTATCAATGAGTTGTCGTTTGTTTTGTAAAGTACAGTTTTTAGGATTCCGTACACAAAGGATAAAAACGATAGCCTTTTACTAAGACTCCACTGTCCGTGTCGGTATGTCTGTGACCAGGGTGTATCTCATGAACCATGATAGCTATCTCACCTATGTGTTTCTCTGGCCGGTATAATAACAAATACTAAAAACGGAATAAATGGTAAGGAATTCTTCGTGCACGAGTCCGACTCGCGCTTGGCCAGTTTTTTAGATAATATGATGAATAGGTGAGCAAAGCCTAACAAATATTTTTTTTTTCATTTCGCAACTTGGCTATTTAACATAATTAAATACGCAAAAACACAAAATTTAGTACGCAAAATTTGGCACGCAAAATTTAGTATCTTATTCGTTAGAAAATATGCAGAAAAAATACCCTACCACCACCTAGATAATAAGACAGAAAATAATCATAGATCTCTACTTTACAATGCCCATTATTCTTCAAGCGAAAACACCTCCCAGTTAACTCCTGAAATTAATCAAAAAACCCAACTTTGAATAAATCATCAGACTCGACCGATTGATTTCTATTGTTGTCTTGCAAAGACAAAAGCGAAAATCGTACCGACTTTAAACGCCATCCGATTTTATCGTCCAATTTAACCTGAATAGGAGAAAAGAGGTTTAACACTCAGATATCGTTATAAATCAAACTGGCTGATAATAATTGCTTTTGATTATGGAACCGACCTTTTTGACAGAAATCTCTTTTGATTTTAATTGATAGGGTAATTTTGGGTTGCGGTTTTTTGAGATTACGTTTGAGTTTGCTTTGGTTACTTACTTTGAGTACTTACCTACTTTAGCTGTGTTCTTCGGGTTTGGCGTCATTTAAATTAACCAGGGAAAAATGTTTAAAACCTCGACTACATAATTTGGATTCTATCTAGACTCAGTATCAGATTTATTGGCTGTCTGTTTGTAAGTTTATTAGAAGTTTATCAGTTATAAATTTAATAGGAGTATTATTAATAATTAACTAAGACAGCGGTTGAGGGCTATTTTTCTGTATATCTTAACAAGTAGATTAATTATTTACGATTTTTTTTATAAGTTATGTTCATTCAAAAATCAACAGATTTTTTAAAGATTATTAAGACTTAGAACAGCCGATAACATTTAAAAAATAAGTAAGTACCTAACTATAATCCTAAGGTTAATTCCTCATATTCGCTTCCCATCAGGTGAGATGAGGTCAAACGCAAGCCTATTTTGTTCAAAAAACAAAGTAAATTCCCTATGCTATTTAAAGTCATAAAAGAAAAGTTATTGTTAAGATGCACCGGGCACAGAAATAATCAATTGTTCTCCTGTAATATAATTCAATAACTCTGTATACATCAAGTAATGGTCTTATATCTTAAATTATTAAGACTTTAAACAACAAGTCTGACACTATCCATATACTTACCTATATAAATCAGCAACACATACCTAAATATAACAATACAAATAAGTAAATACAATATAATGAAACGGAATCATTTAGTTCTCTGTAATCACCCCCGGCCCACCCTCTCGGCCATTCCGTAATTTTATCGGGTTATAAATTTGAATTTGTATAATGCTGGGCATTAACGTATGATTTATACAACTTGACTCTGCTAAGATTTCAAAGATGAAAAACAATAAATTTTGGCCCCGTAACTATTGCGTTTAATGGCAATAGCGAGGCTAGAATAGTGTGGATGTGCTTGTGACTAGGTTGATTCTTGTGCCATTTGGTTTTCTCTTTTTAGAAATAAGTTAGTTACAGAGAAACAATTGACTTGGTTACTAAATCTAAGTTTACATCCAATATAAGTAAATTAACTTAATATCACACACAAACGATATTACGTTAAACAAATTTATCTTATATCGAGTAACCAACAAACTCCTATTTGAAACTGGACGAACTTCGGAGCACCACTGGATATTAATCTCTTTTTCATAGACAGGCCTTCGTCAAAAGAAAGACCCGAGACAATGACAACTTGCTTTTAGTACCTTTAAAGTTCTGTTGATGCTATAGGTAATGGTATGCTTCAGTACTGTTATATTTAATATAGTTTTTACTGGTAATATATGCACCAAATTGTCTCTTTCCTTTTTACGGTTATTCTCTAACACGCGAAATTGCAAATATTAGCCTGTAGAGAGACCATTACTAAAGTTGAAATTAGTGCTTATTACACACTCTCTGACACACGGACTGAGCTGCGTCCCTACCACGTCCTTACATTATTTTTATTTATTTAATATAATTAAGTACACATAAATCAAGCATAAACGTATTACTTTTAGTACTTTTTTTTTAGTATTACAAAGTTATTCTTTGTTATTTTTATCTAGGCGTATCCACAGGAATCGAACAGGTAACAAAGTTGACGACTTTTTACTTCACCGAATTTATGCGTTACATTTAGGACTCGGTCTTCGTATACAACGTCGGTTAAATATTTAGCTTTCATCCTAATTTATACGGTTTATAGTGAAAAAGACCGACCTTCCTACTCGTAAATATAGTTGATTGATATTCTTTATTGTGCCGGGTTGTAGGTGGCGTTCAAAACTTGCTTTCTTTGTATTTAAATGTTTGTACGAGCTCTGGTGGGAGGGAGGGTATGTCTTTCTTATTTGTTAAGTAGTTTTTACTTAACTTATATTAGATTTAACTTAGTGGAAACGTATTCAGTCCGGTGCATACGGTTGCGGGTTCGATATTATGATTCTGTAGATTTACCGACAGACAGTAGGTACCGAATCGGTTTCAGTACCAGTATTATATCTATAAAAGTATTTAAATAAAACATATAAATATTAGAGAACATATTCGTAACAAAGAAATATAAGAAAAATACCTGTACTTTCAATGCTTTTCGACGACGAGTCATGTTACGGCGCGGTACGACGGTGCTAAAAAACGAAAAAAAGACCCTTATTCTAGACGTCTAAGCGATCAAATTTTGTTCTACGGTTCGGCCGAATAACAGTAAAAAACTAGCCGAAAATATTTGTGGCATCTCTAGTTATATCTATAACTCATAATGATCCCAATTTGGTTTAACAAAGCACATAATGTAAGCATTTACGATTAACGGTAGCTTTTAAATGCTCTCAAAAATCATATCACATTAAGTTTTTATAACCAAGATTTTTATACAACAGTAATTGAGTTGAGTTAATAAAAACAAGAGCTTACTTTAAGTATTCTTTAAGCACTAAGGACCACTTACATAAAATTGCATTTGTTTGTTGGGTTTAATAAATCTGTGACTTATTCTTACACTTTTGACACGAGCTTTCAAAAGGAGGACAGGTCGGAGAAGTTCTCGCTCCAATGCCATCATCCTATTACCTTCACTCGTATCCTTTGACGGAGCCCTTTTATTTGAGCGTCTTCAAGTCACGAGTTTATGTGCTACATCTTAGACAGTAGATATCGGCACTACCATCAGGTGTGATAGCGGTTAAATGTTGACCAATTAATTAAAAAAAAACATAAATAGTTTTTTTTGTCGTGAAATGATTTTTTTAAATCCGTCAGAACTATCGGAAGTAGTGTAGGGGGTCACTCGCAAAAACTTTATGTAACGATGATGACGTCATAAACGTTATAAGTGTAACGGATGTAAGGGTAGAAGATACTGCCAACAAATTATTGGAAAATAGGCAAGGAGCAAAGCCTTCTAAGTACTTTTGATAGCTTGAAAAATTATAATCTCAGTTAAACGAGTTCCAAAGCCTATGAAAATACAAAATATTTTTCCAGTAGTAAAAACTAAACTTTATTCACTTTGACTGACCATTGTTAATTCGAAAAATGTCCAATCAAAATAATTTTGCGAGCTAGATTTTTTACGACTGTACAGTGGGTTTATAATAAATGTGCAATAAAAATGTGTATTGAGTGTAAAATTGAATAAAATATTTGTGATAGGTAGGATCAGTGAGTTTGTCGGCCTAAGGGCGGGGATCACATAATATGGAGATGGATTGATTGTACCAGATGATTAACACTATCAGACAAACAAATTCTTCACTCATTATTTTATTATAAATAGGTACAGATTATGTAACATTTCTACAAAAATAAATGTAGATAATATACCTTTATCGTATTTACAATAACACTAGTACTCGGCACTAACCCACGTATTTCCTGATCTTGTAGGAAAATTAGAAAAATAGTAGTCGCGTAGCTCATTTTCGTAAGGCTTTTTTTGGTCGATAATGCATTTTCTTCTCTTTGGATTTTGATGAAATTAAGCTATCCAATGGGGTTAAAACTAGACCGATTCAAGGCTATGATTCAGCAATGATTACATACAATACATTTTAAAAAGATTCAAAAGCTACTAACGGCTTATGTGTGCAGTTATATAAGCAATTTATGAAATATACCGACCTGCATGAAAATATTTTTAAGTATCATAAGTAAGACACCACAAGTAGGCTAACAGAATGAAAGCCCTATAGTTTTAATTGCATAGTTAAAAAGATGTAAAATCGTCTTTTGTTTCTGTTTCAATCGTCTTTTTTTTAGTTCTGTTTCGAAAACAGGGGTTAGTGGCCAATCCCAACCTCCGATCTCCGGGCGACCCGTCTCTAACGTGAACACCTTCTAAATTGTAGTTGGACCCCACACTCAGGCCTCCAACAAGGGGTCGTGGTACAACTTTTTATATAGTTAGACCATCACCCAAACAGACAGACATAAATTTTCAAAACTTTTCATTCAACCAACCAATCAACCAGTGTACAGAGTAAAAAAAATCTGAACTAAAGCTCTCTCCATACTCACATATCAGGTTGTAAAAGTTCATAAAAGCTACTAAATAGTTATGTTTATTCGGTAGTAAACGTCGAAGGCTTTCATATAACGACTATAAATATATCAAAAAAAAGGTATTTTTATATCAAAGTTGAGATTAGTCGCGCCACAATTTTTATATCTTTTAATAAAGATCATTGTAATGTAGCCATTTGAGCAATGCCTCTCTGTAAATGCCAGTGAGCCGGTCGGCGCTGATCGGCGCAGATGAGGCGTACTGCACCGATAAGCTATAGGAGCCAAAACTTAAATGCATTTCGCCGATGGCTAAAATGGTTAATTATTGAGTGAATAATGATTATTGATTATTGTAATTTTTGTTAGAGCTTTTATTGTACCTTTAATTTTGTGCTAGATACGTACTTATATGTTTTTATATCGGAAAAAATAAAGAAAGAAATAATTGTATAAAATATGGTTATTAAAAAGCAATTGCAAGTAACGCCCCACCAATTTTTATTTCCTAAATTCTTCAAACTATTCCAAAAAAAGAAAGTGTCGTTTATGAATCAACAGTCAATTTCATTACACTGTTTTTATAAATGAAAATGAAATAAGGGAAAAGTTTGTCGTTTCTAAACTTATCCAAAAAGTTAAAATTAATGTAGGTCAATTTACACATGCTTTACACAGTGCCCATCTAGGCTTGTGTTATGATAGCCACGGATAAAATACTTTTGTTAATTTAAACTTCAAAAAACTGTTTTACCATCTTATTTCAAGTAGGATAATGTCAAACAAAGTTGCTTCTTATCGTCCAGACGTAGCCGTAAGTACTAATTTTAGAGATCAATACAGAAATAACAAATGTGACCCATAGATCACATTCGCGACACCGACCGACCGGTCATCAATCAGTCGTCGCTCGTCTGTCTCTCCCCCTTTGTCAATGTCTATTAGTTGCTATTTCTATGGCATGTAATGTCAACGATTTCAGATGTTAACGGATGTCTAGTTTATTTAGAGATTTCAGTTTTGAATATGTCATTTGTATATGTTAAAGGTAAGTTTAGACTAGAAAATTTCCTCGATTAAAGACCCACTAAATGTAGAGAGCATTTCTTCGAGCATTTCAATGTGTTCTAACGTCCTTACGAATGGTACAATGCAGGCAAAATTATTCGAAGTGTGGTTCGAGTAAATTTCAAAATGCTCGTTTTTCTGTTACTAATAAATGCTCTAGTCTATACTCACCTTTATATTCAGGTTTTTGGAAAAACCTAGGTATACTATATAAATCCCCGTGTGTCCTCAGTGACGTAGCATGCATATCAACGCAGAATACATACTGAAAGAAAAGAGTCTTGCCAGGCACACAGGCAATCGAGTGTTCTTACAAGTGTTCCTTTTTTGCTATTGAGTTACGGAACCCTAAAACCCGGTAGCTTGACGTCAAGTTGACAGATTTCTGATGAATGAAATCAAACGATACCTACCTATATCCACATTAGTTTTTAAAAGTGAAATAAATAAAAGATATTTATTTCTTTTTTGGTTTAGGGCCAGTGGTATATACCTATATTACCTTAGAGGGGTTTCACACAGAATATTACGGGAATTAAATATTACTCTTTGTAACAAAATAACGAATTACATAAAATATATTAAGTAAATATTTATATCTACCTAAAATTGTATACCTATACACGAAGAATCGAGAACCTCCTCTTTTTTTGAAGTCGGTTAAAAATTAACATACTATTGCAACATAATATGCTCCTGTAATAATAACAAATGCCAATACAGGGTGTATCGGCCGTAACAATAATTCAATTCAAATTTACTCGTCGATAATCACCGAGCATGAGCCCAGGTAATGAGATTACACCCTGTATATAATTTATTGTTAATTATAATAAACAACACGATGCAATTATCTTTGAATAGATCCCGATCGATTTTCATTAACAGTGCTCTAACGTTAGAAATATAAAGGGTTAGTACTGACTCGAGTAGGCGAAACTACAGCGAACGCATAAGATAGACAGCATTTGTGATAGCAGGATTACTGGCGCCGATTTAACGGCGCTCGCGCTGGTTGAAAAAATTAGGAACTAGCGCAGTTTGTCGCCTGCGCTGCTGTTTTAAAAAAAAAACTAACTGAATACAAAATTTAGAAGCTTATAAATAAATTATATTTAAGTATAATACAGGATGTCCCGTAATGAATGACGCTTCAGACAAGTATTTATGCTTAGATATTTGTCTGTGGTCTGGTTGTTTCTATGTATTATAAGTATAGATTTACAAAAGAAAAGTATTTAAGTAGTATATCCGTTGTCTAGCACCCATAACACAAGTCTAGTTACTATTAGCTTGAGGCTAGATGGCGATGTGTGGAATGTCCTGCAATATTTATTTATTTATAATGAATGGAAACTATGCCGGTTCAGAAAAATAAAAGTTATGCTGCGTATGAAAATCGCTCTGTTTTTAATATACCCGACATTTTCAAAATTTTAAAAACTTTTTCCCTTCTCTATGCTTTTTGTTGCCAAGACTGCAAATGAAAGAATTATTCCAATCTGTTTTTGGATAGTATTCCAGGATAGATGTGCTATCGAATGCTAACTACAATTTTAATCACATAAGCTAAATTTTATCGAAACAAAGGTTTAAGTCAAACTTTTATTTTTCTTGCAATGAAATAGGCTACTTTTTTAAATTTGGCACTAGTGTGATCATATTTTTTTTACATCAGGATAAATTAAAGATTCGGTTAAAAAATGAAAAAATCATTAAGTTTGAGTTAGATCTTAGTTTAAAAAAAACTAATGATGTGTCATAAAAATAATTGGTTGCATTCGATGGCACATTTATCCTAAAATACTATCCAAAAACAGATGGAATAATTCCTTCATTTGCAGTTTTGGCATCAAAAACATAGACAAAGGAATAAAATAAAAAAATTAAAAAAATAGCCGATATATCGGAAACCGAGAGACTATCGTAGAACATAACTTGCATTTTTTCTAAACCGGCACAATATCCATAGGTGCCCGCTTATCCGTAGGTGCCCCCGGTTATTCATTCATTACGGGAAACCCTGTACATAGGGATTAAATTACTTAACTAAACGCGACTATAACTTAAAAACAAAAGACGATCGAAAAGTTTTCGGTACATATTTCATGCTAAATGTTAGACCACAACTATCAGTTAGTTCCCACCAATACAATTTTTGTTGTGAGAAAAATACAGCTATTTTTTTCATTTACACGAAAAATTCGTATTGTAATGTGTGAAAGTGTCATCATATTTCATTTTGTGCCGGATCACTTAGCTCGGATTCGTTTCCATTGTATCGCATCATTTTTATGTGAAAAACATAAACGGCTTTCACTGCATGTTCTAATATTTATTATATTTATGGAAAATATGTTAAATTGTAAAACGTATTTTGGTAAATAGAGAAATTATTTATTTCATGGTTGATGTGCTTAAAATCAAACAGTTGGCGAGAAAAAATTCTAAGAAGGTTCGCTGTGCACACTTGTGAATAGTGCAGTAATGCGCTTTTTTTATACAATTTTAATGATGAAAGAGCGCAGTAACAATATACATGACGACCCAGTTGGCACAATGGTCACCATGCCGGAATGTCCAACACAGGGTTGCGGGTTCGATTCCGATAAAGTATGAATAAAGTAGATAAAGTATGTATGCTTAGATATTTGTCTGTGGTCTGGTTATTTCTATGTATTATAAGTATATATTTATAAAAGAAAACTATATATAAGTAGTAAATCCGTTGTCTAGCACCCAACATACAAGTCTAGTTACTTAGTTTGGGGCTAGATGGCGATGTGTCTAATGTCCTGTAATAATTATTTATTTAAATAAAATTATAGATTCCTGCAGTATTTTGAATATTATTCATTAAATCTTGTTTACAGCGATGTCATAGATAATCCATCAAAGCACCGGTAAAGATACTCATATCGTATCGTACTCTAACATCGTATCGTATAAAACAATGGAGACGCACCCAACACCAGTAGCCACTGTCCAGCCTGTGCCTTCTAGATAGTGGCCTATGATTTAACGCTCAACTTTTGACACAACTAAGCTTTTTGGACGCGGCCTCTCGGCCTATAAATAACGTCTTACGTGAACTTGTGTTGATGGTACGAGTAATGACCATAGCGGTTGCTGTTAAAAAATCGTTTAAACTAAGATTGAGTCCTAAAATACGAGGCCTCAGCCTAGCTTAAATCCCAGCTCACCTACATTACTTTTATTAAATTAAATTAAATTATTTGTTGCAGACTGTACTTTTATAGCTTTTTTCAATACTACGTGACGCCCAATTCGGGCTCGACGTGCGGGCTGGGTGTTCCGACGAACTACTCAAATAAACAAACAAAATTTTATGAAATTACGATATTCGAACTTTTTTGCAGTAGAACTACGACCTACCTAGCAATGCAATAAGAAAAAGCAAGGCTATATACTTACATGCATTAAAAAAATATACAACACTACCTACTTTAAATCGACATTACTCTTTTACTTCGGATCTGATCATATAAATAAATATTGCAGGACATTCCACCCATCGCCATCTAGCCCCAAGCTAAGTAACTAGACTTGTATTATGGGTGCTAGACAACGGATATACTACTTATATACTTTTCTTTTGTAAATATATACTTATAATACATAGAAACACCCAGACCACAGACAAATATTTAAGCACAAATACATGTCTGAGGCGGGAATCGAACCCGCAACCCTGTGTTTGGCAGTCCGGCATGGTGACCATTGTGCCAACTGGGATATCTGTGTATATTTTAACTCCAACTTGCACCACACAAATATCGTAGTGTTTTGGGTGTCCGCGATAAAGGTTACTGTTCATATTTCACGCATTTGTTTGGGAGACACTCTTGTGATTTGTTGTCTACTGACGACTTACCCTCTTCTGTTACTTTCTTACTCTATTTTTATAAATATAGACCGAATTGAGTATTATCTATGAATTCTTACATACTTACCAACTTTCGTAAAATATTTTTTTATTATTGGGTCCGTATTCCTGCTACACCTTCGTTCTCTACCCGGGTGAAGCATGAGGTCCGGGTCCGTGCTCCACCTAGGTTATCCACCGGGATGAACTATGGGTTTTGAAAAGGCTCTTAAGCTTCAATTATCATTAAGTTGGTATAGTCGTGTGCAAGAGTGAAGGTTAAAATTCATCGGAAAAATATAACTTTTTCCCCCACTCAAATATATATGGGATGAGAGTGGTGTTGACCTAGAGGCAGATACTTCGACTTTCATTCTAAAGGTCGTGGGTTCGAATCTCAGGCGGCTGTGTACCAATTAATTTCTATAATAATATACGCTTATTGAAATTGCTGTAAAACAGCGAAGGAATACATTTCGATGAAACCTTCAGCTTAGTTTTCTCCAGACGTATTGACGAGTTCTTTTCTCTGGAGACTACGCTGCGAGGGTTGACGGTCGACTAGGCTGCGAGGGTGCTATAGATGCTGGACATGTCTACTCATATAAATAAAATAAATAAATATTGCTGGACATTCCACACATCGCCATCTAGCCCCAAGCTAAGTTACTAGACTTGTGTTATGGGTGCTACACAACGGATATACTACATATATACTTTTCTTTTGTAAATATATATACTTATAATACATAGAAACAACCAGACCACAGACAAATATCTAAGCATAAAAACTTGCCTGAGGCGGGAATCGAACCCGCAACCCTGTATTTGGCAGTCCGGCATGGTGACCATTGTGCCAACTGGGTCGTCAAAACCAGAAAATCAAAAGATATGACAGAGAAATACCCATCAACGCGCTTACAAACCTATAGACGGATCGTTCTAAATTTTTCCATACAGATAGGGATTATAATGTAAGCATCCGCTAAGAAAGGATTTTGGAAAATTCGAATACTACGCAGGCGAAGTCGCAGACGAATGCTATAGATTAGATAGGTATATAAAAATGTGCCACTCAATATTAAACTAATAAACATAAGATCGCAAATATAACTAACGGCAATATCAAAACTAGCTAAATAATCATATAATCCGCTCAGGCGCATCCAAACACAGCATTTCACAAGTGTAGATAAGTGGGTCTTTGGTCTGCGCCCGCGCAGCTCCGCCGGCGCAGATAGCGGTAGCACTTAGCACCAGCTGTGATTAACAACAGCCTTTTGATATTTTACCGATTTTGATATGGTTTCAAGTACTAGTTTTAGACAGAGATTTACTTAAAGATTTGCTTATCTTCCAGTAAATTTGCTGGGATCGGACTGACTAAGCGACCTACTGTTTTTAAGATGAATTCATTCATTCATAAACATGAGTATATACATATGTCTTAAAATTGTAAAAATGACCCAGTTAGAAATCGAAATCAAACATTATTTCGTTAAACGCACCTTTAGAACATAATTTTCTTCCCACTAAAACTTTTATAATTCTTTAAACTACTCCAAAAAAGTTGTAAGTGTCGTTTATGAATTGACCTGTTATTTGAATTTGGGATAGTTTTAAAGCCTAATAAAGAATTTAGTAGTTGTAATCTTTTCTTATCGGATGCCTACGTCATACGTCAAGAACACAGGGTGTGTTCGTTGTATAACGTAAGCATCCGAGTTTCAGGTCTCTACGATCAGAGGTTTAGCGTTGATCCGTCAGTCAGTTAGTCATTTTATATGTATAGAAAGATAGATGTTTTTCAAAATTATATTATTCGAAAAACTACATAATTACATTGGATTATCGGCAATGGAGCAGAAGGAAACTATAAATCATTAAATTAGGGAAAAAACGTCTGCAACGTGTCGTACAGTCGCGTCGCTCAATATTCGAATATGGAACACATTATTTTTAAGTGGTTATTGTTTTTAAATGGGTCATGTTATGTTAAACTAATAATACTTCTGGCAGTGCCAGGGGGCATCACATAATAAAAAAATAAAAATAAAAAAAATGTACATTGCCTACGACATATATACGATATATGGACATTGCATACGTCAAATAGCTCTTGGCTTTTTTTTTAGTCTGCCAATAGCTTGCAAGAATTTAAAAAATAATGGCTAAACTTCGAACAAAAATTACTTGATTGCAAGGAGACTAGGTTCCTGCAGTTTCTTTAAATGTAATTTCGTCAGATGCTAAGGAAGAAAATAAAAAGCATCTGACTCTAAATGTTCATATCTTTTTTTCACATCTATTACACAAAATACTAATAAACTAATAATCAATTTCATTGTAATTTAGAAAACGGAGAATTTGATTGTATTTTTTCTAAATCTTTGATAAACACAAAACATCGATTTCTGCATTTTAAGTTAACAAGGAGATGGGCAGTTATGAAATTCAACGACTCATTGCGCTCAAGAACAGCCTTTCTATAATTATTTACATACTTTTGTAGCGGAGCTACTTATATTATATATTATGTGTACTATATATTGTTTACATACATTTGAACAAATAATGTTTACATGTAAAATATAAATTCAACCTATGTACAATTTCCTTAATTTAAATTATTTACAAAAACATTAACGTCATAATAGTTACTGTACAAACAAATGTTTTCGCGCGGACAAATCCACCGCGCTTACTATTAGATAATGACGTCGTCGTCGCGCAGGTATGCAGCACCGGCCGGTCGCGGCCGATGCTTGCCGAGCGCGCCCGAGGCGACGTGCGCGCTCGCATGCGGCGTTTGCATGCAGGCAGTCGGTGAAATGCTATGACGCGAGATGCATGTCGCTTTGCTCCGACACCACTGATATTTTTACTCGCGACTTGTTTACTAAGTGTACTCTTCTCTAAACTATTTCTTCCTGTGTTAACTTCTCCTTCTGTTCTTGTCCACACTGTTATTTCTACTTCATATGTGGACGTTTGCAAGTGTGTAGTTTGCGGTACATAATAAACTGTTGCGTACGGAACCCTTGCCGTTTACTTTCTTCACCTATCGCACCATACCACTTCACTGGTGACCCTCCGGAACAAAATGCAGCAGGAAGAGAAAGATGCCACGGCCGCAGAACCAGTTCCTTCCGAAATACACAGAGTTGGCGTGAGGGTACCCCCGTTTTACCCCGAAAAACCGGCACTATGGTTCGCCCAGCTGGAGAGCCAGTTTATCCTTGCCGGAATCAGCACGGACACCACCCGATACCATTATGCTATCGGGCACCTCGAGCCAGCCTACGCAGCGGAGGTTGAGGATATCATTACCAACCCTCCCCCTTCCAACAAGTACGAGCGCCTAAAGACGGAGTTGATTAAACGGTTATCGGCGTCGCGTGTGCAGACGTTGAAGCAGTTGCTGTCGCGCGAGGAGCTCGGGGACAGGAAACCGTCCCAGTTCCTCCGCCACCTACAGTCGCTTGCAGGACCAAGCGTCCCTGAGGAGTTTCTGATGACCATCTGGTCGGAGCGGCTCCCGGGCAGCATGCAGGCGATCCTCGCTTCACAACCCCGAGCTACGCGGGACGAGCTAGCTGAGCTGGCGGACAAACTGCAGGACATAGTGCGCACCCCCCAAGTGGCAGCAGCTACCACGTCCAGCGACTCGTTCCTGACTGGTCAAATCGCAGAGCTGACTCGACAGGTGGCGGCCCTATCGTCCAGGATGGAGAGGATGTCCCGTGCCCGAACCAGGAGTGAGTCCCGAGAACGTCGCGGAAGATCCCGAAGTACCCGCACGCAGTCCCAGTACAAACGGTTCCCGATATGCTGGTACCATTATAAACATGGGTCCAGGGCCAGCCGTTGTATTACCCCCTGTGATTACGGGAAAACGGCGGGAAACCTATAGGGCAGAGTGTAATGGCGACCGACGCCTGTCCATTATCCGGTCGCTTATTTATTACGGACAAACGTACAAAAATACAATTTTTAATAGATACTGGTAGTGATTTATGTGTCTTTCCCCGCTCCCATACCAAGGAACGTCGTAGTAAAACCGATTTCGACTTGTGTGCCGCCAACGGTTCTGTCATCAGTACCTACGGCTACGCAAATTTAATTTTAAATATCGGTTTGCGCCGCGACTTTCCTTGGCAATTTATTGTAGCTGACGTTACTAAGGCGATAATAGGTGTAGATTTTTTATCTTACTATAATTTAATAGTTGATATTAGAAACCAACGCCTCATAGACGGTAATACTACACTAGCCGTCCCGGCTTCACTCGCCAAATTGTCTGAGTGTGTTTCTTCGGTGAAAGTTATGTCTGGTTGTTCTGTGTATCATGATATACTGACACAATACCCTGACATTACTCGCCCATCAGGCATACATTCTTCATCAGCCAAACACAACACACTACATTACATTCGTACCACACCCGGGCCGCCCGAGTCTTGTGCACCACGCAGGCTCGCCCCGGATAGATTAAAAATTGCGAAGGCAGAGTTTGAGGCAATGCTGCAGGTAGGTACTTGTCGGCCTTCTGAGTCACCTTGGGCATCTCCACTTCATCTTGCTCCCAAGAAGAATGGATGGCGTCCCTGCGGCGACTATCGCCGGTTGAACGCACGGACGATCCCGGATAAATACCCGATACGTAATATACAGGACTTTTCCCACAATTTAGCTAATTGTACTATTTTCAGCACGCTAGACCTCACAAAGGCTTATAATCAGGTCCCTGTAAATCCAGCTGATATCGCCAAAACCGCCATCACGACGCCGTTCGGCTTGTATGAATTTCCGTATATGACGTTCGGTCTTCGTAACGCCGGTCAGACCTTCCAGCGCTTTGTCGATGAGATACTGCGGGGGCTCGACTTCGTATTCCCGTATTTAGATGACATTTTAGTCTTTTCAGCAGACCAGGCTAGTCATGAAAAACACCTGCATGAAGTTTTCAGTCGGCTAAAACAATACGGTATGGTTTTAAACCCCAGCAAGTGCGTTTTCGGAGCATCAGAGGTAACTTTTTTAGGGTATCGCATTTCAGCGGTTGGTACGAAACCGCTGCCTGAAAAAGTTCAGGCCATAAGTAGTTTTTCGGCACCTAAGACTGTCAAGGAGTTACGGAGGTTCCTGGGAATGATAAACTTCTACAGGAGGTTTATTCCGCAAGCAGCATCACACCAAGCACCGTTGAATGCTTTATTGAACGGTTCGGTCAAAGGTTCGCATCCCGTAAATTTCAGCGAAACGGAAAGAAAGGCGTTTGTGGCTTGCAAAGAAGACCTTTGCAAGGCAGCTATGCTAGCGCACCCAGACAGCAATGCCCAGATGGCGTTGGTCACGGACGCATCCGATACCGCCATCGGCGCCGTCCTTCAACAGCTGAAAGGTAGATGTTGGCAGCCTCTAGCCTTCTTTTCCAGGAAGCTAAGCCCCTCTCAGTCAAAATACTCCCCCTACGACCGCGAACTCTTAGCTATCTATGAAGCCATTAAACATTTCCGCCATATGGTGGAAGCTCGTGACTTCGTGATATACACCGATCACAAGCCGCTTACGTTCGCCTTCACATCGCGAAAAGAGAACTGTTCACCCAGGCAGTTTCGTCACTTGGACTTTATTTCGCAGTTCTCCACCGATGTAAGGCACATTTCCGGTAAGGACAACGTGGTTGCTGATACTTTGTCACGGGTCGATGAGATCACTCAACCCGTGGATCTCGGTAGGTTAGCAACCGGGCAAAACACCGATCCTGAGCTAAAAATTCTTCTCGGTGGACACACTGCGCTGCAATTAAGTAAAGTCAAAGTGCCAGGGTCTAACATTGAACTTTTCTGCGATGTAAGCGGTTTAGTTCCCCGACCATATGTCGTACAAGATCACCGGCGACAAGTTTTCGAGAGCTTACACTCTCTGAGCCATCCTGGGGCCAGAACCACTGTAAAAATGGTCACGGAACGTTATGTTTGGCCAGGAGTACGTCGTGACTGCCGCGAGTGGGTACGCAGTTGCCTTGCGTGTCAAAAATCAAAGATCACGAGACACGCCTCTGCACCCCTCGCTACCTACGTTTTACCAAGTGGTCGGTTTCAGGTGATACACATTGACCTGATTGGCCCCCTACCCCTTTCCCAGGGATACCGATATTGTCTCACTGCCATCGACCGCTTTACGCGTTGGCCTGAGGCGATACCAATACCCGACATGACAGCCGAGACCGTTGCCAGAGCGCTACTTAGCGGCTGGATCGCCCGTTTTGGTAGCCCTGTCAAAATCGTGACGGACAGGGGTAGACAATTTGAGTCGGCGCTGTTCAAGTCACTGTCTCAAATAGCCGGTTTTGTTCACAGCCGTACCACTGCCTATCACCCAGCAGCTAATGGCTTAGTGGAGAGGTTCCACCGGCAGCTTAAAGCCGCCATCACCTGCCACGCCGACGCTTCTTGGGTTGAGTCACTTCCCCTTGTGTTACTTGGCATCAGGTCCTCATTCAAGGACGATCTTAAATGTTCCTCGGCAGAGCTCCTTTATGGAGAAACTCTACGCCTTCCAGGTGATTTTCTTCTCCCCGCAAGCGAAGAGCCCGTTGACGTCACAGATTATGCGGCTCGATTACGTTCCTTCGTGAATAAACTCAAGCCGCCTCCAGCCTCACGTCATGGTGGACATCGTTCACCATTCGTATTCAAAGATCTGGCTACGTGTACACATATCTTCCTGCGTGATGACACCATAGCTGGCGCTCTAAAACCAGCTTACACTGGACCCTTCGAGGTACTCACAAGGGGAGACAAGGTTTTTAAAATTATGTACAATAACAAGCCAGTCACGGTTTCGATCGACAGAATAAAACCTGCCTACATACTGCGTGATACACAAACAAACACACATACATCACAGGCAGACACGCATACATCGCTTTACAATCATTATTCACACTACACAAACACACCTACACCTACTCAATCAACATCACAAACACATAGTCATGGTACCAAAACAACGAGATCGGGACGGGTAGTCAGATTTCCGGACTATTATCGCCCGTAGTGACGGTCTCTGGAGGGGGGTGATGTAGCGGAGCTACTTATATTATATATTATGTGTACTATATATTGTTTACATACATTTGAACAAATAATGTTTACATGTAAAATATAAATTCAACCTATGTACAATTTCCTTAATTTAAATTATTTACAAAAACATTAACGTCATAATAGTTACTGTACAAACAAATGTTTTCGCGCGGACAAATCCACCGCGCTTACTATTAGATAATGACGTCGTCGTCGCGCAGGTATGCAGCACCGGCCGGTCGCGGCCGATGCTTGCCGAGCGCGCCCGAGGCGACGTGCGCGCTCGCATGCGGCGTTTGCATGCAGGCAGTCGGTGAAATGCTATGACGCGAGATGCATGTCGCTTTGCTCCGACACCACTGATATTTTTACTCGCGACTTGTTTACTAAGTGTACTCTTCTCTAAACTATTTCTTCCTGTGTTAACTTCTCCTTCTGTTCTTGTCCACACTGTTATTTCTACTTCATATGTGGACGTTTGCAAGTGTGTAGTTTGCGGTACATAATAAACTGTTGCGTACGGAACCCTTGCCGTTTACTTTCTTCACCTATCGCACCATACCACTTCACTTTTCTTATCCTTTCCTTGAAATCGTTTAGTTGGCTTTCTGTTGTTGCACTATTGTTGAATCTGCGAATAAATTACATTAAGTAAAACTAAACCAATCATAACTCTTTTTCTACCAATTTTAGAAACATTCACCCCCTGGCTCATAGACTAAACACAGCACTCTTACAACAGTCCATAGAGTATAATATGTAAATCATTCCGGTAAGTTATGACTTGCGTCAAACTACACTTGTCTCTTGTGGCCGTCAACTTGATTTAGTGGCACTACAACATCTGTTAGCCATATTATCACTAATGTTTGTAGTGTTGTTCAATTTTTAGGAAAATACGTTTGGTTTTAAAAAAAATCTTGAATTAGGTGTCCTAATTTTATGGTTTGTTTTTTTGAAAATTATTTTCCTTATTATTTATTAAGAATTGACGTTTAATTTCCCCGTTAAGCTATTTTTTTGTCGATTTCTATAGAAAATCATTATACTTTTGACCACAAACACGAAGATGGTATTTTTGATGTTTGACGTCAAAACTCGTGGTCAATCAAACTTAAATCAGTAAATTTGTCTTATTTTGTTGATTATCTTTTAGTTACTTTAAGACAAGACAATCGTGTTTTGGTCATCTGTGTCATTTTACGTAGTCAAAATGTGTTATTTTATGAGTCCCAGAATACACCACTGAAACTTTACCTGAAGTCCAAAAAAATATTATAAAACCAAAATTAATCAAATAGGTCCGGTCCATCCGTTCTCAATTTATGGGAAATATACGTTTTTATTATTATGTAAAAATAAATATTATATCCTCGTAACTTAACATGTATTCTATTTCTAAGATATAATAGGAAAATTATTGACTATGGCAACTCCATCCTGTACTTATCTGTCGCTATATGTTGACATATTTTTTTGTTCAGGCATTGCAACACCCTTTTTCTGAAGCCTGTAATATTAAGACGGTTACATGCTACGTGGTTATCAATACAAAAATTAATTGCCCTCATCCCCCCTTAATACTATCCAATGTCGGTGTTTAATTTTATTGTGTAATTTATTTACTAAAAACCAAGCTTTTATTTCTATTTAATCACTTAAATTTACTGAAATAATAAAACATGTAAGCTTAGAATTAACTATTCAAGCGATGGACATCAGTAAGTAACATAACTTTAGGGATTGAAAACAGGTAAGCCGCGGTACAAATTCTTAAAGCAAAATGTTATTTTACGTTCTATCTAAACTTCTTAAATAAAAAAAAAAACAATTTAGTAAATAAAAAAACTTAAATTAATATTTATGGACCTTTTTACATTTAATAAAAATCAAAAGTCTAAATAGATCCCCAGAAAGTGTGCCCAAAAGGCTAACTGCGCTACCTCGTTGGATGATGAATGCTTATCCGCTGTCCGACGTAAGAGCTAGCCCTTTGGTCACCCGACGCTGAAACTAGTTATTTTAAAACTTGGTATGTGATTCTTTTAATATGTATTCTGTGTCTGAAGCAAGTAGATATCTTCTTAATATATATAAATCTCGTGTCACAATGTTTGTCCTCAATGGACTCCTAAACCACTTAACCGATTATAATAAAATTCGCACACCATGTGCAGTTCGATCCAACTTGAGAGATAGGATAGTTTAAATCTCAAATTATAGTCGCAAAATCTACTATTTCTACGCGGACGAAGTCGCGGGCAATAGCTAGTATAATATAAGAAACTAAAGCCTAAAACACTTAACTATGTTTTTTCCGTCTACCAGTTAACAACATTAACGTGTAGCTAATAAATCGCCGTGACTCCACTCGTACCCTACTCCCGGAAATCATGCGTCTCTTTGATTTGTGACGCGCGCAGATGGATAGGGTAACTGATTACCTTCCTTGAAAGTTTTATGATTAGATACATTTTGTGTTTCTAAAGTTTTTAATAAAGTACTGACGATGGATTTAGAGAGTGTTTTAACTGATTCGAATTGGGTTTTTAGAAGGAGGAAGATTGGAAACATTTTTTAATATTATTTTAGTTGCAATTAAAATTTTATTATGTAATTCTATGCGAAGTTAATCATTTTGTAGAGTTTTTCAATTAACCTAATCTGTTTTCGCTACTGAAGATATTTTAAAATTTACGAGCAAAAACTCCAGTCTCTTTAATATACTGCTTGTAACATCATCGAGATATCAAGCTGCAATAAAAACTAAAACATTGTAAATATCTTTGTACTCAAATAATATTAGTTGGAACACGAGGACATCTACGTACCCCATGCTTCATCCAGGTGAACAACCTAGGTGCAGCACGGGTCCGTAGTCCTCATTTTTAACCCCCGACGCAAAAACGACGGGGTGTTATAAGTTTGACGTGTCTGTGTGTGTCTGTCTGTGGCATCGTAGCTCCTGAACGGATGAACCGATTTTGATTTAGTTTTTATAAATATTTAAAAGTCATGCACGAACAAGTCAAATGCCTGCAAAAAAAAATGATGGCCGTCTTTGCGTTAAACTTACTTACTCCTCCAGCTTTTAAAAGCTGAGGAGTAATTTTGTCAGTTTATCCTATCGTTTCTACACAAGGAATGAAATGTTTTTCCATCAGTTTCCACTTTCGTCATTTTAAATCCATAACTTACCTGCGATACTTTTATAAACTCCCACATATCTGATAATTCTGAAAAACAAAAGCGACGACAATGTATGCCCACTTGAGATGTACAAACAGTTGCGTCGAGTGCGCGCGCGGCCTGCGCGGGCGCAGAACCTCTACAAAGTAGACCTCATCTGTCGGCTTCCTTTGTAACGTCACGTGTAAGTAAATACGAATATAAGTGTGTTTGTTGTAGCTGTTGAGTGATGAAATAAGGTCTACTTCTTAGCTGGGTCGAGACTACTCGAAACATTTTAAGCTGTGGTGATCTTTTTAATGATTACTTAGTTTATCTGAAGCGACTGCTTATGAAAATCGTCACAGGATGACGCGAAATTGTCGATCTGGACGAATCTATGTAGGGTTTAATTTATTATTGAAAATGGACTAAAAGCTGAATCAGTTCTTTTCCATCCAAAGGTTGCCTGGAAGAAATCGCTTTCAGCGATAAGGCCGCCCATTTGTGCAACTTATGCTTTCTAGCTGTTACTTCGCTTTGTGTATATAGTGTTCTGTTTTTTCCTGTGTTGTACAAATAAAGTTATCTATCTATCTATCTATCTATCTATCTATCTATCTACTGGATATTATGATTTTTCTTTTACCTATTAAAAATAGGCTTGCATATGTTTGACCTCATCTCAACTAGCATGCTGGCCTAGTAGGTACCTATACTAGTACGTATTCACTCTAGACTTGAAGACTCTAATTCCACCTAATGAGATCAGATTTTTATGACTCTTTTCTTACTTCAAGCTGTTCCTATAAAATGTTAGTGAAGATCTAATGAGGATCATCATAATGATAAACAGAATAGATCCTCAAAAAAAAGAAAAAAAAATCCTCGTAAAGTCTACTGTTCGCAGAACTTTTCGCAGAATTCTTTTCGCAATTTTATACTTAAACAGTCAAAAACTATTAAATCAGGCTGAAAATCAGTTACGCTCACAAATAAACGAAACCCCATGCAGAATAAAAACAAGGGAAAACGTAATTATAAGTAATAAATAACACAATACACACATACCTACTTAAAAAGAGACAGTTAAAATATTTATTGCATATTCTAAATAACCCCTCAGTGAGAAAAAAGCGGATCATTCGGGGGTGAATGAAATGGATTCTTGAAGAAACTGTTTGTTTACCATATTTATGTAGTACGGTGAGTGGATTTGTCCAAACATATTTGTTGTAAAGAACTTGATTTAGGTCTGGTTCTAGAATTTCGAGGATTAACTTTGACGATCTCTATTCGAGGGAGAAGTTTTAGGGTTAGATTCTCGACGTGGAACCAGAATTTTGTTTTTTTTTGTGCGGGTTTTTCAGTGTGTATATACTTAATGTTCCGTTTCCTTAAGTTTTTTATTTGAAAATTGGTAACGTAGTTTATTATAAAATAGCTCTCCGAGCGTGTTAACGACCTAGCATCATATAATTAGATCTTCACCCATTATAATGAAACCAATTTGAAGTTACCTACCACCTTTCAAATAAAAACAGAACCATTGTTATCGGCTCCTCTACGGACTGCCCCCCCATTTTGTGCGTCTAAAATCTTCGACCAACAAAAAAATTCTCGGTTGTAAAATACTTCAGAATAGTACCAATATACTAAGAGCGGAAAGCAATTTTTGCCAAACCTTAAGCAGAGACGCTTCGTTTACTTGGCCATTATTTCAAATTTGACACCATACCTAACCCCCAATTCTGGAGTAAAAAAAATTGAAACAACTTAAAGGAAAGAAAGCAAACCCCAATAACATCTTATAACATCTAGTAGGCAAGTAGTTTTCAAAACTCCATCTCCTAAACTCGTCCCCGAACTGCTTTAAAAACGACCTCAAAATAAAAACACAGCTCTTTACCCCGCTCTCATATCCGTCAATGGCCGATTCATAAATATTCAAGCAAACACCCCTGATTACACCTAAATAATAAATTCAATTTGCTTTTCGAGTCATCAAATATTTTTCTCTTTAGGAGGGTTATTCTAAATCGATGGCCTCTTACCGTGTCTCAGGTGTGACATGATAAAAAGTCACATATAAAAACTAACTAGAATTGTTAACCAACGTAGTATATTTGTAAGTTTAGTCTCCAACTGCATGTATTATAATTACTGACGCTTTGAAGTCCTTGGTTTATATTTAAATTTGTTTGAAATAAAAGACGATAAAATAACTTTAATTGCTCATTTATTGTCTCTCACAATATCGATGCATCCTAAAAACGTAACGAGAACCCAGTCGAAGGCGCCGAGACGACCTAGATAAGTTTGAAACAGATTGGCAAATAATATATGCCAGGCCATCCGACTAGTGTCAAATAATCTTCTTTTAAATCATATTTGAAATTTCTTTTATGTATCATTCTTCTTCTTTCATTGACAGGTGATATAATCATCCAAACCATGCGATACCATCGGAGACTCTCTTGATACGATAAGATAACTTCACGACACGATATCGTCAGAAGTTCATACAGAATACAGGTCCAGATAAGGTTCGTTCGGTCTACTTCGAACTGGTAGGAGTATAATGGCGTTATTTAGAGTGTTGCAATATGCTAAGATAGTAGGCTGGCGGCATTAACAAGTCAGAGGATGGTGTGCTGGCGTAGGACCAAACTGTGGAGACGATTTCATTTTAAAACTTTATTTTTACTAACTACATACTCCTTTTCTCCATTGGTCGCATACGAAACCGGAGGCTTGTAACCAGTTACTGCAGAAGTAAAAATTATTTTCGATCAGAACCACGAAACCAGTTTTATTTGGTACACAAAGAAAATACATTAGGTACTTACCGCATTTACTACACCCTTTATTCGAAAAATTCATTTTGCATTTCTACAGCTATTTAAAGAGCAGTAGAGTATGTGAGACTCTTCATGGTATAAGAATAGTAGGCGCCCAGTGTTATACCCACTAAAAACCTGACCTAACCATCATATGTGTTGAGGTGAAAGATTGTGTTTCACCTTGTCACATATTATGTTCAGACTATCGTAAGCGCTGGAGTAGTTCATGAACCCTAATGTAGAACGAGCCCTGACTAACTTGCTTGCCCTGATAATCGATCTCCTGTAATTTTTCCCACGAAATTCATAGCAATTTCACTTTGAACACAAAAAACTAAACTAAAGTTGACGTTTTGAATTAACGGTAGTATTCATATTTAGTTTTAAATGCCGAGCCTAGTGCCAAAACACAAGATGCAATGTGCACCGCCCTCCTGCCCACTAATGAGGCATAAACATTATACCTTTCGGCCGCCTAAGTAACTGTTTTATAATCAGTTACAAAAGAAGTCAATTTTCTCCTTTCACGTATGTTATGGAGTTCTGAAAAGTAACGCATGACTCAATCAATAATTTTGACATTTTGGTCTAAAAAATGTAGTCTGCATTCATTCTCTAAAATAAATACAAATTCACGCTACATCTGCATCGTCACCTACCAGTGGCCAAACGCTGTAAAAAGAATACTTATTTAAAAAAATACTATTTTTATAAGATTGCGACTCCACATCTTTTTCCAAACAATTTTTACGAGGCAGCCGCGTTCGCTAGTACTACACCATTGCCTTGCCTTCACGCGGCTCGGTGTTAAAACAATGAATAATTATTGACGGCTATCTCATCGTACCCCAGCGTTGCCGACCCAC
The DNA here is from genome assembly GCA_951213275.1 of Idaea straminata. Classification (NCBI taxonomy): domain Eukaryota; kingdom Metazoa; phylum Arthropoda; class Insecta; order Lepidoptera; family Geometridae; genus Idaea; species Idaea straminata. The sequence continues at coordinate 14,875,242 of OX577849.1, forward strand.
TGTGAATTGAGCACCATTTCGTATAGCTTCAAGAAAATTAAAGAATCTCAGAAGATTTTTTGAATTTATTTTTATAATTTTGCCTAATTTGAAAGTAAATTGTTTTCGTCCGACAAATTACCTAATTAAAAACCTACGTAGAAAAAAATGGGAAGGTCTAAAGTTTGTATGAAAACGTCATTGAATCGAAGACAACAATATCTGTTACGCTGTATCATGGACCCAGCTGCAATGGAGTAGGTAATGAAACTTCTTGTGGCGTCACATCCGTTAAATTTCGTTTTTGCATTTGATCCCATAATATACTAATCATAAACGACGTTTTCACATCAAAAGAGATCAGAGTTCGCTACGATAAGACTAGCCAGCGGTTCTTGTAATATTAATTAGGCGTAGTGGGCTTAGACACCAACAAGTTAGAATACATTAAAAATAAATAACTATTGTAGGACATTTTACACAGCGCTATCGAGCCTCAAGCTAAGAAACCGGGCTTGTGTTATGGTGGCCAGACAATGGATAGAATACTTACGAAATGTATATTTTTTTGTAAATATATACCTACTTAATATTGAAACACCCAGACCAGAAACAAATACTTTACATAAATACTTGTTTGAGGTGGGGATCGAACCCGCAACCTTCTGCATAGCAGACAGTTTCGAACGCCACACCACATAGTACGGAAGTACAGTAAGGTTAAAAATCATCTTCCCTATTGTTTAAAAATCTAACTACCACCCATCACACATGGTTCACGAAATGTTCTCCCTCCCCTCCCAGATTCTCCCACCACCCCCACCCCCCTCACTCATCGTCAAGACGTCTCAGCCAGCTAGAGTTGCGCTATAAATCGCAACTTTTGCGTCGATCACCGCGTAAATCACTCTGATGTATTAGCGCGGACCGGCAACTGTACGAATTAAAAATATCGTGTACTGTCGAGGAAACATTAGGTTAGCGGGTTTAAAAAAAATAGCATGCTCTCCAAATAGAATATACACCACAGGAGGCATTTATTTATTAGAGGATAAAATTTATTTTAAAATAAATTACACAAGGATATTTTAATTTGATCAAAATTAACAGTTTTCAAATTTCATCATAATATCCCATTATTACAATATGCCACATACAAAAAAAAAGATTTTGACCGACCTAACGAATTTCCTACAAAATAAAAATACACAAACAATTTCATACAAATCGGTGCAGCCGTTTCGGAGGAGTTTGGTAACTAACACCGCGACACGACTATTTTATATAAGTACCTATGTATTGTATATGGTGATCTTTGCAAATAACACGGGACTTAAACAATTTTCAGATGTTTCCAGTAGTAACGATAAAATATGAAATATGTTTTAATGGTAGCTAATAGGTTCAATGATTATACAATAATTATTTACATTAAAATATTTGCAAATGTTTTATTTTGTTTCGGTTGATTACAAGTCACGAAATACGATGGCCACGACTGTGACGTCATTGCGCCTACACCAGTACATTTTACCGGAAAAACATTAACTGTTCATGGAGTGGGCATTAAAAGATGAGCTGTAACATCGTCAACTATTTCCGTAAAACAATTCAATTTAATTAAAAATAATGCTTTTATTTTTTTACATATTAATTATTAGGGCTTTTACTGTAAACCTATAGGTACGGACTTATATAAAATTAAAATAATATTTTGAGGTTATTACCGAGAACTTTCCCTGACAGTACTTCTTGATATACGATTGCTGAATTGGTGAAACACTGATTAGTTTTTAGTTATTAATCTTGTTATTTACGAAAATATTTGTAAAATATGAAATCGTAAAGAATTCAGTTTACGGCTTTATAATATTTTCATGATGATGAAATTCTGTCAAATTCATTTCGTTTTTTCTTCTAACAGTTTTGTGAACTAAACTTAAATATTTTTGTAGGTAGGTATTTTTATACATATTTATAATGATTGTATCAAAATGTGATTTAAAAAAAATGTAAGCCATGAAAATCTTGCGTCAAGTTGAATTTACTTACAATTTTTTTCTATCTTTTTTCACTGAAGTGGTAAAAACTTTAACGAAACTTTGCTTTGGAATTGCGTCAACACAAGTATTATTTGTAGGTACTTACACCTTTTAACACAAGCGGTACACACTAGTAAAATAAAACACAAGGACAACATTTTTCAAAAAAAACTTAGTTTTTTTGTACGTATTGAAATATGATATCAATAAAAATTGATAGTACCTAACCTAGTCTCAAGTTACAGTCAAACCCCTAAACCCGACACAACAGGAAAAGGCAAATAAATCAATATCAACACTAGACAAATAAAACACGACAAAACAAAAAAAAAGTTGCACAAAAAGAATTACAAGCAATAACATGCAGTAGTGTTAATATTACCAGAGATGTATGTGATTTTGTTGTTCAAATATAGGTCCTATTTCAATTGGTTAAGGTTGTGGTGTTTGGCAGATGTAAGTATGGCAGTGATTTAGTCCCTATCGGCCGTCAACCTGATTAATGTCGCTAGTAAATCAGCGGATTACGACAATGCGAGAAATGACGAGTCGCGGCCGGATCGCAAACGATATTTGCGCTTGGTCTAAGCAAGAAGCATATTAATTTATTAAAGACAAGTCAATCACTATACGTTATTTACATAATAATATATTTGAAGCCCTTTTTAAGATTAAAATATTATGTTAGAAGGGTAATACGGCCTTTCGACAATACTAAGCCACGTCAGAAATCTCTTGCGGTCTCCCGCTGCCAGGAAAAAAAAATGGGGATTTCAAGTCCCAGTGGACTAAAAATATTCGATAGGTATAATTATTTAAAAAGTACCTACTTACCAAAAGTTTATGTTAAATTTGTTCAGTTTAGTTGGCGCTGCCACAACATGCAGAGTGTATTAGTATTTTATATGTGTATAAGTACAGAAAATTAACCTTATTTTTAATAATTAAAAAATACACATTCACTAGGTATATGTTAAGTATAGAATGTTTTTAATTAGGTAATACAATAAGTAGAAAACACCTTATAACTGCAGTGCGGCAACACCGTAATCGCTTTAACTTATGACTTTGACCAAAATATATCTCGGTATCAAATTATTGAGTAAACACGTAGCGTAATCGGGCGATCGTTTCATTTAGAATCAGAATGTAAGGGTATCGAAGAAATATAGCCAAGAATATTTCTAACGCACACAGGCGATACGTTGTTATAGGATTTGTCTGAAAAAAATTGCATCAATTGTGTAGTAATGCGAAAATTTATGTCTTGTTTGCTTTAAAATATTTTATAAACATCTGCTTAAAAGATGTGGTAGGTACTACTAGTATTTTAATATTTTCTTAATTATTATTTTTTGTCCTAAACGTGAAAAAAAACATGAAGCAATTAGTAGTCGGTACAATACTTGTACATATGTGTAACTAAACTATATTTTCAAGTCGCTTAAGTTCGAAGTGTGAAGTTCCCAAAATGTTCATTTACAAAAAGATCTTATGGGTCTCAAAAATTGTTTGTTTTAAACATTTCTTCAGCCCATAATGTTTCCCAAACTGTAATATTATAATTGTATAAAAACAATCAATTTATAAAAAAATAGCAGATACTAGGTATTTTAGAAAAAAATAACTCGTTTGTTAACAACTAACAGAGTTTCATAAAAAAACAAACATCAACAAAAACTACGACAAACTAAAAAAATCTAAATCAGCAACGTTTTTTCTCAACACATAAAATATATAAAATGTTCAATAAATATAATTAGGTATGCCAATAAATTCACAAATATAATGCATTAAATAAATCAAGTAAAAAAGGCACACACACACGTACGCAAAAAGTGTAGTCGTATGCGTGAGACGGTCGCTTGTCACGTCTCGGGACTGACAAATTGATTTATGTAGTAGGGGACCGCGCCCGGCGACTTGGCGTTATGTCCAAATGTTCACGCGCACCGCAACATGTTTGAATTTCGAACTTTTTGCTTTTTATTAAGTTCGATAGCGTTTTGTTTTGAGCCACTTACTGCTACGTACTAAAAATACTTCTAATCTTCTTCTAATATTCAGAAAATTTATCCAAGGAATAGATCCCAATTTCCTACGATTGTGCACAACTCAAACATTTAAATCTTATGTTATTAAGTAATAAAAAGTCTAAAGTAGATTATTCCATCACTTAAGTAACTCAGATATCATTCAAGAAACAAAGCTTGTAAACAAAACATAAAACTCTTTAAAACAGCCGACACGTCTTCTAATTTAAATCGTACCATGTAAATTCCAAACCGATTGTCACCTCAATTTTTATAGCCAAAGAAATCGTAAAGTTTGACTATAAAAATGTTAGATTTAAGGGCTTATTGACCAATGGGAACGTCCCAATTTTACTGCTTATCTAGTGAGGTTTCCGTCACCAATCGAAAACTATCCTAATCGTAAAATAGATAAATAATGTTCTTAGATTTTATTGAATATGTCAGAGGTACCTTAGTGCATTTAAAAATTACATAACACTGTGGGAAGTCCGGGTTTTAAGCTTACTTTTGAAAAAGGAATGGGTGCGCGGGCGCAGAATAAGTACCCGTTTTAAATGTAAGGGATATTCGAATTTGGAAAGGTTTATGATGAGAAATTGTGTGAAGGGGCAAAATATGATATTTTATGAAGCGTGTCATAGTCATAATTCGATCTCTTCACATCATTTTATATTGGTTAAGAGTCAACGTCCACTAATCTTCTTGTAGTAAAATTGGATTTTACATAAGTAGATATTTAGGTATATTCTAGACGTGCGTGTAACTCTCAAACCGCATGGTCCAATACTGGTGTAAAAGTTATCAGTAGCTGATGTATCATAAGTAAAAACAAATGTGTCATCTATAGGGATACCTATATTATAAAAATTAACCCCTATGTCACGTCATCACGTGTGAACGGCTGGACCGATTTCGCTAATTCTTGTTTTGTTGTATGTGTTATTGTCAGGAGAAGGTTCTATTGAAATAAAAAATTAGAAAGTTGATCAGAAAATTATTACGCGTGTCAAACCGCGGGGCGCAGCTAGATAGATTACCTTAACTGTATCCGAGCTTATTTGTACAACACAGGAAGTAACATAGAAGACGAAATACACAAAATAAAGTAATCGCTAAAGAGTTTATCTAGGACAAATGGGCTTACTTACCTACTTGCTTTACTTACTTGATAACGGTTGAAGAATTTTTGTTTTATTTGTGGAGTATACACGTGGACAAAATCACTTCATCTATAAACATTGATAAGACGAAAAATTGATTTATAATATATATTTCTTATCTATAAGCTAACTACAGCTTAAAGACAAGTTTACACTGGAAAAGTTCACTCGTATAAGTCAGCTCGGATGATCATACAGTAACAACAGACAATCGAAATAGAAACTAAAGGATTCCCTTACTCTACTTTATAAAACAAATCACCATCACTTGCTCATTCTGCATAGTGACTTTTGTACATTTTAACACTCATACTATGTTACCTATTGACATTTTGACTTCGAAATTTTAGTACCCATGCCGAAAAAATCGAATGACTGATACATTTTTTTAAATTTTTTTATGAAAATTAATTTGTCCTATACAAGCTACAGTCTGAGTGTACACAAGCTAGTTCGGATAAACTCGTACAAGTTTACTAGTTAAGTGAAACCCCGACATTAGGTTGCTAACTTAATTATTTTACCTACTTGATTTTATCTTGGATAAATGACGCGTGCTCATTTTAACCTTTTAAATCTTAATACCTAATTTAAATCTTTGATATTCATAATAACTTAAACCATATGATCTGCATATTCTAGGTAGGTGTTTTCAATTGCTTAGGCAATAATAGATTTGAAAGATTATGTTTTAGTTTTTCAGATATTATATTTTAGTATACCGATTTCCAACTACAGCCTTGTTTCTACCATAAAATAGGGAACCTGGTGATCTGTAATACAGACCTTGGTATCTCAAACATGCACCAGCTATTTATCAACTTGTATTGTATTAAATTTACACTTTGGAAATATTGATGAGATGTTCTTGAGAAACGGGGTACAAATATTTCTCAAAGAACACACCCTCTAAATTTTATGTCTCTAAGACCAGCGCTTTAAGCTGTGCGTTAATTTATCCGTCAGTCAGGACTTTGATAGTTGGAAAAAATAAACCATTTTATTTATTTTTATATTCTATCCATCATTCGAAAGCAATAAGCATTCCTCAACAAAGACGTTTTACGAGTGCAATCAAAGAGTATCCAATGAACTTCCATTTGGCATATAATACAGTAGTATTTTTAATAAATTCTCGTTGTATGTTATTATATCCGCATAGCCGCATCCAACCATCAGTTCCACGCCAATCTAGATGGCAAAAACCGATACAACAACAAAATCTGGCTCATAATACCCAACCTCCCTGTCATCTAACTTAACCCAACATATTATACCAAAGTACAATGTCATAAAATAGTCGAAATTACAGAACCGATATTCAAAAACAATGCCCTGATCGGACATAAACATCAATGAAATTTATACCTTAAAACTGTATCAAATAAAGTCCATATTGTCTGTTTTTCCAATCGCATGCAACTATACGAGTGAATAACTTTTTTTCAATTATAAAAGACCTAATTTGTTATACGTTATCCATTGTATTTTGGATTCTACTCCGACGGATTGGAGTCTACATTTGTATGTATTGGAACACACGTAGTACCTTGCAAAATCGAAAAGGTTATCCACGAAAATGTTAATATAATAGTTGCTTCAGTACTACGGGTTTGTTGGCGTGAAAGCATAAATCAATTTTATAGCCCCATCTAAATCAAAAGCGTTTTAATGGGCGGCCCACGTCATATCATAGCAGAGTATGATAATTTACTGCTACTATGTGACGAATGTTAGAAATAAAGGGCCCTCCTTGTCCCCCCCGGGGGCCCTGGGCCCCTTCTTAGTGGGGATTAGTTTTATGTCCTAAACCGTCCTCGTAAATATGTCACCCATATCTGAACCGAGTGTGTTATTTGAGATAATTTTTGGATTTATTAAGTGGGTTGGTGGTTGTTCGTCTTATTCAAATTATAATTTCTATTCTAAACTAAACACTGTTATTGGAAACTGGAATAGGAAAAGGAGTGTAAAATTTATCCGAACCGTATTCACCTGATTATGATTCGCACCATACAGATTGATAGACCTATTGATAGTATTGACGCAATTTTTTTTTGTGAACCTTATAAAATCAAATCATCACACTTACTTTTAACTTAGATATAATTAAGTAAAGCACAATAAAATAAACCTTTGTCCGTGTAAAGGTTGAATTTACCAAAGTTGTTTCTGAGCTGAATTTGGTATAAACAAGACTAACGTACGCAACGTTGAAACAGGTCTTGAATGCTAAATCTAGGTAGATCTGTCCATCATTGGTTTGAGGTGTGCGTGGACTTTGAATTTTATGTTCATGGAAGAAAAATCTTTGTGAAGAGAAATGATCTTGTATTTAATCTTACAAGCCCTTTTTTTACCGTGGAGTTTAATATGATCAGCCTAATGGGTAATGACAGATAGATATTAGAGCACTCTAAGATGGACCCTCTTTGATTGAACCTTAATTACTGAATTTTGATTAGAAATATATTGTTTGTAGACTCTTTTTTGCTATTTTTGGTATTTGCTTAACAATATATTTCTGTGAGCTAACTAATACTAATACTAGAAATATTAATCTATATATATAAAATGCTTTGTCGTGACTGACTGACTGACGGATCAACGCACAGCCTAAACCGCTGATCGTAGAGACTTGAAACTTGGAGGGTGTATTCTTTGTACGACGTAGGCATCCGATAAGATAGAATTTTCCAAAATTATATCCCTACGGGGGCAAAGTTTGTATGGGACAACATGATTCCTTGCTCCATTTTCGACTTCTACGCGGACAGAGTCACAGGCCAAAATTTGTCTATAGATATAAAATTTCGAGTCTTTGACTGACTTACCCATCAACAAATACCTCAAACTAATACACTATATTTTCCGCTTAGAAAGGTTTTACGAAAATTCAACCCCTACGCGGACGAAGTCGCGGGTGAAAGCTAGTTTAGATAATACAAGTCCGGTTTCCAAAGGCAATCGTAAATAAATTCATAAAATACCAATGCAAGATTAATTTATTAATTAGGATTAATGAATTCGACTAGATATTTAAATTAAAAGACGAATCAAATACCTGTTGAAAGTGTCATTGAACTCCAGTTAAAACACACTACTTTTCGAAAATTTAACACATTCATGACGAATAGAAACAAACGAATTGAAATCTATAGATATATATAAAATTTAAAGTTTTGACTGATTGACTCAGTGATATATAATAATAATAATAATAATAAGCCCTTAATACGCATTAAAACCGGCTTAAAGCTGAGAAAAAGAAAAGAAAAACAGAAAATAATAATAATAATAAATCATTTATTTCAGGCTACAAAGGCCCATAGATACTTACATACCTTATAGACTAACATACATATTTTATAATAATAATTGAATGTGTTAAAGAGATAGCTTAGAACTATGTTAGTAGCACTTCCATGACACTACACTTTTTTATATATATACAGCTCAAACTAATAGGTGAATAAGACTTAAATTTTGCATACTGATGGCTGTTTTAAGGTAGGCATACCAGACGTCCGCACTAAGCGTTTTGCTTCATCATTCCTTATTCGTACTGCAAGTAATCAGTTGCCTGCGTCTGTCTTTTCTGACGCGTACAAGGAAAGCCTGCTACATCTTAGGCTGCATTGTCACTTGCCATCTGGCCGGTGTGATAGTGGGCAAACCCTGAGCATATGTAGAAAAAGGCATCAGCTAAGAAAGGAAGAAGCTAGTCTTTTATAAATAGACTATAGACCATAAAATAACGTGTATCTATGACTTAGATTACAATATCTCAGTTTAAAAACCTCACTTCGAAACCTACTTACTTCTAGACACCCACTCAGTTTTTTCACGGACGAAAACATGACAACATAAATAACTCCACAGGCGTCCTTACTTACTCGACAAGTAAACTGAACTATTACGTGCGTTTCCATTACACTGATGGCCCGAATTCGGAGACTAGGGAAAATCGTCTAGCCAGACCGCGACGTATGAATATGCTGCACAACTAGTTGGTTAAGAATTATCTGATGATCAAACCCAGATAGATAGATAAACACTTTATTGCACCATAAAAACACAACGCAAAATGATTACATATAACAAAATTAAAATAAAGTTGTTCGATAGTTGGTTCGATAGGAAAAAAACTCTTATGAGTTCTATTCATATTGTAGCAGAAGTGCTTTCTAAGGCATTACGTGCAGGCATGTAAAGGCACTCAATTCAATATTCCTATTATTCCTGCCCATTCAATTCTTTGGAGACGGCGTAGTATGTCTTCTTCTTCCATTTGACTTTATTAGCTGTATTTTTATCGTTCACATCCATCCCTTTTATATTTTGTCTCACACCGTCCATCCATCTCCAATCGCAAACGACCATTGAATACGAAATTTAAAAAAAAAGTCAGTACTGACAGTCGGTCTGTATGTGGCAATTCCGAAAAGCTCACCTTAAAGACTTCGAGTAATAACTCCCCCCCCGAACTCGGACAAACAATCAAACGCGAACGCACAATAACTACACTGTTTTTCACTCTTTTCTCTAAGCCCAATTAGGCTGAGGCTGTAATAAACTACGAAATATTGTTTCCTCCTTTGAAGGTAAACAACGCTTTACTTTCATGCATCAGTTAAAATATAGCTCAAGGTTATGTAAGTGCGTTGTTCGTACTTGGCTAGAGAAATGGCGTGACTTTATACTACCTACTGTTTAAGCGTTTAAGCTAGGGGTGAATAATTGTTTCATTTAAATTAATTTTATATCAAATCTTTTTCAGTTTTAAAATTTAACTTAAAAAACCCAGCATACAATAAAATCTGTTTTAGGAACGGTCCTTAGAGAAAAGATAATATTTGTAGAAGGTTTTCTCATGTCGCCGATTCTGTTATGGTTCCATATGGCTTTTGCACATGCAGATGCAGTCCGATACCAAATGCGGGCAGGGCTCTCTTCTTCTTCTAGACCTTATCCTGATTCATTTGAGGTCGACGTCGTAGTATTTGATGTCATACATCAAAGTGATTCGGCAGTAAGGTTTGGTTACCTGACAGCAACCTTCCTTGACAATGCTGCGGATGGTCTTCCGCAGCCACCACGCTAATGACACAAGTTACGATAATCAGCATAAGGTTAGTAACCTTAGTCGTCTTCTACGGGAGGAGATTTGTTACCCCTGAGGGCGCAGGTCCTTATGTTTGCAAACTAGCTTTTGCCTTGAAATTCGTCCTAGTTGGTTTTGAATCTTCCATGTCTACGTTATAATGCCTACGTTATAACAGCTATCTGTAGAATGCCTTTTAGCACGATCCTAATTTATTTGAGTTGTGCATTTCACTTTTCAGTTGATATATCAGTCAGTCAGGACTTTGAATCTGGAGTTCTACTCATCTGTCAATCAAATGTTTATAACTATTGACACTATGCACCCCACGCCAGTTTTTTTAAAGTATAATTTATTTTTCATTTTTTAGTTGGGTTTTCCATAAAGCGTGTTTTTTTTTAGTTTTTTAAACTATTATTTATTTTACAAGTCTTTCCGAGGTTGTGCCAAACTGAGTGTACGACCAAAGAGTAACTGTGAAGCTGCACGGATGCGTAGTTCGCGCACTAGCTCTATCTCTCTTACTCGCATGCAAAGGATGCGGAAAGGAATTAATTAATCCTGGCGAATCTAATTGGGATAATCGGATTTTTTAAACGAATTATTGCATTGTCATCGGTCTTTGACAGATGTGCAAAGTTTGAATTAAATCTGATCGTTCAAAGTAGGACTAAATCGAGCTCAAAGGAGTCAGTTACAAACATACAAACATACAGGTGAAGCTAATAAAAGCGTGTTAAAAAAATTGTTTGTAACGAACAGCCTCTGAGACTACTGAACCGATTTTCATAAAAATCGGTGATAGGATTGAATCCTGAAAAGTTACATGGGCTGCTTTTTATTCTGATATTCCCACGGGATCGAAAATTACTTGGGTAAAGCAGCGGGATGCTGTAGTATATATTTTCAAACGTGGTCGTTTAAAGTCACCATGACCATAATGGGCTAGTAACATATGAATGATAAATCATCAATCCAATCAAATAATGAAAGTTATTATATTAAATATAATATTTTAGTTACATAGTAGTCGCCATTTATCACCGGGCTATACAACGTAATTAATATAATTTATGTGTTGTCATAAATATTATTTTGTTTATATTGTGTATGTTACACGAAAACAGAGAAATGAGGTCATCGATTTTTTAAGTTTTTGACGTGTTCTTTTTGTTTTTAATTAGATTTGGTTGCGTGAGATGTAAGAAACGTGAAATATACTTACACCCTTATTCATAAATATTCTAAAACCTTTAGTTTAAATGTGTTTTGTCACTTTCGCACTTTGACAGGTGACAGGTGTGCGAAAGTGACCAAACACATTTTAACTAAAGAAGTCCTTAGACAATTTTTTCGGTCAACTAATCTGAGAGGGTAGTATAGAGGGTAAGCTGACTCCATCTTCACGCAAAAAGAACCCAAAGAAAGAGGTCTAGTTTTGAAAAAACAGCCCATAAATTAGTACAAGTAGTCGAGCAGTGTTGGCTTAGTGGTAGATACCTCGACTTTCATTCTGAAGGTCGTGGGTTCGAATTCCGGCCGGCCGTGCACCAATGTATTTTTCTTAAGAAAAATTTATGTGCGCTAATTGACATTGCTCTTACGGTGAAGGAAAACATCGTAATGAAACCCGCGGCTTAGTAGGCTCCAGAAGTATTGACAAGTTCTCTCCTCTGGACATGGTCGACTAAGCTGAGAGGGTAGTAGGTGCTGGGCAAGCCTACTCCATCCTCACGCAAAAAGGACCCAATTAAAAAGGGTCCAATGGCGGAAAACAGCCTGTATACAAGTACAAGTAGTCCTCAAACCATATTCAGTTACAATTAATGTTATTCCATTGATAGTATGTATAGTGAAGCCATAGTTGATGCACTCTGAATGGATCAGCCAGTCGGACTTTCTGTCATTTCTTTCGATATAAATAATGCTCGCCTGTCGATTGTTGGACAACTTTATGTAGGAGTGGCGCAGTTTATTAATTGCCTATCTTATATATTTCCATAGTTAAAACTGAATATACTGAATTTAGCTGTATACTTACATATTATTTACTTTAATCTAATGTTGGAAGTAACGTTTCTCTTCAATAAATAACTGAATTAAATTGAATAAAAATCACCTGGAATCTTTGATAACATCCGACAAACTCGGAAAAAAAAACATAATAATATCATTTTTATTTATTTTTTCGTAATCAAGCTTGCAATACCTATTTGGATACAAAAGTGTGTAAAAATACATTGCTAAAGTAGAAGCTAAATCAAACTTAAATGTTTATAAGTGTTTATAAATGATTTTATGTGATAAAAAGTAGACTTGCTGCTGCAAAAGTGCTCTCCTTTCTAACACCTGTTGAATGATTCATTGATATCAAAGATATTTTTCAACCCCATCTTAAAAGCATCAGTTCCACATTTAAACATCACAGTCTGAAATTACGACTGTTGCATAAACCGGTCCCGCAGGTATAAAATAAATCACAGGATTGTTTCATTTCATTTTATTACGGCCGTGTGCCAGTCAAACCGACTTTTGTACAAAACACTAACTATAAAAATGTTATTTTATGGTTTTAATAACTTTACAACGGTAACTCTGTATAAATCTAAATATGTATTTTTGGGGCGCTTCGATTTATATACGACGTTTTTTGACGTTTCTATTTTTGAATAAGGAAGCAAGGAATTCGATATTTGAAGTTGATTATTGTTTATTGGTTGTTTGTCATATTTTAGACGTTTTCAAAGCTGGTTGATTTTCTCTTTCTGTAGTCGGCCCTTCATAACTGAGGATTGTGGTCATGATTACAAAATCATTTTTTAATTTGAAATTGTATTCTTTTTCTATTAATTATTTCATTTGACATTTTTAATTTTGATTTCATTTTTATGTTAATTGATTGAAGTTTTTTAACATTTTAATTTTATTACATTTATTGTAATTATGAATTTCATTGTCCGTAATAATTGAATTGAATTATGTGGTCTTAGTTTCTAATCATACTTTTTAAATCTTCCCCTTATAAAATAAAGTTATAAAATAACGTTGTGACGTTATATGACTTTAGACATTGAGTCAGTATCCCGTGACGTCACACCTCTGACAAGTGACAAATGTCCACCGACGTCACAATGGTCGAACAAATGTGGCGCAGTCGGGGTGAAAAATTACCCGAATAATACCAGTTTATTGGGAAATTAATACACATCGGCAGAGTGAGGGGTTTTATTGAAATACTGATGTTGACTGATGGCGCAGAGAAAGTTTGCTATGGTGACAAATTTTACAGATGTTCATTGGTTATAGTTGACCATTTAAGGTTTGTAGATCTTTTGTTCAGTTACAGACAGACTTTTGTTATATCTATCTTTCATCTAAGCAAATAAATTTTTTCCTACAAAGCAAGTGACTAATTGACTATGCTGTAGCTGTGGCAACCTTTTGGACTGGATTTGGCATGTAAATAATTGTAGTAATTGAAAACAAAAATTCAAAATTATAAAATGTATTCCTAAAGACCAAATACAAAAATATAAAATCTATAAATAAATAAAAATGAACTATTAATGTTCGGAATCGACACGCAAAGAAGAAGAACACATTTTTTTAGTTTTGTAAAATTCTTAACATTTTTATTATTTTTTTCTACAAACAGTACTTAGTCCGTCATGCAGGAATGTTTTTTTGAATCCAGATTCAATCAAATTTTAGCTGAAATCTGTCAAAAATGTATGAACTAGGTTCATTTATTTTATTTTTGTTGTAAGTTGCCCTTAAATTCTATGCAGAAAGTCAGAAAAGTCAAATTTGTTTTGCATTCTATAAAGTCAGGTTTGAAATAATTATAATTGTAACCAAAGAAATGGACACGCTATGAACATCGCGACAAGAAAACCGACCTTGAAAACAAAATTATTCAGAAAATAATACAGAAAACAAATGTTTAAAACGTCGAACAGCACATGTATCGAATCATCAGGAATCACCCTCTTACATTAGAACAGACGGTCATAAACCCCCTCCCTTCAAGGCACTAAATAACGGTTGCCATCAGCAAACTCACATAACTTACCCCCACCCTCGCCCCCTTCATATTTCCATCACACGCTGGCAAAAATACTGATTCATTATCAGCATTTGGGGGTTGATTCATAACCTATAAATCAAGGGGTAATAGGCCAAATATTGTTGATTAGGGTTTCGGTTACAACAATTTTTGTTTGGGCTTTTGGAAGTTTATGTTTCATCTGTTGCTTTTGAGCTTTTTTTTGTCAATTCCAAATGTGACTTATTATACTTGAACCCGCTTGAATTGAGTTGATTTCTCAAAAATCCTGTCACAGTGAATAACCTCGTAATACTATCTGTCTGTATGCCAAATTTTAGCATGATCCGTCAGTCAGTCAAAAATTTGGATTTTATATTCATAGATTCAGGAACCTATAGCAATTAAAACAGAAGTCTGAAACAATACATATGCACACTTAAACAACCAAACATGTGTACAACAAACTTAATCCAACAAAGCATAACCCATTCACGTCAAAAAATCACGATAAACACAAAGCGGTCCAAATTAAAAGAGCTGTAAATACAAAATTGACATTTTATTGAATAGAGCGGCTCGCGGTTGAGTGACGCCCGTCACTGATAACGACGTAACTGACAATTGACGAAGGATCACCGATCGACAATTGCAGATACCGACTTCTGAGTGATAGACGCAAAACGAGATATCTCTCGTACTGTTTTATTTAATTTTAGATACGTTTCGTAATTTATCGTGGTTTCTGACGGATGTGCGGAATTGAATGATTTATTTAATCAATGTTTTGAGGTATTTATTAAAGAGTCTCGTTGTTAAATATCTTAAATTTAAAGATTTTAGATATTAAAAGTTAGAATGCATAGCGTTTCAGTGATCTAAGGATTAGAAACTGCACAGTAATAATATAAATTATCCGACACGTCTAACAATATCTCTAATCAAAAATATAACTGTGACACCGAATAAAATTAATATCCCATTTTATTATTTAATAGATAAAAACGTCAACAAAAGTAGCAAGTCATTTTAACACCATTTCGAAACGAAGAAAAAACCAACAGAAGGCACAATAAAACGGAGCTCTTTCAAGCTCGCGCCATCACTGACATTTGTCAATCATCCCCTACTGGCTGTCAGATGTCAATGACAATTAATGGCGTCCTATAGAAAGTTTTATAGCTTTTATTACCCCGAATTGTACGAGAAAATGATTAATGCAATCACTAATGCAAATCCTGTCGGTCGAAGCACGGACGTGTCATTGTATTTCACGTAGTTTTGTATAAAATTGATTTATTGTAGTTTTGCAGTTACCGCCTTGTGCGGGTGAACTAACGACCATGGGCGGTGTAGCGAAATTAATGCGGAATACAATTTTTTGGGAATTTCCTAAATGGTCCGCTTTTGTGAGTGGATAAATGATGTCCTGCAGTTTTTGTTCGCAGTTTTCGTGGTAAATGAATTGAAGCCACATGTACTTGAACCGTGGAGACTTATTTTTGGACTTTAACAATCAATAATTTTTAACTAACAATTGCTCTAATTGTGCGGAATGGATACCTTATTGTGCGGAATGGCTACTTACAAACATTCGCTACTAATAATTACATCTCAACAAATTTTTGATTTTACAACTCATTCTCATTCAATTTGAAATAGACTTTGTGTTTATCAGCTCTCCTACTTATTAAATACGTTGGTAGGGCTTTTTCCCAAAGCTCCATAACTCCCTTAAAAATTGTTTCTAATGGATATATGATAAATATTAATATAATTTAAGTGTTCTTACATTAACTCCCAATGGGTCAATGAGATTCGACAAATGTACAGTCAGTGAAAATAAAACATCCCAATATCATATAAATATCAATAAATAATAACAAAGACCTATAGAAGACAATACTTTTTTTGTAACGAATAAAGAAATCAATAATACTATTATGGTATTTACCAGTTCTTCTGCGAAATACTTTACCTATACAGGGTTATTGGTAATTATATTAGCAAGCCGTTGAGGGCTACTTCTATGCACCGTAACAAACAACTTTTGTTTAACGACCTTAAAATTTTACTATTTTTGTAATTTTTATCTACTGTTCTTAGTTTGAAAGACCTTTGTTTTAAAAAATCTGCTGTTTTTTGAATTAACATAACCTCAAAATTTTCATTCTTTTTTTTTCGAATTTCCAAAAGTCGTAGAACAAAAGTTGTTTATTAGGTTATAACGGTACATAGAAGTAGTAATTACCAATAACCCTGTATAAGACAATACTTTTTTCCAATGTAGCATAAGAAGTCAGTGCCCTTATTTTTCGTTGAATTTGAAATAGACTACATTATTTACCATCTCTCTTATTACTTGTAGTCAAACAGTTCTTAACCTGTTGCCTCTAAAGATCCTGTACTGGTTCCACCCACGCGCGAGAGACACTCAAAACAACTTCATTTTCTACTGATTTACTCTATTTAAATAAGATATAATAATACTAATATTACAATTGTGAAAGTTTGCGTGTTAGTTTGTGTGTGTTTGTATGTTTGTTACTCTTTCAAGGAAAAACTACTCAACCGATTGCAATGACACTCTTTGCAATCGGCTCTTTGCATAGGCTACTTTTTATCCCGATATTTCCACGGGATCGGAATATGCGGGGTTAAAACCGGGAACGCAGCTAGTAACTTGGTGCAATAATACAAATGTGTATAATAACATAGCTGAACCCCGCGGTTTCTACCGTGATAGTCTTGTTTTCGTGGGAATATCGAGATAAAAGCTTATGTGTTCAGCCAGGTTTTCTACTACCTACAAACCGAGTTTTATCACAAACGGTCCAGCAGTTTTTGTGTGAACGAATAACAAACATACAAACTCTAAATTTAATCTTTTGAAGTAACATAAGCAACTTTTATCCAATATTCGGAACCTACGCGGGTGAAACCGCGAGGTGTTGCGAGTATAATTTATACTAATATTATAAAGCTGAAGAGTTCGTTTGTTTGAACGCACTAATCTCATTAACTACTGGATCGAATTGAAAAATTATTTTTGTGTTGGACAGTCCATTTATCGAGGAACGCTATAAGGCTACTTTTTATTTTCTTACGGAATCGGGATTTACGCGGGTGGAACTGCGGGGAGTAGTTAGTATATTATAAAATGACTGTCTGACTGACTGACAGATATATCAACGCACAACTCAAGTTCCAATGGACAGATCAAGTTACGATTTGGCATACCTACAGATAGCTATTATGACGTAGGCATCCGCTAAGAAAGGACTTTGGAAAATTCAACACTCGGAAGAAAGTTAGTGTACTATCAACAGTTTAGTTTAGTGACTTCGAATCCGGATGTCGTGGATTCGAATTCCAGTTTCTGAGTTTTTACGTCATTCCATATTCGTACCTCAAGGGAATGGAATCAGTTGCCAGCGTCTGTCTTTCCTGACGTGTACAATTCGGGGGTCTTCAAGTAGCGAGTGAACAGTATCTCTTAGGAAAGCATGCTACATCTTAGGCCGCATCGTCACATCAGGCAGATGTGATAGTGGTCGAACCTTGACCTATCATATGTAAAAAGAAACCAACTGCTAACAAAATAACCCAACAAAAACGAAAAAGAAAATATAAATATGCAATAATCTAACCAAATACCAACGTACGTCGCCCGTCGTTATGTTACAGTCTAATTAACAAACTGTCACTCGCAACGGTGGCAGGTAAGTGACGGCGACGGACGTGTGACAGTGACGGACAGTGACGTGACGTGACGTTGACGTGACGTTGACGCGGCGCCGACGATCTCCTGAGTAATGAAATTGTGACAGTGGTGGAGTACAAGTATTTAGATGTCAGCGAATATCTTAATCCTTTCATTCTTTAAATTATTTATTTTTACATATTGGGTACCTTTTTTACGCAAAATAGGCTTGCATTTGACCTCAATTTCACCTGATGGGAAGCGTCGATGAGGTCGAGGATGTAGCATACTCGCCTAGAAGGAGAACGAAGAGTTTGCATACATCCTAACTTAATCTTTAAGACGTTTCAAAGTGATGTAATGCCCTGCATGACACCTATTAAATAAAAAAAAGAGTATGTGTACTTATGTACACGCGTTAGAAGTTATACTTCTTTGGCGTATGGAAAAAAAAAATACTAGAATATACAACTTGAACATAGTTATCAATTTTCATACCACCTAGAACTAACTTCATGCTGTTAAATTTAGGTGTCGGTGTGCGCGCGCATCGTAAAAATTCACTCTCATCATTTTTCTCTATCGCGCCAAAAGAAGTATTACTTCAAAAAATTGAATTTGAATTTGCAGAGGCACCATGATTTTGTCCAGGGGTTGTTGTAGAAAGCCGTGGGTCAAGGCCTACCACCGCTTAATTGTCTGCTACCTCCTTTAGCACCACCCAGGGGTTACGTCTAGGACTAAATCCTACGGATTAAACAAAGCAAACTTGAACCCGAAAAACCTATTTATTTGTATTTTTTACTATTGAAAGATAGCTGTACATAATATGTCTTTGTGAGTTACTTATTCATAAGGTTTTTTAGAGGATGACATTTCCTTTACTGATAATTTATTAAAAAAATTAAAATAGGGGCATGTGTGTATTGCCATGTATAGAAAACCATTTTATGAAAGAAAAAAAATACTCTAGTAGAAAGTATGACTCTAGAGGAGCCACAATAAATAAATATAATATGGAGAAAGTGTAACCGAGTACTTCGAAGTCAACCAGTTTTGCGCTTGTAACTTGAACCGATATTAAATGGAGCAAGCCATTTTGGATCCAATAAATCGATAATATTATTTAATAATAAATATTACTTTGTGCGTTTGATAAGCAAACGTTTGAATTTTATACGTAGGTACCAATAAGAGATAAAATTATGTTTTAATTTATAAATGTTAGGTACGGCTGGAGCCAGAATTGCAGACTCACCGTAGAGTTCTAAAATACTATAGGTATTGGAATGTTTTTATCCTAATTATTTATCTAATAAATTCAACTTGAACTCGAGCAAGACCTTCGAATGTGCTTGAGTTGAAAATTTTCTAATTAATAGCAGTTTTGGAGCTCTACGGTGGGTCTGCAATTCTGACTCTAACCGTACTAAGTTATATAGTAAAAGGTACTTACTACCATTTGAACAATTTTTAACACTGCTTTTAAAGATATAGTTAGGAACCTCTTTTCTTGGAAGGGACATTTTCTGCTTGACTTTCGTATTGGACGGTTGTGTGACGCGACTTGTGTTATTGTAAGTTTCGTTATATTTAACTAGCTGCGGCCCGCGGTTTCACCCGCGTAAGTCCCGATTCCGTGGGCATATTGGGATAAAAAGTATCTTATGTCCGTCTCCTGGCTCTAAGCTACCTCCCTACCAATTTTCACCCAAATCTGTTCTGCCGTTCTTGAGTTATAAGTGGTGTAACTAACACGACTTTCTTTTATATATATAGATAGGTGATTCGCAGTGAGTACATTTGGTAATTTAATAATTGGCGATTTATTTTGTGTAATAATCGATTTAGTTAATCGATTTAGATTTACTTATGGGTATTTTTGTTTGTAAAATTATGTTTTTCCTTTAAAATAAATAGATACTAAGGTTTCTGTTTTTTTAAAGCTCACCACACCTGGATCGTAAATATATAAAATCAATACATTATGCAGGCTAAGGTTGTATACTAATAATATATTCTCACGTTGTCAGGTTTTAAAACAAATTTCTAATCTTCCTTCGCTCTATTTTACGACATATTTTCTACCACTTCAAAGTTCAATTAAAAATTAATATTATTAGTTTGAGATAACCATACATCTAACTAACAAGTATATTATACTAGCTACGTGCTAAGTTAAAGTAAACTAAAGTACTCATATTTATCTGCTGTCACGTCATGTTAACCATGCAGCTAGATATAAAAGAATCGTATTCAAAATAGATGCGAAGTTATCGTGACACTGGTAGAGATCAATATTCCCACAGTTGTGGCGTTATCTTGACATAAATCAATCAAGAAATCATATTTATGTTGAACATGTGGGTTTTAGGACAAGCTTTTAATGGGGCAAAAAGTGAATGGGATGAGCTGCAAATGGGACAGGTTGCGAATGTCACAAGCTAGTAAGCTGCGAATAAGAGAAGATGCAAAAGGGACAATCTGCGAATTGGATAGAGATAGACATGAACTGCGGATGAGTTGCGAATGGGACGAAATGCGAATGAGACAAGAAGTCAATGGGGCGAGCTTGGGAGTAATTGCGAAGGGGACGATTTATTTGTACAGAATTATTTTGTAAAAACGGCGCGGGCGGCGCGTGTTATGCCAAGACTAGGAGAACTCGTAGCAAACTACGACATTCGAAAATTAAGTTTTTGTTATGTACACTCGGCTGCATACCTAAATGCAGCCCTCGGTAGAGTTCAAATATTACAATTATTGGATTTTTTTCATTCTAATTATTTTTGTTCGATTAATTGATGAGTTGAATTTAAAGCCTTCTAGGCTTTAAATCTCACCTAAAGCAGGTGTCTAGAATCTTGCTCGTGTTGAAAACATTCTTATAACAGCCGTTTTGGAGCTCTACGGTGGGTCTGCAATTATGCAGCCTACCGTACCTTATCTATTTATACTTATAACATAGAGCTAAAAGATAGATCATAGATATAGCAGTTATATTAGATTAGAGCAATGTTGGCCTGGAGGTAGATACTTAGACTCGAATTCGAATCTGACCGTGCACCAATAAATTTTTCTTACGAAAAAAAATGTTGAAACTTTACTAGACCTTATTTGATAAAACTTTGTATAAGGATACATTGGGTCCTTAGAAGTACCAACGGCTCAGGACTTACGCAGCTAAAACAGCCGGGAACAGCTAGTTTTTAAATAAAACTTTACACACATGAAAATGAGCCCGTTACAATCATGTGTCTCAGCTTTAAGAGGATGTTTTTCAATTTTTTTGCTAAAATTCCTCCCGCGAATGACTATTATAGTTTTGATGGATTAAAGCATGAGGATGGAGTGAATTATTCGATACAGATGTTTCGTAACTACCTACCTACTGCTTGTTTTTAAATAAAACTAGCTGCGTCCCGCGGTTTCACCCGCGTAATAATTTTCTACGCAATTTTCTTATATGTTTCTTTCATAAGAACCTTCTGACAATAACAAATGTAACAAAAAAGATTTAACGAAATCGGTGTAGCTGTTCTCGAGATTTGCGCTTAGCAACACATTCAGCGATTCATTTTTATATCTCTATATATATAAAAGAAAGTCGTGTTAGTTACACCACTTATAACTCGGGAACGGCAGAACAGATTTGGGTGAAAATTGGTAGGGAGGTGGTTTAGAGCCAGGAGAGGGACATAGGATATTTTTTTCGATATTCCCACGGGATCGGGATTTACGCGGGTGAAACCGCGGGGCGCAACTAGTAGAGAGATAAAATAAACTATATTGAAGTTATTTCAAACGGGATATTTACTATGTTTAAGAGGAAAGGGTACCGGGGGCTCTCTCCATACCAACGTAGTCGACTGTTTTCTCCCTGGATAATGACACTAGAGCAAATATTTGGATTGCATAAAACTTATAACTGCCATGAACATGCCCCATATGCTATGTTTTTCTTTCGTTTTTTATTTTTAAATCTTAATTTCTATGATAATTAGAAAATGGAAAAAAAATCAAAACATAGTAGCATAGTTATGGCAGTTATAGGTTTTGTGGCACAAAAATGTTTCCTCTAGAGTCATTATCCAGGGAGGAAACAGTCGACTACGTTTGTATGGAGAGACCGCCGGTACCCTTTCACCTTAAGGGTTTTGTACCCAAAGGGTAAAAACGAGACCAAGACTCCGTTGTCTGTCTATCACCAGGTTGTATGTCATGAACCGTGAAAGCTAGATATTTGAAATTTTCAGATGTATTTCTGATGGCGTTAAAATAACAAATACTAAAACAGAATATAATTGTAAGGAACCCACCGCCACACCTCACGAGTCCGACTCGCACTTATTTCCAGTACATACAGATACACCCAGATCAAAAACAAATCCCTCTGGCCACATTGGCAACTGAGATTCACAAAGTTGCCAAAGAAGAACTAACATTCTTGCTACTCAACCAGTTGCCAAAGACGATATATTTTTCTTTTTTCTCAACTAGTTGCCTACTAAGAATTGATAAATAAGTATGACTATGACCATACCTAATCATTTTATGCCTGAAATAATTGACTATTTATTAAATTAAATAAATAAATATTGCAGGACATTCCACACATCGCTATCTAGCCCCAAGCTAAGTAACTACACCTGTGTTATGGGTGCTAGACAACTCATATACTACTTATATACTTATCTTTAGTAAATATATGCTTATAATACATTACCAGACCACAGACATAAATACTTGTCTGAGGCGAGAATCGAACCTGCAACCCTGTGTTTGGCAGTCCGGCATGGTGACCATTGTGCCAACTGGATCGTTATTATTTATATTAAAAGTGATTGGCCGACACGAAAATCTCTATTCTACTTATAACCTGCACTAGCTACCCGTCCCGATATCTGTACAATCGGAGATATAATTACATACCCACCGTAGAGTTTTAAAATTGCTATTATTAGAATGTTTTAACTCAAGCTGAACTTTGAAATCCTGCTTGAGTTGTATAAAGCATGACTCCAAAATGCTACGATTGTTCAAAACATTCAATTCATTTAGAACTCTACAGTGGGAGTGTACTTTTGTTGCCTGATTGTACATAAATATTTGTTTGATCCGGGTGTAGAGCCCACAACTTTGCGTCACCAATACTCCGTTATTAAAAAATATTAACATTAATAAATACAGGATAACTATATTAGTTTAACACATAACCCTGCCTTTTGAATTCGCCGTAGTCGGGTAAAAAATCTAAAATAGCTACTAAGTTTGGCACCTGCTTACGAAATTAAAATTTATTAATGGAATTCGTGATCATTGATAAGAACAAATATGGACGTGACCGGATATTCAGTCTTACAAAGACTTATCGAAATATTTTTAGACATTTATGCTCAAAAATGTAATTATTTTTAGATAAAAATCACTTATCGTTGCGATAAAATGTTGTCTATCATGTAATTGTTATTTTCAGATCTATTTTTAATATTTTTTATCGAATTTATTCAATTTGAGTAAAAATATATTTTTTGGTAAGTATTATTTTTATGCTTTCAGATACGGTCAGAGTAAGGATTGCAGACTCCCCGTAGAGCTCCGAACTTGATATTACAGTAGAACTCCAATTATCCGAACTCCGACTATCCGAATCGCCGATTATCCGAATCGAGACTGCTTTGAAGTGGATGGAGCGTCAGCCCGAGTGTGACCACTTGCAACTGCTCACCGTCAAGCGAATGCGTGACCTGGCTGCCCGAAAACGGTTGAAGACCGCAAAACAGCTTACATTGACGGAGATGTTTAAAAAACAATGATTTTTATTTCTAAACTTGTACATAAGTACATTTTATTTATATTTAAAACATGTGAAAATTTCATGTTTCTTTCATTTAATTCAATAAAAAAATAGTGCAATATCAAAACGTAGCTTTTATTCTCTCCAATGGCAATTTTTTTTTTTAAAATCCGATTATCCGAATATTTGATTATCCGAATGGGTCCCGGTCCCCATTAATTCGGATAATTGGAGTTCTACTGTATTAGAATGTTTTCAACTCAAGCGAGACTCTATCGTTCTTGTTCTCGTTCTTGTCTTTCAACTCATTAATTTATAAGAAAAATATTATTAGATTAAAAACATTCCAATAAAAGTAATTTTACAACACTATGGTGGGTTTGTAAATCTGACTCCGACCGTACTGAAATCAAGATTACTTTCGCCAATAACTAAAATCGTTAATTATTTTGCATATAATTTTTCTGTTATAAGTTGTTTGTTTTTAAGTTTTTTTGTAAGTTTTTACCTTTTATGAGTGAGCTATTTTCGTTTTGGCATACCTACCTAATTAAAAGACGAAAGTTCCTAGTCCCAAAAAGTTTTAAAAAACCTAAGTGATTTTAGGTTGACTCGCGTCTTCCACTAATGGATCTCCTACTCGCAACGTAGCTTTTTCACTCTCATCGTCCCCCCTGGACTAGGGTTTACTTACGCCTTTTATTTTAATAATAAGTACCAAAATTTATAAAATATTATAGATAAAACACAATAAGACACTAAGGTGCACTAAGAGTATGAGAGATTAGTGACTCATGAAACTTGACACCTAAAGACATCATGTGACAAGCTTTGACGTAAAGATTTCTTATTATATTCTTCTTATTTTTATTGACATTTAGAAAACCACAAACCTAAATGTAACAAAATAACCATTAAATTACCAACCGCAGTACGCACACATCCAGCGTCATCATTGAAACACCAGCGCTATGTTTGTGAGGGCATGTGATGCGCGCGCGCAGCCGCCCCGCGCCCGCGCCTCGGTGACGAGACTTGACTGACATAAATCAATTGTCAGACGGTGATCTCGGGGGAGATGACGTGTGATAGGTTACGGTGGATATGATTGTATGTATTTAGAGTATTTCATTGTCTGGTAACTATTTACTTGCATACGGATTAATTGAATACGCTTAAGTTCATCGTGATCCCTCATTGGTCTAGATGGTGCCTGTGATACATTCCTTTCTCTCTTTATGCTCCACCGGTGGATTGAACAGTACGCTGAAGTTCACTGTGATCCATCGTCACAAGCACATGTTCACCCGTTGAAGTCAGACGCCGAAGACGCTGAAGTCTAAATAAATAAAAAAAGTTTATTGTCATTGAATTACAATTTTTATATAGTGAATAAACTAATAGGTAAAAAAAATAAAATAGGCCCCGCCAAACGTGGATAGCTACCATTAATAAAGGCATGAAAAATTTCGACATATCGACAAAGGCGATCCAGGACCGTGTTTCCTGGTGAAGGGTTACTAGGAGAGCCGACCCCAAATAATGGGATAAGGCTAGGAGAAATAGAGAAATAAACTAATAGGTATGACAAAAAGAGCAAGCTCATCATATTATTATGATGTGAGACGCAGCTGCACAGCGCTGGATTTTCAGCCTGACCCTTTCTCTCTGTTTCTTGTTTGCATGTCTTATCTACAATATTATTTCGCCAAGAAGGGCGGCTCACACTTGCTTAATAAGCCCAAGTGGTGTCGCCGACTGTAGCAGAGTATTCTCTGCACTATCCGTGAGAGAATACTCAAGTGGAGACACATGTCAAGGCTAGTCTCATAAGGTCATTTTGACGACGTTAATAAGGCCATATTATAATAGATGGGTCTAATAAGGCCCGTTAATGAGTAAAAAGGCCGTATGCGCCTGCGCTGCTTTTGATAACTGCTGATTTATGGATGTAATTGAGGTTTAGATTAACGGACATTAATATCTATAAATTCATTTTTTATCACAGTTGCTCATAAAGTGGATCTTATTCAACGGCTTTTAGGCTCATAATCCAACATATTATGCACGCGTGCGTTTTACATTACCAACCTAGTTATGTAAAGTTATCCCGATTAGTAAAATACGTATCTTACTGCTAATTACATACTTTATTGATGTATAAAAAAGGTAGGTACCAAAGAGTTTTTAGCTAGCAAAAATGGTTGTCTCTAAAGTCGGTTTACGAACGAAAATTTAACGTGATAATGACTTAGAAAACGATTAAAAATTGAGTAGTTTATTTTTTGTTTTTTCTTTACTTAAATATATTGTTTTTCCGTACCATTGTATTTTGTTCTTAACCCCCGACGCAAAAACAAATAGAAAAAACCCTAAAAAATATTGTATGTCAGACGAGGCTATATAGGTTAAAAGTCTTTAGCCTGGCCTTTCCGGAGCATAATTAACACAAAAATATTGCCTTAAAAAAATGTAAACATAGACTTATCACAAATATTTTGTTAATTATTATTTTGTTTTCTTTACAAGTCTTTTCTTTTATTCGCAACTGTGATAAAAAACGTCGTACGATATACGTGTGGAATTGATATTTGCATCTTGGCTTCTCTAAATAATAAATCGCCTCTATGCAAAGATCAATTTACCACACTTATATCGTAATGTACTATTATTAACTGTGTTGGTTTCTGGTTTGTACTTGTATATGGGCTTTTTCCGCAACTAGACATCTTTAATTGGGTCCTTTTTGAGAATGGAGTAGGTTTGTCCAGCACCTACTACCCTCTCAGCTTAGTCGACCGTGTTTAGAGGAAAAAACATGTCAAGACTTTTGGACTTAACTAAGCTGCGGGTTTCATCACGATGTGTTCTTTCACCGTAAGAGCAATGTCAATTAACGCACATAAATCTTTTTTTCGACAACTGACGCTTTTCTCGGTATCAATTTTTTAAGCTGTTGCATAGCTTTTATCGAAGGCTTTGAGCGGGGCGACCGAATCAAGAAATTCCGTAACGAAAATAAAACCTAACACCCCCACACTAGCTCGGCCGAGCATAAGGTACGAAGCTCGCACGATGCCACACGTTTTTTTCTCGTAGTTACAACAATGGGACCTACCTTCACTGACCCACTCCAATTAACCCTGTCGACGAAGACCTTTAATTGTTTAATTAAGTCAGCTGTTCTATTAAATTTATCCAAAAAAACTCCTCGAACCCGACTTCCGGTACAATCCGGTTGAAATGTAATCGATACTCGGCTGCAAATGAAAAGTAAAAGAGTTTCGAGTCACCACACCGTCGTTAATGCTCGTGCTTACTTCGTCTACTATAGTTTGAACAAATATTGAACAGGGTATAGGCTGAAGCGATTTCATTGTGCAACCAGGCAAACTGATTAGCGATATTCATAACCTGTATGTATTTACAAAAAAGTATTCTATCCATTATATGGCCACCATAACACAAGCCTAGTTGCTTAGTTTGGGCTAGATGGTGACTCATAGTCATAGTTTTTGTATATCGACTCATAGTGGAAATTGCTGAGACCCCATACTATGCTTTTTGCTTCAATATTCCCCATCCGCACCACGAGGGTATGGAAACAGTTGGTATGGAAAAAGTTTAATTTTGGGTCTTCAAGTCCGGAATAAAAAGGTATCGTCAAGCTAAGCATGCTACATCTTAAAAAGCGCGTCGTCATTTACCTTCAGGTGAAATAGTGGTCAAACGTTGACTTTCTGACGGTACAATTTGATGGATGTCAAGTCATGAGGAAACAGATTTCCTTAAGGTCAGCGTGTTACATCCTAGACTACATCGTCACTTACCATCAGGTGGCAATAGTGATCAAACGTTGTCACCACATACAAAAAAGTTTCTCTGTCCTCTAGTAACGTTTACCGTTTTTCTTTAGACTTGTACTCCACCCAACAGACCCCGAGTTCGTGCACACGTCAGTCACTACCCATCAATCACTGTTCGCGGTGACTGTACCACTCATATTTCAGGGGTCACCCTCAACCACGAGCCACCCTTACAGGCCGAGAGCTCGTAGCACTCAATCCTACGGGAAAGTTGGATAAAAAAAGGTTACAAAATGTGATGTGCCTGGATATGGTCTTTATATAAAATAAATATTTTCAGACAATGTACACACCGCCATCTAGCTCCAAGCTAAGCAACTAGGCTTGTGTTACGATGACCAGATAATAATTAAATACTTAGTCTTATTTCAAGTCACTTAGCATAAGAATTTCAAATGCTTAAGATAGTGTAAAAACGTTCCTACTATAGGTATACTTAATATTAATTTGAAAGTAACTCTGTCTGTCTGTTAGGCATAGAGTTTTGAGATGGGACCTTGGAGAAGAACATAGGCAATTTTTTACCCAATCCCGGACTTACGCGGGTGAAACTGCTAGTAATTTCTATGAAAGCATCAAAACCGATGTCAACTGAAAACCATCACTGGCTTTTTCTTTTCGAAAACGTAATTTACTTTTTGTTAGCCCTTTTATTTTTACTCCTTCGCGTTAGGCGTTTTGTCATAAGCTCTCGGTCTATTAGAGCTACCGGTATAGGGGTCAAATTGTAACCAGGGTCGAGTAGTTTTTCAATCGATTAAGTACCGTTCAAGCTAATGAGTGAGTATACGTTATAAGGTACTGTGAATTAAATGAGTCGGTTATGATGAGTTAAGTATTTAACCCTTTGTTATGCGTGAAAATATGTTGGACAATTTTGATCGATAAACCGATAATAAACGCAGCCGGTATTTTTTAAGAAAAAGTCACAAAATATAAATACTTAGAAGGTCGATATTGTGACTTGAAACAGCGAAAATTAGGCGTACTATTTCTGTTCTAGATTTGTCTCTCACTGAACCTTGACATCTATCATCTATTTGAAGTTAAAAACTCTTTAGGTCACAATCACGTAGAAGTCCGCGTTGATCGTACAGTTTTTTAATGTGACAAGCACTGGGTTGTCGCCGGTAGTCGGCGCAAGTGGTTTTTACAACGCCGGTAAGACGCCTGTTACCAACATTCCCTACAAAATGCAGCCTTACAAGAATTAAATTTAACATTGTAAATATATTATAAGCTAATCCAATAAGTAGGTATAAGGCGAAACATAACTTACATAATTTAATTTTAATTATTCTCATATTTTAAAGAAACGATACAGGAAACAATATGAAACAGTGAATGTGTTTTATTTAACGCACTTGAGTTGAAAGGTTTCACCCCTAGCGGGAGTTATTTCATCCCTCTGTGTATGTTGATTGAAGCTCGATTGACGGCTATAGGTGAATGTGCAACCTCTATTTGCGTAACATACTGTTTTATTACTTGTGTATTGATTTTCAAATGTGTGTACTTTATATTTTTTTGATAAATAAATAAAATTTACGAAAAAAAAAGCTCCCTGAAAATAAAATATTTTTATGACTGAAATTACTGTTCTTACCATGAGCGGTGTTGGCCTAGTGATAAATACCTCGACTTTCATTCCGAAGGTCGTGGGCCGGCTGTGCCAATGAATTTTTCTCATAAAAATTTATGTGCGGTAATAAGGCGCTAATTGACATTGCTCTTACAGTGAAGGAAAACATATATATGAAACTCGCGGCTTAGTTGGCTCCAGAAGTATTGATAAGTACTTTCCTCTGGACACGGTCGACTAAGCTGAGATCGTAGTATGCTGAACTAGTCCATTCTCTCGCAAAAAGGATAAAAAGGTCTAGTTTCGGAAAACAGCCTCTGTAAAAGCACAAGCATTATACTTACTTATTCTAGAATTCTCTCAACTGTCATGAAAAATTCACTCTGTATAAATGAAAACGAGCCTCAGTTTTCAGGGCCGGGTACAAAAGCATCAAAAGGTAGGTTTCTCCCCCGTCAGCCTGTCAACCCGTCAACTGCTGATTGATTGACGGAATACATCCCGGACCCCACGTGTCCGATCCGTCAACCGGTACCTACCGGTATTATACCGGTATAGTTGTTCGTATTTTATCGATTTCGCAAAAGTTTATTTGGGATAGACTTTTATTGCTTTAGTCAAATTAGGTTCCGAGCTTTGCCTTCTTTACCATGGAGATAAAATAATTAGTATTTTTTTCTATTGTAGTCTCTATTAATAAAATCATTTATAGAAATAAAAAAACAATGTAGGTATAAATACACGGATTTAGATGTCTTTTTTTTAATATATTTTATTGGTCAAAAATCTCAAAATAAATACAAATACAAGGAATTAACTACGAACTAAATATAAACAACGAGATATAAACAAATAAAAACTAAAATTAACACTAAACCTATTTCTTTTTTTTAATATAATTAAAAAAAAATCCTTTAGTCTATTTAATACAATCAATGAATATGATCAAATTTGAGCAACCTAGAATTTTTAAACAACACAAATACTAATACTAATGAATCACTTATAATTTATTCCGTATAGGTGCTAAGCATTATTTTTATACTTCAAACTTTAATGTCCATTTAACCCTCCACGCTACGGTGTCCCTCTCTACGGACATCTGTCAGTGATGGATGACGTGACAGCCGTCCATTACGACAACCAAGATGGCGACATAAAAAAAAACACGCGAAACATATCTCGTACTGCACATTATTCAATTTATTGATTCCGTTCAATTTGTTAGATCATAAATTTTCGATTTTTGAATGGAATAGGGAAACATTGTGTATGCAATAATAAACTATTTTTTTTATAAAAATATATATTATTGTTATTGTTGTAAATAGTAAAGTCGTTAAGGTTATTAAAAATGTGAGCAGAAATATTTGTGACCAGAGTTACTATTGTATGTATTACCTATGTATACAGTTTTTTCCGCAACTAGACTCTTTTTAATTGGGTCCCTTTTGCGTGAGGAAGGAGTAGGCTTGCCCAGCACCTACTACCTTCTCAGCTTAGTCCACCGTGTCCAGAGGAGAGAACATGTCAATACTTCTGGAGACAACTAAGCCCCGGGTTTCATCACGATGTTTTCCTTCACCGTAAGAGCAATGTCAATTAGCGCACATAATTTTTTCTTAAGAAAAATACATTGGTGCACGGCCAGCTGGGATTCGAACCCAGGACCTTCAGAATGAAAGTCGGGGTATCTACCACTAAGCCAACGCCGCTCAGAGTTATTATTTTAAAAAACCTAAAATATGTAAGTACATATTTGCAGAGTATTTAAAACTTATTTACTAAAGCTTACCTACTTTAACAGAAATATCATTGCCCAGGCATTCTCTTACATTAACCTTAACACAACCTCCAATTTTAAAATCAAAAACTACAAAACTCAAAAGTGTAAGACTTCAAAAAACCCCGGTAACTTCGAAAAACAACTTTAAAACAATCACTCGAAAAAGAAAAATGTAACCCCAACGAGCCCTCAAGTTGTCGAGAGACAAATGACGGGGCGACTTGCGACATCAATCCACTTATTACTGCGGTCTGAGTAAATCATTTATTGCAAGATCCAAATCTGGCTATTCACCAAACGAGCGGGTCGCGGTGCCCATCACTCAACCTATAGCGCTAACTTACCGTGATAAAGGCTTTCAGACTTTTGTACTAGTGACTGTTGTGTAATCTGTGGCTTTAGGTGGAGTGATTGTTTTGTCTAGGGTTCGTTCAATCACACTTGTTGATATATTTATCTAGGTTTTCCTTTATTTTTCTATCTTTATGTTGATTTGATAGCTCTCCGATCTACTCATACATTTTGGTAAGTAATATTTCTATATATATATACTTACTCGTATACTTGTATACAGGCTGTTTTCCGCCATTGCACCCTTTTTAACTGGGTCCTTTTTGCGTGAGGATGGAGTAGGCTTACCCAGCACCTACTACCCTCTCAGCTTAGTCAACCATGTCCAGAGGAGAGAACTTGTCAATACTTCTGGAGCCAACTAAGCCGCGGGTTTCATCACGATGTTTTCCTTCACCGTAAGAGCAATGTCAATTAGCGCACATACATTTTTCTTAAGAAAAATACATTGGTGCACGGCCCATATACTTACTTATACTCGAGCAATCTTGCTTGAATACAAAAAACTTGTTTTTAGTTTAAGGTACCTATATCAATGATTTTAAAATTGCTATATTTTAAAAAGTCTTTCTCCAAAGATGATGATGATAACTATTTAAATCGAATAAACAAACAATAATTAAAAACAAAACGCATAACATTTAAAAACGTACCAAATAGTAACAAAAACTAAACTATCAAACATAAATCAAAACAAAACACAGATCTCAAAATGGACGTCAATAAAAACTTTAAATTAAAATCCAATATCACCATAAACAATACCCGACTGTAATTAAACAAAAAACAAGGAATAATTCCATTGGATACCATAAAAAGATGATTAACAGCGTATGAATCAAACTATTCGACACCGTTCGTCTCGTGGGGTCATAAAACGCCATAAATTGTGGGGATCAAAGTGCCCCGGGTTGTGGGGGGTTAATTTGATGATATAAAACAAAACGTCATTTTAATTAGTTGTTATTATTTTGATGAGTGACAGCCCGGTCGCGGCGCGTCATATCTAGGCGGGTGGAGGGTTAGGTGAGGACACACGGGAGATAATTATTACCACATAAAACTGTTTAATAACTTAAATAATATTTCGTATTTCAATTGCCATGAAAGAAAAGGTGATTTTTTTAAATATACAATCGCCGTGTGGTTTCTCTTGTGAGTGTGACCCCACTGCTTTTCTGACCAATTTTAAAGGCGTAAATAGAGTTCGTATAGAAATGTAAAGGTAAATCAATATATGATGTAAAACTATATTTTTGAGTTTCCAATGCTGTGTATCATACAATTTAGTACCAACTAGCTGCGCCCCGCGGTTTCACCCGCGTAAGTCCCGATCCCGTGGGCATATTGGGATAAAAAGTATCTTATGTCCGTCTCCTGGCTCTAAGCTACCTCCCTACCAATTTTCACCCAAATCTGTTCTGCCGTTCTTGAGTTATAAGTGGTGTAACTAACACGACTTTCTTTTATTTAAATAGATTTATGTAAAGTACTTAAACCTAGTCAAAAATTATTCACACAAAAACAATTTCTTTTTTGTTTCTTTGTATTTGCCTGTAACGAATAGGCTCCAAAACTACTGAACTGATTGTGATTAAACTTGGTATGAGGCTACATTGAATGCTTGGGAGTAACATCTTGCTATACTCTCATCTTACTAAATATCAGATTTAAAGTGACTTCCGATGTTTACTACTTTTTTATAACCTAGACTACGTTGTACTGGCATAATAAAAAATATACTTACACGCTAAGTACAATATTTGAATACTTAGTACTGCTTGTTACTTACGGGTGAAAACCTTCCCGTATATCTCCACACCTGTAGCCACGATCGCTCGGTTTCAAAGGTTTGACTGACAGCCCAACAACTCACCAACCCTTTCAGTGCCTCAGCAACCATCTCTGCTCTGCTCAATCAACCTAAATAATTCCCTACAAAACCAGTAATGTGTATCGAAGTTTGGTAAATTTCCGTGTCCTTGTTAAAGCGATGAATGATGTTATTAAGGTGAGGAGTGAGGCGTTGTGAGTGATTCGAAGGGACAGATTAAGATGCGGTTTCGTAAAGGATGCCTGATTAATATTTTGTTGGTTGTGTGGGTTGGTTTGACTTGATGCCCTCATTACTCAATGAACTTTAGGCTGATTGAACGAATACTACGGTCTTTCAGAAGGATTCGTTCATACGAGCTGTTGAGTTACGCTTTGATTGTATTTTGTATTGATGACTTTAACAACGTTTAAAACTAAGTAACCCTTTACCTACAAAAGTAGAGGCTACAGAACCCTAAAGATTTTAAAAACGTCAAAAATCTATCTCTTGTTATGGATAAGTTTTTTTTGGAAATCAGCTCCGATACTTTTTTGCATAATATTACAATTTTCAGACTTGTTTTACTTTATTTCGCAAAATTAGGTAGGTACTTAAAATGTTTGTGTATGTATAAAATACCTATCTATTTAGTTTTGTCCTAATTTTAACGATATCAATCTTTACCTTGATATTATCATTACTTACATTAATTTAGTTATTTTGTTTATTTAATCTTTAATTTCAATTGATTGATCGTTGTTATTGAGTTTTAAAAGATGATAGACTTTAAAATATAATAGTACCTTCTTACAGTTGCTTATCTACTTGCCTAGAATAGTAAACTGTGTAATTAATATTTTTAAAATTACCTATATAAATTTTTCTTTTATTTTTAGGTAGGTATTTGATTCTTGTAATTAAATAAGGGTATATTTGTATAAGTACAGCTTAGTATATAATGTATCTTTAAATAGATTATACTATTTGATTAAAGTAGAATAGTGGATTAGTTTAGTTTAGTTTAGTTTTAGGGGGCTGTTTCCGCACTTAGCCTCATTATTTGGGCCATTGTGCGTGAATAGTGGATTATACTTAGTAAATTTATTTATTTTTTCTCTTGGTGACCAAGCCGTTTCCTGAGAGCGCAAAACTCACCAACAGGGTGCAGCTGGAGGACCAGCACTGCAGATGCGCCTGCGTATCTGCAGCACATGCTGAGGCTTTATCCATTCGGGCATCACACGACTTCTCAAAAACTTATTATTTTTATTGTCTGTTTTTTGTATTTACTTTTATTTTATCCCTTACTGTTTCGTATTTGTGTCTATACTATATCGTAGGTTTGTTCGAATAAATTATTTTCAATTCTATTTTGACTGAAAAGCACACTTGTAGTAGCGTACTTATCACAGAGCGTTGTATGAAATCTTACTGGTCATTCTTTAATCATGTGCTGAAAAGTAATCTACAAATTACCATAAAAAACTGTTTCAAAATGATTAGTATTTATTTTCAGACGACCAAAGGCTGGTTGTTTCTTTGGCCAACGGATCGGCGCGGAATTTTTTGATAGTTGTGTACCTACTAGGTAGGTAGCAAATTTAAAATAACACTCTAACAAAGTTTACAAAACGCTAGCTGTATCAATGCAATGCAGATCCGTTGGTCAAAGTTGCAGACAACTCTTTGGTTACCTGAACATTTTACTACTTACATAGGGAGTTAATCCTTGTATGATTAAATTGTAAAAAAAACCTACCCACAAATACATCCTCCTATTGATTTTTATGGACCTGTACCTAATTGTCGAATTTTCCTAAATTTTATTTGTGAATATATTAACTAAGTTGGATAGGTTTTCGTGAAATAAAATAAACCTTTTTTTAAGTATGTAACATATATATTTTCTTTGAGCTTTTAATTGCATTTTGAAATACAACATAAAATATTAAATAAGATTATTAAATTTGGTAAAATCAATAATTCAACACCATTTTTAAAGAATGAGCAAAAATCCCTCACATGAGATAGCGTATACATCATATTTGTCGTATGTTTTCATTAGTATCGAATTAAATGATAGTTTTTTTTTCGTTTAAAATTTGACATTATGTCGAATATTCGTGGCGAAACATTATACAATTGAACAACTTCTTTTACTGTAAATCATACATCATTTTCTTCAAAAAATCGTGAACTCTGCGATTCGACCACGAATATTCTTTACATAAAGGTTTTACTTATTTTATTTGCCTTACAATAAACTGTTTACAATATTTTATATATTTAAATATAAAATGAGTGTTATCACTCGCAAGTACCGTATAATCGTCATCGTATAACTGTCGTTACAAATTGGAAGATATCTAAGTATATCTGATTGCTCTAAACGTATACGAATGTTCGTTCCTTTTTCAATTAACGAGAAAAAAATGTATATATCACTTTTTTTAATATAGGGTTGAATTAACAACCGATAATGCGCTGGTATAATGGTATACAAGTGTGTCACAGACGTATTTTTATCTAATATTATGTACTTAATACTAAATAATAAATAGCTTCATCGCAGTGAGAGCGTACCTAGAGCAAAATTTACACTAAGGAGATTGTTTTATATTGCAACTATATGTCGTAATGTATGTACAATACGAAACAAACTGTCTGAGATTGAATCCCCGAGATTAAAGTCGACGGACCTCTGATTAAAGAAACGTAAAACAGGAATATTCAAAATATACATACAATAAACTAAACACGTTAATCTTAAATATGATTTATATAAAAATTAAGTAACACAAAGTTATATTGCATCGTTTGTTATAAATACTGTTGCTGGCGGCCGGATCGCGCGCTACGCTGCGCGCGCGGGCGCGGGCAGTGCACCGATCGCTCTACTCCGGCGCCGATCATGCGGACGCGAATTGCAATCAACACATTACAAAAGTAATTTTACATTATTTTAGAATTATTAGCAAAAAATATACATTTACAAAGAGATCGAATCGAACTTTATGACTTAATGTGACTTATATTTACATTTTATCGAAATGGAATTACAAAGTAGTGTGGAAGATAAGCCACGGGCCGTGTCGCCCGACCGAAAACAACCGATCACCTATAGGTAATATTTTGAAAATATTCTCTTACAGTCTAAACGAACGTAAACGTTTGGCGTATACTTAAGTCGCTAGTCGTATTACACTAACCGAACTATGCGGTGAACTCTAACAATTATTACCTAAATAATTAAATTGGCAAAGAGTTTCGAAATACTTAGCGTCGCCGCGGCGACCTAACCCTAGCAAGGTCTAACGTAGCAGGATATGGTATCATCACAACTGAAGGCCGGCTTCGGCCTGAGCTCCTCGCAGCTCTAGCCCTTTACACGTACTTGCTGGAGAGCTGCTTCGCCAGTTCCGTGTACTTGAGGAACTTGGAGTGCGGGCTCTCGTCGAACGACTGCGAGGGGCTGCGCGGATCCTGCGGCGAGGCCGCGGTCGAGCCTCCACCGCTCTTATGCGCGCCTGGAGAACCCGCACTCTGCGGCGCTTTTATCATCACCGGCTCCGGCAGCGCGCCGTCCTTCACAAAGTGCATCTTGGACAGATGATGTCGGTACGCACCCTTCGAGATAAACGGTGTGTCACAGAGCGCGCACTTCATGATCGAGTCAGTGACGACTGCATCATTGCACGCCCAGCTGAACGTGAGAATGCTGGGAGGGCCACTAGCAGGGGATTGAGCTGGCGGAGGTGCGCGTGACGGGGTTGTCTCTGTCTTATCGCAGAGCTTTTGCAGCGCAGCAAGCGGGTGGCTACCTCCACGTCGAGATGAACTCGCCTCACCAGAGCCCCCACCACCGGCCAGATTATCAAACATAGAAGAGAGCGCACCGAGGCTCGAGGGCGGCTTACGATCAGAGCTGGGTGTGTTGCCAGAGCGGTCACTGGCAGGACTGCGGGGACTAGCCGCGGGGCTCGGACCTTCGCTCTCACGCTTTGGCATCGGAGGTTTGATGTCCTCCTCAGCAGAGCTACCGGGTCGCGGTGGCTCTTCCTCCTCATCAACCTCGGTCTTTACACGTACGGGTGGAGCGGTCAGATCGACTCCGTTTTCACGGTCTTCGTCTTCAATTTCTTTTTTTATCCGGACCTCGGCGGGGCGGTCCTCCGAGGCCGGAGTCTGGGAACCGCGTGTATCGGGCGTCGTTCGTGGAGTCATGTGATACGCGTCGAGCTTCCTATCTGGAGTAAGAGATTCAACTCTGCTACCGCCGCGTTCTGACATAGAGCTAGATTCGCTGCCGCTGCGCTCGCGCCTCCCATAGCCCTGGTGGTGATAGCTACGCAACATATTCATAGTTTGCGGGTCTACTAAAGGTTTAGTGTAGTCTACGCTCTCATCTATGCCTAATCTTTTAAGAATACTAGAACCAATCGGTGCGTGGGAGGCTCCTCCTGGCATGCCAGGAACCGAATGTCGCGATCGAGTGTCGAAACTCTTTTCGATTAGTTGTTCGATCGCGTTTAGTACTGAAGGAGACGAGCTCTTCTCGTTACTAGCGTTTGGATCTTTGGAACTAGGAGATGCGTCATTTACGGAGGAGGGAGAGCGATGATGAGCAGAGCCGGGAGATGGCAACTCCTCGTTAATGCTCTTACGGCCGTCGCGACCGGTGGGAGTGATATGGCCTGACTCAGGAGGAATTATATTGTTCGACATTAATGCACTTTTCAAAAAATTCCTTTGGCTATTGGACATGGGCGCGCCTATACATTGCCTAATATGCTCGACGAAAACGGCAGTTTCGATTTTATCACCACATTTTTCGCAAGTGATTCGGCTTCCGGCACCGAAATCCCTAATCGGCTTACCCATCGGGACGCCATTGCCTTCCCCGTTTTTGAACTCGTGTTGTGCGCGCTCTAGTTCGAGAAGTTTTCGGACTGGTAAAGATTTCTTTCGTTTTTCGCGAGTTTGACGTCTCCTTCCCCCGCTTTCAGTAATAGATCGCATAATGTGTTCTTTATAATGTGAATTCTTAACCATATGATTGCTTAATTCTTTCAAGGAGCTAAATGCTTGGTCACAAACTTTACAAGTCAATACAGCGCTCACGTGGCTGCTAGTACCGGTCGTAGGAGGTACTGCGTTGTTTGTACCGGGAGCACTAGAGGTTCCGCCGCCCTTTGCTTCGTCCGAAGATTTCCAAGAGATGATTTGTTCCTGAGAAATTATATTGGTGTAATGCTGTGTTCGCTGCATGTGGCTAGTCATTTCAGCCAATGAACGGAAGCTTTCAGCACACCACATACATTTCAGAATTTGTCTCGTTTGCTCCGCACCTTTTCCCAACCATACATCTTGACCTCTAACGAGCTTCCGAGGAATTGGCATGTTTTCTTTGATTAACATGTTCAAATCACTCTGGCTTGGTTTTGATGAACCGCTTGACGAAGAAGAGTTATGAGATGGAGTAGAAGGTGAACTAGAGGGTGGCTGCAGCGATGGAGGAAGAGGAGCTCCAGTCGAAGGAGGCACTGGTACTGTAACGCCACAGTGCTTGGTCTCTTTCATATGAATAGTCATATCTGCTAAAGAACTGAAACTTTTCTTACACCAAACGCATTTAAGAACATCTTTAGTTTGATCGGCACCCTTGTTTAGCCAATGAGATTGCCAAGCCGAATGACGGGCTGCAGCATTAGGTGCTAGTCCGGCTCCAAGAGCTGCGCTTTGTACTGATCTAAATAGTTCCTCGCCTCCTAATCTACTCAGTTCGCTCATTTTTTCTAGAGCTTTAGTAGCATCGCTGGGTGTAGGTCCCCCATGCTTGAGTTTTCCATTCCAATCAGCTGGGATTCCTCCTTTTGGGGACAAGCTAGCTGCTGCAACAGCAGCAGCAAAATAAGGCAGGTGGGGAGCGACGGGAGTGGTCCAGGCCGAAGGGTTTGGCTTAAATTCGACCGTACGAGAACTTTTTCTACTTGGAACCGGAGAAGGGGAATCTTCTGGTCCTCTTTTTCTGGTTCCAACGGATAAATCCAATGGACCATTTTCGTTTTTACTAAGATTGACAGCGTCATCTGGATCTTCGTCGTCATGCGGAGATTCGCTACGCTTAGTGCTGAAGTCTAAGACTGCGTCAGGTCGGTCAGGATCTGTCATATCTTCTTGGCAGGACATGAGGAGTCGCTGCTGAGCGGCAGCCGCTGCGGCAGCGCCAAGGTAAGCGGCCACTGCTGCGGAGTGCGGTGGTAGAAGCGCGGCAGGCAGCGCAGCCGTCAACGCCGCGGGCAGGGGGAGGCCCGCCCCGCTGCGCCCCGAGTACACCGAGTCATTGGAGGGACAGCGGGGTGCGCCCGATGACTCCCGCGACAGACATCTCGGGCTCTCCCTGTGGACAAAGACAAGCGAGACGTCAGATTTACGTTATCGAATTAACCAAATTGCCCCTTCAATCTTCGGTCATGTCGGTCGCTACTAAACTTGTTACCGACCGGCATTTGAATATCTAGTAAACAAAGCCGAACGCACGATATTTTTATTGCTCGTATAAAACTAATGGTTTAATCGTAAATATCAAATAAATAGATACCTACTGCAACCATTTAAATGCCAAATTGAAAAAAAGCAGAACTGATTGCCTCAATATAAGAATTGTACCAATTTAGTTTCAATACACCTATAAGTACCTAGATTTCATATATGTATCTGTAATTATAAGAACAATCAGATATAATTTTTCCATTTATTTAGAAAATGGTACAATATTATATTGTAAGTACTTCACCAATAATAACAATTAGGTATATAATTTTTTTAACCAATATTTGAATTCTTCTTATTGTATCAATACCCAAATAATTTGGTTAAAAGTTTTGATAAACTTGTACCTATGCTATTGAACAATTGACCTCTATTGGGCGTAAAATGTTGACTGTTCATGGTTTCCTAAATCGACTAAAATTATACCATTTCTTGGTCACTAAATTAGTTATTTATAATACATATAAATGATAGTGATCGATAATAAACCATTCTACCATAAGATAAGTAAAAAAATATCTTATCTCAAAATTTAAAAATTATAATGTAAAGGAATTTATGAAATAAAATCGACAACAAGGTCCAAAAAAAGATTTTTTTTCCTAATCAGAATCATCTATGCAAAATACACCTAAAATAGGAAAGAGAAATTCACAATATTTTCTGAATATTCGGTAAGTTATTGAAACAATATTAATAAAAAACATATTTGTAATAATTTAGACACATTTGGAACCAATTTCTACATAACTAGATGAAAGATACTGTTAATGATGTTATTAGTATTCCTTTTATAGTGTTTGAGAATTATTCAACGGTAGAAAATTGATTCACTTAACACAACAACACAATATTTCATCAAATTAAGAACAAAAAACACAATGGAATTTACATAACAGTATGGAAATACTTATAAATATTCAAATTCTTAAGACTCAAATTCACAAAATGTTCAAAATTGAAGTAACTATTTACTGTTACTATTTATCACCAACTTATCTGGCATAGATTGAAAACAATCTAAGTAGTAGAATACACTGTTACGGAAAAGAAAACCGTACCTATAATTCTGAAATCAAACTTCTGTAAACACTTGAACTAATATTATAGAACCTACCTCACGTGGTCGGGCTCCACGATCATTCTCGACGTAATTTTTTCAGCTTTATTCCAAACAGTGAGAACAGGAAACTGTGGGATCCATCAATACTATCACTTTATATCAGAAACACAACTCTAATAGACAACAATGGTGACTTCCCAAAGATTGTTAGAAATGTTTTCACGTCGCGAAAGACGCGGCGCGATGCCGGCGGCTGAGAGGGAAGTGCGCGGTGCCTGCGGCGGCGGCGGCGGTCCCGCGTGGAATGAGACGCCGCGTGATTTACGACCCGCCTGCAGCGCCCCCGCCCCGCACGCCCTTCCGCTGAAAGAGATGGCGAGATCCCGACTCGACGACGATACCGCAACCGACAGAGACAGCTATACGTATTCTAGTTCGGGGGGTGGCGCTGCGTAATGCAAGCGTGCGTGCGATGCGCGAGGTGGACATGCAGTGACGGCCGATCGTTTCGATGACAGGCGACTGTCACGCCGGAGCTACTCCGCATAGTTGAGTCACTATCGCAACGCCAATGAAAAATACACTGAGCCTCATTTACTGCCAATAGGCGTAGGTAAAGTTTCAATGAGACTGACTGAATCCC
Organism: Idaea straminata; assembly: GCA_951213275.1. Classification (NCBI taxonomy): domain Eukaryota; kingdom Metazoa; phylum Arthropoda; class Insecta; order Lepidoptera; family Geometridae; genus Idaea; species Idaea straminata. The sequence continues at coordinate 14,916,767 of OX577849.1, forward strand.
CTTTACTAGTTGTTTGCTCGTGTCTCTTCTAAAAAGTCTCCGGGCTTACTAGAGATTACTCGGGCTGGGTTGACGGCGTTGACAAGGAAATGGCGCGTTAACAAAACGCCGAGACGAGTCCTTTTAACAAGTCAGGGACAGACAGGGGACGAGGACGGATTTACGCGTATCATGAACAGATTTCCTGTTCTGACAAAGGAAAATATTCTCGAGCTTATTTTATTTCCACGTCAGGAAACGGAGGACGAACTGTATTGTCGATGACAAGTACAAGTGTCACAAGTGAGAAATATTAAAATGGAATGACAGTTTTTATGTATGAAATAGCTACAAAAGTTAAAATATCATCTACATAAATCTAAACCTTCTCAAAATTCTCATCCAAATTTCTTTCTTATAAAAACTTTATTCAAGGACTTGAAATAGGTACTTTTCTCTTGCATTACAAGGTATGAATCAGAATAAAACGTACTCGACTCCAAATGATTTGGAACATTAACATCTGTCATCGTGATTTGGCGATAACCATGAAGAACATCGAATACATTTTTCCAAAGTTCACAATAAAGCCAGCTGTTTATTGCTTCCTAAAAGCATTAGTCAGGTGGGTGCGGGTCAATCAATCACTCGTATTTATGTGACAAGTATCGTGCTCTTTCGTGAATAACCCGATTTGGCAGCAACGTACCATAAACAAAAGAATTTCTAGGTTTATAACGTATACGTATCTGAAAATGTTGTAGTGATAAATTTTATGATGTGTTCTGAAGCGTGGAGGAATTGGGACACCGAACGCTCATCAAACTTGAGTTTACTATGCGGGCTCTATATGGGGGACACCTGACACCGTATGAATAAATTTGCAGTAATAAAGCGTAGTTTAGAGCCACTGCAGATGTCACAGAAGCTATAAAAGTGCATGCCACTTCACTATTGGACAGATATGACCTTGCTAATATTATGCATTTTATTTTATGCTATTTTCATTGACAAATATTTATGTTTGTAACCTTTTGTGGTATTGCACAGTAAATTATTATAGACATACAACGGGAAAAACCTTTAAAAAATCTATGTCGTTCTGATTTCTAATAATGAGTCAGCGACACTGATTTACCTTAAAAGAACATATTTCTTGCAACATATAAAATATTGATTGAATGACCAATGATTCATAGACTTAAGTCAAAAACGTCTTTAGCTATTTGAGATAATTTAGGATATTAACTAAATTACTTTGTCTTCAAAATAGGATTATTCTAATTTGATATATTTTTACAGTTATTCCATTAAAGTATACTTAATAAGATACTGTGATTGACATACTACTAAACAAATTATTGCACTGTGTGGTCAACAGTCATTGAACAAAAAAGCCAACTGGTCGAATTCAAAATCTAAACAATAGACCCTCAGCCGAAGCTCTAAAGCTTTTTGGAGACTTTTGTATGATTGATGAAGTCTCTTCACAGCAACTAATTGACGTTGATGGAACAGCCAGTGAACAAACAGAACTTACCCATGATTCACTAACTACAACTCATAGATCTTAAAATTACTCAAGGTAAAGTTTAAAATCGTTTGAAAAAAAACTTTTACAGTGAAATTAAATAATTTTGTAATGACAATCCTACCTGACATATGGACGGATGTAAGATAACTCGAGGATTTTGTACTTTTGAAGGAAATGACAGATTTCTATTAATTAAATTCAAGTACTTAATTATTTTAATAATCTTGACAAACTTGTCTGACGAATCAAGTTTTGAATGTGACATGACCATAACGTTTTATGTGAATGTATATTTTATACGACATTCTGGAAATTATATATTATTTTAATGTTTTTATGATTGTCTATCACTGGCAGGAAAATAACAAAGGTATTTTCTTTGATCATAAAATGAAATGCGTCAATCGAATACGTCTTATCTAGATTGTCAATTTAATCTTCCTCATCGTTTAACTTGAAATCAATATCTATAAATATCAGCATTACACTTTTGAATAACAAATTAAATACCTAATTATCCATCGCCGACTTGAAAAAAATTAATATTGCTAATTGATTAATTTCATAGATCGGAAACATGCTTAAGTATTAAACAGTTTCTTATAAAACAACTAATAAAATGCATTGATTTATTATTATTGTCATAAATCTAGTTAATTCAATAATTAATACTAGTTTTTATTTAATAAATATAAAAATATATTAACATCATTAAGACTAATAAATAAGGTGATCGGTGTTTGATGACATTATTTAAATGGTTATTTAAATTATTCTGTAGGACGGGTAAAATCTAAAATAAACAAGTGTATAGAAACACCTGCCTAGCTTATTGTGGACATTTGAAGCCAATAAAATTCTGATAAACGACTTTATGGCAAATATAATTAATTAAACACGAACAAATAAACCTTGAAAACATTATATTTCTGTCATTATAGAAACATTCAAACATGTGTACCAAATATTTTTGGGTTAACAAATTAATAAAGGTAACGTTTATCTTCAATTCTACTAATCTGTAAGTAGGCGATTAGTGTTACTAATCAAACTGCCTAGTTTTTATCTCAATGATAGATCGGTTTCTATGTTCGACACGTTTCCAAATAAGTAATAATCATACTTCTATCGATTATCGAGAACGCACAATGTATCTGAACGATCAACTGTCAGTAAGAAATTTTAGGATCATTTTTACTGACACTGCCTACTATAACTGTCACTAGGTTATATCAATCCATTTCTCTCTCATTTGCAAGTTTATTTTTACTGCTATGTTTGTTTAGATTAGGCTCTATAGCGTTCGGATTAAGAGTCGTGGTGATAGTATCGCGATCAAGTGAGGTTGTCAGTTGACAAGTGATGGCGGGAAACAATGGGATCGTTAAATGGTCAGCGAGTGAAGTTTAGACCACCGCAACAGTACGGTCACAGTACGGTGCCGGTGTCGAGTGAATGCAATCACGTTGATGGTATTGCATCGAATGTAGACAAATTAAGTCATACGATCTTTAGATGTCTGTCTGTTGCCAGGGTGTTTATGCACACTTGATACTGTCTCTACCTTTGACCATTGGTGACAATTTGCAATCAATTATTGTGTTGACTTTTTATTACTAGAATCAACCTGTGTTTTAAACCTCATCAATAAGCTGGACTCCAACCATACCAAAGGAAATGACGACTCAAAGCCTAACGCTGGCGATTACACAAATGGCGATTTTGCCAATGTGATTTATCCGTGGAATAGTTTCAATTTTGTCTCACCTCTCAACGTTAGGATCCTGTATCAGGGTGGCTGGTATACTGTGCTCGATGTCTCGATCGTCTGGCTGCGGGGAAGCGCGGGAGGCCGGCGACCCTGATGAGGCGTCGTCCTCTCGCTGCCCCCCTGCCTCTCCTTCTTTCACGCCTTCAGGGCTCGTTGTTTCTTCTGTGAACAGGAGAAAAGGTCTGATTTAATAAAAATGTCGTGTCCCTTATGTTAACTAATTTCCAAAAATAAATATAATAAGATAAAATACCAATTGAACTTTACCAATTTTAAAGATATTTTAATGTATGTTTTTAGGCATAGCTTCTTAGTTTATGAACTAATTTCAATGATTCTATTTTAGTTGAAAAGGATAATAATTTCATTGGCATTAAACTTCGTTCTTCGGTCTAATAAAAAAACTTGTTGAATACACTAAGTTGTAAGATCAGATTTTTAGTAATGTGCTCAAACGTTAAATGAGATCACTTATTAAATAATTTTTAAATGCTTCTAGGTGATAACGATAGATAGTGATAAAAATTTGTTAGCATGTTCCTTATAATCGATGATCCGCTTTCAATAAATCTTTATTATCAATTATAAATATTCCTTTATGAATCATGTAATGATGACAATTAATAGGTATATCACCTGATTGTCATAGCGACAAGATACAAAGATAATATCACTTAATATACACGTGGAAAAATTTCAGGTAGGTATTTAATGTTACAGAACAAACAATAGACTCGGTCTATATATACCTATATAACATTGGTTGTTATTGTTAGTAGTCATTTTCAATTAAATCGATATATTCACTTTGACTACACACGGTAATAAAATAGGACAGATTGTACTTACTACTTTAGTGACAAGATGTTACGAGTACAAAACATGATCGTGGAAAATATGAAAGGAATTAAATGCTTTAATTTACTTTAGAATAATAAGATATTTGAATATAATCACAGAATAGACTAGCTCTATACCTAACACAGATGTTTATGATACAATATTGTTTTAATTTAGATTTTTTTTATCGTATTGACTTCACTTTAAACGTCAAAAACATAGGACAGAATGTCAAATGGTATTTAGAATTCTGACCAAAATTTCATTAATTGCGTATATCCATCCTTAGATAAAATTGGGATTGTTGATTAATGATAAGTTTATTTCAATTATTTATTGTGATAAGTCGTGCCCCTTTGCAAACATTTTGTTTCTTTTGTATGGCTTAAGGCAGTTCTACTCATAAAAGGCTCATATTACTCCCTAAATTGAGCAACTGTAGCTTTGAAACCATACATAGCTCGTATTTAAAATTTTCAAGAAACTACATAACTGTTGTAAGTTTTGTAGGTCAAAACAAACATTAGTTTATACAGCTGAATTTTAATCAAGATTTATGGCTAATTGATAAAACAATCAACAATTTCTGAATAAAATATTGAGCAATCGCAAAGGAAAATTTGATTGATAACAAAATAATCAATTTTATGCGTGTGCATATAGATAATTAAGTATTTTATAACAGGTGATAATCCTGAATGAAAATTTCAAAACTGTAACAATTAAAGAAAACAGGTTGTCCTTGGTTGCATTTTATAGTGCAGACAGGGATAATAGCCGTTTTGGTGTCCATATCATAGATTTCTATTAAACTTCTTATTGTACAGGGCCTCTACGTGTTGGTTTGGGCTCTACGCACTCTTTCCAAAGGTCCGGGGCACCATAGCCCCGTGATATGGGACACATAACAGGAAATGGTCCGGACCTTAATCTAGACTAAAAAGACATGAGTAACGATTTCTTTTACGGAGGATTTAAATTTATCTAATCACAATAACCTTCACTCAGATTGTCTTCATTTTCCACGATGGACGGTGCTGAGATCTAATTCCATCGTCAAACAACTATTTTTTTGGTCTTTATTTACTTTTTAGGGAAGGCACAGGTAAATTATTAGCTCATACAGCCACGTGACACGCTTCAAGTTTCACTGATAAAAAAAAATATAGTTTTTTTAACCTGTAGCAAACTGGGTCACCTATCGTATAAAACTGTAAATGAACCGTGTTAGTCTTATTAAATTAGTTCATTTCATTAGTTATTAGTCAGACAGATCCGAAATGATAAAAACTACAGGTTATCATAATTATCATAAATAATAATTAAATAAGCTAAATTGTCATAGCACCTGATTTATAATTTGCAAGTTTGCATAGTAATAAAGTTAAATTAGACTTTGGACCAGAACAATGGAAAATCGATTGTACCTAATGAATGTAATCAATACGATCGATCGCGTTAATTAAAAAAACTGTCGATACAGCACGTGACGGGTTTAGCGTTCCGATTGTTACTGATATCAGTCTCGTATCGGTACTATCGGTGCTATCGGTAAAATTATGTCAGTTGATAAGTTTGAATAATTGATCTATTGCAATGAGTTCGTTTAATAATCAATCAATTGCTTAAGAGGTTTTATTTTCGATTTGAAAATATCAATATAAGTACCTATTTAGTACCTAAACAGCTGTGCTATACAAGGTGATTGATAATCATATAAAAACGATTAGAGCTTACTTCTGTGCATCTTGACAGTGCACTTTTGTTCTACAATGTTCTTATCGAGGCTAGCTGCCTTGCCTTTTTCAATAGTAAAGCCCATCAGTTGGCCAGTCAGCACTTTGGCCACCTAAAGTTATTACTACTAGAAATATTTTTATAGAAATCTTAGGGTCTGTGTGGTGGTAGGTACTGGCAAAAGGCTTAAAATATCCATCGCCGATAGATACATATTTTCGCAGCTTTACTAATGCTTTCGCCACAGCACCCGCCTCCCTGAAAGTGGAACTGAGGTGTGAAGCCGTCAGCGTGTTGACATAAGTAGCATCTCTACTTATGACCTTGTCCAAGTTTAGTAGGTAATTATGTACTTATTTTGAAGATACCATTTTTTTCTAAGGAGTCAACTCTCTGTCGGTAGAGTTTATGAATAAAGCGGTAATAATATAGAAAAACACGTTTAAAAATCCGAAAAACAAAAAACCAAAAAAAGTGAAGCTTGAAACTGGATATAGCCGAAAAACATTCGCGGGGCGGTGTGGTCTGCTTATTTCACTGCCCAATGGTCCGAGAACCACAGTTGGTTAATTGATTAAAACGCAGTGTCAATCGAGACAAAGATGCGCTTGTTGCAGGCAGCAGCGCCCGCGCCGGAGGGCAGATACATCGCTCGTTTGAATGATTCTGAAACGGATCAAAGGCCGTATGCTAGTAGTGTTCCGAACAGAATGTCCGTTTGTATGATAAAGGCATATTTTCTAACGAGTAAAATTGATTACAATTTTACCAATTTAGCCCGTATTGGCAATAAATGTTTTAAAATAAATGAGTTAAAATAGACGATGATCAGGTATCGGTGAAAATGTATATTTTGGTATTTAATTTCCATATATAAAATAAATTTATATCCATGCTTAGTTGTGGAAATGATGTTGTTACATTTTCATGAAATTTTTTATAATAAAAAATAATAGAAATCACAATGATATAATCAAAAAAATTACACCGATTTGAAACTACTTTTTTTAAAAATCGATACAACAGTTCAAATCTTTACATACCATTTAAAATACTATCCAAATCAGTGAAGGTTGTAAAAATAAAAGCAATACGAGCAAAGCAACGTGCCTAACCTAACCTAACCTACTATATAATTCCTGGAATGACGAACTAAACTTGCTCAGGTTAATTTCATTGATGTATTGATTTAGAATTCTGGTGCAGTGAAGCGTGTTGCTGCAGATGAAGGCGACCATATCAACGTATATATGCAATATTGTTTTAATATCAATTTTTATATAGTTAAGATGACGTTCAAACAGCGGCCCGCCAAATTTACGGCATAAAACATGTGACGTCCTTTTAATTAATTTCAGTGTTTAAATTTCACTATATTAGGAGGTATGAATTTGTATTCAATTGTATAACTTTGGTAGATTGTTACCGTTTTTGGATTTATTAAAAGTTTTGGCATATTTTCTAAGGTTTTCGCAACTTAAACTCCTACCTAAAAAACTATTTTAACGAATATAACCATGTTTTTGAATTAATTATTTAAAAGTTTTTATTTAACTTGCAATGTATGTCAGTTTGTTCAGGTCAAATCTTGCAAGCTTAATTTGAACCACTTCCCCTTATCCTACAGAGTTAAATTTTTGCATGTTGGTTCAGAAAGGACCTACCAGTGACAATCTATTTATTTGTTGTTAAAATCTGATGTTTCGGAAACTTAACACCTCTCGTGGTCAAAGGTAGACTGAGGTGACATTAATCTTAGTTTCAGATTTTTTTCTACAATACAAAACTTCACGTAAGAAGTACCTACGTAAAACAAACAATAGGGAACAATTTCTCAAAAAAAAATCGTCGTGAAATCGATACGATGACCGGTTATCGATTAAGCTATTGTTATTCGAATAACGTTAACAGTAACTAAAGATCGTTGAATCGATTCAAGACGAAAGCGAACGACAGCCGATTTCACGAGATCTATTTAATTTTGTTAATCTTAATCAAATCTTTTTGGTGTATTAAATACACTCTGTTTAGGATATACGCCGTTATTTTACGTTTCTTTGTGTTACTAATCGTTGGAATAAAGAGAGATTTTTATCGATTCATTGGGTTTAATCACGAGCGGACTAATCGATATAAAAAACCGACCAAGTGCGAGTTAGGCTCGCGCACGAACGGTTCCGTACAATTTTTTTCTGTTTTTAGTTTATGTTGTTGCTGCAACAGAAAAAAAAATATAATATCTGTGAAAATTTCAGCTGTCTAGCTATCGCGGTTCATGAGTACAACCTGGTGACAGACAAATGGACGGACGGACAGTGCAGTCTTAGTAATAGGGTCCTGTTTTTACCTTTTGGGTACGGAGCCCTAATAAAGGGTAGTGAGAAACGAAATATTAAATACCTATTTGATACCAATAGATACAAGTGTGATCATATTGGCAAGCTTTTATCTTAGGAGAAATCAATAAATATGACATTAAAAGTCCTGACTGACTGATACAACGTACAGATTAAAATAATTGAATAATAATAATGGAATCCGCTAAGAAAGACGTTTGGAAAATTCAACCTCTACATGTAAACAAAGTCGCGGGAAAAGCCTAGTTTCGTATAATATTGCACAAAGAGCACCGAGCTAAACAACTAGACTTTTCTTATTAACCGACTTCAAAAAAGGTTACATAGACAAACAAAAACACTTAGACTAGAAAGTCCCAAGAAAAATAGAATCGAATAATACTTATATAAATAAAAAGGAAGTTTTGATAACAATGTATATTTTATTATAATTTTGTTTTGATTTGTATTTAATTTTTGGGTTTGGCGTAATTTTTTTTGTATTTTATTTTTGGGATTTTATTTGTGTAAGTAAAGTTTTGATTTGTGTTTATAATGAATAAATCATTTTTATATATTACCTCCTTTTCTAAGTCGATTAAATATTCAATATAAAATGATCAATCATCTACAGGATGCGTTTTATCAATTATTATCTATTTTATTGATAAAATGGCGACATGAGTGTGTAATTTGTTTAGATTATTCGTAATCGGATGTTAAAGGTGAAACTAGACCACATACTGCAAATCGATCGATACTTTGAAAGCTCCCTATTAGATTCTCGTGCCGCGGTGTTAGTTGCCAAACTCCACCTAAACAGGTGAACCGATTTATATGAAATTGTTTGTTATATTCGTTGGGTCTGAGAATCGAACAAAATTTTTTCCCCTTTTTGTCTTTTTAAATTTATTTCTCAACCGATTCAGATGATATTTTTTATTGTTAAAAAAGAGATAGGTGGTAGTCCCATAAAATTTGGTACCATCTGATGAGAATCTTAGGAGCTATGAACAGAATTGGTCGCGTGCTGCAAGGTTGCTCTTCAAAACTGAGCTACAGATTGATTGAACATCAGGAACCTTCTCATCAAAAAAACTCTTTAATGATTTACGATTACGGGTTAGAATTTGAAGAATTTAGTCTTTATTTTAGGCTATATTTTTTATTTTAGCCAAATTTTGTGTAGATTTTATTCTCTTTCGAATTATGGCGGTCGGCGTGATGTCAGCCGACTGTTTAGTCTTCTAGTCTGCAGTTGATTCGAGTCAAATATACATTTATTGATAAGTAAGGACATTATTGATTTTAAACTGCAATGCGGCAATAAGGATAAGTATGCTATTGTCCTTTATTATTTTTATCAATTTATAATGTTCCATGATAAGGGAAGGTATTAATGTTTGTGTTTCAAGTTTGTACTTAAAGTATTGTATTGTGTTCAAAACATAACCTCCCTTTTGACTCGCCGTAGTCGGGCAAGACGGGTCAACCGATTGAGTAGATTATTTTTTGTTAGACAAAGGATATCTCAGGGTGCTTCCATAAAAATTTCGTGAGGATCTGATGAATAGAGTTGTTTTTTTTTAACTCGCTCGATCGAGAGCGCTGATGTCTGTTTCCAGGGTCAAAAACATTTTTTTTCTTTATTTCCTTTACAGGAAGGATAAAGGTTAATTATTAACCTATACAGCCTCGTTACACAATTGGTCCATTATACTGGCTTATACCTTTTCTGGTTTTTCAACTTTATCTGGCGCGCACTCTACCTTGCAAATACCCAGTTAGCTACGAGTTAGCTCAAATTGATCAGACTACGCGCTGACGTTAATCATCTGTGACGTCACCATCAGCGCAACAAGTGAGTGTCGAGCACTTTGTTTTAGGATTAGGTAGGCAGTTAGGGCTACGTTGTAACGGAGATATTTGAATTGGTTTTGATATTTTAGTCAATTTGAGGGTTTGATCACCGTTTCAAGCGTTCACGTTCTGAGGCTCTACCATGAGTCGTTCAACGACCCGTAGGTTTCCATGAAAGTTTATATGTATTGAAATCGACCAAAACACGAGCTTAGGTAGTTAGTTTAATACCTTTGTAAGCTTGAAACATTATTTTTGCAATAGAACTGCACCTAGTTTTACCATTCATCATTCCGTCATACGACCAGACAAACTGATATTAACCGATTCATAGTGGAAATCTCAGACACCTGCTGTAAAAGTTTCGCTTCGTCATTCTTTATTCGTATAACAACGGAATCAGTTGCCTGCGTCTGTCTTTTCTGATGCGTAAAATTTAGGGGTCTTCAAGTCACGAGTGAACAGGTATCTTCTAGGTAAGCGTGCTATATCTTAGACTGTATTGTCACCTACTATACAAAATGACAATGCGCTCTTAAAATGGCCATCATACACTGACTTATCATTTGCAAGGAAATAATATGCAAAATCATATAACTTGTGTGGAGAAGTTACAAAATTAACAATACAGAATATCGATACTACATCGATATTCTGTTTACTTAGATCAAACCGGTTCATTTGACGCTCACTTTTAACAACAAGACAATTTTCAACAATCAATCTAATACTAATCAACCTAAGTCTCCCCCTAAATAAAGCGTCAGCGCTCATCACGACGTAAACAAACGCAGTATGAATGGACCGGAGCTGAAACTGTTAGAAAATAAAGCTCGAAGCAACAAGTTACAATTTGTAGCTGTCGCGATGATGTCACGCGGCATAGACCGGGTAACCGGGGTAGCTTTATGATTACAATACCTATAGTAAGATACTATATCTACAGGAAAGGCTTTTTAAAGGGCCTTTTTCTACACAGAAAAAAAGGATTCTTAAAGTGACAAATAATTCTCTCCCCATAGACGCTAGAGAATGAGTTTTTAGAATACTGCTTCTCGTTTTAAGATGTTTCACTAAAACCAAGAAAATAATTCATCAACTGGCAGAAAGATGGCGTTGACTGCAACATGTATGAATCGACCCCTATTTTAGGTCAATTTGCCATTAAAGAGTGAATTATTACAAGCTTTGATTTAGCTTCACCTGTACCAATGTTCTTGCTTCAAAGTATTTGTGTACCTAAGAAGTAGGTACACAGATAAACCTCGCGATCATGACTGTAACAAAGTAGAAACGTCGAGGTAAGAGAAATATGCGATTAAGGGCAGGTGCTAATAAAGCTACCAAAATCGACCTTTGTTTTAAGCAACTCTAAGTAATCAAATACCCTTTTTTTGTTATTTGGATATAAATGGATATTGTAGTTTAATAACCATATTTTTGTTTATAGTGGTTGAAAACATGATATGAACAACTTCGTTCGTTAAAAAAAATGTTAGAAAATAGAGAATTATTAGATCGTTTATCGGGTTTTATTAAAAAATAGTTAACGTATGTTTCTAAAAATGAATCAAATGATAGGTTTTGACCTCTATATTTACTATATTTGTGGATAATAATGCTAAAATGTTTTGGATATCGTTCAAATATAACAGTTAGCACGCAGCACGCTACGTTTTTGAGAGCGGGGGCTAAGGTAATGTGAATACCTACACACGGTACTGGAAGAGCGCCTTAAGACCCGGGAAAATAATTAGTATGAATAAAAATCGCGTGAGTTTAAGAAGGTGGTCTAATGAATATATTGTTGGCAGTGGAGTAAATTTTACAAAATGAAAATTGTCTACTTATTTAATGTGAAAAAATTACCCACACACTTCAATTTATGAATTAAATTCACAAAGAAAATAAAGTGGTAAAACTTTTTCACTATATGATGCACTTGATCGCGTGTTGTAATTTGTATATTTATGTACAAAATAATAGAAACAATTTAAATTTAAAGTTCGGGAAAATAACTCAAATTTTTGGAAAATTTTTGGAACTTCCAAAATGTAGCGGTACCATTATGGTCAGCGGGACTTTATGTAAACAATTGCGTTTTCACTTTTTTAAAACTTTCCAAAATTTAGGTTAAATTAGGTAATAATTTGCCATACAAAACATTATTTTTACCCAATCTATCCAAATTAAATATATTTTTTTTTCTCAAAGGTACATACAATTACATATAGCCAAAAGATATTACTATACACAATATTATATACCTATATTTTAATAAACCTATCTATATTAATCCATAAAATCATACAAATCTATCAACGTCAAGCAAAGTTAAATTAATACTGCGAGAATCGAGTGTCGTTACCCATCAAATACATCAAACCATCAATCAAACACTGATTGATTGGCTATGTCAATCCACTAAACAAAATATTGAATCAATCATTTATATGAAAAGGAAAATATTAATTATTCCACCCCCTAGAATAGGGAGTGGAATAATTAAAAATAAGGATCGTAATATTGGCCTCGTAATTAAGAACACATTCTAAAATTAAGGTTTGAAAGAAAGGTGTAAAAGTTTTATTGTATTAATAAATAATTGTTTTAATAAAAAGTAGCCTATATGTCCCAATAATTCAATGTATCTTTAAACTAAGTTTCAAGAAACTGATTTTCATCTATTTTGGAAATCAAAGTCCTGACTGACTGCCTACTGTACAGCTCAAACCAGATATCTTTTATGACGTAGGCATCAGCTAAGAAAGATTTTTTTGGAAAATTTAACTCTTGCGCAGACAAAGCCACGGGTAAAAGCTATGAAACAAAACTAGTTAACACAAATTCAACTCCTCCCCATTCAAAGTCGTCTAACCTTTTTTCTGCAAACTCACATACAAACCAGTACCGGATTAAGGATCTTGACAAATCTTTATCGAGACCGCCCTCAATACGTCCCCGTCACCGATCTTCTAGTCGGACATCATTTTCATTAGCCTTCGACTTGAGTTTCATTTGTACTAATGTTTGTCTGAGTCCGTCCATCTTTCACCGAGGGGCGCTGATTGAAATATATAGAGAGAGATTTAAACACCTTTTTTGGAGGATTTGCAAAGAAAATCATGGTATCTGATCATTCGTATTATTCTTTACTTATTATAGAAGTTCGCTAACTATTTTCTAAAAAAATAGAAAATTGCAGTTTGAACATAGGCACCTAACATGACATCCAGACCAGAAGCAAGCATGTTTTAGATTATTCTTAAATATTTGTACCACGGCGAGAATAGAACGCGAGTGTTCGCCTCTCACAAAGGTTTAATCACGATCACGGTCTCCCTAAGACGACGGCGACGTGCAACACGTTGCCCTTTTCTCGGTTAATCATAATCATCAATTCAGTACTGTACAAGAACTGTCAAGATGTTAAAATAGTGACTCTGTTAAACAAAAGACACACCCTAAAATATAAATGGTAAATATTAAAATAAATTTAAAAAATGGCAACAAGGTTTCGGCCACTTTGAATTTTTGAATAGCGTTTTATAACAATATTAACGAGAATCATTAAAACCATAAATATTACAGTAACGTTATAAAAACCTGGTTTTTTAAACAATAACAAGTAATATTATGCATCTATGATAATTAATTTCAATATATTGAATATTGAACAGCGCTAGATATATCGGTTTCTAATAAACTTCTTTTAATTAGGATATAAATTTTAAATTTTCTAACAGGGTGTTTGGATCATTATATTTTTATACACATAGTAAATGATCACTACATTTCGACTAGCTTTCACCCTTGATTTCGTAAGTGTATGGTTTAATTTTTCCGAAATTCTTACTTACATTTGCCATGTTAACACAGCTATTTGTATGCTAATTTTTAGCCCGATCCATAGATTGATTTGAGCTGTGCGGTGATCAGTCAAGACTTTCATTTTTATATTATTTTATATTTTTATTTATTTCACTTTTTTATTCCTACCAACCAACACACGTAGACACTCACACACCCCAGTTTTCATTGAAATTAATACTTAAAATTTTCTTCGTTGAGACAAGACATACAAAATGCTACAATAAAATAGTTGTATCTAAGGTGTGGGATTTGTAGTGATGAACCAAGCACCTTGACTACTTTTCTTTAATTTATAGTGTCGCAAATTATAATGCCTAATCTGGAAGAATGTTGTTATTTCATTGACTAATGGACTTTTAAAAGCTTGTGATTTATAGATTTGCATTCCTAAAAATAAAGGTTTTATTTAAATTATGTTATTCTAAGGTAAAAAATATAAATATTGTCACAAGGCGCGGTAATCTATACTGATATTTACATAAGCATCAAGAAATTTAATTTTATTGTTTTATTTTTGTTTTTAATAAATAGGCTCTGGAACTATTGAACCGATTTTGATGAAACTTAGTATGATAATGGATTGAATCCACGGCAGTGCTGAGGCTGGTGATCCTGATATTCCCACGGTACCTGGATTTACGCGGGTAAAACGAGACGCTACTAGTAGGTACCGTAATATGATTTTAACAACTGGTGCTATAAATCAATGATCCTCAATAATTCCAACAACATTAGCTACTTATTGCACGTGTCCAAAAATTGTTTTTTGTTAAATATAAAAAAAAGAACTTCGACAAGTGATGACAATAATTGCCGTATCAGGGACGCAGCCGCGGTAGAGTTCGTCAAGCGTCTCATGTTACGTCAAGTCGACACAGTTTTTGACAGACATTTCATCCGCTACATTTGGTTCGTGCAAGTATTACGTTCCCAGTATACTTCGATGTAGTGGACGATTTCATAATACGTAAAACTACTCGTACATCTGCTGCGCTTGCAATTAATGAATGTTCTTGATCCGCGAAGATAGCACTCTCATTGCCGTCTCTACGTTTGATGCTAAGTACCTGTTCTAACGTCGAGAGGCGGGGTCCGTAGTGACCAATGGCTCGGCTCCGTTCGCCCAAAACTAATTATACTGATTTATGCTCCCATTGTTCATTGTTGTATGTCTTCAGTGCATGTGCTTGCGGTGATGTTTCGACTTTTTTCTGGGATGGTCCGGTTTTATGTTTGATGGGTGTAGTTGGTTTCGTATTTTATGAGTTATCTACGAATGAAATTATAAGTAAATCTATGGGTACCAGAATATTGATTCTTTTCTCTAATGTGCGTATTTTTTTTTCTATAGATTTGGCTTTTAATAGAAATGACAATTACCAGAGAATGCAAACTTTAATAAAAAATATTTAAATAATATTGAGCAAATAAAAAGATTAAATATAAAAATTAGAGTAAACCAATAATTGAAAATGAATATGTGTACATACTTATTTGGAGTAATGTCAGTAGATATTGAAATTGCAAAAGCTCAGTATCTTTAAAATATTTTGATAGGTAGTTACACAACAAAATATTTTATCTGGTATGCCAAGACTTTATTTTGCAAAAGACAGACAAATAAAACCAAAACTATAGACATAAAGACAGAACAACAAACAGTTACAAAGAATCCTCATTCCATTTGGAGACGTAACAGAAATCGCGCGCGCTGTCAGTCCCATTGTATATCAATAATATATTCCGAAGAAAAACAAAGCTACGAATCAGTGCGAGGCTGTTGCGCCTGCGTCGCATTCACCTGTCGGTCTGCTGCGCGCGCGCGTAGGCGGGGCCACCGATCCCATTCGGAATTCAAAATTTTCGCGCTTTTTTCCATTTGCCCGTCAAACGGCCACCGGAATTCGGGTGCGATATTTTCTTGGAGTGGAATCCGAAGGCTGTACTGGGACCTAAGATATTTATACCTCTTTAGTCGCTGTCATTTAGATTTATGCGTTTTTGTTGTTGTTTTTGAACGATTTATCGGGATTCAATCCGAGTATTGTACAAGGTTTCGATTTCGGGTTTTGAGTTTTATTTACATTCAAAAAATGAAGATTTAACTGACGGTTGATTTAAATTTCATCTCGTACCTGTAGATAATAATATTAAAAGATAAAGTAGTATGAATGGCCATAAGTTTAACAACAAAACTCCATTTATTGTGACAGTATAGTACCATAGTTATGGCGTCTACATTTTCCCTTCAATGGCTTGGAGGACAGGTTGACTCGAAAGCTGCCAACAGGAGAACGTCAGAATATAATGTAGATAATGTAACACATTTTGCAGATTTATGACATATTTTATTTTATATTTTATCTTATTTATGAAGCAGGAGTTATTTATTTTGAGATAAAATATGAATAAAAATGACAAGATGTTCAACACAAAAATTTAACGACGGGAACATATTGAGATTCATCAAGGACAAACACAATACAAAATGACATTAAGCTTGTTACTGACAAACATAGCTAATCGTACCTATTTGCTAAGAGCTTTACTATTGCTGATGCAGGATGTTCCATAAAGAAGCACATTTCTGGACTGTTGGAATAGAATAGCTCATTTCTGCACTAATACTCGTAGACTCAGCTCTTATTGCCTTATTCTTGAAATTTTCTTTCTCAAAATTTTCTTTCTTAAAATTTCCTTTAATCATAATGTCAATTTCTCAGAACGTATATTTCTCAAAATGTCATTTATGAGATATTATAAGCTGAGAGGTAAAGCGTTGCCACAAAAACTCATAAAAGAAATCGATCTCGAAAATAAAAGTAATCGCGTGATAAGAAAGTGGGTCATTCAACGTCTATCAGTCAAAAGTAAACAACAATAAGTAGTTTCATAGTTGGTACACGCATGTGAACCCGAGTGGCTTCCGTTGACGACGTAAGATTGATCGCTACGACGCAATTATGAAAAATTGTTCTGACTGTGGCGTCTAATGTAGTGACCGTAGCGGGAATAACAAAATTGTGATAAAAATGAAATTTATAACGCTGGTTTCACACAGATTTTTATCCGACTTCAAAAAAGGAAGACGTTATTTTACCCGACTACGGCGAAGCCAAAAGGCAGTTGTTTACAAGCGATGTGTCACCTTTTTGACCACCATCACACCATCCTGATTATAAAGTGACGATGCGGGCTACATTGTAGCACGCTTACCTACAAGATACAGAGAACAGTGAACGAACAGGTCACTCGTCAATTGAAGACTTCTAAACAATGAATAAAAATGTATACGTCAGAAAATACAAGCCTATGAAACTGATTCTACTCCCTCATTGTATACGAGTAACACATTGCGAATATATGCAAGAATGTGACCCTTAGTGTAGGAAAAAATAAGGCCAAGTTATTTCCTTTGCACATGGTAGACTAAGTAGAGAGGTAGGTATAGGTGCTCGGAAAGCCATGACATGGAAAGAAATACATGTCCCAGGAACTAAAGCGCCCTAAATAGCATGAATTAAAAAGTTGCACGCGTTATATAAATCATCAAAATTGGACTGAAAGGCCTCACTGAAAGGTATCACTGGATAACAGAGCATTGTTCGTTGGTTTGGAATTGAGTTTTTTTTTTAAATATCATTTAGTAACCGAATTCTTTACACAGATTTAATTTCAGCTAATACCCATACTGTTTCCCGCTTCATCTTATAATGTACACTACAACCCGTATCCGTGACTTACCTACCGCACCTGTAAGCTTTCAATTATTGACCTCCACCTTTTGAATACCACTTCACAAAGCCGTATTTCCTCAATCTAGATGTCTAATTGAAATGATATCATGATCCGATGTTGATATTTAGTAATAATAAGGAATTAACAACAGTTAAAGTTAAATATAGCCTGTTTAAAATTAAAAGCTCATCGTATTCAAAGTAAATTAGTTGACAAAATTAGGACGTGGCCGATTACACTCTCTGTAATTTTTACGATGAGGTACTAAAATCAAATAGATCACGCATTTCATGTGATACGCGCGTATTGCTTTGCGTAATATCCAAGGGAAGCGACCACCCGGAAGGAGGCGCACTTCATGGCTTAAGAATATCTGGACATGGTTTAATCAAAGCACGAGATCCCTTTTCAGAGCAGCCGCTTCAAAAGTAAAAATAGCCTTAATGATAGCCGACCTCCGGTAGGAGATGGCACCTCAAGAAGAAGAATATCGTCACCTGGTTTTAAATAGGTAGTGCAATTCTTAATTTTTCATTAAAACGTTTTTCCTTTTTTTTAATAATAAAAAAAAAAATGATAAAAAACAAACACAGAGACACGTGTACAGCAAACCTTGGTTTTATAAAACTAGCTATCACGGCTCATGCAAATAGACAGATAGACAGAAACAAGGTCCCTTTAGGTATGGAAACCTAAAAAGAATGATAATTGTGTTAAAACCATTGTTCAAAGTAAATAAGGAATCGTATGGAGTAAGCCCTGGTAAGACACCGTTCTAACAACTATTTGGTACCGTAAATAACATTCAATTCCAACATTTAATTGAATAGTTATATTTAACAGTCTTTATAGCTTTTCCACAGATTAAATTAACGCGTAATTACTTATTGAACTAATGTTGACTTTAATAACACTGGACTAACTAAGATTGACAGTTTAAGATCGTAATATTTTAGTTTTAATTCATAGTTCAATTTGGTTTAGTAATTTTATACCGGGAAGTGTTAAGACAAATCTTAGGATCAATACTAATTTATAATATAAATGTAAATAATTATATTGGTTTTATTTTTGAGGTTTGTCTCTTAGTAATTTAGTTTTTTTAATTCTCTATTCGTATTTGTGACTCACAGCGCCCGACAGTTTTGCCTGAGTAAGTCTTGATCTCATAAGAATATCGGATCAAATAGTACACTATATCGCGTCTTGATAATGTAGCTGCCTATAAGTGAAAGAATTTCTAAATTGGTTCAGTAGTTTTGAAGATAATCTCAAACATCTAAACATTTGGTATATCGAAACTTTACTTTTTTCCAATTAGCACAAGATTACCTACTTTTTACCCGACCACGGCGAAGCTAAAAGGGAGGGTTATGTGTTTGACCTGTCTATATGTATGTGTTTATGCATTTTTTTAAAAGCAAGTTTTTAATGGCCATAATACATGTCAATTTCTTCTTAAATTATCAAAAAGTGACACCTTAAAACCTAAGAAACGTCATATTTTATCTTGATCATCTCTACTTAGAACCTATTCACTTGTTTCTCTCTTCTTTTTTACTTAACTCTGTTTTTTATGTCTTTTTTTAGTTAGAAATTGTGTTTAAGTAAGTTTTACGTGGCTATAACATACTTTCTTTTAATAACCGACCTGTATCTGGATCATAATTATTTTATTTGTACAACATTCAAAAAACATTAAAAACGAAAAGCTTATTAACTAAAACATTGTACAAATACCACCTTATCGCTTAAAGCGATTTCTCCATTGGATAAAAATAAACGGTTCACACAATTTAGAATTCGAAATTCCTAAATCTATCACCTCGTATTTACAAGTAGAGTCCTTAAACTAAAATATCCGTACAATAAGTTAATGTAAATCGGGGTATTCGCTGGCATCGGTGGCAACTGCGTCCTATTTTGGATCTGATCACATTACCATAACGCGAGTGCGCGAGCTCTATGCTACTTCACCACAGAGTATTAAGGGCCAGACAAGACATAAACGAGAGTATTGCAACGCGAAAAACCATGTCCAAAAAAAAACAAAAATAGGTTTTAAACAATAAAAAATGAATTTTCAATAAATTAAAATCATGGAATAATTTTGTTTTTGAATTGTCATACAATATAAGCAATTAGTGCTTACTATTGAGATCGATGAGATTTTTTTTATTAACCGACCATCAGCTCCTGTATGTACTTTATAGGTTTCTATAAAACTTCTCGGTTTTATAGAAACCTATAAAGTACATACAGGACATACTCACTCTACATATAAACAAATAGCAACCGTGCTAAGATACATTAATACAACGATCTAACGAACTGGAAGGTTCTTCCTACTGCCTCGTCCATCCACCATGGATACAAATACTGAAATATACTCAGCTATAAAAACTGTTAATTATTATGCAAAAAAGGAAAATAATTAAGAATAAATATTGTTAGGTATAAAAATACAAACCGATCAAACGTCCAGACAAGAAAATTTTAAATTTACTGAAAAATTCTAAAATAGATAAGTACATAGTTTGAAATAAATATCTTGCATTTTATCTGAACATGCAGTATGGAGTCCTCTTCAGGACAGACACACTCCAAATATTAATATAAGTTCTCATGTCCAATAGCTTCGTATGGACTGAACTGTTTTACATAGAACTCTTGAGAAAACGTTGATACGACAAACTTTGATCTTTCTAGTGCATTTGCAGATTGGCTGAATATGGTTAGGCAATCTATATTTAGGTTCAATGCTTATCCAGTAATAGCTTAATTTTAATCACAGTGGCCTGGGTAATAAAATATACTAGAAGATAGCGTAGCCATAAAATGTTAACCAACATTATGGGACTATTGTAATCCTTAGCCAACTGCGAATGGCAATGCTGCTAAAAGTGAGCAAAGTCAACCTCAATACACTCAGATAAAGGGTAATTACAAAAACTGAAGCGAGAAACAAAAGGCATCGTTCTCAACGTGTTAAGAATGCACCGACGTCGAGGTCCGACACCGACGACCGCATTTTATCGCCACTAATGATCGCAGCGGACGCCCTCTAATGAGGGAGGTGGCCCCTCTCACAACCAATAAAATATTTATGAAACCTTCCCCACCAGTAATGGGACGCGTCAACTTAGAAAACAGCGCCACACAAAATTATCATTAAAAGGACAATGCGCGTCGTTAACGCGAATTTAAGACTTCTAAATATTGCATGCGAATACGATCGGTATCGCGCGCACAATACCGCGTCGCGTCACGACGCGCTCAGAAATATGGACGCGCCGATTACCGACCGCTTGTTCTATGTAAATGAACGGACGTGAAAGGAAAAATATAGCGGCGACATGATTGAATACCCGATACGGCATTAGGTATCTCGCATCCGTCGCGTCGACTCGTCGTCGTATCAATTAGCTAGTAGCGCTATTGTCCGCCGCAGAATAATTAACAATCCATCGGGCGACGTACGCACCGCTTATCGCGACGTGCGATCGCTCGCTTGCGAATACCGAAACCTAATAAGTCGCAGCCAGTCTCATTTGTGCCCGAGAAAAAGGAACAATACGGGCCCGATAAAGAAGACGGCCCAATAATTTAGGGTCATTGTTTCTGTTAATTTATGGAGTGCGGCCGCGGGATTGATTTGTAGGTTTTCAGGGGGTTTCTTGCGGGATAACGTCCGACGAATCCTGCGAGGATTATCGCATATCGGCGCGTCCTCGTGATGGCACGTCAAGAACTCAATTTATTCGAGTTGATATACATACAATGCTGTGTTTAAATGCGCGGTTGGATTGGCGGACGGTACGGGGCGGGCACGCGGTCCATATATGCGTTCGTTCGTGATGCACATATTAAGTTAGGCCTCTGTACAAGGCGAGGAGTTACGATAGGCAGCGATGAGGAGTCGTGAGTGTCCCTCACAGCCACAGCCACAGCCAACAGAGCGCAGCGCAGCACAGACCGGGACAATGGAACGGCGAATGGCCGCGAGCCGACACTCGGGTGGCGACCCACCAACCGATACTAAATTATTTTAGATGATAATGATAGTGATGCATGCAACTGTTATTATCTAACTATTTAATGTGCATTGATTCACCCTCAAGCTATTTTGTGTAAATAGCATTCGCAGACGTGAACTTACAATTGATATCTTCTGAACCACAAGTAGTGTTTATCAAACATCACATCGGGAGTTATTGCAGTTGTAATTTCAAATTGAAATGCTATTACTGCAGTGCTTTCTAATAATGGGACAGACGGTCATCTACAGACATAAACTATTACAGATTTCTGATCGATAGAGGCAAGACCTATTAAATCCATAGAACGTCTATTATATAATAATAGCAATATAGATCCTTCAACTTTTGTCAGTAAACCTTGATTTCCGCGTTTAAAGGCATCTCCATACTTTCTTCAACAAGCAAGTACCAATATATCACAAAACAAAGATCCAAACCAGTATTTCATACAGTACCCTCACGCAGCCACTATCAGATGTCCAGAGTCCTGCATTAATTGGACCTGCCGATCTGAGAGGAGCAGATTTCACTTCTATAAAAGGCGCGAGGGTTTATGGTATCGGCGTGGTGCGTTGTAGACGTCAGTATGCGCGTGCGCTCGCTTGTAATTGGTCCGCACACGGTTGACATTTACATGCGGCAAGATGGCCGAACTATGCGATATGGGAATCGTTAATTGACAAATAGGAGAGCTTTGAGACAGGTGGTTTATCAATATGTAGGACGTTTGGATCTTTGAAGTTTCGACGGATTTACATGTCCTTTGAACACAGAATCAGGATCTTTGTATTGGGAATAAAATACAGCAAAGCTTAATGCTAGCATGACATAAAACTATCGAGCCCAATTTGATGAGGCAAACAATCTGCTTTAACTCTATAAATATGTGTTCATTCATAGGCTACCTTAGCTACTATTGCGGCAGCAAAAGTTTAGAGAAAGATCCCGTATGTCTGTCTGTTTTTCTGTAAGCGCCATCGCAGGTCCGAAATGAATACAATTTTATTAATTTAAAATCTGAACTCAAACAACTTATGACAGACACAATAAAAATTGAATAAATAAAGGATCAACCCACGTTTCCGGTAAGATTATAAATATCTTAGATAGGTAATGGTCAGATTGGTCAGCCCTATCGATGATGGATACACACGGGGAACAATCGAGCGATCAATCACGAGATGACATGTCGTCGGACCACCCGAATGTAGAGAGGTCCTTGTGTTTTTAGAGTTGAAGTAAGGATTAGTATGAATTCACATTTTGAAGTAATATTGTCATCAATCTTTGGACTCTAGAGACAGTAAAACTTAAGCACAGGTAAATATTTCCTTCCAAATAAAGGCTGAAATAAGTTCTACTATTATTTAAATATAAGATTATTCTCTTTTGGCCTCTATTTGTTTAAGAATTATAGTTAAACCATATGATATTAGAATCGTATTCCGATTAACATTTCAGGCGGTATCTGCTTAGTTTTTACAGATGATTTGTCAGTGTTTGACCACTATCACACCTGCTTGATGATAGGTACCAATGCTGTCAAAATGTATTAGCCTTAAATAGTTTTTTAATCATAAAAATACTATGTTTATTGTACATTCTGGTTAGTTTCGATCTGCTGTTGGAAGAATTATAATGGGCGTTGATTCTAAATCAACATCATCTTCTGGACGAAGAGTTACGACAATTTAATTTAAAAACAATCTTTTAATAATATAATTTATAACAATTATCGCGACGATCGGCGCCTGCGCAGATGATCGATCTCATCTCCTCAGGTAAACATTACACCCGTAATTGGCGTCCATTTTCACACACAACCCAAAAAACCTACCAAAAAATTTACTAGAACCTTATTTTGATAAAGCTAAAGTCGATATTACGGTAAAGTTAACTTTGACGGGTTCAGATGTAAGATATTTGATAAATTAATTAACAAAATGATGGATTCGTCGACGTAGACTGATGATTGATGATTCGTCAATAATTTTTGTAAGGATCGGCGCCAATTGTCATATTATACGTAATGGATGCTGGATCTTGGAGATAAAGGACAGAAACGTCGACAGGACGTGGAAATCGAATAACCATTTTGACAAATTAATGATTCTTTTAGTTAGAAATACTTCGGTTTTGTTAAATATTATAAAAGGACCTAATAAGTTTAAAAATAATTTCGGTTTCTGTCCACCTGCCTCAACATTCTTGCACTTAAAAAGTATCTATAAAACCAGAGGCTGCATGTGGAAATGATTATTTGCATAAACATAAACCGATCAAATGAACTGCGGGTCGTAAAATCGCCATCAAAACTCATGATCTAAACGTCTGATCAATAGCGATTTTTTCGCATTCTCTGTATCTTGTACTGTGGGGTGTCCACAATAAACCTGTCACGGTGGAGACAGTCCGATACTCGACGTGGCACTTATCAGCGGACATAACATCTTCAATTTTACGACAACCTTGCGCAGCACACACGCATAAATTTCACACAAACGTCAAGAAAGCCTGATTTTATTTTACGGATCAAGGAAATTGTATCGATATTTCAACGATAACTTTATTGTGAAGCGGATAAGATACTTTTTATGAATGCATTCGTTAGATTTTTATAGCTCTCCGGAGTCAGGACCTAAAATGCTATAAGATATGTGAATTGATGTTGATAATTATAATTTATCGAGATAGCAATAATCCTTCGTACCTTATTAGGACCTTTCCCCATTTAAGAGTTTAAAGCATCCGATATTCATAAAAGTCTTGCATCGAAATGATGCGGAGTTTAAAAATTGCGAAGAAATTTATTTCAGTCGAATCATTTTAGCATTTTGCATTAAAATTAAAGATAACTCGAAGTTGACATGCAAGAGCAAAGAAAAAATCATGTGTTGTGCGGGCATCTAGATCAACCTCACAAATAGACAGGCAAAAACTGGTTAATGGTGGTACACGACGGTTCGTGTAATTCTAATTAGGCAATTCAAGCAGCGGGTAGCGCTAATGGCGGCCGTTCGATGCCATAAAGCAAGCACAATCTGATCGTGTGAACACGCTGTCCGGTATCCGCGTGTCTGGCGGACATTCCCCGCGGGCATGCGATGCTTTGTCACCCTAGTGCCCACGCGGACAACTTGTTTGATGCCTGCTACAGATCCCTTGTCATTTACATCCCTGTTTTGTTCACGTAGTCGTACGACCATAGTTTGACCAGTATCCGAGATCCGACCAGAAGTTAAAACAAACTTTATTAATGTCAATTAAAGTCTCAATAACAGCTCAAAAAATAAACAGTGACAACAAACTCTATCAGCAATCATCACGACCACGGATATAATAAATTAGAGAAAAACAAAGATTGGATACGGCAACACCGATACACACTCAGCCCGACGCAACTGCTTATTGATGGAAGCATTTCAAACACCATTTAGATAGTGTGGTGTCGTTGACGTATTATTATTGTTTGGAGCGAGACAGGAGAATCGATGTAACGTGCGGACGGAGGCGGCATTTTAAAGTCTTTTACGTTACCTAGAGGTCTCATCTTACTTTTCACTGTTGCAATAAACCTTCATGAGTTTCTTGTGATTATTTCTTCAAGCAATACATGTCGAGCAATATAACCCGCAAAACATACTTAAATATGAAAAAAAATGTAGTTTCTTTCTACACAAAATCGACAAATGTCAGTAGTTACATTCTAAATTGAGGAAATGTATTGTATAAACCTGCAGTAAGAATAATTTGATGGCTAAAACAGAATTTAGTACAAAGTTAGGAATGAATTTTCAAATGAAAAAAAAATGAAATTTTATGAATACCTTATCCAAAGTCTTCCACATTAATGGAGTAACATAGACAATGTCATTCATAACTCTCGAAGTGAGACGATCGACTCCATCCAACGGACTGAATAAAGGAATGCAGACATTCTTCGAATTTACTCTTCTTTTACCATTTATACCTACGAAGGTATTGGTTGTTGTTATACCTATTTAATGTAGCGAATAAAGACTTTTTATTTTATTAGTACATCATTCAAAGAAGAGATTATCATTAAATATCTATATCGCACCTCCGCTCAAATAGTGTCATAACTCAAAAACAAAATTATTTATTATATATTTTCAGGAAACCTAGTACTTCAACCATTTTATAAAGCTTGAAAAATAATTCAAAACTACTGAAATGTTCATATCGCTAATTCTGTTAGTTTTTAAATAAAGACTATAAAACTGGACAAACAGACTATTAGGTCCTTTAGACACCTTTTTCTCGACAGTTATTTTTTTTGAGATATGACACTATTTGAGCAGAGGTGCGATATACATACATACTATGGTAACTTAGGTACACAGAGCTGGTAAAATTTACTACACTTATAAGTTAAGTAACTTAGAGAGTTAACCATACGCAAGTAAGAATAATCTATTGAAAGTCCTGACTGATACTAGAACAAATCAAACCAATTGATAGATCAGGCTAAAATTTGACATACAGATAGCTGGCAAAACTTAGAAACCCACTAAGAAATGATTTTGTATCCAAACCTCCGACGTGGACGAAATAGCGGGTAAAAACTATTTCAGTAAGAAAAAATTTAACTAATTTATTTATTTATTTATAATACAGTTACTCATTGCACTTACAGTATACACCGAAACGTACCAAAAAGTCATTAGGTAGGTGCATTATTGAATAGAACCTCATCATCATCATCTTCCTGCCCTTATCCCAATTTATTTGGGGTCGGCGCAGTATGTCTTCTTCTTCCATTCACTCCTATTAGTCGTCATCTCATCGTTAACATTCATCTCTCTCATGTCTTGTCTCACGCAGTCCATCCATCTTTTCTTAGGTCGTCCTCTTCCTCTCCATCCCTCTACATTCATACTCATCACTCTTCTAGTTACATGCGTCTCTTCTCTTCTCATCACATGCCCATACCAACTCAAACGGTTCCCTTTTACTTTTTCAGTAACAGGTGCTACTTTCAGGCTTCCTCTGATATACTCATTTCTTATTTTATCCATCCTCGTTACTCCACACATCCATCTTAGCATTCTCATCTCCGCTGCATGCAATCTTCTCTCATCCTTCTTCTTCACGGCCCAGCATTCCGATCCATACATGACGACAGGTCTTATCACAGTTTTATAGATTTTACCCTTCAGTTTAAGGGGCATCCGTGGATCACATGTTGTTGCTGTGACCTGTCGCCATTTCAACCATCCAGAGTTAATCCGATGTACAACGTCCCGATCAATATCACCATCGCCTTGCACGAGTGATCCGAGATACCGGAAGTTGGAGCAGACCGGTAATGGCACTCCCGTAAGGGTTACGGGCATAGGACTGGAGAGACCGCCGAAGTCACAAAAAAGATATTCTGTTTTGCTTCTACTGACTTTCAGGCCAACATTCTCCAGTCGTTGCCGCCATACCTCCAATCTACTCTGGACCTCTAGGCCACTCTCCGCGGCCAGCACAATGTCATCGGCGAACAGCATGCACCAGGGTGCCTCCTCCTGAATGTCCGACGTAAGAGCGTCCAATATAATTAGGAAGAGGTACGGGCTGAGAGCCGACCCTTGGTGCAAGCCTACAGCCACATTGAAGCTGGCCGTAGTACCAACTGCGGATCGGATTTCGGTAGTGCATCTGTTGTACATCGCTCGGATCAACCTTACATACTTCTCTGGCATACCTTTCGCTCTGAGGGCCCACCACAAAACCTCACGGGGTACCCGGTCGTACGCTTTCTCAAGGTCAATAAACACCATATGCAAGTTTTTATGTGCATTTTTGTATTTTTCGCACAGCTGGCGTATTGCGAAAATAGCATCGGTGGTTCCCCGACCAGGCATGAACCCGAATTGGTTTTGCGAAATCTCACTCTCTTCTCTCATTCTTTTCTCAATTACTCTCTCCCACGCTTTCATACTATGTGACATCAGCTTTATTCCTCTATTATTATTATTATTATTGAATAGAACCTATGTAACAAATAAACATATTAAGAAAACTCTATCAAATATTAAAGAACTCATTCACATTATTATGAAAGACATCGTATTATAATATAATATTATTTTTAATATAACTAACTAATATAATATTATTTTTAATTTCCAATTAAACATTGGCTCCACAAAAAAAATGAAAATGACCATAAAATAAAACACCGTAACAACTCAATATATCGGTAATAATTTAATACCTCAACTCAATCGTGAGACGCTAACTTTTTTATAGTTCCACCGATTCAATCGTAAATTTTTACGGGACGTACACACTGACGCTGCGACGTCAATAAACTACATCAAAATACGACGTGTTAAATGTCCAAGAACAACAGATAAATACATTATGGTACTGTATGTAGGTATTTTAAATGTTAACTTAAGGTCGTTTTGTGAGAATTTATTTGTCAGAAGACGTATAACGCTTCCTCGCTCTTTTCCGTAAATTAAGAAGAAAATAGGGCCGAGGTGCGATTCATGCGGTACTCATCGAAAAATATTCAAATTGTTGTCGTTCACGTAAAATTGATAAAACTGTACATATTGAAGACCCAGTTGGCACAATGGTCACTATGCCGGACTACCAAAAACAGGGTTGCGGGTTCGATTCCCGCCTCAGACAAGTATTTATGCTTAGATATTTGTCGTGGTCTGGTTGTTTCTATGTATTATAAGTATATATTTACAAAAGAAAAGTATAAAAGGAGTCCCTATATCCGTTATATACAAGTCTATTTACTTGCCTTGGGGGCTAGCTGGCGATTTGTGAACTACAATATATTTTATTTCATAATATATTTAAACAAAATGTTTTTTTTAATATTTTTTATTATCTGAAAATATGTTAAAGATGCGTTATAAAGATTTGTTATCAAAAGCATTTCATTAATTTATTAACAATCAAACAGTTTAATGTCACCGGCACACTCTCAAAAATCAAAATAGAAATGAAACCCAATACAAAAAGGCCTATTAAACATTTAAAAAACAATGAAAATTAATATGATCGCATGTGATAGGTACAATTAAATGTCATGTAAAATTATTGGTGATGGTGACTAAAGGAGATGGACTATCCGATTTCCTATCGTAAAACAGTAATAAAATGTTTTGACTGACTTTTAATGTTGATCTAAAATGACAATAAAACATAAGATCCGGAACTAAAGTTGCTATTCACGTTAATAATAGGGTCGTAAGAGAGGATTTAATACGTTTCTTTATTGGCCAATTACTCACTGGAATATGCCTCATCAGTTCTGCAAGTCAGATAGTCGGAAAAGTAATGTCGAGGCTAAAAACTCACTAAAATGGTAATAAAGCAAATGTACAAATTGAGGACAGAAACATAAACAAATGGACCATTAAACTAAAATATAGATTGATTTATGTAAGGGAAATCCAATAACATACAATAGTACATGCAACAAAACTATGCTAATCAAACATTAAGATGCTAATAACTAACAAAATCGAATTATAAATATTAATAAAAATAACTCATCTAATTTAAATGTCGCTAATGGATACTAATGCTAGTATTTACGATACAATAGACCAATGATGTAATTCTATATACACATTAAATATATATCATACATAACTGTACAATTAAAGAATTCCAATACAATAATTTGCCATATTTAATATTTTTATTGACAAATATCAATGAAATTATACTATTTATTAATCTTTTCGTATAATAAACAGTTTAAAACAGAATTTTAATTAACATCTATCTTCTATTTATGATTAGCAACTTATATGATGTTAATTTTGATCTAAAAAATATTATTAACAACACTAAATATAAAAGTTAATCAAATGAAAGTAACATGTAAATCATAATAAAATACAGCGCTAACGCGATATCTCAGAAACGAGAACACAAACAAACTTGTCTAAAAGTTATATAAATCAATGTGACCGAAAAATCATTTTCGGTCGGAGCATAAATCTTTTAAATTAAGTTAATTATGACGGAAGCTCCGAGCAGGACGGTGGTGCTCGATCATAATAGTAAAAAAAAGAATCAAAAGGTTGGCGCCGTTCACAAAAAAGTGTTTCATCTTAAATTTGATGAATTTGTTGATGAAAAAAGGGCAATGGGCAATTGGGAAGTGTTGAAAGGCCCGGAAGGGATAGCGAGTTGGCCGCGGCATCAATCAGGCGATGAACGAATGATGCCTTCAGTTCAGATAACGAGATATGACAATAAAAATAATAATTTAAGATTTTATAGTTACAAATACAAACTATATTAGACATTGTTTTGTTAACTATCAAATTCAACTCTAATTAGTTTAGTTGTTAAAAATATAAATGACTAGTTTTAAAATCTTTATAAGATTTTGAAATACATAATGTATGTAAGTACGGAATGTATGCATGTATGTATTCTAGAAAATATACTTTAAAGTGTTTTAAAATACCGTATTTTCTTGATAAAAGCAACAACATCAAAGCGAAGTCGTCAAGATTTAATGACAAATTTTATCCTGTTCGCATTTTACATTACGTTTAGTGACTCCAGTTTATTACTTGCATATTTAATTAACTGCAAGATGCAATACTTGCGTAATACATAGGCTGCACTAAAAGTATCGGGAATGGAATATTTCCACTGTTCCTGTCATATATCTTTTTAATTGAAAACTCCTTGGTTTTAAGAATCGAATACCATTTATTTATTTAAAAAAAGAATCTCGGTCTTGTCACAAGGTTTTGTCAAACTTGTTTAGTCGTTGAGAAAATGGAATTGACTCGAGAAAATTCAAGAGCGATGATTTATTATGACTTTCGAAGTGGTTTATCACAAAAACAGTGTGTTGATCTGATGATTTCTGCATTTGGTGATGAAGCCCCATCCAAAACCACAATTTATCGCTGGTTTGCTGAATTTCAACGTGGACGTGTCAAGCTCAGTGATGATCCCCGTCAAGGTCGTCCAAAAACTGCACTCACCCAAGAAAACGTTGATGCTGTACGTAAGCTGATTGAGGAAGATCGACATGTAGCATACCGCGAAATTCAGGCAACTTTAGACATTGGCATGAGTCAAATACAAATAATCTTGCATGAACAATTAGGTGTAAAAAAGTTGTTTTCCCGATGGATACCGCATTCGCTCTGTGAAGAGCAAAAAGTGGCTCGCGTTACTTGGTGCGTCAGAACTCTCGAAAGATTCCACGCAGGATCCTCAAATGCTGTATACAACATCGTATCAGGTGACGAATCCTAGATATACACGTACGAACCCGAAACAAAAAACCAGTCACGAGTTTGGGTGTTCGAAAATGAGTTAAAGCCAACAAAAATTGTTCGTTCACGGAGTGTTGCAAAAAAAATGGTGGCCACGTTTGTCTCCAAAACCGGCCATGTTGTGACTATTCCTCTTGAGGGACAAAGAACGGTTAATGCAGAATGGTATGCTAGCATTTGTTTGCCACAGGTCGTTTCTGAACTCCGTAAAGAGAACTGCAGCCGCCGCATCATCCTCCATCACGACAATGCGAGTTCTCACACCGCGAACAGAACAAAAGAGTTTTTAGAGCAAGAAAACATAGAATTATTAGACCATCCGCCGTACAGCCCCGACCTAAGCCCTAATGATTTCTATACTTTCCGTAAAATAAAGAATAAATTGCGTGGTCAGAGATTTTCATCACCTGAAGAAGCTGTGGACGCTTACAAAACGGCCATTTTGGAGACCCCAACTTCCGAATGGAATGGTTGCTTTAATGATTGGTTCCATCGTATGGAAAAATGTGTCAAATTTCGCGGAGAATACTTCGAAAAGCAATAAATACATTTTTAAATAGTAATGTTGTGTCACTTCCTTGATTCCCGAAATTTTCAGTACATAATATTATTTAATTATTTTTATTGGTTCTGTTTGTTGTAAGTAGGAACGCATTAATTAAATTTTTTTAATTACACGTATGCTCTCAAAAACTATATTTAGAGCATAAGTTATTATGTAGACGCTATTTCGAAACAATATGTGCCTAAAATCTAGAATAAGTAGGTACCTAAGTAACATTTTGGTTTTCCAATTTTGCTGCAATGGGTGAAATGATTAATTTATCAAAGTTAATTTATTAAATAGTAATTTGTTTACTTCATGTTTTGATAAATAATTGGACTTTAAAATGTTTAGATAAAGTGCAATTTTAATCTTGTTGAAATTTTCAGTACTATTAATTAATGCATATACCTGGGTAAAAAAGCCTTTCGGGGGTCCATGTGTTCATGTCAAAACAGTTTTATTGATGTCCAGTAACAACCAAGGATAACGAAGCGGAAAAGCGTTGTGTTCAATTAATATGATTTCGTTACTGGCACTCTACTTTGGTTGACCTTAGCCTAAAGAATTAAAAAAAATGGTATAACTATGTACTTGGCTACTTAAGTACAGTAATATTGCAACATTTCGATTCGATCTTCTCCAAACATTTTTTCGATCTGTCAAAAATGTTTGGACAAAATATAGGTTTAGTAAAATCAAGATTTTTCACTTTTGCTGCCAGTGTTGTCCCACTGCAGGGTAAGGCTTCTCCTCCTTCTTTCCATTCCCTTCTCTCTAGGGCCAGAGTTGGCCAGTCTTTTGTGAGTTTGATACTTTATAATACATAAAGCAAAAAGTGTAAAAAAATAAATAATACACTAGTTACTAAGGATTAAAGTAAAATTATGGCATGTTTATCAAAGAAAGGAAATTTTTACAATAAAATTAAGATCATATTTTAATTAACAAATGTAATCATTTAATGTTTGAATATCAATATCATGTTTCTAAGTGATGAAATTGATTAATTATAAGGAGGTAAAGTACAAAACGATAATTAATGATTTATCTAGGTAAAGTTTTCCGTTTATATCAATCACTGTTTAGATTTTATCTAAATAGCAAATAAATATTTTAAATCCATCTTTGACTACAATTGTATTGGCATAGACCATTTTCAGAACTCTGCGAGAGTATAGGTAGGTACTAGATCGGATTTTTTTTCTAAGCTAATTCTGATTCGTTAGATAGATCACGAACTTTATAGCCACAGTTGTCTCTGGTCAAGATTTTTGTATTTTTAATTTAGGGGTCAGAGAAGACAAAGACGAAAGCCCATACGTCTTTACAACCTTTATTTGTCAATTTTTACTGGTTTATATTTCAGTTTTTTTACCTTCATTGTAAAGATGCTGGTGCCATCTATAAAGGTATCTTAAATTAGTTCTTTTGTAAGCATAATTGAACCAGAGTGACAAAATTAACAATTACCATCCAAAACCGATCGAAACCGGAACTTAAAAAAAAATTAAAAACTAAAACTCGATTATATTGATTAAGGCCGTCTGCGTCTGCCAAGGCAGGCTGCTAATTGATAATTAGTATTCCGAGCCGGCTGACCAGCCTACGTGCCCAGTACCCTACCCTCGAGGCAGATAGGGTGCAGTGGGGTGAACTGGACTGCTGACTCAGCACGTCTTACACTATTGACGTAAGATGCTAACCTTTGGGACAGACGTGATTGTGGACGTAATTAGTGACGGCTTATATTGAACGGAGTCATTTTTTGAGATTTTTATCTCGAAGGGTCCAATTTTCTTAAAATTTTGATCATGAAAATTAGTCTCAGCACTTTTTTGAAGTTTACTCATTTAAGACCAATTTTATTTAAAACCTGTGGTATGAAATTTTTTTTAGAGAGTAAATTATATCGTTAACAGAAAGCGTTTCATAAGTGGACCAAGTTGAATTAGCTAGGAAGCTTCGTGCCTTTACCTACTAACAAAGAGGTTGGATTATTTACATATTTTGTAGTTTCGACTTGACGTAAAATGATAGGTTTACACTTAAAGAGTAAACTCCAGTCACGCGTTGGAGATTTTACTTATCAAAACGACCAAACAACTTATGTCTGAAATGAATAATGACTAGGTATATGTCCAAATATCTAAACGTAAAAATGACCCAGTATAAAAACGCCAGAGTAAATGACGAACAATATTGCAAAAAAACAAAACGTGTGCTCAAATTTAAAAAAAAATGTTTGTTAAGCTTGTCGTAAATATAAACAGAAGATGCGTCAAACTCAATAAAAACGGGCAGCGTGTGAACGTAATATTCAAATCGAAAAGAATGATCGGTTGAACCGTCTTCGAATGATCGGCGTTAGTACAAAATTTAAAAAATATACGCGACGAAAGAGAACCTTCTTACTTTAATGGCAGTTAAAATGGTATTTGCTACTTACCAATCTTACCAATCTGGAATTTCTCTCCCAACCATATCAAGGCAATATTGAAAGATGACCTAGACCAGACCAGAGCAGAACGTTTTAACGTCCAGTCCTTAGATCCCAATCGAAGCGCGGGCGGGCACCGATCATTACCATAATTCAATATAAATTATTCATTATGATACTGACCTACCACACCGCGCGCCCGCTTGCCCCACCCTCCTCTCAGTAAAAAATATGGGTCCAATGCTTGAATTGGCATTTCATTTATTTATGTTTTGTAAACTAAAAACGTGAATTCTGTTTACCTAATAATTCAGTGCCAAAGAGTCAAATTGCGTACATTCACGAAAATCATATTGTTAGTGCAAAGAAAAAGTCTTAAGCGCCACTATATTAAGTATAGAGTCTATCCATTTCGATGTGGTTGTTTTTTAGGAAGATGTTACTTCCGAAATAATATTTTTGACGACAAATATCTTTAAAATAAGTCAGAATAGTAGCAATGTCACTTGCTAAATCTAAGTGTAACGGATGTAACGTCATAACGCGTAATGGATGTGGTGACAACTGCTGGAACTGTTTCCTTGATACAGCCTACCTGATTTTTTTGCACGTGTCTAAAGCGCAAAAATGAACAAAATACGAGTTTCGACTTAAATTTAGATCTAAATTTTATGTCTATTCAGTAGTTTCCCATTTTGGGCTATCTATACTTTGTCGATTGCTCTTGTCTTTCAGATAAAAAGTCATCAAAATACGAGTAGGTAAGTATCACAAGATATCAATAATCAAATCTACATAACTCTACGTCCAGACTAGGCCACTTAGACTCACTTATGGGTCCGACTCACTCGTAAGATTCCCGTCGCATCGCTTAAGGTTCAACTTTCCGATTACCATATCTACTCCGCGCATCGAGAGTCCGGCAAATTGGCTATCTCCAGCATGCATCTTATATGAATCGCTACTCGAAGAATCGGAATATTTAGAAGGTCGTGCGTCCAGTAGCTGCGTCTGTAACCGCCCTTATTTAGATGCATCAGGTTACTTTGTTTAACTGATTATTTACAAGAGCAGACTGATTTGATTGTTGGGAAAAAAAATCGTAAGTTTCGACATAATCGCCGTCTTTGGTGAAATCATAAATTTTGTAGAACACCTTTAAAATCTCGCAATATGATGTGACACAAAAACATACGTTTTATACAACTAACAAAGGCTTACTTAAATACTTAATATCATTAGTGTCCTTAACTATAAATTAACAAAACTAAATTTACAAAATCAATCCCATACTTACTTAAAACAATCTAAAAACTCAATTGCAGCTCAATCTGAAACTTACCAAAAGAAAAACTAAAAAGAATCTAATCAAATAAAGGAAAAGTGCAACCACAGCCACAGACGTGCATAGCAATAATCGTTGAAAAAAACTTCCACAAGAACTGCAAGACAGGCTTAATCAAGAGACATGTAGCTGAGTGGCTCAGCTGATTTGAATATAGGTACGCGGGTTGGCTCACCTACTCGTTAGAGGTGGCTATGTTGGAAGGATAGCCATCTTAATGAATAATGAGACAACTCCATTGAATTATCGAGGTAAATACTCTTGACTACTGACTTTTTTTAAAGGGCTTTGTTTGAATCTGTTGTGAAAATGTAACTATTTTTACTAGCACTGTCTGTTGTTTGGTTAGTTTTCCTTGACAGAATGATACTATGATCCTAAGATTTTTTGAATTTTACTGTAATTATATCTAGAGTTAGGAATAATTTAATGAAAACTTGCAATGTCAAAAGGTACACATAAAAACTCTGACTTTCTCATTTCAATTCTTTGCAGCAGTATCCAGTCTTAATTCAACTTCACGTTCAAATCAATTATGCTTGCGATTGTTTCGTTAGCTGAAGCAAATGTTTTTTACCCACCCCCCTTGTCACCCTCTTGGGCCCAATATCCCCCCGTTTTGCACCCTCTCCTTTGTATTCGAAGGACGGCTGTCTACGCTTGGATTTCTTTTGATGAACTTGCCTTTTCACGATGCATTTCCGTAATTTGGTTCGGACGATTGCGATTCTAAGTTTTTAATGAACTGATCGGGTTTTTGTTTGAGAACGTTTTCAATACTGAGTATTAACAACAATTCAGGTAATAATTAAATAATAATAAAAGAAATTTCGTGATGATAACAATCTTATTTGACTAGAAAGTCTTGATGGATACCCACATTCCCTCTTATTCTGCCATCTGTAAGTTATTGAAAATGTCTAAATCTGTTTTTGATTTGATCTTTAAAAACTTATCCATCCTTGCTTACTCTATAGGACTCAAGAGGGGCTAACATGACAAAACAAAATAAAAAAAAGAAAATTAGCAAATTAAAATTCATTGTCACAACTTAACAGACCCTTAACACCAGCTCATAAAGGCTAAGTTACAGCAATGCTGATTAACATTTTTTCTATAAAAGTC
The DNA here is from genome assembly GCA_951213275.1 of Idaea straminata. Classification (NCBI taxonomy): domain Eukaryota; kingdom Metazoa; phylum Arthropoda; class Insecta; order Lepidoptera; family Geometridae; genus Idaea; species Idaea straminata. The sequence continues at coordinate 14,953,219 of OX577849.1, forward strand.
CTGGCATACTACAGACTTTTTATCGGGCGATACTTCGCAGACAGTTTTTGGGTTCGATTATGTATTTCTGTCTGTAAATTGCCAAAATCAGTCTTGTAGTTTCCTTTCCCACATCCTAACTTTATCTCTTTATAATTTCTGTATAGATAGAGCTGTTATGGGAGCTCATTTTTCAGCTCCTGCATTCGAATACCAATTATAGTCATAAGTCGATATTAAGCCCACAGTCACAGAGAAACATGCTTGAAGTCTCAGTCTACGATGGCCCTAAGGCTGTATTTACATCGGATATCAGCATAAATTCATTATGCTAACGAGACTCGAATTAAAACGCTTGTTGTAATTAAAAGTCTGAATGCGATAGTGTGAGACGTGCTTAATGCTTGGTGCTCAATAGAAATCGTGTGATATTGGTATTTCTTATATTCATTTGAAATTAGAAACAACCCTAGGACTTTTATTTGAAAATTATCGAAATAGCAATCGTTCCTTTACATTACTATAAAAATATATGTTTCCTGAATACTATGCTTGAATCGTATGTCTGCCTTATTTTTAAAAATTACTGAATTTGACTATACATTGATTACTTACGCACTATTTGTATGCCATTTTTATGGCATGTCTTTTTTTAAGACAACTAGATTTAATTACCTACTTACCATATTTAATGCAAATGAACAATTCTAATTCTAACTTACAATATCGGCTGAAAAGTCCGCGAAAACCCGCACACATACCTGTAAACAAAACAAACCATTGTCAAAATTACAATTAACAAAGGTACCTTTTACTCTGTCCCATAAAACGCTGGCGTCAGAAATTAGGACCCTTCCACACAACGTGGCGGCGAACGGACGCTTTCCTAATCCATTTACGATATAAGAGGTATAAATCAAACTTAATACGGTATACGGTACACGATAACACATATACTGGAATACAGGAACGAAGATGGCGTTCTTGGGATTAAAAATGACTTATGTTTATGGGGTTTTTGCATATGGCTTTTATTAAACAAGAATTGAGAGTTTGATAGTGTAAAACATGCTGTAAGTACAACTTTCTAACACAGATAGTGAGACATTTTACGTGATCCCTAGGCGAATATTTTTTGTTAAACCAAAATTGTACAGTATTTCTAAAATCCAACACGTAACGTGTCACACCTCAGAACATAACAATATAGAAGAATGTTCCCACAACTCAGGACACCCACACCTAACGCACACATACATACCCGCAGATGAAGCGCAAATGTGTGCAAGGTGGCATGAAAATGGAATTAAGGGGGGGGTAAAATGCAAAGGAATCAAGCGAGCGCCCCGTACGGGGGTGAAATTGTCCCAGACCGGACACTTTGAACGAATTATGACGGTCATTATTAGAACGTGGACAGAATTAAATTGCCTCCCCCCTCCCTTGTAGGGGGTACCTTCCGGGTAAGTATTCAGTATAATGATACCTGTCTGGTACTGGTAACACTTATCTGAGCTGAGTGGATCTTTATCAAGATTTGTTTTTAGTTTCGAGTATTGGGTAGGTTAGTAGCTTAGGTAAGGGTGATTGGATATGTTCTTTTATTTTATTAGAATGATGGTGGAGTTTGTAAGTGGATGTATATTACTTATTATATTTTGTTTTAATTGGATGATTGTAATATGTACTAGAACCGTTAGAATCAAAGGAAAGAAAACTAAAACATTGTATATTATCATGATTTTCCTTCTAAATCGAAAAGATGACGTCTTGAATGAATAGTGTAAATGATTAGTTTAATTAAATATATTTGTCAAAATTAGATATCATATTTTCTTATAGGTATTACATTACAATGTAGACAAGTTTTGCAAAGAAGTAGGTACTGCAACTAAATTGATATTTCACACAAGAGAATAACAATTGCAAAATAAACAAGGCCTCAGAGGCTAATCTAGCCACTGAAGAACAAACCGACCCTACTGATAACATTGATACCCATGATACCGCTAACACCAAACAAACGCTAAAGAAAATCTTAACAAACACAAAATCATTACATAAAGTGAATTCAAAAACAAGCAAAGGAACAGAAGGTAGGTAAGTAAGGAGTATATCTAGTGGATAAATTTACAAAAACAATGCAAACAAGAAACGTAGATTAGCTAAGTAACACGAAGCGAGGTAAGATGGTAGTAATTCTTGTACCAATAGTGGGCAATCAGATTTCAGGTAATCTTGGACGAGTACAAGATAAAGAGTGGATGTTTGTAGACTAGGATATAAGTGGTAGCGAGTAAAACTCACCTACATATTCATTCAATAATCAAACGGTTGGTTCACCGCTAAGAGTAACAGACAATTTTCCAATTATTTTATATTTTGGAAAATCCTTTCTTATCCGATGCTTACGTTGTGCTTACGTCACACAAAGAACACAATCACAACACACTCTCTACAATCAGCGGTTTAGGCTGTGCGGTGATCCGTCAGTCATTCAGGACAAAGAATTTAATATGTATAGATATGTCATATTTTTAATGATATAAATTATTTTTATAACTTTTGATTAGTTAAATAACTAAGGTGTATTAATATATTTTTTATCACAGTTGCTCATAAAGTGGATCTTATTCAACGGCTTTTAGGCTCGTAATCCAACATATTATGCACGCGTGCGTTTTACATTTGTTAACTAGTGCTGTAAAGTTATCCCGATAAGGTAGGTACCAAAGAGTTTATAACTAGCAAAAATGGTTGTCTCTAAAGTCGGTTTACGAACGAAAATTTTACGTGATAATGACTTAGAAAACGATTAAAAATTGAGTTGTTTATTTTTTGTTTTTTCTTTACTTAAATATATTGTTTTTCCGTACCATTGTATTTTGTTCTTAACCCCCGACGCAAAAACAAATAGAAAAACCCTAAAAAATAATGTATGTCACACGAGGATGTATAGATTAAAAGTCTTTAGCCTGGCCTTTCCGGAGCATAATTAACAAAAAAATAATGCCTTAAAAAAATGTAAACATAGAGTTATCACAAATATTTTGTTAATTATTATTTTGTTTTCTTTTCAAGTCTTTTCTTTTATTCGCAACTGTGATAAAAAACGTCGTACGGTATACGTGTGGAATTGATATTTGCATCTTGGCTTCTATAACACGCTCGCTGCCGCTCGCGCGTCATAAACCGCCTTTATGCAAAGATCAATTTACCACACTTATATCGTAATGTACTATAAATTAAAAATATTCGCTATAAGATAATTATGTCTTGTATGTAGATTTTGTCAAGACGAATTTTGGAAACTAGCATTTTGTTTTCACAATATTATGTATAAGTTAACCCAAAAAAGTTATATTTTTAACATTTTCCAAATAAAAAACTATCGTATTGTTATGTAGATTTCTAATAAAAACTGATAAAACTATTTTGTCGTATCAATTCGCTTTTGTCTTTCAACTTATCCAGCATTTAGCATCTAATATTAAAACAAGCGAGTCTGAATCCCACGTGACTCTCCTATCACACAACTTAAATATTAGCAATAACAAAACATAACGTATTACAATGTATTGTTTCTAGGATTAGCTTTATTGTAGCCTTCATAGGCTATTTACTTTTTATTGAACCATTATTAGGAGCAAAAGATGTTTGCTCGGATTTAGATGTTATTGTCGGAAAAGAATTGGGACACGTGACTTGAACGTGGTTTTGGTAAAAAAAATGACTATGTTGTTATATTTAAAGATATCTGAAATTATATCCTTGTGTATGAAGCAATAAAGAGAAATCAAAATGTTTGCAGTAAAATGGAAGTTATTAGATTTAATTTATCTAAAGCAGCAAATGTTCAGGAATTATCTTGTCTAAACACAAGACTAACAATTCAAATCCTTCATGAAAATATTAATAACAATCCAAAGTAACAATAACAATAAAACAACAGAATAACATTCAAAATATACGATAACAATATTTCGACAACACTAATTCCCTTACGCACACAGCGATAATCGTTATAACAACTTATAACTGTCTATTAACACATATAAATTTAGGGATGCGAAATGAACTTTGCGAAATATCGATGGAACGCAAACAAAAGGGTAGCCGGAGGTATTTTATCGACATACCCCGTACAGTCAGCAAAGAATATTAAAACAATGGATATGAGCTAAATACAGAGGACAGGGGGTGGTTATTACAATATTTGCTAGGATCTCGTTATTTTTAAGTATCTACGTTGCTAAGGATCCCAAACTTTGGAAGGGTTGTATGATACATGTCAGATTAATTTCAGGTTCGTTTAAATATTTGGGAATTTTCATTTTTATTATTATTTATTTTGTGAATGGGGTGGAGTTTGTCGAGTTATATGTATGCATGGAGGTTACTTGCCTATTTTTAAAATTCTATTTGGTTTAAATTTAGATAATATTTTTTTAGGAATGTTATATACGTTTAAAATTCAAATTTAGTTGTAAACACAATGTTACAAGAAAAAGAATTGAACATCGGCCTAGAACAACAAAATACAACTGATTTAGGTTTTTTTACATAAGCATCAATCAAAATCCGAAATAAAAACACACAATGAAAAATCATAATTCTTTAACCTCAAAAGTTTGAGCACCTGTAGCAAACACTGCGGCGTCATAGCGAAACGACACAGCGTTGTAAATTATAATGTTTTATGGTTTAATACCGCAGATAAGGCTGGGGGTAAGAAACCTATTATTAACCGTGTTAACCACGAGGGTGTGCCACCTCTGCTGATAACGAGGGGGGGGGGGGTGATGTAGCTAAGGCAAATATTGTGACATACCGTTGACTGAAGTTTTGAGGCCCTGGGTCTATTAAATTTATTAAGGTAAGCAGGTATACCACATCCTAACTTAGTTTTATGATGTTGTGTTACTGATGTTATAAAAATAATTCTGTATTATTGAACTCTTGACTGTTGTGACTAACCTCATATTAGGACTAATCCAATCGATTCATCGAGGTTGCGACGACTCCAACCAAAGCATGTAGATAGTGGTACTGAGTAGCCTTTTTGAGTGAATATTGGAAGTTTGCGAGTTCGTTGTGGTCTATCCAAAGCCAATTAAAAATCAAACTCAAATTAAGTAACACTTTCAAATTAAAAATGAATATCTTTTTAATTTATATTCAAAGGGACTTCTAACGAATTACTATATTACTGTCTCGATTCATATCAATCTCTTGTTAGTCAGAACCTTATTTTTGGATAGAAAACATATCGACCGACGCAACATAATTATTCAGTCACTTAGTGTCTAATGCACTGCAGGACACCGATTGAATAAATAAATTTGAGTTTGAGTTTGAACTCTATCCAAGTAGGTATCTTGGTATGTATATAGACCCAACCCAAATATGAAAAAATACAAGATTGGACTTCTTTTGCCAACACCCATATATTAATAACTTTAAATATGATAACAGTACGAAAACTGCTTCGAAGCGCAGCAAGACTTCCACCCACCCCTAGAATATGATTTTTAACGAGCCATCCCCAAGTATGTAATTGCCACTGAATGCGTTTCGTAATTATTATTTATGTACCGTGCAGGGGAGAGGGTAAGGGTGACAGCAGTCTACCGACTAAACTATCGTCCGATTTAAAGACAAGAAAAAGCGCCAAAAAAGGACTGTTTTACTGATAAAAACAGCGCGTATACTTTGGAACATGTGAAAACCTTAAATGACGATTTTTGGAACCAGAAGATCTGGCACAAAAACTTAGCATGAGAAGTGGCGAATCAGTGATGACAGCTCTTGTCATTGTCTTGTCATGTTGAGATATAAGTCATCATCTTTTGGATGGCTGGTTTTACTACACGTTTAAAATTAAGGAAAACTAACTAGTCAACAGTTGCCTAGCTGTTTCATACTATCGCCCGATTTCTATTCAATAGTCCGCATTCAGTCTGAGGGGGGTGTGAAATTTAAGGGAGGGGGTGTAAATTATTTTTTATTGTCTACACTCGGCGAGTTTGAGCTCCGAGTTATTGCTAAAATACAATTACAGGTTACTTGTGTTTGTTTTAGAAGATTTGCCTTTTCAAAGCCTTAAGTAGGTATTTTTCATTAAAATTTGTACTCGAACATATTTCAAAAGATTTTTTTTTACTATGATTTGGATTTTTTGTCTAAAGATTCGACACCACAAGGAATTCGTCTTAAAATTTCACAAAAATGTTGGTAAAGATCTCACATACTAATTGAAAATTAGCTTTCACCGTGACTTTGTTCGCACAGGGGTTAAATTTTTCGAAATCATCTTCTTAGCGGATGCCTATTTTCCTACGTCATAATAATTATCTATCTGAGTAGCAAATTTTGAGCCCGATCTGTCTATTGGCTTGAGCTGTGCGTTGATAAATTATCAGTTAATCAAGACTTTTGATTTTTATATTAAAATTTTGATTTTATTTTCTGATTAACATTTTTAGCTATAGACGGCAGGCATTTGCCAATTGCTTTCTTCTCCGGACTTAATTTTTCTACTTTACTGTTAAAATAACTTTAGATTCCCCATTTTAAAAAAGAAACGCCTAAAGAAAACCCTGCTATTCGCCACTTTCCATTACTTTTATCATACACCATAAAGTTTCGGAACGAAATGCAAAATAAAACGCTCTATGGTTTTGTTTAAATTCTCTCGAATTCGAGGCGTGCATAATGAAATCGTAAATCGGCTTGTACGGGTTAATAGTGAAATATAAATCGGGCCGCGGTTTGGCGCCGGAGAGTTGGCCGACATTTTTGTGGAAAACTTCAATCACAAGCATTTTATAACAGCTTTTCGGTAACTATTTTGGCCAAAAATGTTGTGTAATTTATTAAACTCTGAAATTAAAATTTTGACCTATTTTATTACTGTTTCGATCGCCTTATATTTCTGTTCCGATCGTTTCTTGTTTGTGTTTTGATCATCTTTTGAAGTCTCAATCTGTAGAACAAGCGCGATTTAATAATAGAGCAAATGTGTTTTATTATATAAAAATAAGTCAATTTAAACAGTATTCAATTGTAAAATATATAGATATATAGAAAACACCAATCAAAGACAAGTAAAAACTAAAACGACCAACCGCGAACTCGATCACGAAAAAAATAACCGAAAAAAATATCTCCCGACAAAAAGCCTCACAAACTACTAGATTTATAAACTAGTGCCGACGGTAACACACTTTTACGTGTCGATGGATTCTCGTAAAAGCCTAAAAAGCTGAAAAAATAATGAAAAAAGGCTGAAAAAATAATGCAAAAGCCGATCCCGTGGTGGGTACATCTTTCCTCTTCGCTGACAAATGGCTATAAAATGGTGGGATGAAAATGGTGCTACATGCCGAAAATCATTCAGCGATTCTGACGACTAGGGTTACCATGTCTCTCACCTTTTCAATTTCAAGTTTTTTTCCGATAAACTTTAACAATAACGTGTTAATAGATTATGAATAAAACTTTTTATTAAAATTGGTTTATAAAAATGTTTTAATTATAATAATCTACGTGCTATTTTTTATTTTGTAACAAGTTGTGGATTTATGAAAATTTCTAGGAGGCTATTGACGTCACCAATAGTTGTAATTCTATAATTTTTGGCACGGTAAATATGACAATACATATTTTTCGCTTATTGATGTAAATATCACTTTAATAGTATTTATTTATTATTAATCTTAATTACTTTTAATTTATTTAATTACAGTTGTTTGCAATACATAATTAGTAAACAATTATGATCATTGAAGCCCAAATAAACAAAATCAACAAATATTAAAAAGTAACCCTAAAGAATTAAGCTTTTAAACCAAGACCACCTGACTTTACTCAACTGGTAACCCTATCCAAATTTTAATCCAAACGCCATCGATAAAAAAAAAACAAAAAAAAACAGTGACGTCACGAGGTACGATCTCACCGCCACTGGTGAGCGAATAAATCAAGCGCTAACGTAATGTGGAGATGGCTTCTCTTCTATTGAGACGTTTTTATTGATGGATAACACTATATTTTCCAGTCTGTCACGCGTCGCCTTATCTGGTCTTATTTTTTGGTAGTATTAGTTTACTTTTTTAAATATTTGAAATTATCGCAGGTAAACTAAAAGTTAAAACTACACCAGTCAAACGGCATCGGCATAACATTTATGGACATATAAAAGTAGCCACCACGAATTGGTTGATTGATAGGTTTGATCAACGTACAGGTCAAACCAAAGGGCTAAAGCATAAACAGCTATTAAAACACAGAGAAAGCCGCGAGTAAAAGATAGAATTAGATAAAAATAATAAGTCTGTCATACAAATAATAATGTTAACAATTCTTGCAAATACAAGATTCGATTTACCGCTCTGACATTTCATAACGATAGGTAATTATTATTAACATAAATAACAACAATGACACAATAAAATTAATACATCAAATAACAATAATCTCACATGTTTTAAACATAATTCCGAATTGTTAGTGAAATTTATATTTATAAACGACGCAAAGTGGCTGTTTAATATAATTTGTATTTAGTTTTGAATTACGATTTTGCGTGGATTCTACGTAAATCATTAGAGTAATATTATTGATGTTTCTGGTGAATTTGGTTTACCTATTTTTAATTTAGTGCTTATTAGTTAAATGGAAACTAATTAACTGGCTTTTATTTGCGACTTAGTCCGCTTGAAATTTCAAAAATCTTTTCGTAGCGGATGCCTACGTTATAATAATAATCTGTGTTGGAAATAAATAGATCAATCTTGCAGCTTGAATGAATTGGCTGTTATTATTTATATGAGTCAGTTAGGAATTTATAGATTTACTAGCTGCGGCCAGCGGTTTCGCTCGCATAAGTTCCGATCCCGTGGAATTATCGGTATAAAAATGTTTTAATCCAAATTTCCAGCTATTTGTATACCGAGTTTCATCGTAATCGGTCCAGTATTTTTTGCGTGAAGGAGTAACAAACATACACACACACATGCTTTCACATTTATAATATTAGGTAGGATAAACATTTTAATAAATGTGTCGTATGGACAAAGTTGAGGTGTAACAAACGGACAAGTCGAGTTTATTAAAAGAAAAGGTAAAAACGAACTAGTTACAAATCCAAACGATAGATTCTAGTCCTAGAGGATTATTTTCCAACTAATAAAACTTCTTTAAAACTGTCTTAAACTCAAACGAGAATACTTTTAGTAATAATTGACGGTTAATTGCAAAGCCGAATAATTAAGATTACACATAATAACGTAACATTACAACTGTAACGGCCATTTGCAAGAAAAATAAAGAAGATTTATAAATGCATGCAAAGGGCTGAGCGAAGTTGAACTCAATATCTGTAAAAGCCACTTCCATACGAACAATCCCAAGTGACTTTGACAGACCGAGCGCATCATGGTCGATCAACTGGTGTCCCGATGTCCCGCCGCCCTCTCGTTCACTCATTCACTCAAACCATTCACTCATCCCATTCACTCCGACGTCGGCCTCGAGTGATCACTGGTCACCTTACAGGCCCTTTTTGTGCGGATTCGAAAAAAGAACGAGTTGTGATTTTGTGAGGTATTAATCGGAGTTGTTCCACTGTAGTTTGAAAAAGGAATTTCAAATTGATTGAAAAGAGAACAATTACTTCACTTTTATCATAGAATTTGTACAACTATGATTATTTCAACAAAACCTAACCTATCTGCACTCGAACTTCGTTACAACAACAAAAACTTTAAACGAACAAAAGTGATTCTAGAATGAATTTGAAATTGAATTCTATTTACAAAATTCCTTCGACTCAGGTGACACGATGCGACCGTTGACAGATGACAAGTCTGACAAGCTTGACATGTGTGACGTGACAAAGTGACAAGTGACGAACCTGACAAGTCAGGAGACAGAGTGTCAACAGCGGGATGTTTTTACAACGTAACAATGGTCTTTTGAATTTGAGTGAGGGCGCTAGTGTCTTCACTAATTTAACGATTTAACCGAATTTCAACCTTATGCAATATGGTTACATTAGTTCTATATTCTGCCACGTATGAAGAGATCTTGTAAATCTATTGCATTGTTTTCCGAACTACAGTGGTGTAGAAAGGTCACGTGCAGTGAATGTTTATGTAAAGTGTTAGTTTTTCTGTTTAGGGAACATTTGAGCAAAAATATTTGCTTAAAAAACTTATTTATATGACATCAGAGCTGCAGAATAATTTCAATGTACTAATTTCAACGCTGAAAGCCGATCTATTTTTGAAAGATGATAATGACATGACTTTTTTAAGGGTCGAGTACATATTTTAACATTTTTCGTAATATAACCGTAAATAAACTAACCCCGAAACCAAATTTAACATGCCCTATTCAAAGATAAACCGCCTTCCTAACTGCACCATCAACAAAGCACAGATTAGAGCAAATAATCGTTCAAGCAACCGTCATAAAAAGCGTTCGAAACCTTGCATTCATGTCACGTCGATCCAACTGATTGACGGGAGACGTCCGCGCCTTACCCCCCTTGCCACCCCACTTAGGGGTCGGTTGAGGGGGGCAGGGGGGGAGCCACCCACTTGACCTGTGACCGGCAAGAAACATGTGAAAAATGTCATTAATGCACTCCCGGGGTGCTGTGAAGTGCTCAGAGCGATTTCTTCTCGGTACGATATGGTTATGATGTTGGGAAATGAGAGTTGTATTGTTGATAGAAAGTTCTAGAGTTACATTTATATTGATTAAATACAAAAGCCAAGAAGAATAAAAGGCTAAAGAGTTGTAATGAAATTGGCATTTAGTTATCATCATATTTAATCAAATTGATCAATCAATTACTGAATGTTCTCTTTGTGAATGTCTCAATGCGAAGCAATCTATGTTCACAAAACAAAGTTCGTTAATTCGAAAGGTTCCACGACAAGTTACAGTAAGTTAGAATTGGACGCAGTTTGGATAAATAGACGACGAGACGCAACTTTTTTACACTCAATTTTCTTGTTTTTGCACGATGACGTACACCGTATTGGCTGCTATGCGGCGGCGTTTACAGTGTTTAAAATATGGAATGTGTAGCGAAACAAATGAATGAATTTTAAGTTATTTAAATAGAAACTTTGCCTTAATATTCGAAACTACCAAAACAAATATAAATAATGCTAGAAAACACCCTCAGCGGTGCTGTTCGAAAGCGAAGAAAGCCATCCCAACTTAAAATATTCAACTATGCTCTAATGTTTCGGCGCTGTGAAGTTGCCAAGTTGGAAATGCGGAGGAAACCGCCCAACGTCACTCCTCGGGCCCATCCGGTTAAATTAGTCCCGTTCTAAAGAGAAGGCTCATTTACCGCAAATTATCGCCAGATCTCTCACTGAGACCTTCGTGCAGGTCGCTCTCGCAACCCAACGGTGACATACCGTCGATATAGAGTCGCAATAACGCAAAAACTCCAAACAATAGACATAAGACGCCGGGCGTAAACGGCCCCGGACATAACTGCCGGCCGTGTCCAGGGATGCGCTTATTAAAACATTTTCACCCGGGCAATATCTGACGATGGCGACGTGCTACAATATGTGCCCCGCAAACTCTGGCCGCATGTGACGACCTGTGGGAATCGCGCCGAGAAAACTTCATTAACTCCAACGACCCCCCCCTCTGCCCCCCTTCCCGTCCGGCTAGCACCCCCCTTCCCTCCCCCCCACGGTGACGGACGCGACGGACGGGGGACGCCCGACGCTCGCTTATTACGTCTCGAACGTGCCGCGAAATCGAAGAAATGTGACGTAAATACATGAAGCGTTCGGAAAGAATAGTTTCGCTGATTGGCCGCTCTTTGTGCTCGACTGACCGTTAATTTGATCTGTATCTGAGGGGTCCCATTTTTTCTGTATATTATTGATGCGATCGGATTGTGATGAGCTCGCGGTTTGTGATCGCGGTCGTTCGTGACGATGCGCGCTCTTCACGGCTTACTGGTTCCGATCAAAGAAACTTCACATTTTACCGTTAACACACAAATATACCGATTTATTTTGTTCTTTTGTTTAATGAAACTAACCTAGTTAAATTGAAGGTGATATGACTAGGCTTATTGCAAGTATTATACTCAAAACTGGAGCTGTTGATTATAGAGTAGGCAGTTGATAAACATTATAAATATTCAGTTTTAAATAAGTTTAGTAGTAGAATCAAATCCTTAGTTTGACTCAAACCCCGATTATAGGTACTCTTGATGGGTTAGTATCAGATGTTCTAAAACTCTTTTAAATCTTTTGGTCTAATTTGCAACCAAACTTTAACGTAACCTTCATAGGCATGAAGCAACTGGTCATAAATTATTTGGACAAATAGCAATTTGTCCGAAAAATAATCCATAGCTAATCGTTTTGAACTGATTAATTAAGAATATTTTGTTTCATACATTTACCTCCTTATTTCATACATTTAACTTTTAAAAATTCGATAATTAAAATATGTTTTGTCACTTTCACTCTTTGACAAAAAACAGATGTGTGACTGAGGCGAAGCATAATTTAAATATAGTAGGCTTAATGAACAATTATGGGGTTAAAGTACAAAAAGTGGTAAAAAAAAAACAAAAAAAACTACTTCAATTGAAGAGTTGGTATCTAAAATTCTTGTTCATCTCAATAGGATTTTTTAAAATCACCATAAATAACTCGAACATAACAAAACAACGTCAATTAAGTACATTTCCCAATCTCACCGTGTGGGATACATAAATTCAAAATACACTTTCCGTTTTGTGAAAACTGGTCCAGTTCCGAGAAGACCACACGCTTCGTCGTCGACTTGCCGCTGATGTATGGACCAGTAATTGTCGTTTGACAGTTGACAGACTGATGTCTTACGAAATTATCGTCATTTCTAAACAAAATGATGTCGATAGAGTGTATTTTACTATGACAGGTAATTGGGAAGCTATAAGTTTTATTGATATGAAATCTGGAGCGATAATTTTTTAAAACGGATTTATAATAATTCATAGTAATTATTTTCTCGGGTCTAAGTCGTAACAATTAATAAGAAATACGCGATTAGGATCCAGGAAAATAAATTCTGTGAATTTCAAAAGTTCTTACGAAAGAACTTCAAAAGATCTTACCAAACATTAGCTCCTAGACAAACCCAAGCATAAAAAGACGGTTCGTACCTACCTTAATTTAGTGGCATATTATGAATTTCAGTGTAAAAAAAATATTGTTATGGTCTTTATGATCAGCGGTTTAGGCTGTGCGTTGATCCGTCAGTCAGTCAGTAGTTCAGGACAAAGCATTTTATATGTATAGAAGATTAGAATAGAAAATATTGTTAAAAATATTTTTTTAACATGGAAAATTTGAATGAAAAGACCACCAACAGACAGCAGAAAATACTTACTAAACAAAATAACCACAGTAAAATGATAAATTATGTCTTGAAAACTCTTACACAGCAAGAAATTCCAAGACGTCTTGACGTTTTAAAATTGTTGATGAACAAACCTTCAAATTTGCCAAGACTATGTTAGTTTGAATACAACGCACAATGACTTCCGACTAAACATGCGACTTAAAGAACTGACCGTCAAGTGACCGTTGTGTCGCATTGTGGAAACCGGTACCTAAACCGCAATTATTATTTTCCTTGCAAAAACGACATACCTTTAACTTGTGGCTTCATTTGATCAATTTGCATAGTAATCGATATACATCTTAAGATTTTCTCCTACCATGACCGGCATTATCCTCAGTATATTTTGTCTATTTATTATTTTATACATGATGTAACATTCTCATAAAATTACTGCATTACTTGTATGCTACGGCTAAATGGGTGAATACTTTAGTTTTTTTTACATAATATGATAGGTCAGCGTTTGACCATTATCACACCTGCCTGAAGGTAGGTGACGATGCGGCCTAAGATGTAGAACGCTTTCTTAGAAGATACCTATTCACTCGCGACTTGAAGACCGAGTGAATTGTACACGTCAGCAAAGAGAGACGCAGGCAACGCAGATAATAAAATTCTTGTCGCATGATCAACGATCATTGTGCGCTGAAAATCTAGTTATATCCTACTAATCAATCAATTTTGGCACGGTGTATAATTTAGCTTTCAACAGTGAAATTTGACTATTTGCCTAGACTAGACTGCTTCAAAACTCAAGGCGAAAGAAAAATATTACTTACTACGTAACAAAATAGTTTTATTTCATAACTAACTTTTATCATCCTCGTAAGAGTTGAATTTTATAAAATTCTTTCTTAGCGGATGCCTACATAATACTAATACTAGCTTTTGAGCGCGACTTCGTCCGCGTACACGTCGAAAATGGAAAAACCACCCCGAAAATAACGTCTTTTCCCTTTTTAACCCCGTTAAGGGATGAATTTTAAAAAAATACGAAACACGTGTTCCATCAATTCTGTTAAATAATGTTTATATAAAAGTTGAAGAAGATTGGACCAATGAATCACGTTGTCCCATACAAAATTTCCCCCCCTTTTTCACCCACTTAGGGGTGGAATATCGAAAAATCCTGTTTTATCCGGTGCCTACGTCATGCAAATAACACACCCTCCAAATTTCAAGTCTTTACGATCAGCGGTTTAGGCTGTGCGTTGATCCGTCAGTCAGTCAGTAGTTCAGGACAAAGCATTTTATATGTATAGAAGATTAGATCTGTCCATTGATTTGAGCTAGGCATAAGCACGCCCTGAGAAACTATTTCTGGAAATTTGACCTTTAAAGGAGTTAAAAGAACTGATAAAGTTTGTAGTTTATAGTACCCATTATATTGTATTCTGTATTTGTAGGAAAAACAAATACCTCTTAAGAGTATTTTATCTCCTCAGATTATTTTATCTCTATGAATGAAAATCAATTTTAAACTTAGCCCTGATATTTATCCAAGACGAGTGTTCATGTCAATCAAACTTCATCACGGCACATCTAAGACAGACAGACAGACTGTCCATCTACTTTAATCTATATTGACATCGCTTCTTATTTGTATTGCTATTGGAAAATCGCCTTTATAGGTTATGTTTACATTTTGAACGTGACTTCTTCTGCGTGCTAGTTAAATTTTTCAAAATCTTTTCATAGTGGATGCCTATATCGCTCGTCATAGGAATTAGCTTTCTGTATGTCTTTAGATAGCAACATTTTTTATGGCAAATAATTATTTATTTTTATTTATTTATTTAGTTTAGAATAAAATTACGGTGAGTAAAGGTATGGCTATGCCGAAGAGACATCGCACATCATACATTGCACGTCTTATAGATCAGTAAACAAATGCATTGAAATAGAGGCGCACGCACATGTCAAAAGATACATCAATGACGTTCATCTATATGCTCTAACTCGTGATTGGCCGTCTCGCTCGCACCACACTACTTTGTATCTACTTGTGTGGTAGGTATACCTAATTCTCAAATTATCAATTTTTAGGCGATACTAAAAATTCATTTTAGAAACACAGGTCACATTAGAACTACTAATATTTTAAAATTTACACGGCGTTCGACACGAGTTTTAAATACGAATAAGTGCGATGCATCTTCGATCATATCCGTCCCTCCCTAAGTGTTAACCTGTCTCTACCTACGTCACTACTTAAGACAGAGTAAACAATCTCAGGCTCGGACCCATTCGACGGATTACTGACAGTTTTTACACCATTATACCATATTGAAAGGTTAATGTGGATAAGACAGCATTCATATACAGTGTGTAAGAAAATCCCGTTAATTCTCTCATGTAGGTACACACGGACCTTTCCCAAAGTAATGGAAAATAAGTTTTTTTTTTAAATGGGAAATAAGGTTTTTTTAGGAAAATTACTATATCTTGTAAATTCCTAAAATTTTACAAGGTATAACAGTTACATAGAGTTTAAATCATTTTTATACAATATAAACAAGGTAAATATACCGTGTAAAATCATTTGAAGGAGGAGGAAGATGTTCTCAATTCGACTGCCTAAATGATTATTATTTTTATTATTAACTTTTTTTTACGAACCGATTTTCGTGTATCTTTTTTAAGTATCGAGTGAAACTTTTTAAGATTTTTTCTACATTTTTTTTAGTTAGGTATTATACAAACTTCTAAAAATTCGACACGCCCTCTTTGTTTAATTATAAATAGATTTTAGCGTGTCATCTTGTTTTTTTTGTAATTATTCGACATAAATAATAGGTATAATGTAATAATCAATCAATTAGAAATAGGTAAGTATAAGATCATTATTATAATCTAACCACAATCAGAAGTAAATAATTATTGGTAATTTCCTTTCACGTGTATCATTTATCACAACAAAATAATATTGTTTTGCGTCAATTATGAACAAATAAAGTTAATTTACGTCAATTGATACAAGTCGCATAGTAACGAAAAAAGAAAATTCAAAACATATAAAGAATTTAGGTGTCTTTTAAACATACATTTTCTAACATATTTTTAACTTGCTTATATATATTTTTTACAATTAATAGGTCAGCGTTTGACCTCTATTACACATGCCTGATCGTATGTGACGATACAGTCTAAGATGTAACACGCTTTCCTAGAAGATACCTATTCACTCGCGAAGACCACCAAATTGTACACGTCAGGAAAGACAGACGCAGAAAACTGATTCCATTCCCTTGCTGTACGAATAAAGAATGACGAAGCAAAATACTTAGTGAGGATGCCTGAGATTTCCACCATGACTCCGTAGCTAATTAAGGTTTTAAACATTAACCTGTGGTTGGATTAGCCACATCCACACTAATCCAACAACAGGTAGATCCTAAGATGTGAGCGTGATTGATGTTTATTCTCTACCTGCTCTATTTGCTTTGATGATAAAGATGTTCTAATTACAAACATTCGTTCAATCGGTCAATCATTCTTGAGATTTGACGTTGTCATTTTTATACGATGGGTTCGTTCTTTTTATATAATTTTCTTATTTATTTATTTTTTGCTATTAATTATGGCTTCGCACGGCTTGTGCATTTAGCCAGTGTCAAGTAATATTTTGCATCAAATTGTGACCCGATTTTTCATAAATCGGGCCTAAAGTGTTTCAAAACAGTCAAAGTCGTCATAGTCCGTCAAGTCAGGGGCTATAGTAAAGCGGTGGCAAGTTTACCATAACCTTAATAGGAGATTTGGAGGCAACGAGAAAACTTCATGTTTGACACTGATTTTTACTTTCACTACACTTGTGCGTTTTCACAGAACTAAAGTGAATAACATTCCACCAGAATTATACAATTCAACTCGAGTTACAACTAAGTTTCATGATTAAAAATAAAACTGCAGCACGACATGTTCTTAACTCGTTCCCGCCAAAACTCAATGTTCTTATTTATTTTTTATTACTTATTTTGATAAATAAAATTTGACGGTTTTGTTTCAGAAAAAGGAAAGAAGAATATAAAACATATTTATTCGAATTGAAAACATCCCTCTTTTTTGAAGTCGGTTTTAAGTGAACAAGAAATACCTATTTACCTAAAACATTTTCAGCCTAATTTGGGTTAAAGTAGATGCAAAATATCGAAATATGCAGAAGATTTGTAAAGCTAAAATTAAAAAAAATATCTATTCGCTGTCATTTCTAGGGTTCCGTACCTCAAAAGGTAAAAAAGGAACCCTTATAAAATCACTCTCTTGTCCATCTGTTTTTAAATAAAAGAGGGCGCTATTTATCGTCATTTAGGTATTTTTCTATGCATTAGAAATAAAAACTCAAAATCAATTTAACAGCTATCATTTAAAAATGTCAATTACGATCGAGCGTCAGTCCCAGGTTTCCTGTTTTATACAAAGATATAAAATATCCATGATGTAAAAGAGGTAACATAAGTATTTTGTTTAGCAAAACTTTGATCCCGAGTGTCAGTGACACTGAGCAAAGTTTCGACGAATATAGTGTGTCCATTTTATGCAAAACGGTTTGTGATCGCGTTAAAACTACTAGTTATTTTACCCGACATTTCGATCGGGTTGCACTGACCATATGAAGGGAATATGGTAAAATTAGGTCGTGTAGTTCTATTACACACTCCCTGAAATGTATTCGTAAAAGACCGACGAGTTTGCCACCCTGCGACAATGTTCAAAACTGTGAACCTATTGTTGACAAGTTCATCATTACCTATGACAATCCTGTCTCTCCTCTCAATGGACTCGAATAGATTTACTAATACTCATATGACGTTCTGGCTCATCATCATCATATCAGCTACAACACGTCCACTGCGTAACATAGGCCTCCCCCAAAAGAATTCCAGAGCGAACGTTCTCTCTACAACTATATAAATAATTAATCTCTAGTTTTATATTCATAAACGTATTGAATGTAATTGATCGGTTGACGTAATCAATTATACTTATGGGCAGCGGTTGATTGATTGAGTGCAGCTGACAGATAGAGGTCGCTGCGGACACGGACGTTCCAATTTTAAATATATATATTTTATATGGTAACTTGATTCGCTTCGCGATTTTACTCTTTTAAGTCTGGGTTCGAGATAAAAAATAGCATTTGTGTTTTTTTAAGCATCCAACTATATAAGTAGTTACAAAGTTTCATGGAACAAACAGTGCTGTAGTTTTTGTGTAAAAGAGAAACCAATATCCTTAGATACTTTCAAGAGCTGTGTTGGCTTAGTGGTTACATATCATAACTTTCATTCCGAAGGTTGTTGGTTTCGAATCCCGGCCAGCCGTGCACTAATGGTTTTTTTTTAATTTATGTGTGCTATACGGTATAGGAAAACATCCTGATGAACCCCGCGGCTCCAACCCTATTGACGAATGTCCTATCCATTGTACCTTGTCGTATCCTCTAGACACGTTCGACTAAGCTGAGAGGACGATATAGGTGCTGGGCAAACCTACTACATCTAATACATGTCCCAAGAACTACAGGCAGAGTCCTGAATAGCATGAATTAAACCTTGCTGTCGCTGTATAAGTCATCTAGATTAGATATTAAAGGCCAATATTAAAAACCTTCTGTTACTTTTATATAAACCGACCTTTATGTCAATCAATCTGTCTTGATACTTTTGATGTATGTCCAGTAGTTTTTTTGTCGTGGCCATTGGTTCGGAAATTTATTTTTTGCTTAGTATTTTGATATTATTGCCGAATTGAGGATATCAGATTCTAGATAAATAAAGTGTTCTCTGATGGAATCTGGATGATTTTTAAACCGCCAGTGCCTTAGTTTAATCTGTGATATTCGGGACATGTTTGATTGAGTAGGCTAGCCCAGCACCATCTTTTTAGCTTAGTCGACCAGAGAAAAGATGCCCAGAGAAAATAACTCATCATCATCCGAGCGATGTTCCCGGTTGCATCCCTTTCGGGAGCCCAGGGTCCACTCCCGAGAGGGATGCAAGTTGCAACCAAACTGCAGTTTTCATCATGATATTTCCCTTCACCGTAAGAGAAGTGTATCCATTGGTGAACGGCCTGCCGGGATTCGAACCCACGATCTTCGGAATAAATGTCGACGTATCTACCACTAAGCCAACACGGCTCTCAGTATAAAGTAAAACCACAGAATTTAACTAGTTAAACTCAACGGCCATTAAAAATGATAATATCACAGTTAAATCACGAAGTGTACCGTCTAAACGCATAGACTATGCAAATGGATACTTCTTCTTTTCAGTCGGTTTATCGTTATAGCTCCCGGGAGGTACCTCCTGGATCTAGACTTGAAAGACCTAATAGACTGCAGATTTTTGTATCGGGCGATATTTTTGTATGAGTTCATTAGCAGCTTCTTTTCCTCCTCGTGAAAATCTTTTGTACAATTTTTAGTTTCTTCTACAATTATTTTCTAGTACAATTATTTTCAACCTATTTATCTAAAAGTCTGTTTAAATCTAGACTATGGGATCTAATTAGTTAAAACTAATAACCTGTCTAACGGTTACGGAGGGTATAAATAACATTTTTTGACGTGATAATGTCTTATAAATTGATGAACACCGGTATTCTCAATAAAGTGTGACGCCATGCGTTACGTTACATTACGTTATTGACGAGGTAACCATAGAACCGTATTGAAGTATGCAAAATGGTAATGTTAACGATACATAAGACTTCTTATGACGTTTTCACGTAAAATTATAGTCCGTAAACCGACTTTATAGGCATCAATATTTTGTGTCATCTTTCGTATAGAAAAGCTGTCGAATAATGACAGTTTAACGCTTGAAAGCTGGTGGATAGGTCGAATTGAATTCGACCAATCGACGATTCATTGAAGAGATTGTTTTTAAGAAACTATCGGGCGATAGTAAGTTTCTAGTCTGTGAGAGCCTTAACTTTGAGTCTAGACTCAAACTAAGGTTGTATCTCAACTATAATGCGAGGAAGCTTTCTTGATACTTGGTTAGAAGCTAGATAGCTATGTACATATATTGTTATGTTTGATTTCGTAGCTATCCCAATCGCGCTAAAATCAGTTACCAAGGGTTAAACTGTCATTTTTAGGGTTCCGTATCCAAAGGGTAAAAACGGGAACCTATTACTAAAGCACTGTCCGTCCGTCCGTCTGTCTATCCCCAGGCTGTATTCCATGGAACCGTGATAGTTAGACAGATGGAATTTTCACGGATGATATTTTCTCTTGCCGGTATATCAATAAATACTAAAAACAGAATAGTATGGAGCCCTTCGTCCGACTCGCACTTGGCTGGTTTTTTGACAGTTTTGCCTACGAAAGTTGTCAGAAAAATGTCAAGGTTATTGATTTCAACCATAAAACAATCGTTCATCTATCTACTAAGGTAAATAAATATTCGGCGATCTAGCCCCAAGTTCGGCTACTAGGCTTGTGTTATGGTGTCCAGACCACGGATAGAATACATGTTAGGTACTTTTCTTTTGTCAATAATTCCTTATTACTGAGTACGTACAGAAACAACGCGACTGGAAACCAATATCTGTACCTACACAAATAGTTCTTTGAGGCGCGATTCGAACCCGCAACCTTCTGAGTCACAAGCACAGGGTTTTCACAATAGTCAATCACTATTTGCATCAAATAAATTTCAAAACAACAAATCTAAAAAACTCATACGAGCCGCATAAACAGAAAACGACTTAAAAACACACGTCAATTGAGAACGTACGACTTACATATATCGTACGTTAAAAAAACAACAGAGTCCGGTATTAATAATCGCATCATACACGCCGTGGTTATCTCCGAGATCTCTCTGAGCCTTCGCACCGACTGCCCCAAGCAAATGACTGATTGATAGCGAATAAAATGCACTATACTAAACTGTCTAAGAGACGAACTTATGATGGTGTTGTAAAACGTACTTTGATAGAGCTCCGTGTAACTTTCACATGTAACGCTGAGTTGTATGAAGAGAAAAGCACCCTTAGAAACTGATGATGTGTTTTTTAATTATCAGAAATTAAAAGATAATTAATTTAGTTATAAGCATAATAATATTATTATTTTTAAAATAACCTTGGTAAAATAATTTTCCTCCGTAACCAAGTAGGCCAGGATTTATCGCACTACGTGTATCTAACTCATTTATCTATTTATAATCCTTCAATTATTATCTATAGTACTTTAATGAAGCAATATAAATTATATCCATAGCAATTGTCTGCATAATTACCTAGGCAGGTAGTGTTGTCGATTAATACGCTGACATTGATTGATATCGTAAATTGAAGTACGTAAAGTGTTAAGCCGATAAGATGGGTATAAAATCGAATGGTCTTTAATATTGCAATAATTTAGCTTACAATTTCAATTAGAACTAACGTACTTTCAAGTTTCAAGCACACGCTATTGTCTCTAACTCATCAACAATTTCTACCCTATTTACCTGCTCGAGGTGTGGGTGATCTTTAATATTGCACATATGGGTATTTAGCCACCACGAGACGCTACTTAAATAGTCTGGTTATAGACGTACTAGGCCACTGATGATGAAGTATTTTTTAAATATTGCGAATTGTTTAAACTAACCGAAAAAAATCTGCTAAGCATTATATCTATATTATTGTGGACGAAACCAAATCGCTGTAAAACCTACCCCATCTCATCCCGCACTTTGTAAATACGCCTCATGCAAATACGTTATGGTACGGCCCAAGACTTGACGCTTCAATGCGACTCTCGAAACAAAGAACAGATAGCCATCACGCCGATACGGTACTTATTTATGGTAACTTCTAGTACTCTAGCTACAGACCGAGTGTTTTACATTCTGTTAGTGTTGCCCGCTAGAGAAGAAAGTTGAATACAACAAGATAGTATGGGATTACATTTATAAGGGTTCTGTACCCCCATGAGTTTCTTGTGCCTTCTTCGCATTGGTGGTTGCGTTTTGAAGTACACATCCTAATTTCGTTTTTAAGACGTTTCAATGTGATCTCGTACAAACTGTATGATTCCAAATGAAATAAGTATTTTGAAATTAGTACCCAAATGGTAAAAACGGGACCCCTTTTACTAAGACTCCACTGTCCATCCGTCTATGTGGCTATCACCAGGCTATATGTCATAAACCGTCATAGCTAGACGGTTGAAATTTTCACAGATGATGTATTTCTGTTGCTGCTATAACAACAAATACTAAAAACAGAATGAAATGGTACGGAACCCTTCGTGCGCGAGTTCGACTCGCACTTGGCTGGTTTCTCAAAACCATGACGCTTCCCGATGGATTCAATGAGTCTACAAAGTAACTTCCCCCTAGCTATGATCTACCATAGGCCACGTAGAAAACTTTTAACCTGCTTAAAACCTATTTAAGCCGTTGATGTTATACCGATCAATTTCTTACTACACTAGCCAGAGGAAAAGTTAATGGTGGTGACTGTTTGTATTCATCTCATAACCTTGACACCTTAGAGTTAATTCGATGAGCACAAAAACTGCTCTCTGCTAGCCACAATCTTCCATGGGAACTCAGAACCCTGGCTGGTCGCTATAAAACCAACTTAAATTGGTGAGGTTATACCGATCCGTCAAATGCTTACTACCCCTGGTCAAAATAAACCATAATGGACTGTTTTTTGTTCTAGTTAAGCAGAGCGAGCGTGATATTCTTGTCAATAATAAGTAAGTACTTACAAAAAAAATCAGTGAAAGAGTAGATACATACCTGTAACAGAGAAAAAAACATTAATATAAAGCTAGGAGCTAAAATTAAATCGGCTAGGCTGTTTCAAGGTTAGGTTAGATTAGATTAGGCGAGGAGCTCCATTTCGCTTAGTTCGCTTCGCTCCTTGCCTACATTCTAACATAATGTTCTATTATTTACTCATGTGATATTATAAATGTGTTAAAAGAGGATGTTAGATTTACATTAAATGGAATGTATTATGAATGTGTGTAGTCTAGTATTAGAAGTTTTGCATGTTGCACTGCGCATGCGCTGTAACGTCGACAGGGCTTAATCAGACGCCGGCGCAGGCGCAGCCGTCGCGTCAGATTATGCTAGATCCATGACAGATTGGGTACATCGCATGTTCCATGGGAAATGCGATTTTTATCGAAGAACATTTTGGTTAGCGCAGATACGTAAATAGATCTTAACTGGAAACGACCAGATATTATTATCTGACCAACTGACAGAGTCCATTGGAGGTAAATCGATTGCATTAGTAGAGTCACAATCCTCAGCATTGAAGGAACGACAGCGGAGGAGACATGAACTATACTACTCATTAAATTAGTTTTGGGTAAGTACATTGATAGGTAAAGCAAATTTAATAACACGGAATAGAATAATTAATAGTAAGTACTATGAACAAATATACACACAGATATTATATAGGTGATTGCAATTCCACAGGTATCCAATTTCTAAAATCTCCGTAGACGTACAGTTTTGTATGATATTACTGAACAACTAGAGACCCGACGAGCAATTAACAGAAATGACTTTAAAGAAAGTAAGTAAAACGTACAAAATCACAATGAAAGAGAGCTAAACCCGCTACCGGTTAGATCGGTTAGGAATAATCCGAGCTATTTGCTGACCTACAAAGATCGCTCCGCTTGTGCTATAGTAAACTACCTAATCAAAGTGCAACGCCCCACCTGCGCTACGAATCAGGAAGTCTTCTCACGTCACAACAGTTATACAGACAGACGGACAGAACAATTTACTATACTTCTATATACATGTCTAGATTAGGAATATGTGTTTGTATATTGATGTTAGTGGGGAAGGGATACTAGTGTAAGATCAGACACGTATAAAGTCAAATTTGCACATGGTCAAGGCGTTACTGAAAATATTTTCAAAGAAAAATGCAGATCCAAAACCTTCGCACGATTATTGTCCAAAAAGAAAAATGTCTAATGGCAATGTCCAATAGGAAAATTTGTCCAACTCTTGATATGATGACCCATTTTAATGACACATGATAAAATTTACCAACCATAAAAATGACCAATTATAAAATTGAGCATCATGTGACCATAGCGAAATTTTTCCAGTAACGTTATGATAGATTATTTGATTTTAACTCAAACTAGGCCAATATTAGGGAGTTCTAGTTGAATTAATAAAAGTTATAGGTAGTTTAAATAATTACAGCAACAATAAATATTAAGAACAACCTGTATTGGGAACGATTTATTGATATCGATATTGTACACAAATTATAATTTATTGTCAAGATTTATTTGATTTATTCGCCTTATCTAGATATATTTAGGAATTATTTACAAGAGTGAATAATTGTAAGTAAATACTTCACTTTCATAATTTGTTTACTGTTATGTATTACTAGCAGTGGACTGCGGTTTCACTCGCGTAAGTACTGTTACCGTGGGATAAGGGGATAAAAACCTATAAGTTATTCAAAAGAATTCACTGTAGGTATCTTCATACCAAGTTTCATCAAAATCGGTAACTTTGGAGCCTATTCGTTACTAATAAAAAAATCCTCTTTTAAATGTAACTAGCTGCGTCCCGCGGTTTCATTCGCGTATGTCCCGATCCGATGGGATGGGAATATCTGGATGAAAAGTTGCCTATATTTTAATCCAGGCTTCCAGCTATTTACATACCGAGTTTCATCGCAATCGGTTTCGAAGTTTTTGCGTGAACCAGTAACAAACACATACAAAAACGTTCATATTTAAAAACCCAGGTCTTTACCAGCAACTCCAATTTCAACCCTTACGCGGGCGAAATCTAGCTTATAATTGTGGTCATGTACGATTATAGTAAATACTATAAACTTAGTATTCACTTATCATTTTTCTCTTTATCATTTAATAGTGAGTGACATTTTTGTATAGTATATTGAGGTCAACGAACGTTTAAACTATGGGTGACCTTTTGATTCAATCATGCATCGATAGATTGAATGATTGAATTAATGATTGACAGCAATCACTATTTATTGACGAAATTATGATTTAGTCTCAAATCATCCCACATCAAAAAATCCGTCATTTCGTTGCCAGATTGTAAGAACGTAGTTAATATGAGAATGCCACAGAATATGTTTAAAGTATGTAAGGATTGAATAAGGCGTGAATTAACATGTCCTTTCATTCAAAATTATTGACCACTCAATATTTTATTACTACATAGAATTAAACAACTCTCACCGGGAATCGAACCTGGGTCCTATTCCTCAAACATTTCATATGTCCCTAAACTGCAAAAAAACTTTGATAAATTGAAATAATAATCTTGTTTCAAAATGTTATGTTTTTATACTTACATAGGTATTTACACCTGTATTTGACGACTTTCGTTGTACTTTTTAACACTAAGACTAGCAAGTCTTCGTGACTTTTGCAAATTTTAACACTAGAAATTTAAAACCTTGATGCATTATAGGTAGGTATCACAAAGATGGCACTTATTTATTAACACTTGTTCATCAATATAAGAACATCGTAACTTTTATACATTTTGACACTTTAAAACTTTTAGAACCCAGTCCACTAGCATACCTAGTTATTTTTTATGTATCTACATAACGACTTATGTACAATTTGATAATAAGACTATGATACCTATTGACATCTTGACTTCGAAACATTTGTCTTGAGAAATAGACCCTGTACCTCCTACGACATATGTTTTCTACTCAGCCTGTCGCGATATATTCCGAATCAAATTGTCGACTGATCATCGTATAAAATCCCACGCTAACTTTCATACTTTCAAATTCAAGCAAATATGAACTTTATCCCTTTTTAATACGACCGTAATGAAACGCAAAATAGTACAGCGCGTTTGTTGGATAATTTGCGACCTTTTAATGTCTCATGCTTGCCTGGTACCTCACATGTAGTTACAGACGTAAGTTAAGGTAAATAATGGACGTATCTACCCAATTGTGGTTTAGTAGTAAAATTTCTATACTTTATTCAATAAGTTATCTGTTATTTTATTTATTGAGTCACAGAAGATTAAGTCTTAGGTGAAAAACTCACAAAGTAAATAAAAATAAGCTTACAACAAAAGCAAATGGAAAATTACATAACGAAAAAAATTGATAATTTAAATTAATTTTTGATATGCGAACATCTTAAGTCTTTTCTAGATACTAAAGTTAATCTTTAAAATGACTTAAAAATTTGTTTTTATAGCACTACAATCGTAAGGAAACATGAAGATTAATAACGTCACATTTAATTAGATCTAATCAGAAAAGAGATTGAGCCGAAGTTCGCACGCACATTACGGACAGACAGACGGGCTGACGGACAGACAGGCAATCAAGGGGAATACATCATGCGTCCATCATATTATGAACCTTCAAGCAGAAGGATTTCCTTTTATATTAATCTTGTTGGTCTTGAAATGCAGTTTCTTATAAGTACGAAGATAATGTGACTTTTAAATTCCTATAAGGCGCTACTACGGCATTTTAATTATAGCAACTACAAAATATGTCAAGATTTGTCATGATTATGCGAATTACATAATTGCTTACTTTAGCTATATGCAGTTAATCTCATATTATAATTGTAACAACTCTTGAATTAAATCAATGTGCCTCAAACATTCAAATCAAAAACATTACCTTTAATTACCGACACTGTAACCAAAATAGATCACAACAGTTAATACGTATAATTAATTCTTGCAAATCAAAAGCAAATTTTAATGACCCGAAACCTCACAGGCATTAAATCATAATAGGTCCCCAGTGAAATATCGAGCACAATGTTGCAACATCAATCAAACGTCAACCGTTCCCCGTCACTAATTATAGCACACCTCACAAATATTATTAAAACGACGCATCCCGTATTTTAATTCATAATCATCATGTGCATACACACTACACAATGGGATAGGTAAATACGCGTACGGACAAAAATCGCCCGAATAAAACGCGATCGTCGCGCGTGTTTATAGAGCGCAGTATATCCGGACACATCGGGTCGGATAGCGCGTTTCTCGCCGAGTGAGTTCTATCGCGAGCGCGCATTAAGTCTCCAGTCACTCTCAATCACTCAAGCTGTCCAGACGTCAGTCATAAGCAAGACGAACGGGGGAATGTCGGTTGCCTCCTTTGAGCCACCTCACTCCTCTCCCGTTGAAGGGGGCACGGAGGGAGGTGGTCAGCTCTTGAAGACAATTTACTGAACAAGTCGAGTTTGCAGTCCGGACGGGATTCGTGCTCTGATGAAATTTATTTGAAGCAACTTGTGTTGCACTCGCGTTATGGGATTTCTATGACGAGTTGATGTTAGGGTATAGAGTTTAATATACTTATCCATCTATCTGTAAATATATGGTTATCCAACTGTCTCTGTTTTAATAATGTTATTAAGTACAAAAATTCTTTCATAAAGATGCTGTCATCATCTCTGATGAAATAGCTGAACGAAAAATCTTTAAATCAGTAAGCGATATAAAGGCGACTTGCAATATTAATTGACTGGTTTTTAATAGAATAAAAGTCTTACCATATTGTAAAAGACTTTAAATTGCCTTAACAGCAATGTTGATTTGAAGAGAGCTTGGATAAGAATTTTAGACTTTTGATTGTGGACTTCACAATCAAAGTCTAAAATTTCGACAATCAAATCACCTCCATACAATACACCTCACTTCACTATCTCGCAAAAAAAACGCAACAAAGCTCCCCGAGTCTCAAACGGTGAGTTAACATCATTATCGGCGACGGACTCCCCCCCTCTGAAGGAGGGGGCGGAGGAGGGTTCCAGGGGGTACCGACGGGGAGGGGGGGCGACACACGTCGCTCAAACGTCGCCAACAGACGGACGTCTTTGTCGACCGTCGCTTTATTTACTCCAGCCTTTGGAACGAATAGAAGTGACGTGATGTTTTTGTGACCATCTAATTAAGAGGTCTTGTGTGAGAAATTAAATGTTTTTTGTTTTGGCGGAGTTTGTCTTGACGGCCACTCATTATTTGAACAATGGTCGTTTGTCACTCATTTAAGGACTGTGTTTGGGGAGTGTAGGTCAAATTTACGAAATGTTTTCCACAAGTAGAGACTCTGTTATTCATAGTATCGATTTAAAGGACTTGTGTTTTTGTCAATATTAATCACCTAACATAAACACACGTTTTCTTTTATACCATTGTCCCACAGTTCAACCCACGCGATCTAAGTTCCGATCCCCCGATTTTAATGTTACCAAGTTTTTTTTAAACCATTTGATCCGTTTTGAGGCTATTTATTACAAATTAGCATCACTTAGTGGATTCACCCGCGTAACTCCCGATCCTATTGGTTTATTAGGATCAAAAGTAGCGTAATGACACATTCAATAAAATCAATGTATCTTCATACCAAGTTTCATCAAAATCGGTCCAGTAGTCGCGGAGCCTATTCAATGCAAACAAACAATCAAATCTTTCGTATTTATAATATTTGTACCCACATAATAATATAACTAAAGACAACTACTTAAAATTATTTCTGTATCTAGCAGTAGTATAGATTTATCAAAGTAAATATGTCTACAAAACTATTAAAAACATCTAAGTCCTCTCTGTCAGCTTGCAAGCTCTACGTGAAGTTGATTCAATCAAACTTGACAGCTCAAAGTCGATGTGGGTCGGACACTCGTACTGATCATCGATTTTTTCTCCCTCAGTGTTATGAATACAGTGAATTTAATACAGATGTTATATGAATCTTATTTATTTGTACAACTAATTAGAATATTTTAAACTTATTTCATTATAAACGCGTCTGGTTTTCATTGTTGATCAAGTTTGTATATTATTGTGCAATCCATGATCTTCTTACAAAAATTAACACAGGTTTCGACGACAACTTGGAGTCTTTAAATCTAGAGTGAATAGGTACCTTCTAGGTGAACATGCCTCAACCTCATCGTTGCTTCCCATCAGGTAAGATAAGGTCAAAAGCGGGCGTTTTATGTGTAAAACATTTTTTAGCATTCTTGTTTCATATAAGTACTGACTCTCTTGTGAATGATCATCACTTCGAATCATTAGGGAGTACAATTGAAAAATCTTTGAATTTTCTGCATGAATGTACTCAATCATAAAAGCAAGACGTCTACTCAACCCTACTATTTAATTGACGGGGCACTCCATCAAAACAACCTTAAACTCACAACTTTACAAACAAACGAAAATCAATCAATTATCAACCCTATTTCCACAACAAATGCAAAATGTTAATGCATTGAAAACTTTGTACGACTCCTTCGTCAACATAATAATAATGCATATTTGCTGTCTGTTGACGTAAAATAGTCCTTATTTGTGATACGATAAGGTTTCAAAATAAAAGCTAAGATGTGCATCTGTCAACGGGAAACGTCACATATCACAATGGAAATGTCAAAGAGAAGACGCTTCTGTTTGCGACTGCACGTTGATAGAAATTGTAAGGAAAAATATTAAGACTGCGCGCAAACTTGACAGGACGAAGACTGTTTTACAATAATATTTTAATGGTAGATATATTTCATACTGCAAAATAGGAAACGGTTTAAAATTATTTAAATTCCAATAGGAATCACTATTTATAGAAAATATCTTATTAGAATTCCCTTTAGGTGATAAAGTCACCATTTGTGTCACTCACTAATTATATGTTTCCTTATATTTAGTTTTTAACATTTTATTTTGAAATAAGTTTTGCCTGCGACTTCGTCCGCGTCGAATGCTTACGTTATAACAGCTATCTTCTATGCCAAACTTTAGCCCGATCCATACATTTTTATGAGCTATGTTTTGATGTAATATTATCAGTCAGTCAGATTTGAGTCTTATAAGAATATGGATTGTAATTAAGAAGTGTTTTATTTTATCAACCAAAATCTCTTAGTCGTCTTGAATGGTGGTAAAAAATCCATAGCAGCCCTGTTAAATACCAGAGTCATGGATTACCAATGCAAAATCAATCTAGCAAATACTTACCAACATTGTCATGATATTCGAAAAAATAAATAAGCTGAAACCGTTGATTGATCGTTAACGCATTATGGCTTATTGTAATCTACTTATTCACATAATAAAAACAATATAATTAATATCATCGATAAATCACTTGATTTGCGTCAATCATTGCTAATAAATCAAATAATGACATTTCTACACGCACCAATTTAGCACGGCACCAAAATTACTGCACTGCGATAATATTTAATTAAAAACTATTTTGTTTTTCGATTCTAAGATAGCTTCTATATTAATCATTAATGCTACGTATTGACAATATTAGTCAGTATTTACACTGAATATAGCAGCCCCAAACTAAGCAACAACGCTCGCAAGCTATTTGTTAAAAGTTTGATACTACAATTAGGGGTTTCGTTCGTTTCACTCTTTTAACAAATATGTTTACGCTATGCTAAATATGTTACAAATATGCTACGTCATTTTTCTTGACACCCGTTACAAATAATGACATCATATTTATGATATTTTATCCGCATTTGATTTTGGAAAGTAATTAATTATCAAAAACATATGAAAGACAGATCAAAAAATCTATGTCAGTCAGTATTTAATATAAAATTACTAGCTGTGCCCTATGGTTAGTCCCGATCACGTGGAAATATCGGGATAAAAAGCCTATGTGTTAATCCAGGTCTCCAGCTATCTACATACCGAGTTTCATCGTAATCTGTTAGGTAGTTTTTTCATGATAAAGTAACAAACATACAAAAACATAAACTTTCATATTTATAATATTAGTAGGATAGAATAAATAGTAAAATTAAAATAAAATAAATAGCGAGGTATCGTTGCAACTGGTGACAAAGTGAATGTACCGTGCAGTGAACGTCGCGCCGACGAAAATAGTACCTAAACGATGTTTGACAAATAGCTAACAGATGTCGCCTCGTGCATGGTGCATGGCGGTGGGAGGTCTCGCGCGGTTCGCGCGTTATGTCCGCTAGCGTCGCCGGGTTGGGACCACTGGGCGCGGGCGAGAAACGAATTCACAATTTTGAAGCTCATTGGTGAGACTGAAATCATTTTCTTGAGGATTTCAATGTAACGTTCTTACGAATGGTATAAGGTAAAATGTAGACAAATGTTCGAAGGGAAACATCGCCATCCGTTCTAATTCTGAATTTGTACAATTAGTGATTTGTTAGCACAGTTGTAAGTTCATTTCAATTTTTTTCAAATGTAAGTTCATTTCAAATTTTCATTACCTTATTTGCTCTTGCATATTTATGACATTATTTTTGCAATTGTTTTTTCGAATTCATTCCATTTTAATTCAGCCTCAATTCTAGAACAGTTTGCACTTGACCTATTTTGGTGAAACTTAGTGTATTAAATAAAACATTAACATACCACGCTTACACCATTTTGATACTTACACCTAACCCAGACAAAACATGACTGACAGGCTATTAAAATAATCTGAAATTAATTTTAGAACGTTATTTTTTCTGAAAGGAAATTGTACCTACTTATAGTTAAAAATATAGCTATGAAATATGAAGAAGTACACCTTAGGAGCCATCAATCAGCCGTCAAGGTCTGCCAACTGCAAAACGAACGCGACAGGTCAAGGGCCCCCGGCCCCCCTCCCTCTAGCCGCCCCCCATTGGGGGTGGACTTGATTGATTCAACATTGACGTCTACACGTATTTGGTGAGTAACAAGACACGACTGTCTTGATACTTTATTTATTCGTAATGTTGGTGGTTTGATTATGTTTCAGTAATTAACGACAATTAATTAGGTAGCTATGTAGGTACTGTGGTTCTTATTGAAGTATTAATTTTGTTAAATTTTACTGCTAAAGTTTTTTACCATTTTTTTTGTTTTACTAACTAAATAAATATAACTTTAGTAGTTAAAATAAGCATATTAATTTAAAATACATTTTAACTTTATAAATATTCCTATGAAAAAAATAGCTAAAATAAGCACAAATGTTAAAAGAAGTTAGAATTATTAAATGAAGCTGCAGTTAATTTTGCCTGACAACGATTTTGAATAAGCTACAATTTATGTGACATATTTTTATATTGAATAAATTAGGTGTATTTCATAAATTATTATTTACAAAAACAAAAATAAAATAAAAATGAAAAAGTAAGGAAGAACTTTTTGATTGAAACTATGACAAATCAATATTCAAAATATTTTTCTAAGATTTACCTAAAATAATAATAAATAGGTAACTATTTATGTTTCTTTAATACTAATCTATTCCTAATATATTTTATAAAATAAAATGCTATTATTGGTACTTATAGTACCAAAACACTTCACACGCAGTACACATCTATTGAAATATTAATTCTCATCATACTATGGGTGATTGACGGGTGTCTACGATGGATATATCCGTCACGGGGCGCACCCGCGGGGGCGAGAGGTAAACATTCCCCCCACACCCCCTCCCTTAGTCCACCCCTGTCTGCCCCAGGAGCAGAATATCTCAATCTTCACCGATTTATTGATTGATAGATTGATTCCACGTCTTAAAAGCAGACTAACGACTCGAGATCGCCCGATAAAATTGCTAACCGACATCGAAATGTAGAGCTCCACAAAATTAAAACAA
This sequence comes from Idaea straminata, assembly GCA_951213275.1. Taxonomy (NCBI): domain Eukaryota; kingdom Metazoa; phylum Arthropoda; class Insecta; order Lepidoptera; family Geometridae; genus Idaea; species Idaea straminata. Next base: position 14,986,261 of record OX577849.1, read on the forward strand.
TTTTGGTAAATATGTCGTTTTTAATTAACTATAATAGTAAACAATAGTTCATTTAGGTTCAAAAGTTCGTTATTACGTCAATTTTTTGACGTCATAACGTCTTATAATCGGATGACTTTCAAGAACCAAATAAACAATATGACTTCATAATTTTTAACGTACGTTGCTAATCAAACTATTTAGGTTATTTAAACTTTTCGCGAGGCCGTCAAACGATCGATCGATATGCAGTCGGTCGATTGGTTAGTCCGTAGTCTAGGTATAATCTCCCATATAGCAATATTTATTGTGATCGTTCTGTTTGAGCTTCGATAATGGACATAAACTATACAACTGTTATAACTCAACGCTTTCTATTCATATTATATTGGTTTTTCTTCAAAAAATGGCTTCGTACGACTTTAACGAAAATACTAATACTTAGTCCTTGATCCGAAAAAACAAAACCTTAATGTATTTTAGTAACTTTGTGTCTATTCTGTGGTTATAATTACTTACCTATCTAGTCAAATACATACAAATTAAATTCAATTAAATAAAAATAATATTTTTTTCCAACGATTTCGTGGTCAGGGTCGGGCACGAAAGCGTTGACGAGACGACCTCGACTACCTCGAGCCAGCTTGACCGGAGGTGGCCCAGGACCGCGACCGATGGAGGGAGATGGGGGAGACCTTTGCCCAGCAGTGGGCAAAGGTCTCCCCCTAAAAAATAAAGCTTAAACGCGTTTCCACTATGTCGTGACGTTTAATTTATCGTTGGACGACTATCGTCACTAGCTGTTCCCATTATACCGATTATCATGACACACTGTCGTCACAGCAAAAAAAGTCGTAAACGACAATTAATCGTGTCGTTCTATATGTGAACTACACGATTATTTGTCGTCACGACAAAGTGGGAAGTGAAAGTGAAGGGAAAGGGAAGGGAAAGTGGGAACCCTTAGTGTTACAAAAGACAGCCTTATCGCTCAAAACAATCCCTTCTCGGCAACGTCACATACATGAGTATAACATCTGTAATCAAATACAAAGTAGAGTAACTACTCTATGACAATGGAACAGATTGACAATGATTGACCGAATGCACTTGACATAATTTGTTAAACATGACTCGTTAGACTACATCGCTCTCTTGAGGTCGCGCTCGTAACTACCTAACTACCTACCTACCGACTACGTTGCTACGCTGATTCAATGGTTTATTGGAACAAAGTTCCTTATCGCGGGTGGTGGAGGGACCTAGCCGAGAAAAAAATATTACGCGTCACGAAAACGTGAAACAAAAAACTTTACCTCAAAAGGTAAAAAATGGAACCCTTATCGGTTTCTTGTCCGTCTGTCTGTATGTTTTTTTATTTATTCAGTCCACCAAATACCTATCTTTTCGTATATTATATAGCTGTAGAGTTTGTTTGAACGCGCTAATCTCAGAAACTACTGGTTCGAATTGTAAAAATATTTTTGTGTTGGATAGTTCATTTATCGAGGAAGGCTATAGGCTACTTTTCATTTTAATATTCCCACGGGATCGAGACTTAAGCGAGTGAAACCGCGGAGCGCAGCTAGTATCAACTAAACAAACAAAATAATATAGGTAAGCAGTTATGTAAGTAAATGTTTCTTGAAAAATAATTTTTCTCATCTCAAACCCGTGTTAATATAGTGTAAAAAAGTCACTTAATTTTAGTATTTCACTTATTTATAGCAATTTTCATAGCAATGGGATCTTCTGCGTAAATGCGTAGCTTTTCTCTATAACTATCTTTTATTGTATTTTATTTGTGTGTTTACTATGTCGCGTGGTTGTTCGAATAAATTATATTCTATTCTATTCTAAAAGACTATAGAAATTTCACATACCTAAAATAAATAAACATAAAATCAAAAGTCGTGACTATAACTGATTGACTGACGGACTGCTACTTATATCATTGCTCAGCTCAAGCCAATGGACGGATGAGGCTAACACAAATTTGGCATTCAATAAAAATAATTTTGAAAAATTATATTCCTACGAAATCGCGGGTAACAGCTAGTTTAAATAACCATTCAATTCTAAGGATAAATACCCATTCAATTCACCTTTTAAAAAGTAATTAATTGCTTGAAAATATAATAACTAAAAATAAATTTTCAAGTAAAATAAACAAAAAACCACTTAAAGCTTAAATAAGGAGTTATGTCCTACATTTTATGTGTACGACAAGCATGCAAATCCAATGCTGGACGTCAATTAAGCAAAAATATGTCAATCACTGGCTCGCTGTCAGTTTTAAGGACTTAAACATTTTATACGTCAATCAGACGAAAATAATATTTTTCATTTTTAATTGCGTTCGGAATGGAGTGACCTTGATATAATGAATTGCATTTTGTTTAATTCAACTAGCTTCTGCCCGCTGCTTCGCCCGCCAAATAACCCTTTCTTAGTGGATTTTACAAAGAAAACACCCTCCAAAGTCTCTACGGCTAGCGGTTAAGTCTGAGCGTCAATATATAAATCATGCAGTCAATCAGTCAGTCAGGATTTTGAATTATCAATCGACTTTAAGAAAAGGAGGAAGTTCTCATCTAATTGATTTTGGCGAGGTTGTGAAAAAAACATGGCACTTTGCATTTTGTCTTCGATACACTAAATTAATTCCTAAAATAATAAGTGAGACTTATGCGAGTGACACCGTGGAATGCAACTAGTATTTCTAATAAATAGAACCGAAGACTAGGCTAGCCATACAATATAAAACTACCCCCATTTCTACCATCCGACTCAACACAGATTCTCCTTCGTTATTGCCTACAAAAGGGCAAACGCGGAACATAAACTTTTCGATCGGTCGATTCTGTTGTCTCGTCACCATATGAGTCTAAGTCTAGACATTTAGTTAAGGACTATTACCTCTAGATGGCCCTGTATGGAACTTTTGAGACTTAGGTTATAAAAAAATTACTTGTTCCAGATGCCTCCATAGATAGGTGGCACACCAAGGAATTTATAAAAAAAGTTAAATTATATAGGTTCCTTTTGAGATAAGGTATCTTAAAAAGATAAAAGTTATATATTATAATCAACATCAAGTTTGTAAAGACAAGGCTGTATGGGCTTACTTAGCAAAATTTGCTACTCTACTAAATCAAGAATATTATCCTGTAAAAATCTTTAGAATAACTTTAAACCTAGCGAGAGGTCAAGATTTATTTGTATGTTCTCTGAGTTAATTCACAAGGATTTCCTTGTTCATTATTCTTTACTATATAAAAATAAGTCGGGTTTTCCTTCCTGACGCTACTCCAGAACGCACGAACCGATTTTCACGGTTTTGCATTCGTTGGAAAGGTCTCGGGCTCCGTGAGGTTTATAGCAAAAAATGTCAGGAAAAATTTCAACAGAAAAGCGGAATATTGGATATGGCAAAACAACGTTTGCCGGGACAGCTAGTTAGTTATAAAAATAACTAGATTTCAATTGGCTAGGAATGGTTAAGTTACGGCTAAGTTACAGTATAATTGAATATGTATAAGTTTAATTTTGTATTTTTTGTGCTTCACTATCGCATTGAGAAGACCTGTCATGATAGTTTTAAGTTGAAAATAAATAAATAATTATTCTCTTAACCAGAGACAGCCGCTATAAAACCCGCCATTCGAGCAATTCGGAACTAGCTTAGCTATGTCAAAATTAGCCCAATTAAGTATCCCCAATTTAAAGTCCACAGTCTGCCTTTACCCTAAATGCAGCCTCCCGCACACATGTGCCAAAACCCATAACACACATAGATAACTATAGCAATGCAGATATAGTAAAATTTTATTCGCGAAACACGTGGGTACCACTGTAAAATGCAGCCGGATTTATCAAGAACTAAAAATTTAACGACCGATTCTTTCAAATCGCAAAGATACTAGCGCCATCACTATCTGAACGGGTAACTTGGTTGGCCTTTGTGCATTATGGCGCGTAAAGACTAAAAAGAAGAAGGTGCATATTTATTTTATCCAAATGCGATATTTTGCCGCCTTAAAGTGTTCGATTACAATTTAATGTCATGAAGGCTCTGAAGGCAGGCGCTTGTTGGAAATTTAAACTTGAAATGCTAGACGAATTTGAATCTAAAAGTAGTAGTTTTAGAGTTTGTTTTCATTTGTACGTGAAGTGTATTAAAGCTGTTTTGATCGTAAGTGTCAGAATGACGGTAGTTCGAATATTTTTTATAGAAAGTATACGCAGAAGTACGCAACAAAAATGTAAGTTTATAGATGTGTCTCATTATAAAACTACATCGCATTTGTGTGGGTATTTTTATTTCTATGCAAAAAGTATTATTAGAAAATCTTGAAAGCTGCATGAGGGATACAGCCTCTACTCGTAGCCCCTGTTCGTAAATAAGTTTTAATGACGTAATATCCGCATTTGGTTTTAGCAATTGACCGCCTCAAGTCTTCTTGATTATAAAGACTCTGGACACGGTCGACTAAGCTAAGAGGGTGGTAGAAGTGCTTGGTAAGCCTACTCCATTCAATACATGTCCCAGATACTACAACTCCTTGAATAACATGGGTATAAGCGATCTTAGTTAAGCGGCTTAGATGGCAAAGGCTAATATAATTAGTAAGACAATCAATTATATAAATATTGTAGGATATTTCACACTTCGCCATCTAGCCACAAGCTAAGTAACTAGATTTGTGTTATGAGTGACGACCCAGTTGGCACAATGGTCACCATGCCGGACTGCCAAACACAGGGTTGTGGGTTCGATTCCCGCCTCAGACAAGTATTTATGCTTAGATATTTGTCTGTGGTCTGGTTGTCTCTATGTATTATAAGTATATATTTACAAAAGAAAAGTATTTAAGTAGTAACCCTGTATGTAGCAATCCGGCATTTTGACGATTGTACCAACTGGGTCGTAAAATATTTATATAAGATTAGTGTAAAGCTTTTTTTGTCTGAATGATAGGAAAACACAATTTAATATGTTTGTGGTAACATAATTATGATCCATTTTAAAGACTACATCTTAAAATGACATATTGGGAAAAACACATCTTGTTTATGTCAAATGTCACAAGGATCTAATTTAATCCGTAGTTTCTTATTAAAATTGTAATAATTACTTAAATAAAATATTCAAACGATTGACAACCTTAATGATATGAACATTGTAAACTATTAATCATGCTTTCTAGTGGAACGCGTTTACTTTATTTAAATAAATTATATTATTTAAACAACTTTTTTAAATGGCGCTTCAGAAAAGTTTTTGAATATCTGAGTCACATTTTAGAGTTCCGTACTGTATAAAAATCGCAACATAACTGTACTGGTGCAAAATGTTTCGTTTACTGTTAGCCCATTTATATGTCCCACTACGGGGCAAGAACCTCTTTGTTTTCTTTTTTTTAAGCTATTGCATAGCTCTTATCGCGGGCGTTGAGCACGGAGACCGAATCAAGAAATTCCGTAACGAAAATAAAACCTAACACCGCCCACTCCGTCTACCATGTAGCTCGGCCAAGCGTTCGCTTAACGTGTATGTATATGGTACGACTGTACGAAGCTCGCACGATGCAATAGCTTTACCGCGGCAGTCCCCGAGTGCCACACGTTTTTATGTCGGTAGTAAGACCGTAGGTACCGCGATTTCTAGGGCATGCCAATTTACTCAATATGTGTTAAATAAATAAAAAATATCTAAGTACAAGTCATAGAAATTCATGTTCGTAAGTGTTATTTTTGCAATGGGGAGGGTTCCCATCCTGTCGTAGAACGTGTTTTTAGATATAGCCCCAGATTCAATAAATTAATGTTTAATTTTGTACGGAACCCACGTTATGCGACTCCGACTCGCACTTCATCAGTTTTTATACAAACTATAATGGGTTAATACAGAACGATGTGACAGGTGATGGTCGTAAATCAGTATTAAATCTGCAGGGCGTGGGTTCGAATCTCCGACTTGTGACTCAAATGACTTATTCTGATGTTTCATGTAGGTACCTAATCTTGTCGAAAAACTGGCACAAATCACCTTTTTTTATGGCTTTTGAAGAAATAAGTCATTACGAAATTAGATTTTATCGCTCAACAGCAAAACGGTTCTAAAAAAATTAAATAGGATTTTTCGAATAACAATAAAATAATTGTCCCATAAAAAGGACATCGTGTTAAGTTTTCACTGCTATTTTCATCATCAAAACCATGTCAGTCTTACAAATATCATTTACCATAAAATATTTTTATTTTTTTGTGGTACCTACCTACCTAATACTTTAATCATATTTTCTATACACACGTGTTTAGGTATATATGTAAAGAAATAAGTATTACTAAAGAAAATACTGTTCAATAAAAAGACACAATCTAAAAAATAAATAAAATTACAACAATAACTTTTAGGAATATTAAAAACTAGCTACGCCCCGCGGTTTCACCCGCGTAATAATTTTCTGCGCAACTTTCTTATTTTTTTATTTCATAAGAACCTTCTCCTGATAATAACAAACAGACCAAAAAAGAATTGGCCAAATTGGTCCAGGCGTTGTTGAGTTATGCGCTTACCAACACATTTTGCGATTCATTTTTATATTATAGATACAGAAAAATGAACACCTTCAGAAAAATCCTAAAAGAGGAAGTCCATTTAAAAGTACATAAAATACAAGTATCAAGATATTCAAATCGCCGTATTCGTGATTTTAACGTAAATATATCACAATAATTCCACTCACGCGCATCATAATTAATTAGCGAGGGATGTTGAACATTCTCTAGAGTTGAGTGATTCAAACCGGACCGGAAACGATGCGTTTTCGCAACATCTTGCAACATGTTTAAATCCCGACTTGTATTTTTTACGTTTGTTTGCCACTATGCGAAGACGAAATATGACAGGGCGAATTTTTTATACTATTTCTTTTGGCAAATGATTCTATGGGCCTTCTAAACTACAAGAGATAGCGAAAGCGGGAAGTTGCGTGCCCGATTTGGTAAAAAAAACTACCTGCATCATGCATTACCCTAGCCAAGAACCTGAATTTAAAAAAATCATTTCATCCATATTTTTTATATCAATCGATGTAAAACATTCCAATATTAGTATTTTAGGGCTCTACCACGGGTCTTCTATTTCTGTACCTGTGCCTATAAATGCCATGAAATACTTGTTGAATTTCAATGTAGATTATACCTACAAAACCTAAATCGGGACTACGTCGGCACGTAAACAAACAAACAAACTTAGGCGCAGACATCTGGGGTGATGTCTGCGCCTAAGTTTGTTCTCTTTTAGTGTGTGTTCTTTTATTTTATGAGGTTTACGAAATTTTTAAGCAAGTAAATCTAGCAGTGAAATACATTCCTAATATACAAAACCAACATCTATTAACGTCTCACCGAGATGCGACGCGATGCATCCCGACACGACTCTCAAACTCGCCACATGGTGACCAATTTCCATCCTTCACCAATCATCACTTGACATTACATTTCCGCGTTTAGACTAAGCTACCTAAATAGTTGACCTAGAATTTTATTAGAGAAAAATATTAATACTTAGTACGATTACATATTTTAATACTGTTATGAACCACTGTTATCATTTTCATTGTTACGTATTACTTCGATTGCATATTTTAATATTTTTATTACTATTTTGATTATTTACATAAACGAATATAACGAATGCGTATTTCGATACTTTTTGTGTACTGCCATTTTATTATTTACATTATTTTGTTTGCCTCGCTTTCATATTTTAATACTTTTTATACAAATATGATATAAGATAAGACGCTTTACGTACTCTACTGCAGCTGCATCACTGATAATATAGCCTGTTTTTTTGTCGTGTGGTTTGCTCATTTATACTTCAATCGCATATTTTAATACTTTTTTTACTCTGCCTATGTAAAATGTAAGTATTTTTTTCTTTTTCTATTTTATTAAGCTCAAAAATGTGTTACTGATACTACTATGATCAGACTATTTTGATTCTGTTGAGTTTTTAATATACAAATGACATCACTTGTACCAAATCAGTTGAGTGATTATTATTGTTTGGCCGAAACACATCGGAGTGTAATAATTTAGTTTTATATTCGCTTAAGATTTCGTTGATTTGTGATTAATTTGTACAACATTGCGTGTTTTTAGGTTATAAATCACATTTTAATGTGTTTGATGCGTTTTTAGATGTTTAATTAAGTATCAAAACATAGTATTTACTTCTCGTTTAATTTTTTTTCACACATACTTTGTACCTAGTTTGTTTTAATAAAAATTGCGTAGTTTATTATGATGCATAGTAAATAAATAATGCCTCTGGCATTATTTAAAATGCGCAAGGGTCAAAAAGGATGTGCAAAGGAAGTGACAAAAAGGTACATAAATTCCTTTGACACTGGTCAACACTTCATTTAACCGGAGATTGCCTGGTAGAAATCACTCAAAGCGATAAGGCTGCCTATGTATGTAGATCTTTGTTTTCAAGCTTTCTTTGTGTGTGTGTGTTGAGTAAATAAAAAAACTATCTATCATTAGACGTGCGCAGTGCCATTCAAAATGGAATGGTAAAAGGTACCTACCTACTTACCTGTAAATTATAGCTATATGTACATAAACACATGTAGGCGTCAAAACAAGGTTTCGATGCCATCAAAATTATTTATCATATCAAAATAAGAATCGTAAAATCATACGCTATGTCATAAAATAACAGAAATTATGTGTCATTTTAATAATTTACGACTCTTATGATGTGGGTGGTGTAACGATAAATTATCTCTATTATTATGAAAGTGTGAAAGAGTCATGTCTGTGTATTTGACATCAAAATATTCCAAAAATCTAGTGAATAAGAGTTTATAGGTGGTTGAACTCAGAAAAACAAATTTGGTAGTTAGTTTCAAGGACGAAGTCACGGTAGAGTTTGTGAAATATCCTACCTATCTTACTTCAATTTGACTCAATTCTAACCGATAGCTAAACTCAAACTCAAAATGTTTATTCAATAGGACTCAAGTCTTAAAAATTAAGTTAGGATATGTGCCTTCGGAACGCGCCTATCAATGAGAAGAAGGCACAAAAACTCCTGGGGGTTCCTAATCCAACCTCTTTGTTATAATATTAGCTACACCCTTTTTTGACACATCAGTTACACATCATGGCGTTACGTTCGTTTCATTTTGTTTTGACAAGTGGCAAAATATAGGTTCGGAACTCTTCTGATCCTATATTTTGTCATCATGTTTTGAATTACCTTGCTTTTCAAAAATCATTTTTAAATTTTCATTATGCAAACAAAGTCAGGAGAAAAGCATTGATATAATATGACCATTTGACATTCTGATGACAGATCATAACGTCAATCTTCATAATTTATAGAATGTATGTTTATAAATCTACGAATTATTTTATGAAATTGATAAAAACGTGGCAAGTATTAACAATTAATTTTAATAATGTCTGTGATGATTCGATGCCAAGATTATAACTATCAAGTTTTGTAAATTTATTTGTCTGTGTGTTTGTCTAGTCTACTTTCTCTTTTATAATAGCAAAATTCCATTGAATTGTTAATTTAAATTTTAAAATAGAAAAAAATGACCAATTTCATGATATCATCATTTTATCTGAATAAATCATCGGCTTTCAATATCTAAAATATTAAAACCACCTATGACCTACCTATGACACATTGTTTTCATACATGGTCTTTGGCTCATAACCAATAACTAATTTGACAATTTATGAACTTAATTGTTAAACTTTTGGTCTGTATAACCCCTCGTCTGTCGGACGACCTTTTAAAGGTCGATTTTAAATATGGCGCATCTGTCGCGCCACCTTCTAAAGGTCGATCGTTTACCGCGTATTTCTTCGTCGAAGTGAAGCGTGTACACTATATTTAGCCTGTTCGAACGTATACAATGTGAAAGAGAAAACTCACGATGATGTTTAAAGTCTCTAAAACTATCAATAAAACACCCGGGAACGTTATTTTTTCGTTTTTATTCAGAGTCTATGGGCAAATGTCAGTTGTCAACCGGCAGTTGTATTTTCTTGTTGTTATTTACAAGTTTTTTTTCCAAAAAAATACATTAGTGGTAGATAATCTCGTTATTAACATCATTAACATACATATCTTGATAAATGGTAATCATTTAACTAGGGAAAAATTGATTAGTTTTGCGTAAATATTCCAATTAGATTCTAATTAGAAATTGACGTTTCGACCTTAAAAAGGTCGTTCGACAGACATGGACGACCGACTAGCAGTGTTTTGTTTTTGTTCAATACTTGTAAACAAAGCACTTGTAACAACTAAAACTCTGTCTGTCTACTCGTAACTGAACCAAACTATAATTAAAGTGTCGAATGTATACCAATTAGAACAACTTTGTTTACGAAATTGAAATGTAAACATAACATTTTTTTTTGCTGTGTTTTTTGTTGTGTCATGGTGTCAAGTGTCGAGTCAAGTGGGGTTTTAGTGTTGATTAATTGCTTTTAGTGTGATGAAGTTGGTAAGTTGTTTTGTATTATGCTTGTGGGTTAGGGATATTACAAGTAGATAAAACATTTTGTTATGGAAATAATTCTTCCATTTTTAAATTACACGATCGTTGTATAACAAATTGGAGAAAGTTCGGAGAAAGTACTTTCCAATTAGAATTAACAATACATCACAAGATAAACTGCATTTATATGCCTTAATGTATTTATATGCCTAGGTAGTGTAATTCATACTCATTCTTTATTACCCAAGGTTTATGTAGCTCCCATTCATAACTTCGCTGTTATCGCTATTTTACTCACTCTCCTCGATGTGCCGGGCCATCCCGCGGGGTTCCCGCGGGATGGCCAAACAGATACCGGGAATTTGCAAAAAAATGGCCGACACACGAAAGGATAATTAGGTAAGATGTGTTTTAAATAAACCGCACAACTCCGTCATTTTACAGAAGTACGAAAATGACAATATAATATTATTTAAAACCATCAAAAGCTTATCGAACGAATAATAAGACAATTAAACCTAATAGTTTAAATGCCAAAAACACATAAGTTGAAATATTGGCAGTAAATAACTACTTAAGATTTTATTGGCAAATAATTATTATCTATCAATAAAAATATAACATTTGGAAAAAAATGTTTTCCGTCATTTGTTTGACGAAAAGTGGCTAAATAGTGCCAAAGATTTCCCCACGACCCTGTATCTATTTATATATTCGATATAACATGTCATATCAAATCGAGTCTTTTGAACTCCGATATTTGTTTACACATAGCGTCCGACATAAAAATTGATGTTATGTTTTAACATAGAAAATCGGTGTGATAATGATAATGAATGAATGATTTTAACAACTTTATACACACACATACATATCATATTCTAGCTTTTATATTAATACGTATAATTTAAATTAAAAAACGTCGTGTAAGCAGTTACAGCTAGCAAGGCGACGTAACGTTTTACCGTAATTTTATTTTAAAGCTAAAACCGCTTTAGTCGCTAATATATTGGTATAGTTCAAAGAGAAAATAATTCAAATAATTATTATTTAAGATAAAAAATTGCCTAACTGCGAGTAATTTCTGTAAATGTTGAAATCTTCGAATGTATAGAAAAGACTTGATTGATTGCATCATGATTGGTTAATTTCAGACAAATAAATGAAATAAGAGACCAATAAAATGATCGTTGAACTAAAATCGAACAATATCTACTGACATTTAACAGACTATAACAACACGAACGTATCTCAGACAATAGGTCACAGTTGTAAAATGTCACAGAAAATATTTTAATGTACCTTTCGAAGGACATTAGTTTGGCGAATCAACTGCTAAAAGCCTGTTCTGTAAAATGTTGTTGAAAGAAACGTTATTCTTTTATTTTTGTAGATTGATTTACACACTATCCATAATGTGGTCATCAATACACAAAAATCTAATTTTAATGACTGACCGATTATATTATAAGGTTCGTTACTCGATGCACCATAATATTACAAATATTTAGTACTTGTTCAAATATTTCATCTACCAAATCGTATAAATGAGCAAAGGTATCCATTTACTTTCCTTTCAAGCTACTAAATTTAATAAAAAAAAACGTAGGTGCAGGTACTACAAGTGAGTATTAAAAAAAATACTTTTATATTTTCATTCAAGTATCAAAACACTGTAATCGACGTATTAAAATTCAATATAATGTATTTTCAACAAAGTATCAAAACACTTCAACCGCTATTTACCTAAGAGTTCGATAATTGAGTACGAAACAGCCAATCAAATGAAACAAACCAGGCTCATGATTTACACTTCGCTGCTGATGCATGCGTAAACGCATGTGCAATAAGGTAAATATGCAGAATGTCCGGTCAATCAACGTACATCTGGCTAATGTAATAATGAGTTAGTGATTGAGCCATAACATTCTAAGATATTGACCGAAGATTGTTGGATTCGGAGGTTTCTATAAAATAAATTGGAAAAGGTAGCTTTATCTAATATCTGTAAACAAGCAATTCTTGTATAAATATATATATAGGTATATATATAATTGGAATCTCGAAATCGGCTCCAACGATTTTCATGTTTGGTATATAGGGGTTTTCGGGGGCGATTACATAATCGATCTAGCTAGGAATCATTTTTAGAAAATGTCATTTTATTCGTGTTTTAAGGCGTTTGAGTAGTCCCAATTTAAACTGAAAAATATGACTCTTCCTGACATCTATTGGCGAACTACTAATACTATTTTTTGTGAGCAATAAAGTTATTCCAGCAGATGGCGTTCTTAAGTAACACGAAGTCAATGAGTGTTTGCTCTGAGGTTAGACTAAGAAAATCAATGTTTATTTATATTATTTGTGTCTTCTTAATGCACGTGTTCACTTGCATAATTGATTGACAAACTGTAAAAAATTAAGTATTTGTTTCTAATATAATATCAAACTAATTGCACTCATGATTTTTTTCTTTAAATAACCAGTTCATATTTTTTTTTTATTCTGTCGGTAAGATCGAAAAATATTATTCATATGTGATCATTTTATTAGTATGTAATTCGTACTTAAATATAATTTCCAAAAAACACAATTGATAAAAATAAAAAAATACCGAGCAAAGCTCGGTCATCCAGGTACTTATAATAAATAGGTCAGCTTTTAACTACTATCTGACACTATGCTAAATGACATTTTTTTTAAGATGGTCAGCGTTGACCACTATCATACCCGCCTGGAGGTAGGTGACGATGCGGCCTAAGATGTAGCACGCTTTCCTAGGAAATACCTATCCACTCGCAACTTGAAGACCCCCAAATTGTACACGTCAGGAAAGACAGACGCAGGCAACTGATTCCATTCCCTTGCGGTACGAATAAGGTACGCAGCAACACGCTTAGTGCTCACGTCTGGTATTTTCACCATGAATTTGGTGCCGTACATCAGTCTGCCTGATTGTATGACGAAAGAATGGAGATGGTAAAATTAGTTCGAAATGCATCCGATGAAAGACCGACAAACTTGTCACCCTGCGACGATGCATCCTGAGAAAAAGCACACTTTCTTAAATAAATAAATATTGCAGGACATTCCACACATCGCCATCTAGCCCCAAGCTAAGGAACTATACTTGTGTTATGGGTGCTAGACAACGGATATACTACTTATATCTACTCTTTTGTAAATATATACTTAAAATACATGGAAACAACCAGACCACAGACAAATATCTAAGCATATATAACTGTCTGAAGCGGGAATCGAACCACAACCCTGTGTTTGGCAGTCGGGCATGGTGACCGTTGTGCCAACTGGGTCGTCAAAAGAAGATATCAGATACGCTACATCTTCTTTCCTTACATTCGGTACACTTTACATTTGGTTTTTGCAAATGAGTCATCTCTTTTGACCAATTTAGTACATTTAGTAATATTTTAACTTCGATGTGGATACACTCTTATAAATCGATGGCTATTTCCGTAACATTTGACTTTGATATACAATATACTTACCATTGACTTTAAATTCCTGTTTTAAGAGGTTTTTCGTTATTAATTAGGGATCCGTAGGAAATGGACTCTATTTAGGGACAGTCTGTCTGTTGATTGAAATATTGGACTGATGTTGTTGATTTATTAATGTTAGTAGGTAATTTTATTATGGTAGGGTCGACTGGGGCAAATGTGTAACTAAGGGTTTTTTTTATTTTTTTTTTTATATTTTAATATTACTTTTGGTTAATAATTATTGAAAAAAAAATTTAAAAAAAATAATAGTAGTAATATCTATCTGTATCTAATATCTATTTACAACTATGGCATCTTATAAATTCTGGCTTTTATGGGTACTTTATTTTTTTGCTTTCTTTTTTACGTATACACACAACAGTGGTAAATCTACGCTAAATTTGAAATCTTCCCTGTAAAATATTGACTTTATTCTATCAATTTTTTCACACACCAATCAATATATTGCACTCGAACATGTAAATTTCACCTTAAAAGATGAAAAAAATAGATCATTAAGTCAACAAGGCGGTTGCGGCCGCGCGTTGCCCGCACAGGTAGCGCGCGCATTAAAATTCGTATTTAGAACATGAAAAGTCAATTAGTTCGCCGCGTGGGGCGCCACAGCGCCATCTTTAATTGCATTTGACAGCTGCGTGTGCGCACAATATCGTGGGAGTACGACAAAGGGTTGTAATGTTTTAATTAGGAGGTAAAAAGTTTCGTTTTCTGCCTTCTTACATTGCTTAACCCTGTTTTTTCTTTGGTGTAAATAATTCAGAAGCTATTTAACTTTTAACATTTGTGTTATTCAAATAGTTCCAACTATCTACTTGTCGTACTTATTAAGTTTCATTGCAATCGGTTCAGTAGTTTGAATGTAGAGGAAACATTCACGGACTAGCATAACAACATTCGCATTCATTATCTGACGTTGTCTTACAAAAATATTTTTAAAATAGGCCCCATTAAAATTATCAAAACATCATCATCTTTATCAGTCTAAGTCGCATAAACCTTAGAAAAAACTAACTTTCACATAATATTAGTATGATGTAGATATTGAAAAAAAAAATGTATTAATGCATATCGATTCATATAGGCACAATCACTTCCCCATCCACCCCTAAGTAAAGGAAGAATGCAAATATTGTATTGAAAACGCTACGTTGCGCACGCGTTCGCAAAACCTTGGGACATTCCTGTCCGTCTGTCCCCACCTCTGACAAAAGAAGACGTATCTCACCGCCATCCATTGTCCATTGTTTTTGCCCGCAGTTATTTATGACGGACTACACTACACCTGTCTTTTTCTTGCCCCAAAGTTGAATACTATGGAGTATCTCAGTCCTGCTTCAACAAGGCTTCCGTCGAGTAATGTAAGCAAATAAATTACGTTTCAAAAGATTATTTATAGGATTATTCATGGTATTCCCGTGGCGTATTGGTTTCGGGGACATTATGTTCGATTTTTGGACGTTTTTTTGTTGTCATTTGAGATTGATTTGTGACGGGGCGGCATGTCGTCAGTTCTGCATCGTCAAACAATGATCGGGTTCAGTGCGGTGCTTTTATTAATTTACCTGTTGATTTCTCTGGTTTTAACGTGGTTTATTTCATTTCGTAGATAGAGAGCTATAAGGAGAAAATAACCCCAACACTGTTTGCCTACACCTACCGTTCTAGGCATGTATAATAAAGAAAACAAAACTTGTGATAATGCGCTCTTTCCTGCTACAAGAACCGAATTATGACTTAGAACTACAGACAGTAGAAAGTAGGTACATTAAAAGCGTTGAACAATCCTTTTAAGTTTTCCTTGCATTTTCATTAAATGGGGCTACTTTGAGTAACCAAAATCGGAATCAAAATGGTAAGGAAAATGCTTTAATGTATTTCTCCCAGCCTAACCTTTCGCCTGTCGCAACTGAAGTTGTCTTCTTCTTCTTAGGGTGCCTCTCCGACTAACGAAGGTTGGTTAAATTTAGAATATTCTGCTGAAGTTGTGTGAGCGGTTAATTGAAGCTTTGTAAGCGGTCATAGATAGGATTTCAATCAAACCGTGACATTAGATCTCATCATAAATTAACTACACTAAAGTTTTAATTAAAATGTATAAGAATGGCGGACACGCGGAGGACACAACGGACGAATTGAAACGGCCGCGTCTCCACACCCATAAATAATTGGGACAAAACCCTCCGTCTCACTCCCCATCCCCACCCCCATCCTCCTCCGGATAAGTGTCTAAAATTTTCACAATCCGGCAATAAAAAGATAATTTATTAGAATAGCTCTTATTGTTTTCGTTATTTATGTGTATGGAGTAATGTAATCTAGCGTCGGTGGGCCCTAAATAAATAATTTTCACTTTAATGTCCCTTCTTGCCTAATCTCCTCAACGGTCGCGCAGTCCGCGTTTTGTACGGAATAATGGCCACCCGACGGTATTTTTAGGTCTAAATAAATATGATTTGTTGTCCCTCTCTGACAGAATTTAATTTCGTTCGCCGCTGAGGTGGCCAATGTCGCGAATCTCAGAATTATTTTAATGATACCTTTTAATTTATAAAGTCAATTAAAATTTGTTTGCGTATCTATCTATGGTAGCCATCTTTGTTTTACCTCTAAACCAGCAGGGGTTTGTCGTAAATGTCGCTTTGACCGAACTTCAGGCGTTTGTTTATACAACTTTATGACATTTTAAAATTTTAATTACCCATCGATTTCTAGTATTAATCAATTCATATTCAAATTGTTTGATTTTTATTGATAGAAAATGTATAAATTATTTATTTATTCTTTATCTAATTATGATAAATACAATCGGTTACTTCGGCTCGTGTCTTGTTAATACTTTAAAAGTTTTATGACTCGGTCATAAAACGTGGAATGTTAAATCTGATAGGCCATGTCATATTGTTATATCTAAATGTCAAAAATTCTAGTACAGTACTAAATATCGGGAGGTTTTCTCCAATTAAAGTGATAGAACAACATAATTAAATATATCTATGTCAAAGGTTAAAACAGTTTGTGGACAACATTTCGGAATTATAGTTTAAAACAATAAAATTTTAGTGTTTTTCCAAATTAGCTTCTTAATTAGTTATGTAAAGATTCGGCTTCTTTGCAATAATTGAAAGAGATAAAATTCATATTATTTTGTTACACAAGACGGCATTAATATAAATGGTTACAATGTATAAAACACATATAAAAATATAATCATCCCACGCACTTATATCTTACCAAATTGATTTTCGTAATAATGAAAAAAAAAAAACTTAATATGCACTCTTTAATGGTTAAAGTCAGTAACTGTTACAGTTACATATTTACGAAGTATGAATAGGATAATTGATATTATGATTGTTATAGTCTAGCATTTAAAACTAATATAACTACTAAATAAAAGAAAGAAAGAAAGAAAGAGAGAATATTTAAATGTGCTTAGCATAATTATAAACCTTAGTGGTTTCGCTGTGTTAGGTTAAGTACTGAATGTTTTTTAAGTTTCTTTTAAATGGTAATAAATGGCAAAAAAAATTTACGTGTAAATATTCCGTTTTAAATAAAATAGTAATTAACGATCTGATAAAATTATAAGGGTTCCTTTTTTAACCTTTTTAGGTACGGAACCCTAATACTTCGCAAATCATTAAATCTTTACCTATTATCTTCACCAGTACAATACCCTATGCAGATACCGGGCTAACTTCACTGGCCATTCCTGAAAATTAGTGGACGTGTTACCCCCAACTTACCCCGTTCGCGAGAGTAGAGGGGGTGGGGACAATGCCACATGATTTACAACTACCCCCCTTTTATGTTTTGACTTTAATAAACAGTGTCTTGTGTTTAAATCGAATTGTCAGATTTAGTGATTTTCTTGAGATACTCTTGTGAGGTTAGATCATTAACTTAACGCACACACGATGCAGATGTTGCCCTAGTATAAGCTCTCTAATTCGATACACTTTATCTCAAAACACGCTAATTAGCATTTTTTTGGCCTTGAAAGAAAACAAACACGGAAACTTTCCCATTATAATATTAGGATAGATGATTTTCCAACTAACCATGACTTTTGTCACCTTGTGAATGACATTATTTGATTAACTTTGACCATATTTGATTCTAACCTCGAGTAATTATATCCGTAATTTTGTCCAACCCCTCAGTCAGTGCTCCAGTTAAGGGGCAGAGAGGACCTGAAAGGGTGCAAAGCGTAAAAATATGTGATATTCTTCAGTGAATTAAGAAACACGATAGAAAATAATATTCTTAACGATATAATTGCTATCGAAATACAGTGTTCAAAACATAACAAAACGACTTTTGATTCGAGGGAAAAAAAATACAACAATACCTTTAAAAAGTCTTATTTTTAACTAATTTAAATACTTATTTTTAATATTTAAATAATTATGCAATCATATTTGTTTATAAATAGAATTTCTATGAAACATTTAAACTACTAAAATATTGTTTAATTTATATAAGATTAATGTGTAAACTTATTAGCCAAAAATTCTAATAGCACATCTCGCTTAAATAAATAGTAAATTTAAAGTTCTGAGGGACTGATACCTATATCAACGCACAGCTCAGGTCAAGTAATCTGGGTAGCTATTATGGCATAGGCATCCGCTAAGAAAGGAATTTGATAAATTTAACTCGAACGAAGTCGCGAGTGAAAGTTGGTTCATGAAAATACCCGTCAGACAGTGAGCAACCATTAGGTCCTGTAAGCCTCTTAACTTAGATATATAAATAGTCTATCTGGGATGTCTGTAACTATTCGTAATAACAGAGAGACTAAAGTTTCGTCATAGAAATGCTACGTGACCAATTCCAACGTCATGTTGCTTGGATTGAATTGAAATGACTGAAGGTTCACTGAGCAATTACTGAATGAAACTGACAGTTTTGATCAGTTTAAGGATTACATACATTGATAAAGTAGGTCAATTTATGCAATGTGGATAACAGATTTACCTAACCTAAAATTGAATTCGTCTTTTTTCCAAATATTGAGGTAATGTCCAGCTGGTTCCAGACGTATTGACGAGTCCTTTGCTCTGGACACAGTCGACTCATCTGAGAGGTTGGTATACACGTAGCCACTCCATCGAAAACATATTCTAGAGCATGGATTAAAGTTGCCAATGCTGTAAATTAAATGTTAAGGCCAATTATTACTCCGTACAGGTACGGTTGCCATCACAATTGCAGACCCACAGTAGAGTTCTAAAATTACTATTATTGGAATGTTTTCATTCTAATATTTTTTTTTGTTAAATTCATGATTTAAAAGACTTAAAACTTCAACTAAAGCAGGTGCTTTTAATCTTGCTTTTGTTAAAAACAATGTCATAACAGCCGTTTAGGAGCTCTACGGTGGATCTGCAAGTATGCAGCCGACCGTATTTATAATGTTTACTTGTAAAATAAATACTTCATATAAATACGGAAATAACTAAGGAAACAAATATCACTACGTAAATACTTTATTGATTCGAGAATCGAACCCGCTCTATAGTTAGATAATATTGAAAGTTTAGAGTTCGTCTGACCGTACATTTACGTGGTACAAATGTTGCATAGTTCCACCGATGTAGTTTCACCCCTAGCTTTTAATTATAATACTTTATAGCCCAATAAATCACGACGGACGGTCCCACCCCCTACCCCCACCTTTGAAGGGTATCACTTCAATTCTCGTGATGGCAATAATTTATAAGAAATTATTCGCTTTTTCCTTTTAGGGGTTGTTTTATGGGTGCAGGTGACAATGTGCTTTTGCTTGGGACTTTTGTAATTAGGAAGTGTGGTTTTTTTATGTTTTGGGGTTGATTCGGTGGTGAGGAGTTGTTTTCTTTGAATTATACTGTTTTAAAAACTAAAAGGGTACCGGAAGTTCATTCCCATTTGCTTTTGCTATATTTCTTTTTTTATTTGCTTGTGTATCGAATCTTTGTCGATGTTTTAATTGTAAGATATGTATAATTATTATGAATATAAGGATCTAATTCTTCATATTCTAGTACTCATATATTTTTTAGTCTATTGCGTTTATACACTGTTTTTGTAAATGCCAGGCAATGCAGATGCGGTCCCTTCACAGCAAAGGTAAAGTTAGTGTGTATATTTGTAACATCTTAATGTAAAAAACTACTGAACCGATTCGAACTAAAGTAATTCGTAAGTTGATCGGAGCTGACGCGGAGCTAAGCTAGAGGTCCATAATTCCTCTTCTCCATTACAAATTCAAAATAAGTTAAAATAAATCGTACTTCGAAAGAAAAAACGCTAACAAACTTAGAAAAACCAACCCTTAGCCATCACTCAGAGTTCGTACTCGGTAATCAATCACTCGATCGTCAAACTCAAAGTTCCGCCATAAGTCAGCGCTAAGTAAAAAACACTAAATTCTGAAAGCGGACCCGCTGAATTATTGCGCGTCTACGATTGTTGCACTTTCAGGGGACATAGAGTAAGTAAAATAGACAATTAGACATAGATATGACACTTGTTTCAAGAAAAATGGCTAGACGTCAATCCTCGACATCGACCACGAGAATCTTCGAAAAGGGCGGACTTAGAAAATAATTAGATCTATTTCACTGTAAGGACCTGTTTGATATCACCTAGGTGCTTACTGACGACACTTTAGTGTCCTTTGTGCACCAAGAAAATAAGCACCCAGGTCTTAAACTCCACTAAAACTATTCCAATATTATTCCGACCATTCTACCTTTAGTACTTAGTTGGTTAGCCTTTCGTGTGTTAGGCATTTTTTTTTCAATTTCCCGGTTTCTGTTTGGACCATCAAGCGGGAACCCCGCGGGATGGCCCGGCACATCGAGGACAGTGAGTAAAATAGCGATAACAGCGAAGTTATGAATGGAATGAAAGGAAGAATGAGTATGAATTACACTACCTAGGCATACAAATACATTAAGGCATATAAATGCAGTTTATCTTGTGATGTATTGTTAATTCTAATTGGAAAGTACTTTCTGGTCGACAGACGAGGGGTTAGGGGAACACGGACAGCAAGTTGGGACATGATTCTGTCATCATGATGATTCGGGGCAGTATGACAACGCATAGGTCAAATTTGTTACATCGATGTCTTGTCTGTAACCTTACTCTTTGCTCTATGAAGACCATGAAACTCGAACGTGAATGATTTAAGATAGAGACGGCTTACGTTACGTTACGTACACTCGCTTCTTACTTGATATACGTTGCCTATTTACATAACTACTCCAAGTTTATTTATTACTTCATGTATTTCGTGTTTATCATATAACTACATATTTTGTTGGTACCTATTCTATTTACATTGTCATTTGGGCGGATTTAATGACATTGTGCTTAAATGAATTTAGCGAAATTATAGCTAATTGCATTTAAACGGATAATCTAAAAATGTAACTCTACCTCAGTACCTAACCAAAAGTTTTATCATTTTTAATCAGTTAGCCATTTTGACAGTTTGTTAAACATGTTAAAGGTCTTAAACTAATTTATTTTTTGGTGTACAACCAAAATATTGGGCTTTAGATTTTATACAGCGCCCGCAACTTTATCCATGCTATTCCGAGCGCTGTAGTGTGGATGTTATTAATTAGATGGATTAGCCTTGCGCAGAAACAATATCAGCCTCTCAACTTATTCGACCGTGTGCACTATTAACACTGCTTTAACCGCAGAGAACAAAATCGTGATGAAACCCGCGGCTTAGTTGGCCTTATACTTACTTGTTAAATACCTAGTTATTTCCTGGACATTGCTATTTAGCGTGATAATATCGTGAGGACAAAAAAACTAGTGAATTCATACCGACAGTTGTATTAAAAGAATATTGCTTCTGTTAAATATTAGTAGTAGGTACCTGAAACAAAAACAACATCAATTATAATCAACGTCAACAATTCCACGGCTGATATAATGATGAACAAAAATCCAAAAACAAACGAAGGGTAGTTTTATACCTAAAAGTTTAACAAACTCAATTAATTTAAAGACAGTGAAGTACCTATCAAACACAATGCTGATAATAATAAATATTTTATTACAGTGCTTGCGATATTCTATTACATTTTATTTCATTCAAAATTATGACTCTTAAATCCACCATACCCGATACCATCCTTACTACGTAACATTCAAAACAATAGTCCACAAGAATCCAAGGCATTTGTAATTAAACCGACAATGTAACGTCTATAATAATTTTACAAGTTTAGTTTCCTTCGATGCGATTCGAATATTATTGGCATATAAATTGTGAGATGTCTTGCTAATCGTGATACATGGTTGTATTTTCGAGGCTGGCGACGATTGGGTGAAAGAAATGGTTTCAAGAGAAATGCATCATGAAAAGGCCAAAAATATTAAGTCGTAAATAAAGGTACTTTTTATCAGGTCATTCCCGACTTTGCACTCAAAAAAGCAAGTTACTAAAAGTATGTAAAGTTCCATCAACTATTAGTTGTGGTCCAAAAAAAAGTAACTTTCAAGCTTTTGTCGTAAAGTGCAACGAATGTCAATCAAACGAGGTCGCCTAGACCACATCTATTCATTACTTTGGCAAAGAAAAGTCAACAATCTACATTGAGAAATGTCCATTGTCCATCCAGTCATTGAATTATGACAATTATCATTGCCAAGTTGATATAAAATTAACGATGGCGGGTTGATTTTGTCTCCTATAGGAATGACTGGTGTG
This sequence comes from Idaea straminata, assembly GCA_951213275.1. Lineage (NCBI taxonomy): Eukaryota > Metazoa > Arthropoda > Insecta > Lepidoptera > Geometridae > Idaea > Idaea straminata. The sequence continues at coordinate 15,009,030 of OX577849.1, forward strand.
CAAAAGCTATACAGATCGCGATCAATAGAAGAAAGGTAGAGAGGTCTTTGGAAAGTCCTTCTTCTTGAGGTGCCATCTCCTACCGGACGTCGGCTATCATTAAGGCTATTTTTACTTTTGATGCTGCTGCTCTGAAAAAGGATCTCGTGCTTTGGAAAGTCTAGGCTATTAATAAACAAATAATCCTACTAATATTATGAATGCGAAAGTTTGTATGTTAGTGTTAAACCGATTGCAATGAAAATCGGTATGTAGATAGATAGAGACCTGATAAATATGTAAACTTGATATACGTCCTATCCGTTTGTATCAAGGTTCTTTCAAACAATCATCGCTGAATACAACAACTCCAACCAAATCAGAAAATACCACAGCAAATTCACGCAAACAACATCGGGACGCATCCTTCAAAATGATACACAACTATGATTATTTTTGTCGTGTATACTAGCTTCCGTCCGCGGCACGACACGTCGCGACGCCTGACAGATAGAAGTCAGATTTATGTGTTTACTGTATAAATCACGACTTAGATGTCAGTGTTGCCACTCGCCCGCTCTTTTTTTCGTCTGCTTTTAGTTGAAATATATCATAGCGGCGACGCTGGTTTTTATGTCTTCCGTGGTTTAAGGTTTGATGTTTTTTTATACATTTTTGGGGTTATGATTTTTAAAGTGATTTAGGAAGGGTTTATATAAAAATTCTTCGAAATTTCGTTAAGCGGTCATAATATATTACAGCTTTCTGAAAAGCCAGTTCGTAAGGCTGAACAGTTCAAGGCCACCATGGAATAGATAAATGCTTAAATTACATTCTAAAGTTGTTAAAATATTTTGCTTCAATCGAACTTGTTGAACCAACGATGTTGTAAAAAAGTACTAAGTCGTTTATATGACTATAGCAGCGCCCTGTGGTATCACTCGTGTAAGTCCCGATCCCTTGTGAGAATATTGGGATAAACAGCTTACCTATGTTACTCCCAATGAATCAGTGAATCCTTAAACCAATTTGCATCAAAATTGGTCTATAAGTTGGCGAGCTTTTGTTACAAAAAAACAAACAAAAAATTCCCAACCGCAACTTTTTTATGTCATCGACTCATCTGTTGAATATCCTTTTTTAGGTTTCTATAGTCCTACCAAGGAACCCTTTTAGTTTTGCCACGGTTTACAGAGACTTATGAGTACTAGAAACTTGTAATTTTCCTTTTCTAAATATTATTCCAACTTACATACAACAATTATCAAACTCATCATCATTTAACATAGATCATTAAAATAATTTATTATTTTTGTTTATTGAAACACTGGTTCTCAGTAGCGATGACTATATGTCATTCTAATCACCTTTTCAAGAGTCATTAGATCAAATTGGCATGCGATCTCTCACTGCACTCCGGGCCATTACAAGAGTATATAAACATTAAAATACCTATCACCGGGCATTGCCGCTAATTAATACGCCATTAAACAAACCTTTAGTATTTTTGATGCAACAAATCATATGCGCTTGGAGACATTTAATTAGTATCAGCTTCTGTCGAGAACCCTACATAATATATCAATTTTATTGGATTAATCTAGTTTTTTAAGAGTTCTCTTCAAAATCATAATTCTTAATGAAAAACATTACTTCCCTTTGGTTTTGCCGTAATCGGGTATTAAGGAATCCCCATTACGCAAATTTTAATTAAGTTACTTATTGCTCTCGCAAAAAATATATACTCTGAAATATTTTATATATTATTGCATACCTATTTATTTTAGATTAACTATGAGTCTCATTTGCTCATTTGAATATTATTACTCGCAGGGTACGTGACTTGCAATGCGACAAATCAATATATAATCAGAAATAATAGAACTATCTTGATTTGCCGTGATTTGTGATTTTATTTCTTAGTGATTAATGCATCAACATTTCTATTCCCTGGCATGTTATTCTCAAACGAAATCATAACACGATAAAAATTATAAATCTTTTGATTTACAACCGATCTCTCTCGTCACGTACGTCGTACGAAAATTCACACGTTTACGCAACAGACGCTGATATATAGCTTTGAGCTGTATTACAGCTGTATTATAGCTCCTATAGTGCCTAGTACACGATCAAACAACGCTTCAATCACAAACACTAAGCAAGTATAAATACGGCAACGCTTATGTCAAATTATTTGATACAATTTTTTTTTAACTCGGGTCGCGATCGCGTTACTTCTTGTTATTTCAATATTTACACGTTTAATTCAAGTTGCACCGATCATAGTCGCGAAAAGACACGTAGAAGTATTGAAAATATATATTATTTTTGATAGAGTTAAAATAATTATTTTAAGTGCCTTAAGCTAGCATGTTTTTTGTTGATTTAAGGCCTCTGCTTTAGTACAGGACTGCAGCTATCTACTTAACAAGTTTCATTGCAATCGATTCAGGAGTTTTTGCTTGACAGAGTAAGAAACATAATATATACTTCGGCACACACTTTAGAAGGATAGGACAATTTTATTGATTTTTTAATTGACACTATAATTAAGTGATTTGAGGCAAATAGAAAATCAAGCCTGATTGAGATTGAAGCCTTTAAAGCACTATTTGATCGTAGCCGGAACCTTTATACAGCTACACTATAACTCCTTTAGCAACGAAATAGTTCCGAAAGTGTCACAAGGAGTTCCGAGATCAATCATCGACGTCTTAACGAGTGGTACAGCTGTTGTGTATGGGATTGATAGAGCAATAAAGTATATTTATAGCGCCTGTATAGTTTTAGAATAGTTTGTGATGCGTGACTTGTGATTGTTCCTTGTGAACTGTCGTTAATGGATGCGGTTGTTTTATCGCTGTACTCAGGTACGTTACTAAGTGAAGCTTTAGTTTAGGAATGCTTTGTCTCACTTTTGTTTGTGACATTTATTTTTAATGAAAGTATGTCAAAGCATTACTTAAATAAAGTTTTAAGAAGTCGTCATTCGAAGGTCATGGGTTCAAATCTCGATCGACTGTGCACTAACATTGCTCTTACAATGAAGGCTTATTTAGCTCCAGATGGATTCGCTTCTGATTGACGAGTGCTTTTGATCTAAACACGGTCAACTAAGCTGAGAGGGTTGTATAAATTCTGGGTAAGTCAACTAAAACATGTCCCAGGCTCTACAGCGCCTGAATAACATTTATTAAAGTCACTGGCGCTGTATAAGGAAATAGTCTAAATTAGATATAAAGGTCAATATAGGTACACAGAGACTTGACACACACAGAGGTCAAAATTAGCTTTTGGATGGTATGGGATATTTGCTATCTGTTTTAGTTTAGTTTCTATCATTTAAAAATGATAGAAACTAAACTAAAACAGACGCCTTGAAATTGACATTTCAATGCGACTCCAGCATATGCACCGGCCAGCTTCCGACGCAAGTACTTGACAATGTCCTTCTCCCCGATGGTGTAATGCGGGCGGGAGATGTACACCGGAGTGTTCAGCATAATATACCGCATCCTATCATTCGTAGTCCACAGTAAAACCAGCGATAATGTCGTAAACAGAAGCCGCCTACGACGACAAGACACTAATAAAACACGCGTTATTGTCATCAAAACTTATATGTGTCGCGACACTTTTAGTCACTTTTACACTCACGATGAAAACATTTGGGTCTGATCGTGGTAAAAAGTTAGGTAAGAATGTGATGAGTAAATGATGATGCGTTGCTCTAATTGAAACTTATGTTTTGTAACACTTTTTCTCATATCCAATACAATAGATGATTTTGGTTCTATTTTTCACAAATTAAGTTATCGTTTGGCCGCTATCACACTACCTGCCTGATGGTAGGTCACAACGTAGTCAAAGATGTAGCTACATCTTTAGGTATTAGGATAACGTGGTCGCTTTACCTTATTAATGTTTGTATTATTTATACATCCTACAAAAGCTACTCCATTTTGAGAAGTTGATTTTATGGTTTCTTGTATTTGAGACCACTGCAACTGAAAAATGCACTTTTTCTTTTTCTTCTTAAAAATATAGTACATTAGAAAAACAATTAAAGTCATCAACATATTGAAATACACTACAGGTTTCGAATAAGGCTGAAGATTCCTTCATTGAATGAAACCATAAAAAATACATATCGTGGTTTCGTTTTGAGAAAAAAAAACTCATTGGCAACTGGTGAAGAAACTACGGTTTCGTTGACAGCCGAAAGGATTTGTACGGTAACTTGTTGAGCAGAATTATGTGATCGCAAGTGTAACTTCAATGTCAGATGTATGTTGGATTGATTATCGGGGTAATAGCACAGTGGATTTATTTTAAATGTTTGAAACGTTTATATTTAGCCGGATTTTTATGTTGTTTTTAATATTAGTTGACATTTATCAATTTTCTAAAGATTTACCACGAAATTTCCTCTAGTACCTATTTTAAAAATTGAAACTTGTTTCTTTCTTAACTTTTACAGTCATACGGTTCGTCAGATTTTGAGGAGTACCTAAGTGAGCTCGAAACATTTATTCGAGCTCAAAATGTCAATGTGTATCATAGTCTCAGTGTCAAAATGTGCAAAATTCTTGAGAACTGGTATTTATAAGCAAGTGTTAATAGATACAAAACATTATCCTGACGTTATGTCAGAATAATGTTTTATGTTTTGTATGCGCCAGAGTCAAATAATTATTGTAGAGTCAAAATGTGCAAAAGTCATGATGTACTTACTTAATGAGCAAGTGTTAATAAGTACAGAAAAGACAAAACATCATTTGAAGTTATGCACTACGGTCTTATATTAGGACGTCGTAATCTGCTTAATTTTCAACCAGGTCAAAATAACTGAAAATGTGAAAAGAGCCACCGAACCAACCCGCTAGCAAAAGCTAGTTTACCTACGCCAAAGCAAACTTGCCCTCACAAATCACTTCCCCCTACCACCCCACCATTTTAAAGCTAACTTCCCACATCGCAGTAAAATGTCTAATTTATACATTCTCGCTTCAATTATTATAAATATGGCGTCTAAGTGGGTCAGAGAGTGCACCCAAAAGGAGGGGATGATCGGGGGGTAGGGGGGTGACACCCGTCAATCGATTGTCAAAGAATGAATGCAGGAAGTTTCCAACTCGGTGCATGTGGACTTTCAGAGTTGATACTCGTAATATTCGGGTACATTTGATATTTTATCACTAAATTATATTAAATTAGCAGCGCTTCGCGGTTTCACCCGTGTAAGTCCCGATCCCGTGGGAATATCGGAATAAAAATTCGGTATTATAGGTGCTGGGTTAGCCTACTCCATCTAATACATACTACAGCGCCCTCAATAGCATGGACTAAAAGATGTACAGACCAATATTTAATTTTAAAAAAAATCAGAGAAGATTTAAATCAAACTTACTCTAGTGTAAAAATTGTTTGTTAAGTACTTCTTCACAAACAATTTTTACATGTTTTTATTTTATTTTAATGGTTAATGTAAAATGTTTTAGTGACGTAATTTGTACAACACTAATGACGTCACCGCCAACGTTACGTCATTGCAATTCAACGTACACGAGACACGGCAGGCAGCAAGCACGAATATGTTATCTTTGTATCAATAATTCACGAAACGTCACATAATTCATCTTCACGATTGAAGGAACCCATTTGCTTATTTATTATTTATTATATATTCTGGTTTACCTTTATAGAAATTATGTAGGTTTGAGGTATTTATGTTTGTTATACATTTTGATGACAAAAAATTGTTAATTTTAACTTTAGAGTAGAAAAGTATCAAATCAAATCAAAATTTGGATTCATTTGCAATCACACAAATTGCATGACATCACATTGAAACGTCTTAAAAACTAAGTTAGGATGTGTGCCTTTGGAACGCGCCCACCAATGAGAAGAAGGCACAAGAAACTCATGGGTTTGTTTTCTTTTTTGAGACCATACTTACAAAGCAGGCACATCGTTCGCACGGTCAGTCCATTCCGAAGAGCTGATTGAAGTCAAAATGGACACCACTACTGCACATCGTACTAACATTAAATCGAACTGGTATCACGTGATCAATCAATGTCCATCAACCGCAATGTTGAGCTTTTACATCTAAATCAATTGGACTGATCGCACGGTGGATCGGTTTTATTTAGATGAGAGATATTGGGGTTCGATTACTCTGGTGTTGCAGTATGCATGTATTTATGTATTCTATCAGTTACTTGCTTCATACCACAAGAATAGTTACTTAGCTTGGGGCTATATGGCGCTGTGTACAATACTATGTCATTTTTATTTACAATTAAGTTCTGATGTTTCATGGTTTAGACCTTTAGCGCGTTATTATTATAAAAATATTTACCTATCTGAAATAAAATAAAAATTATATGCACTAATATAATTATAATGGGAAATAAATGATTTTTTTATTTTTGTTTGTAACGAATAGGTATGCTCGGCTGAACCGATTTAGATGAAACTGCGATTGAAAATACATTAATTCATTACAATTTAGGTTAATTTAACCCTTATATGCAAACTGGTGTTTAATAATTATATATAAAATATTTCACACCGAAATCCAACAATTTTCCACCCAAAACTCGGAACTACGAAAAAACCTAATTTGAAATTAGCAACAAAGAAGCGCACACTAACACACATCTGACGAATCAGTCGGACGCGAACGAGACCGGATGGTGTCCGCTCATCTTAAATTATGTCCGGCACGTGATAACGAAGCGACCCACTGGGCGGGGGTTGGATTGTCTTATATTGAGATGTACGTTGGATGTTTGACTTGTATGTAGCGGAGATGGGTGGTATAGACTCTGGACAAGCCTACTCCATCTAATACATGTCCCAGGGACTACAGCGTCCTAAATAACATTGGTTAAAGTTGCTGGGGCTCTATTAATCATCTTGATCAGATGTAAAGGCCAATATTATGTAGTACTGATGGCTCATGATATTAAGTAATAGTATTATCTATTATTAAAGATTTTTAAAAATGCTGTGAAAAATCTCACTAAATACAATACGCAGCCAAAATACTGTAAATTCAATTTTCCATAATTTTGAAAGGTTTATTGTTTTTAATGTATTGTAATTTTGTTTTAGTTTTATTTGTTTTATTAGGTTTGTGTTATTGTGTTCATTATAATTAGGTATGGTGTAATAGTTTTTTTTTATTTTATTTTATAAGATTTTTCTTTTGTACTTATAGATATTTTTGTAATCTAGTGTATGACACATAATATGAAATTTGCCACTCAAAATAACTAACAATTTCATTTCTTAAATATATATTACACAATTGCGTTTAAAAAAATCCAAGAAAATACAAACCCTTCAAAATATTAAAGGAACAAGCTGAAAATACACGAAACCCTGTAATTTCAGACAAAAAATGTTATCAGTCCAAACAAGAGGTGTTATGTTTTCACAAGACGTGACGTCAGATAACGTCAAAGGGTTGAGTTCCGTTGACACAACAACAACGTAAAAAATGTAAAAACATCCCTTATCTGTGAGGTAGACGTGATTGTCTTGAAGTATTGTTTAATGTGGGTGCAAATGATTCGATGAATAGTAGCTATTTTTTTAACAGTTATATAAGAAAAAACTAAAAGAATTTAGTTACAAGAAATAAAAAACAAAAAACGTTGAAATTTAAGGTAAATTTTGCTACTGACAAGTTTGGCGAAAACCTAAATTTGTCCGTATCTTTTATCGTGTTGACTTAGGACCTTAATTTTTATACACCTAATAGGGACTACAGACTTCAGTATCTGGTATGAATTTCAACTTGCTAGGTCCACCCGCTCCTGTTCCCGTTCCATTTCCACATATATACCCGCTGTTGCCCCGCATCCGGGTCTCTCTTTTTAAATAAATAAATAATCCGAACATAAAAAAATTATCAAAACTCAAAACAAAGACAAAACGTGAATACTCAAAATTGAAAACACAAATTGATACGGGCAATTCGCAAACTACTTAGTCTTTGTCAAGAGGACCCGTCGCGCGTCGCGTCTCAACTTTTCCCAACTAGTCAAAGTGAGGTTAAATCCTTTCAATTTGGTCCACCACTCACGGGAATCAAGGAAATGCCACTCAACACTACAGTTGAAAAACAATTACTGGAGTGCGCGCCAAATATAGTTCTCCACGAAATGGGGCGTGCTTTTCTAAACGTTTCATATTATGTAAGTAAACGTATGCTCTTATTTTATTTTTATAATTGGCTTTTACATCTAATTTGTAATATGTGGCGCCTGAGACAAGTATTTAGATGGAGACTTGCCCAACACCTATTTCACCCTCACAGTTTAGTCGCTCGTGTCCAAAAGAAACCACTAGTCAATACGTCTGGGGACAACTAAGCCGTAGGTTTCATTACGATGTTTTCCTTCATTGTAAAAGCACTGTCATAATAATACCTAATCCTTCCTTTATTATTTAATAGCTACGGTTTCACCCGCGTAATATCGGCAGAAAAAGTAGCCTATGTGTTAATCCAGGTCTCCAGCTATCTACATACTTCATCGCAATCGGACCAGTAGTTTTTGTGTGAAGGATTAACAAACATACAAACAAACACGCACACACAAACTTACATATTTATAATATTAGTTGGATTACTTGGTTTATTTCTACTAAGCGACATAAAGATCATAAATTCTAGTGATAATATTTATATAATTTGTCAATTTAAGCAGGTACAGTTAAAGTATTTGAGTAATTAAGTAAGTGTAGGTAGGTATACATATATAAATCATACCTCAGAGTATTGGTATTTTTTTAGCAAATAAAGATTAATATTTTTTAAAATAATATTAATCTTTAATTGTTATTTAAACTACGAGCAGACATTACTGGCGCGTACTCTACTTTTTTATCTAGGGCCTTCAAAGTGTTTTCTAACCAAGTTTGAAATTATTAAAAAGGGTGAAACCTTAGAATTTTTCATATTTTAAAGGTTTTATAAATATTTAGAACTGATAATTTTAGCTGAAAAACTTTAATTCACACTCATAAACAGATACGCACATAATACATACATCAGGATTTTAAAAAATAAACCAATAACTAGTTCAAAAATATTTGTTTAAGGCGGGAACCGAACCCGCGCCCTTATGCGTCGCAGAGCTACAGAGGTCGTAAAAGGTGATGGAGAATAAAAAGCTAATGGACGCTTCAAAAAGTCTTCGTGTACAATCTAATAAGTATACTTCATCCATCCTGCAACAGAGTCGATAGAAAAAACATCAAAAGCGTATATCGATTAAAAAATAAAACATCTTGTGAGACAAAGGAAAGCGCACACTACGGACCGCTCGCGAATTAAAAGTGCAGGTGGTGTGTCCGGCATTGATCTGGCGGTGACGCGCCGGACGAGATGGAGACGTCACCCTACCCCACCTCTCACCACCCTAGGGAGTCTCCTCCCACATCCGTAAGGACGTGTGGACATGCTTAGCGATGTCGAATTGATAATGGTGTCTCGTTTTTTGTGCTAAATGGAACTGAAATGGGATTGTAGCTTAATGGATTGTTTGAATGCTTGTTTTAATTAAGTTGAAAATTTTATACGAGTTCGCCTTTTATTCTTATCTTTTTGTCTGATGTTTTATTAAAATACTTTTTACTTAAATATCAAGTGTATAAGTATTATTTAAAAAATAATATACCTACATCAGACGTTAATTACTTTTTTGATTCTTGGAATCTACCTATTTTATAATAGCTTCAGAATCAAAGACTGATTAAAACTCAACAATAAAGTAGTAAGAATTCTAAGAATTTAAAATGATTAATTTATTAACTCTTCACACTTTATTGTCCGATTTCTACATAAAACTCATTTATTAACAAAACACTGTTAAACCAAAAACCAGTTGTCTAATAAAAACAGAGTAATAAAGTCAACAATGTATCGTAATGAAGTACAGAAAACGACTATCAAGTCTGAAACTGCTGACTATTCACAAATTAGTCGGTCTCCTAACCACCTAACTCGTCCACGCGACCCATAGCCACATCCGAGTATTTAGGGTCACCAATATTAAATTCATTTGGGATAAGGCGGTTACGTACTTATTAATATTTAGCAGATAAGTAATATAGAAAAGAATTCTTATTTTATATTAATTTGACATCTCGTTATACTTATCGACTAGATACTTTTCTTAATAGTTATGTTTGCTAAGTTAATATTTTATAAGCATATTTTATTGGCTTTTTTCTGCCTGCCGTTATTCTAATTTATTTGGTTTCGGTGCAGTACGTCTTATTCCATTCACCTGTATTAGCTCATCGTTCACATCAATCTGTCTCATATTTTATCTCGCCATCCATCTTTTTTTAAATATTTGATTAGGTGTATTCACTTAATAAAGCTTTGTTTTTCAGAGAGTTAAAGCGAAGCATAAATGTTATTTATAAATTAATTTTGAACAATTTTCGCTTTTACAATTATTAAATACCAAACAAAATCATCTTAAAAAAAGTAAAAGTAACAAACTGAATTCTCGTACAATATCCTTAGAAACACGGAACGTATGGCCAACCTGCACCGTCTGGACGTCCCTTCTTCCACCGTTTGACTGAGCGAAATCACTCAAAACTTTTAATGCCGTTTCCGTGGGGACGTTTCCGGTCCAGGCGGAATGGGATGGACAGACGGGCGGTCGGTTGCCGCGCAAGTGTGCGTGCTACTTTATGCAATACGTGTTCTTTTCGGACGATCCTATTCTACTGTAGATTGAATTTGTAATGAAATATTTAATTAACAAATGTGTTTACGTGTTTTGAAACAGATCTCTTAATTAATCTGCCTTATTCTCAAAGAGACACAACTATGAGGGACTATTGACGCAAACGTGTCGCTTAGGTCACGCGACTAGTCGTAACGATTTGTTCATATTCAAAACTAATACGCCTTGTGGTTTCACTCTTGTTAGTTCTGTTATGATCTTATAAGAACATTTATTTAATTTATACTTTATTTGGTCGTCATAACACAAGCCTAGTTGCTTAACTTGTTGTTAGTTCCTTTCCTTCATTAATGTTTTGACTAATGCCCTTTCCTGTGAATAACTGATCAGTCGCTAATTTAATGCATCATTCAAGGTTTGAAAGCAAATATTAATTGAATTGATCGAATAATTATCTAACCGCGTGAGTGACAGACAGACGGGCAGGCTGCTATCTGTTTAATACCCAATTATTATTTTCACCGCCATGACACCCTTAATTCACCCCCTGGGATAAACATTTTTAAAGATAAAGACAGGGTGATAATAAAAATATTGGCCATTACACCTAATCTAGATGATTTATACATTGCTATTCAGGACGCTAAGGGTAGTGTCGCTGAGGGACATGTATTTTAGGCTTGTCCAGCACCCATATCACGCTTAGTGAGCTCCATATTAGAAGGTCTGTCGCAAAGCATCGCTTCGCTTCGCTGAGCTGACCAAGATCGCGCAATATAAGTTTTTATGATAATAAACTCACGTACAAGTTCTAACGAAGCATCGTTGGGGCGCGGTCTATCGTGTAAAACCCGGTAGAAGATCTTCCTTTAGTACCTTCATAGAGATACCTTTACCACCTCGTACCTCCAAAAGTCTTGCAGGGGAAATGACGTCTATATGGTGATAATGTCTTGGGTAGTAAAAAGACTTCAGGAAAACGTCCAATAAGCCTTATTATCATGATCACGATCGGTGCAACTCGATCGAAACGTCAGGTAAATATTAAAATAACCAGTAGTTATCACGCAATCGCGACTCGCGTTAGAATGAATAGAATCATTTTCCCTGCGTCTGTCTTTCCTGACGAATATAATTAAGGAGTCTTCGAGTTACGAGTAAAAGTTATTATCTAGACGCGCGTGCCAAATCTAAGACCGCATCATCTCTAACCATCTGATGCGAAAGCATTTACACGTAAAAAAACATCCCTAATCTAATTTCATATCCAGTGTCCAAGTATATCTAAGATGTCTATGCCCCCTCTTCACCTGTCTGCCACCCTATGAGTATTATAATATCGAGTTGGACACGACAGTTCGTCACTAATAAAGGCCCGGAGATTTTCTATCAGCTTTGTCAGGTGGAGACATTTATACTGAACGAAAAATAACCTTATAATTACGTAACCTTCTGTTAAGCAATTTTAACAGTAAGTTGTAATAGGAACCAAGGTTTAGCAACCAAGTACAACGAATAAAAGGAGGTATCCAAGTAGTGCCTTATTTTAACAAATGTTCTTATTTTGCTTCCGCAATAATGCCACTAGAGCAATCTTTTTTTTCTATAGAAAACTAAGGTTTGTTACGACCTTCTTCTAATAGACGTTACGCACAAACATAAATACTTGAATTAAAAGTACTAAGCGTGATTATTATTTTCAACATTTTAGTGTTTAGTTGTTTGAGTGGTATAAGCCGACACCCGCTACACCATTCGACGTGGGTTCGATCCACAGGTTACGTTGTTACAATGTTCAAATAGTGCTGCACCGGATTGTAAACGTAACGGTGGGCAGAGACTTTTGACCGTTGATTGTACCTACATATGCCTCTGTGATTTACTTATTTTAGAATTTTGCAATACAAACTCATTGTTATAACGTACCCAAATACTTCGCTTTTCAGTTTCCTTTTAACAATTAAATTAAATCGGCTGCATCTTCTTTCCTTATATCCGTTACAAATTAAGACGTCAAGACGACGTTTGATTTTTACAAGTGACCCCACTAGGTGTTCACACGACCACGTTCAACTTAGCCGCTAATCGTGCTGAATAAGTATACCTAAGACATTTTACAAAAAATCGTGTCGTCGGCTGTAAAGGTGTAACGTCAAATGCAGACGGTGTCCGGCCGGGGGACTTCAAAGACATTCCTATCGTGAATTTTGAAGATTTTTGCTCGCACTTTACTTGTTAATGTTACCTACTCCACTCAAACGAGTCAATAAGGGTGTTTTTGTAAGAACATACGTTTTAGGAAAACTTCTGATTCGATTGCAATGTTTTTGTTGGCATAAGATTTTCGACTGTAAATCTATAAATATAAAATTCAAAGTCCTGCCTGACTGACATATCAACGCGCAGCTCATACCAATGGAGGAACCGGGCTATTTTGGCACACAAATAGCTGTTATAACGTAGACCTCCACAAAGAATGGATTTTGGATAATTCAAACCCTGTAGTGTTTCAAATAAATCGGTAGATAATGAGGATTTACGAATTCAAATCTGTTTATATATTGAGTTTGTAACTCATTCATTGCCCAATTAATGATTTTCCTGAAATATAATATCCCTTTTTTAACCTCTTATCTATCTTAAAAGTACATTTGAAACAGTGCAAACTATCACACTTGGGAACTTGGAAAATGCATCTCCAAATTTTTTCAGAATTTAAACTCGCTACCTCTAATTCAAATCTCGCCGCGTGCTTTTTGGAGATGCGTTTTTCATTGAAGAAATTTCTAGAAAAGCCTAGTGAAGGCTATAGATAATAAAATCTTCACATTTGTCTGTACTTATCAAGATGAGGTAAAATCCTATTAAAATTGGTGCATTATCCCGGGATTGCCAATCATACTGGGATCACAGGGATTTCTCATACGTAGGGTTGTGATTCGACGAGATTTTCATTTATTTTTCTATTGATTGATAGTATTGGAGTTGTGTGACTTTTGTGGTACGTTAATCACTTACATATTAGGTAAAATGCAAGAAGTCAATTGTTGTCACCAAGCTTACCTGTAACAAATAATATATTGTTAAACGAATCAATAAATATCATAAAACAAATAGGTAACTTCGTTTTTTTAAGTATAAATTAAATACAAACTAAATTAAAACTATTAGAAATAAAGAAATTGAAAGAACTGCAACTGTTAATAGTTGCAGGTGTTTTGGTAACGGTTAAATACATACTAATAAATAATACACAATTAATTTCAATTTATAAGACATCATATTCATACAAAAATAAATTAGAAAGAAAAAAAAACTACAAAGTTTAAAAATATATACAAAAATAAACTAAAAAGTTAAAAATAAAAATCTTAAATAGCTACCACGGATTATAAACAAAAACACTACAATATCAAATATAAAAAGAGTTTTATTAATGAAAACATCCTCGTTTCGGAGGTAAAGCAAAGTTTCAATTCGTCGTATTACTGAGCCAGTGTATTGTAAAACTTAGGTAAGTATTTGTAAGTCGGACTGGATGATACCTGTTATGGGATTATGGGACCACGCTTGAGGTAGACCCTTTCCAACAGAAGAAGATTCATCAAAATCGGTTAATAAACAAAGAAGATATGCGCGAAAATCCTAAAAAATTGACATAGGTACAACTGAATTGAGAACCTCCTCCTTTTTTTGAAGTCGGTTAAAAACCGTCATAAACGCAGAAAATTCTCTTACTCGATTTGAAAAACACTGAAAAATCTAACACCATCCCTGAAAGTCCAATCCAGTATAAACAGACATGCGACCGCTACATATGTTTAGTATATTTAGTGCGAGAAGGGACGGTACGCGGACGTGGGGGAGTCCATTGGAATTCCTTATAGAATGAAGTGGATTTAATATCGGGAGGAATGTCGCATTGAAGATACAGTCGACTCGAGTCGACACTGGTGACGTGATATACGGGTAGTTTTTTAATGGATACCAAATCTATACTAGACAATCATAGGACCAAGGATTTATAGTAGCCAAAGTTGACTTTTTTATAGCAACTATTTTTAACCCCCGACGCAAAAACAACGGGGTGTTATTGTTATGAGTTTGACGTATCTGTGTGTTTGTCTGTCTGTAGCATCGTAGCTTACTGATTTTGATTCTTTTGTTTGAAAGGTAAATTAGTTGGGTGTGTCCTTAGCTATGTTTGATCGAAATCGGTTCAGCTGTCGTAAAATTATGGGAGATCAAAGTCGGGGTATTTTTTAAGTTTTTTTGTTGTTATTATTTGAATCAATGACTACTATAAAGATTATTACATTTAAAAAAGAAACAAGTGAATAATCGTTTTATCTGGATAAATAACTTTTTATTTTAATTCATTACCATTTTAATTCATACCTATCCATCAACTTCAAGTTTGTAATAGACTCTTCGACCGGCACTCAAAGGGTAAGTCAAAATAAAAATAAACATTAAATCACTTTTAAACATCTGAATTCATTTTTATGAAAAATCATATCTATCTATAAAAACAAAATTGCCTTAAAATCGTAAAAAAATGGCCAACTTTTTTATAGTTTTGGATCTGTTACGTAGTCACTGTTACGTAAACAGACAAACAAACGAGTGATTCATAGTCTCGTCACATACACCTACGACCCAAATGGGTCGAATGCAATCGGCCATAAAAAATATTAAAACATAATAACACCCCTCTGTTTATTAAAGATTAAAATTCTGTGTAAGTTTTACAAAGTCTAGAAACGTGTTTGCACAAAAGTATATGTCATCATAAGTGACCAAAATAAAGGGATTTACAAATATTCCCACGGGACCATGATCTGCGGAGATGTACCCGCGGGCGCACGGCCAGTGGCTCAATAAAAATAAATCCTTTCACTCGGTACCGAAGTCTCCAATCGAATTTTCCTAAACTTTTACAGCCCGCACTATCTTTGCCCCACAACTTTTATTTATGTATTATTTAATGTCCACCCTGTGGATTTGCATGGATTTCAACCCCATACCCAATGATAGTTTTGGGATAACCCTTCCCTGAAAAGTTAGTTATTATCACTTGAAATTTTATTGAGTACAACCGAAATTATTTTCTCTAACCAATTCTGGGTTATCCGATTTTACTATTTCGAATTTATTGTAGGCACACTTACCCCTGTTTACTCTATTTACCTTTATCATAACGAAATTTAATAAAAACAGAAATTGGTAATGTATGAAAGTAAGTTATTTGAGAAAGTTTACCGAAAAAGGTCCTCAGAAGGTACGAGTATGTTGATCAGATGTAATAAAGGGCAAGGAGAGAGCATTTACCGAATGTGGCATAATGTAGTCCAGGTGTCGCAGGTCGTACCGATTGTAAACCTAACATGCAAATACAAAAAAGCAGTACCTACCTATGTATGTATGTATGTAGATAGGTAGGTATATGTAGATAGTGTTCGAGTCACGACAAATGCTGTAAACACGACCGATATTGTCCCGGCCGCAATCTCGTATCACCCGGCCGAATAGCAAGGATACTTATGTAAATCGGTCTACTATCCCGCTTATTGTATATCTAATTTGATTTCTTTCGCAATACCGTGATGGGATCCTCCGCATATCGGGTATAAAGCTAGTAGGTACCGAGTACCGTGGCGGTCGCGGTCGGCTACCTGGCCTGGCCCTAATATTGTCGTACGTGGGCCTTTTTCGGGTTAAAAGATCACTGATAGGGTTGTTCAAAGGGGCAACTTTTTAAAATATTTATGAACGACCCACGATGAGATCCTCCTGCCATCCAATTTCTGGTTATGTGTTTGGTAAGTTAGTTATTTTGAAGGTATCTTCCGAGGGTCGAACAGTTCTGAGTGTTAATTAAACTCTAGGTTCATAGCGAAGGGATTTTTCAGAGGTTACGTGAAGGTTTTTGGGTTCTTATCTTAGAAATATTTTTTGGGGAGAATATAAAGTGAATGAGCTCGATGGATATTGGACGGAATAGAGATTTTTGTTTCGAAATAAGTCGTAAATAATAATAATAAATGTTTTTGTTACGGCACGCAACATAGTAGGTATCCATAGTTCTCAGTATTCAGTCCACTATACCATCCCATCACAATAGTTAACTTTAACTTTTTAAACAGAGATATCCCTTACTGCATTTTATAGTGCAGACAGGGATAATCACCAGTTCGGTGTCCATATCATAATTTGCTTTTAAACTTATTATTTTGGCTTCAGCTTCACGCATTCCTTCCAAAGGACCAGGGCTCCGTAGCCACATGATATGGCTCATAAATCCTATCATTAACTAAACTCAACCAAACCGATGTTATTTATAAAAACAATAACACTTTAGCTAAAGTGTGTTTTGCACTTTTACAGATGACAGGTGTGTAAAAGTGACAAAAAAATTGATTTAACGAAGGTTATTAAATGTTTATAAATAAGTGCATAAATCTATAATCATGTTAATTTCTATCAGAATAACCCCCAAATTATAATTATATCCATCACTTGCACGAGTGCTTGCAATTTGGGCGATACAAGCAATTCGAGCGAAACTCAAGCAATGCATTCCATTGAATGTTCGCTCTGTAAATTCCCGTCTACAAATCAACACAGTTGTAACTACAGCGTCAACTTAATTAAAACAGCGAAAAGTTGGCGATTTAAAACGTAGAGGTCTTTGTGGTACATACGACGAGGTGAAGCGAATTAGATGAAATTACTAGTGACTTGAAAATAGTTAAATGAAACTTAACTTGTTATTTTGTAAACTGTATTTAATGGAAACAATATTTTTTTGTTATAAGTTTGAGTGGTTTCTTTTGTCTGAAGAAAAATAATAAAATGGTGCCGCGACTTCTTTTGCTTGAGTACTCTGGAAATCAGTCCATAGTTGACAGTTAAAGTGTAAAACAGCTAAAATTCAGAGGGCCTTATGTAGGCACCTACATGTTTTTTTAGATCTTCTCTACATCTTCTCCATAAATAGTCGGAACAGTAGGGTCTCACATGCAATAACTAAACGACGAATGTGATGTCATAAATACGTCATAATTTGTAACAGATATTGCCAATTAAACCTCTTTTAGTTTAAATAAGAACTCTTTGGTTTAAACAAGACCTTTTTACGCCTCTACTGTGGCGTATCCGATTTTTTTAAAGCCTTTTACATATTTTTATAATCTTAAATTGTTATGACTTGGGCCACAACTTTCCGTTGGCGACCGACCGCCTGCATTGAAAACTGTCGAATGGTAAGAAACAGTTCTGAAATATGTCAAATAAGAAAGGCGCCCACTTAATAACGTTTACAGCGAAATTTAACGTTAATTACTATTAGTTTACCTAATTATTACTTTGTTTGTTATTAGTAGGTATTCAAAATTATACTTATTCAAATTTTAAGAAATCAAAATTTAGACCAAATCTGTTTTCTTTTAAAATATGACTAAAGTGGAATTGTGATTCGATCAAATGACTTAAGTGCAACCTTTAAGGACCTTCAGATATTACAAATTAAAGACAAAATCAAATAAAAATAAAACTAATTCAAAATTGATGTGATTTTTGTAATGAAATGAGGTAATTGGAGTCATATGAAATCGTTTTAAATTTTTTATCTACTAGGGTTTTAAAAATACAAACACTATCTTGTTTGTAGCAAACTTTTTTTTTAAGACGTTTCTATGTGATCTTTGTATAAAAACTTTGCTACTCCTCTTGTCAAACATTAGTTTATAGTCAAACTTTAGTTAGTCCAAAAAAAAATAGTGAAACAAATGACATTTCCAGTCCAAACCCAAACGGCAAATTCTAGACAGTTCTAACAGTTCTTATTTTCTAATTACAAACTAACAACGAACTTTTATTTAAAAACTTTAGTAACTGACGTGGAAGACAAGTTTTTCTTGTTTGTCTGTCTGTCCGTCCGTTGTATTAAGCTGCATTTCCTAGATAGGAACCCTTTTTTTTTTTGTTCCATCACGAAGTTATTTTTTCTGTGCCGTCACGAAGTTTCGTTGCAGATTCAAGTTGTCTCTGACAGTTTGGTTTCGTGTTAAGCCACTCGGTTACTTTGTGGGAACTGTAAAAAGTCAGTTTTTATTTGTCACATGGAATTATTTGTTAATTAGTTCAGTTTCAGTTTTATCTTGTTTGTTGTTTGTTTGTAACGAATAAACTTCGATAGTATGAGAACCGATTTTGATGAAACTTGGCAGGAGAATACATTGATTCATTGAAAACGACATAGGCTACTTTTTATCGCGATATTCCCACGGGATCGGGAGTTACACGGGTGAAACTGTGGAACACTGCTAGTACTAGTATATAAACAAAGCTCCCCTTATAAAGCTTAGAAGTTAGTCAGAAAAGTCTCAACCAATGAGTACTAATCAATACGGGCGAAGTCGGCGAAAAATAACGAATGTTATATTACTGATCCTCGTGTGTTTCCGTGTTTCGTTCGCACTTCGAACATTGTGTACTGATTGCAAAAACACAAATCATAATAAAGTATTTTTTCTTTTAAATATGTCCTTTGTAAAAATATTTAAAAAAATTGAGATATTTCTACCATATCTTTTTGTGACTTTTAAAATATTTTTGGAACGAAGTTCCTTATGGCGCGTTGCGAAAGGGGATTAGACGGAAAAAATTAAGACTAAAAGATGTAATAATAATTTATTACAATTCCTTCACTAATTAATCGAAAGAATTTTCGTTCCATCCGGGTGTCCCTTGACTTCTCTCAAGTTTTTTTTGTATGTGTATGTGGGTGTTTGTTTCTCCTTCACGCAAAAACTACCCAACCGATTGCGATGAAACTCGGTATGTAGATAGCTGGAGACTTGCATTAACACATAAGCTTTTTATATCAATACTAGCAGCTGCCCGCGACTTCGTTCGCGTGGTGGTTTTGTTTTATTTAGAACGTTTGCGATTGCCTACCTTACTTAATACGCGTGTCCTTATATTATGACAGCTACAAAGTTGTCTTGTACACAACATTGTGGATAACGCCCCGTCTTTGGAACAATATTAGTATGTAATATCTACAATGTTTATCATAGTGAGATTTGTACCCTCAGCTCTGTTAGAAGGTTTAGCGATAAAAGCTCTGTTGAACGTAATATAAGGTACATTAAATTTGAGTCTTTTGATTATATGTAAAGTATCAGCAACGATGTGAATGCAAAAATAATTAACCCTTTATCTGCCAACGGTCCATCGGCGTATGCAGCCGCGTCGGTAATCGACGGCCGACCGGGGACGTATTGGCCCGTCGCGGAGACGCCGCCGCTGGCTCTCTGTTTTTAAAGCTTTCTTCCCCCTCTGCCCCTCACCCCACAATCGATGGACGCCGTCATGTTAGCGTAGCGCCGATCAAGTGCATACGTGAGGACTTTCTTTGATGCGTCTTTGTGTACTCCACTCCCCCGGGGGTGTTAGGGGGTTAATTGTTTTTTGCACTCGCTCCGTAACTTTGAAATATTGATGAGGGTTAATTTACGTGATTTTGTACGGAGAGGTTTTTAATTAATTAGTATGACGACCCAGTTGGCACAATGGTCACCATGCCAGACTGCCAAACACAGGGTTGCGGGTTCGATTCCCGCCTCAGGCAAGTATTTATGCTAGATATTTGTCTGTGGTCTGGTTGTTTCTATGTATTATAAGTATATATTTACAAAAGAAAAGTTTATAAGTAGTATATCCGTTGTCTAGCACCCATACCACAAGTCTAGTTACTTAGCCTGGGGCTAGATGGCGATGTGTTAAATGTCCTGCAATATTTATTATTATGTTAAATCGAATATTTTAAAGCAGAAATCAAATTAACATCAATGGATTAGAATTTAAAATCTTTGACGTTAGCCTGAAACCAGAGTACTTGTTACAACAATCCTTGTCAAACACCTGTTTTATTTATTATGTTTACCAAAACAAACTTACTAATGTACTAAAAAATAAGTACCTATTAGTCTAACTAAATTAATATTGTTTTTAATCGCCAACAGCCGTCAGCGTCGGCACACTGTAGTTTCCGTGCGACTTCACTGACAGGGTTAAATTCGCCTTTGAAAATGTTTAGTTGAACAGTGAGTTGAGTCTCCTTGCGCCGTCTGCAAGCGACTGACGTGACAACTTGTCAGTTCCACGCTCACTTGCACCGCTATGTGCTAGTCGGTATTGCTCCGCCCGACTCCGCTGCCCACTGCATTTAGTTGCCCTTAAAAGTGACGGGACATTGTAAGGGTTAACTTTTATAAGTTGTTAATTTAAAGAAGACGGACAGGCGGAGACTGGCCAAGTTTGACCCAGGATCGAGATGCTTGGGTGCGGAAGAGACCTTCATCCAGCAGCGGGACGAAATTGGTTAACTAAAAAATTGCAATTTTAATTTATAAATGAAAAATCTAACTGCACCTACATAATGTATTCCGTCATTCAAAGACACGAAAATGTAGTGCCTCATGTCCAATAACTTACCTATCAAATCGTAAACCAATGAACAAATAAAAAGGTAATTTTTAAATGTCATTAAAGGAAACGAACAGCATTGAAAAGTGTCATGGCGAAAACTCTACGATAAGAAATTCAAAGATTTTATCTGTCACTCTGAGTGCCTTGCTTGACGTGATGTTAGACAGTTTGATCAGTTTTAATATCAGTTTCACATTTTTGAAAGTGTTGTAAAATTGTTCAATTGATTGTTTAAACAAGAAAGTTATACTTAATTGACAGAGCAAAAGTTAAGCTTATTATACAAGCGTCTTAGAGCAGGGTTTAAATAAATAAATGTGTTAATTGATTTTAGGCATTGACTTCAGCATAATATCATCATCATCATCATCATGTCAGCCCATGCACGTCCACTGCTGGACATAGGCCTCCCCCATACGACGCCACAAACAGCGGTCCTGAGCCGCCTCCATCCACCGACTACCCACGACCGCTACAATGTCGTCGGTCCACCGGGCAGCTGGTCTCCCAACACTCCGTTTCGCGTTGCATCGCGGCCGCCACTCGAGAACCTTTACTCCCCAGCGGTTATCAGTTCTGCGAGCTATATGACCTGCCCATTGCCACTTCAGCTTACTAATCCTGAGGGCTATGTCGGTGACTTTGGTTCTTCTACGGATTTCCGTATTTCGGATTCTATCACGTAGAGAAACTCCGAGCATAGCTCTCTCCATAGCCCGCTGAGCGACTCTGAGCTTTTGAACGAGGCCTATAGTCAGCGACCACGTCTCGGATCCGTATGTCATCACTGGTAACACACATTGGTTGAAAACCTTCGTCTTGAGGCTCTGTGGTATTTGTGACGAGAAGATATTGCGAAGCTTCCCGAACGCTGCCCAACCGAGTTGGATTCGTCGGCTGACCTCTTTATCGAAGTTGGATTTACCTAGTTGGACCATTTGGCTTAGGTAGATATAGTGATCAACAACTTCGATAACATCGTCTCCGATGTGAACAGGTATGGGTACTACATGGGCGTTCGACATGATCTTTGTCTTACCCATGTTCATTTTAAGACCCACCTGTCCGGAGACGGTGTTGAGGTCTCTCAGCATCCTGCTGAGGTCCTCCAGCGATTCTGCCATGATGACTATATCGTCGGCAAACCGAAGGTGAGTGATGTAATCGCCATTGATATTGATGCCATATCCGTCCCAGTCCAAGAGCTTAAATATATCCTCCAATGCAGAGGTGAACAGTTTCGGAGAGATAACGTCTCCCTGTCTCACCCCTTTTTGCAATGGGATCGGATTTGTGCTCTGGTTCTGAAGCCGGATAGACATAGTGGCGTTGCTATACAAACACTTCAGCACTTGGATATACCGGTAGTCGATTTGGCACCGCTGGAGGGACTGTAGCACTGCCCAGGTTTCGACTGAATCAAAGGCTTTCTCGTAGTCCACAAACGCAAGACATAACGGCCGATTATACTCCTCTGTCTTCTGTATAATCTGCCGGATTGTATGAATGTGGTCTACGGTACTAAAGCCTTTTCGGAACCCGGCTTGTTCGGGAGGTTGGAAGTCGTCAAACCTTCGAGAAAGACGGTTGGTGATAACTCTCGAAAACAGCTTATAGACGTGGCTCAACAGTGAGATGGGCCTATAGTTCTTTAGAAGGGCTTTGTCACCCTTCTTATAGAACAGTACCACCACGCTCCTGTTCCACGCCTCTGGCGTTTGTCCCTCGAGAATGACGGAGTTGAACAGCCTCTGAAGGACTTTAAGTACCGGTGCTCCACCCGCCTTCAGAAGTTCTGTCGTTATTCCGTCATCCCCCGGTGCCTTATTGTTTTTGAGCTGTTTGAGAGCCGTCCTTATCTCGTACAGGCTGACGTCCGGGATATCTTCGGTATAGTATCGGGTTAAACGGGCTCTTGCATCGCCCGAGGATATGATGCTGCCGCTATCGGTCTTCAGCCTTGTCAACTGGTTTTGTCCAAAAGACAGATCTCTCGCGAACACTTTCGAGCCCTTGTTCCGCTCTATTGCGCTCACAATACAGTTAGTACTGTAGGAGCGCAAATCGCGTCGGATGGACTTCGAGATCTGTCTGTTGAGCACACCGTATCTTGACATATCTGCCGAAGACTGCAGCCTCATTTCACTTCTCTCTGCCATTAACTGCAGAGTGTGATCCGAGAGTCTCTGTGTTTTATTTGAGTCTCAGCATAATATACAATTTAGTTTCTGGACGTGTTACGATTTAATATTAGTCAATATGGGGGCAACGATAGGGGGTAATTTATTCGTATAAACGAAATAATAATATGTATAAAATGGCTACTTTCGATGAATCGTGTCAGCCCCCTTAGACAGGATTGCTTTCTATTGGCGATATCGCCAATCGACAGACTTTTTTTATTTTTTTATATGAAATTGACACAAGCCAACGAAAATATTGTACCAACCAAATATTTCGTATGACTTCTACTTACTAAATTAGTAGAGACCATACTCACTTTGGTATTTAGTAGTAAATAGGTATATCGATTAATTTTGACTTTGACTTTTTATCTGGTTTGACTTTGATGGCTTAATAGATGCTATAATCCTGTACAGCACGCTTGCACGCACGAGACAATTAGTCAGGGCGCAGTTAGCTTAAGTTTAAGCTTTCTTTATACATACAAAACAATTCACAAACTTAACAACGGCTACCCACCTGATTTTTTAATTTTTTAATTCATTTTGATACCTGTGTATAAATTTAAATTTTACGATACAATCAAAACTATATCCAAATATTATTGACAATGCATTTATTCGATCATAAATTTCCAAATCAACGATATAAACTATCAGTTTGACATTTAAAAATGCATGTCAATATATTTTATAGAGACATAATTCATTGGACTGTCAAACAAAATTTTCGATAACCCGTTTGCGAAGACAGTTCGGATGTTGAAAATATGTTTAAATGAATAGTCAATAAATAAGACTTTGTTTAGTTCATTAAAGGTTTAATTTATTAATCTCATTTACTTAGAGCACTTAGACACCGGTCTTGGGTGCTTATTTGAATCAAGTAAAGACGGAAATACATTATTTTAGTAGTGACCCGTCAATCTGACCCGGTGGTCCAGAATGAAACTAATAGATGACATTCCCATTAAGGCTAGGTAACTGTTTTGTAAAGAAATTAATGATAGCAACTACGGGGACTTTGTAGCAATGAATAATATTTAAAATCCAAATATTTTTTCCTAGGTAGGGTACCAAAAGGCTAGCTGCATTGGCCGTTGACGAAATTAGCAGCCAGCTCTTTAGTCACCTAATTTAAAAATTTTGTTTAATTAATTAGATTATCTATACTAATATTATAAAGCTGAAGAGTCTGTTTGTTTGTTTGAACGCGCTAATCTCAGAAACTACTGGTTCGAATTGAAAAAATCTTTTTGTGTTGGATAGTCCATTTATTGAGGAAGGCTATAGGCTACTTTTTATCCCAATATTCCCACGGGATCGGGAATTACGCGGGTGAAACCGCAGAGCGCAGCTAGTTAAGTATATTTAATAATTACAATTATAATTCAGTTTATTCAGTTTGCCTATGTAATTACGATTACTTATTATTGTTATTAAGTAGAATTATAGATTAAGTTACAGATTACAATTAAATTACTATCAATTTCATTTTTCGCATTTTTACAGTATAAAAAAAAAGAAAAAAAAAAGTAAAGAAGCGGAGGAAGTTTCGGAGGTCAAGATGCATTAGTCAGTGGGGTAAGTTTTTTTTAAATAATACTAAAATTTTTAACTAAACATTTAAGCTCACAAGATTTGTATTCATAATAATTCCACTGCTTTAGTCTTCTCGCGACCATGACTATTGTAACATAGTCGAAACGTCGAGGTAACAGTACTAAAAATTACGCAATTAAGACCCGGTAAAATAAATACTGTACAAATAACTGTCGGATTAAACACTATCCAAGTCCAACGTCATCATCTCACAAACGACCGTACCAAGTCCAAGTCAGACGTCCAACTATATACCTAGTTGCCGCAATCAATAACAGTATCTCTAGGATAAACTAAGACGCGTTGTCAGAAGTGGTGCGGAACAATTCAGTCGTGGGCTGTCATCGGGTGGTAGACATGACGTGATGCTGTTGCTGACTCCCTGAGGGCGTGCAAGGGGTTAGATGCAGCGGGATTCCTTTGACTTTAAATTAACTGGCTGGCTGACTTTAGATGGCTGATATTTTCGAGCTCAGTTATCATACTAATATTATAAACTAGCAGCGCTCCGCGGTTTCACCCGCGTAACTCCTGATCCCGTGGGAATATCGGGATAAAAAGTAGCCTATAGCCTTCCTCGATAAATGGACTATCCAACACAAAAATAATTTTACAATTCGAACCAGTAGTTCCTGAGATTAGCGCGTTCAAACAAACAAACAAACAAACTCTTCAGCTTTATAATATTAGTATAGATGTGATAATTTGTTTGTTACCCCTTCACGTAAAACTACTGGACTAATTGCCATGAAACTCGGGATGTAGATAGCAGGAGACCTGGATAAACACATTGACTAATGTTTATTCCGATCCGACTTATATGAGAAGATTAAGTTAGCGAACGCCGAAAGCACCAAGTAATGAATAAATATTGCAGGACATTACTCACAACCCAACTAGACAACTAGACTTTAAAATGTATATTATCACGAGTTTTTATTTTAATGTTTAACAGCCGTCAAGCGTTCCTCTCGAACTCCTCTACCTTAGACTCCAAAGTGAAGTCTAGAGTGAAATTTCCTACTGAAACTCACAAACTTAAGGACACGTGGCGCTGACAGCGAGGCTGCCATGCCATCTCGATGCAAGTTCATAATGTGAGTGTTCGCGACATCGCGCGTCGTTGTGTTCGTCTTACTTCACTGACATGGAACGAATGTAGTTTTAAGAACTGTCAAAAGGAAGGGGGGGAAAGGGGGAATAAAACGAGGTAGGCAGTATCAGAGTAACCACAGTGGAATTTGTGAAACGATGCATCTAATCCAATCTATTTGTTGCAAGAGGTTAGATTAGCTACATCCTTACATCAGTTACACTTTATGGCATATAAATGCCGATCCCGTGGGGATATTGGAATAAATAATATGTTACTTTCAAGGATTTGATGTATCATCATCCCAAGTTTTATCGAAATGGGTCCAGTAAAAACCATCCATCACCAGTGCATCGCGCGCGGTATACAGGGGGTTCCGAGTTCAAATCTCGTCTCGGTTGCAATTTTTGAAGATGCATTTTTCTTTTAAATGTTTTAAGATAACCCAGTGCAGTTCATGCATTATATCAAAATGCATGACGATGAAAATCACTTGTCCAGTACTTTGCAGCCTATTCATTAAAAATAAAAACTTTTTCATTTTCATTTAAAAATATCTATAAGTTGCGCGAAGCCCAAGCAATGACAGGAGACTAAAATAAAAAAGTCATTAAACATACAAATCATATCACTTAAATTATGACAAATGTTAGAAACATTCCAAACAACATTCCCAAAACGAAATCCCAAACACTCAAATAAAAACAAAACACCTGTCTCCTACACTCATATATTTAAGCCAAAACACTCATAACTCGTCAATAAGAAACTGCAGTGCAGTGTAATAACAAATAACGATGTACTTACGTAATACCAGTATTGTGAAGCCGTCCGTCCACCGTTCTTCAGACGTAGCCCGAGTGCACCCGTGACAGTCATTTAAGACAGTGACGTGACACCGCCCCCCCTTTTGTCCCCCTCTAAACCCCTTAGCTCCGAACCCCCCACCCGCCAGATGGATTGATATTGCCGCTGCCGGCTGAGACGTAAGATGGAACGATTGCATACGAGAAATAAAAAAAATATATTGCATTTCGTATGTTAGTTTTAAGGGTGCAGTTACGACCGGGTTTAAGAGGCAATAGGGGGACTTTTACTTCGATTAAATGGGGAATTCTATTGTAAATTAACTCTTACGTAAAGGTACAAATCGTAAATAATATATACCTATACATTACACAATTTATTTAGATAGATACTCAAATGATACACCACATGTATGCATGAATGGTGTAAGACTGACGACGTTAAGATAGGAAATTATGTTAGATTTAGAGCGGCTTGCATGACATGTGTGCTTAAATAAATTTTGCTAAATATATGTATTGGGTAATCTAAAATTAAATTCTATTTCAATAAGCACATAATTTGTTTGACCTGTGACAGTTGGTTAATCATATTTCAGTCTTAAATCAACTTATTTTTACTAGCCAAGTAAACTTTAATTTTGCATACTTAGTTATAGTAAACATGGCAAATAACTTAAGTAATGAAAATGACTTTTACATGAAATAAAGACAAAACTATAAACACAAAATCTACTTAAAACTATTTCCATTAGATATCGCAAAGCATTTCTATTTCACAAGGCATCAACTTGAAAAGTAGTCCGATGGACGCAAACGAGACGCCCGCGCCCGCCAGAGACAGTGACGTGACAACTCCCCCCTCCCACCGGGTGGGGGGACATATTGACCCCCACCCTGGATAATAAGGGGGTTATGGACTGAGGAATCGTGGCATCTTTTGTGGACTTCTGTACTGTTTTGCCGGTGCATTATTGAGTGCACGACTGTAATTTTTAACTTTAGAACGACAAAACCGAAATTATTAAATTTGACCTCTATCGACCGCGTTCGTAAACGATCTTTAGTAAAATAGATAAGCAATGCTTTGTCACATTTCACTGACGTGAAATATCACCCATAAAAGCGAGAATAGCTAGAGCTTAAATTAAGCACATTTCTGAGTGCGACCGTGTACCTATTCTCGTAAATAAATGAATCGATTCAAATGCTCAAAGTTAATGAAAACAGAGACTGCTGCAAGTTTAACAATATGTCACATAATTGAAAAAAAATCCATTTTTGAGCTTTTTTTTCCGCCCCGGTGGCTCTGCCCCGTCAAAGAGGCAGATGGGAAAAATAGTTTCATCGTTCCCGGTAACATCGACGTCGGCGTTCAGCGAGGAGAATGGCAACCCGTTATTGCGTACCCCGTGTTCTAGGTTTTGAAGTTTGTTTATAAGAACATTTTTATCGCGAAGTTAAACACCTTCTGGGTTTGAGAATTCTCCAGTAATCTCGACTGCTGGCTGGGTGAATAAGCATGTAATGGATTAACTACCAATTATTAATTAGGTATAAGTAGGTACTTAATGCAATGATAATTGGCATTTACATCCTGATAAAATGATAAACAAAGTTTTGGTTTAGTTTGTTATCTCTTAACGTAAAAACTACTAAACCGATAATGATGAAACTTCGCCTGCGATAAATCGCTGAATTCCTGAAATTTTATTACAAGAATTCAGTCTTCCTAAATTCTTGAAATAAAATTCTATCGATCTATCTGCAGGCCGTTTGATATATTTTATCCCTCAGCTAAAAATAGTGTCTTTATAAAAAGTAACCATACCCCTATAGACCAAGCACGTCACTTCTACCTGTCGACACGTCATTTGCACAAAATTAAATGTTCACAAGTGTCCGTCTGTCCGAGTCGCCTCCCCCCTCCTTCCCCCCTAGGGGAGGGGGGTGCCCCTAGATTGATACCCCACGATGCAGGTGGGCGATCTTAGAACAAAGGCGATTTATAAAGTCAGGCTTTACGTTTTTCAAACGACTTTGCTCGTGTTTTTAAGACATTGTTGTGGGAAATTGTAACTTGTTGAAGAAAATTTTAGTCATCTATGAGTAGTTGCAATATGATCAAATTACATTTTAAGAAAATTGTTATTAATGTTTAACTGACGACACAACCAAAAAAACGGAGCAGGTTCTCAATTCGACGAACACCGATTACTCGAAGACGGTTCAACCGATTGAAATGATTCTTTTTAACTTATTTACTTTTTTTTATTTTACTCAAACTGCATCCTGTGGTTTCACCCGCGTAAGTCCCAATCATATGATTGACGTGATATTTGGTTATTAGAAAGCTATGTTAGCTTTTTATTAATGAAATACAAATCAAAATCGGTCTAGTACTTCAAATATTTCTATTCAAACAGTAACACCCATTTAACCGACTTAAAAAAAAATTAGATTGAGATTATCAATTCGTCGCGCATATTTTTTAGATTATGTTCAACGATTATTCCTATATCGAATGGTGTGCTTTTAAAAATTATAAAAACTGTTTGCCAATAATAGTTTGGCCAAACCCAAATCTATCAAAATCGGTGACAGTTTTTTTTAGTAAAATATTTCCAAACAAGAAGATCAAAACAAAACTTTAAAGAAAAATACCTACCTCCGTCCACGCCTAATGAAATACTGACAAAAATTAATTGCTAAACTTCGTAATGAGACTGAAAAAAAAACCATCCCTCTTTGCCTAAGTGCAAACGCAGAATACCGACTTGAAATCGGCCGATTGTAAAGTTTGTCTGTATGAAATAGCCAAACGATAGTTCAGTTGCCTCCGGTGTATTACCGTCTTTCATTTTAGTTCGTAGGGTGTCATTACAAAATGCTTATTACTTAAGTTGTATAAGCACCTACAAACATTATTTTATCACCATTATTAGCTGCGACCTGCGGCTTTACCCGCGTTAGTGTCTCTGTGAAGTTGATATTGATTTCCTACAAACACAGTCATAGTTACTAAGAATTACAAACTTGAACAACCCTTTTTACCACTTCAGCGGTCGAATATCCAAAAATTCTCTCTAGGTGCTCATCTACGTCCTAAAAGGAACTTCTATACGAAGTTTCAAAGAGTTTCAGCCTTGTAGCTCTTGTAGTTTTAGAGCCTTTTTTAATAAGTCTATTTCTCTTTTATAATATAGATTTAGATGATAGAATCCATTATTGGGTAGTCAATGTCAATGGCGTTAAATAGTTGGAGTCTCCTTTAAGGACCTGGGTCTTAACAGGATCTTCTCAGGTGCTCAAAGTATACTAAAGTGTCGCCTGTAAGCCTGTTTAATCACCCAGGTGCTTAAAGTGAAAAAGGGTTTCCCTGAGACTGTATCTTGCCTATGCTACTTTTTGGTCTTCAAATCTCCTCGGTCGATCGCTTGGTTTCTAGTCTGCAGCCGCCCTTATACTCCATAAAAACACGACAAAGACACATGTCTCCCCTTATTATCTTCAATTAAGAGGCTCAGATAATGTCCTCTGACATACGAATACATACCCAATACATCCAGACCCATCTTCCAAACCAAACACCACTAAATCAAAGACGAAGATAAACTGGTCATGCGCTTTCAAAGACGTTTTATTTTCAGGTGTGATATAGCAAAACCCACCTTAATGTTACGCAATAAAAGCTACGTTAACTGTAAATAGTATAGTGGTTCGTCATTCACGTGACAGATGGATTGAAGACGTAGACTGATGGACGAGATGGATTTACCGAGTTATCTGTGGCATTGCTAGTGGCGCCACTGTCTTCGTATTTATTGGTTTTCCGTAGGTGAAGTAGTTAGTTCCGTATTATTCCGTTGGTACGGATTACTTTGGATAGTGTTACGTGTGATTAGTGATCACTACGTTGTCTTTCATGGGGTAATTATTCGTAAAGACCGGCTGGATTAAAGAAATGTGACGTTTATTTCTTCTCTGAAGGAAATATAGCTAGATTTAATTTGAATAACTATAAATCAGTCTATTTCTACTAAATTATTAGAAAAACCTTTAGGTATATTAGGAGGTAAATACATGAGTTAAATAATTTCAACTTAGACTTGAAAACCACCGATTTATGAGTCAATTAAAATCGGTTCGAATTTTAGAAGGTCACGTGCAAAAACCAAATGTAACGGATGTAACGCCGTAAATGCATCATAACGTGTAACGGAAGTAAGGAAAGAGGATGTAGCTAATGTTACCTTTTTATTAGAAGGTAGGGAATGAACGAGACGAAGCAACGAAGATACGAAGCTCTTTGATTTAACAAACACTTGTTCGAGAACGCTTGCGGCGTGGAATGTTGTGGGTTCGATTCCCGCCACAAGCCACAGAGACCACAGAGATCGTCAATTCGTCTGTTATCTGCTTCCACCCTTATGAACACGTCTTAACATTTCACGCAGCACCCTCCCGTCAAATAATTCAGCTAATTAATTAACAACCATCGTGAAACAATAACAATATATCTCACATAGAGCCATCATCGTTATTCCACCAAAGATAGTTAAGCCATAGCGGCATAGAAAGAACATCGAAGATGCATTGTAAAATACTGAATTAAAATTTTTAATACTAATGTATTTTAGTAAAATTGCAAGAGGAATAGAATAGAATATAAAATAATATTATATTTGAGATGTATCATACGACAAACATAGTTACTGAAGAAAAAAAACATAAAGATTGACAAGGACGTACAAGAAAAAAGAACATTAAAATTTATAAGAAAGAAAGAGAACCCGTTTGCTGTCCCAAATGTGTCACGACACTGATTCTTTGACCAGACCCACTGTAGTAAAAAGTTGGGCACCTTTCCATCCACACACACACACACACACAAGTACAAGTAGCCGCTTTACTCACTTGGAAGAACGTTCGTGTGGTAGACGCTCTTACAAATGAGCTACGCGGCCAGTTACATCACATTACAGGTAAATTTGATGCCATACTTTCCACTTATTTCACTTTTAATATAAAAGTTCGTTGTTTTCTACTGTTCAACTTTCAATTCACTCTAATAAGGAAGATTTTTCTTAAGAAAAGTTTATCTCTATACCACTGCCATATTAAATATCTTT
The DNA here is from genome assembly GCA_951213275.1 of Idaea straminata. Lineage (NCBI taxonomy): Eukaryota > Metazoa > Arthropoda > Insecta > Lepidoptera > Geometridae > Idaea > Idaea straminata. The sequence continues at coordinate 15,041,046 of OX577849.1, forward strand.
ATATTCTCCCGTCTTATCGTCGCCCCGGCGCTCGGGATGATGGCTATACGTCAAACTGACAGATGTGACAGCCCGCGTCATTCCCGTGATCTATATCTGCCTGTCATTGGCGCGGGATTTCCGCGGAAAATTATATGATGTCTGGATTATTGGTCGGATGACGTTTAAGGTTAGGTGTTATTAATAGATTGGTATTTCGGTTATATGTAGGTACCTACCTGGGAAGATTAGTATTTAGGCTTGTGTTATGGTGACCAGAGAACGTACAAAACCTATGTAAGTATACTTCATTTTGTAAATACCTACATTTTGCGCTTCGTTAAAACATCAGCTAAAACAAAAAACCCTCTCCCATCACTCAGATAAAACTCTTATACTATCACTCAGATCTAACAGTTCCGCATCCCAGTGACCGCTTAGTGTTATTTTTGATCGGATTTAAATAAAACACAACTTTTTTTATTACTACTAGGGACTCGTCCCGGCTTTGCACGGCTATATTATGCATGTATTATACACCTTCCTCTTGAATCACTCTATCTATTTAAAAAACCGCATTAAAATCCGTTGCGTAGTTTTAAAGATCTAAGCATACAGGGACAGACAGCGGAAAGTAACTTTGTTTTATAATAGGTAATTTTCTAAAACCTAGATTAAAACAAATATTTCTTTTCGTTACATTTCCCAAAAAAGTATTTTTTCTACATTATGCTTTTTCTTAAAGCTTCAGCAACAGACACGCAAGATATAACACAAGACCCACCCCCCTACCATCACTCAGATCTGACAGTTCCGCGTCACAGTGACAGCTAAGTGTCATTTCCGTTCGGATTGTATCCGTATCCTCGACGGAACAACAATATTACCTTTGACGGATTCCTGATAAGATCCAATTTGTGGCGAGTAAGGTTTCTGTTTGATTCGAATTTATTTTTGTACTTCACTGAGAAGATATTTGAAATATAGTGAATGAAAACATAAGAATGTGCAAAACTGATATTGCAAAAGGGAAAAAGACATTTGATATAATAATATTCTTAAAATAAGCGTCTTAATGATGAAAAATTTTACACTGTATTCGTGACACGTTCTTTTTTTTATTCAGATAAATAAGGACAAAGTTATAATTAACTTTAAGATTGAAAACTACTATGATCATTTTCACTACTAATGTTATTAGTAAAAAGGAACTTCACAAAATAAAAACAAAAACATTATAAATATCCTGTTTTACCTGACTACGGCGAAGCCAAAAGGGAGGACTAGAAATCAATTTAGTAGTGAAATTACCACTGTACCTAGTTCAAATTCTACACTATTCTATAGCAATCTTAAATATTCAACTCCCAACAAAAAAGTGTTCTATAAACAAATAAACTCACATCATTACCCTACCTTTGACTAGTGACGCGTACTGCCTCCGCCCGCCCCGCTAGGCGCTCGCGCTCGCGCTGGGCGGTCAGTTTTTTAGGGCCCAAGTGCGGCGCACAGTGGCTACACTCCTTTACAATCGGGAACTGACGAGTGCAGACTTCCTCTACGATGAGGTGAGCTGTTGGTTTGTCTATGAGCTGAAGCGATTTTTAATAGGTAGTAAATTTACTTATAGGTACTTAGTTTTTTTTAAACATTATCTATAATATTAAATTTAAAGTCCCGACTAACTGAAATACAGAAATATCAACGCACAACTCAAGCAAATAGACAGATCTTGCAGATATTTGGCACACATATAGTTATTATGACGTAGGCATCCACTTAATTATCCGGATTTTGTTAAATTCAAACCCTACGCGGGTGAAAGCTAGTTTTTAATAGAAATGTAGATTTTTTTTTTTTAATAACCGCGACGTTTATTACGTCGGCTACTTGCAACTACGGCAGATGTAAGTCAGCCAAAACGAGAACGATTTTTTTTAAAGAAAAATAGACTTCGAGAGTTGTAAATAAACTTTGAATTGAATTGGTAAACGCTAAAAATTAAGAGTGATTCCACGAAATTGAGACTTACAAGGGTGAAACAGCGTGATGAAATTTAATTAAATTTTATAAATTGATTAAATTAAATATGACACTAATATATTAAATAACTAGCTGCGCCCCGCGGTTTCACCCGCGTAAGTCTCGATCTCGTAGGAATATCGGGATAAAAAGTATAAAAAAGTATAGTGTGTTAATCTAGGTCTCCAGCTATCTACATACCGAGTTTCAAATTTTTGCGTGAAGGAGTAACAAACATACACACACACACATACACAAACTTTCACATTTATAATATTATTAGGATTTAATAAAAATGTTATCCGCTTTTCCTATCGTTCTAACCTTACCCGTAATTCGGCAACACTAACCATTTCCGAGCGAAATAAGCGAATTAAAATTGCCTCAAAGCTAGCTCGCAAAGAAACGCCTGCATATACGGGGTGCGTTTTATTTTTTATTCAGAGTAGGGTGACCGACGAACTTAGACTTATAAACCTTATAGTCTAAGAATATACTTTAAATTATTGTTTTTGAATAACTTCGTACGTGAAAACTTGAACTTAGAGTCAATTTCGAATTAATTTTGTCAGAATCATCTGCTTTACCGAGTAGTCTTACCAGTTGAACTACTAGGAGATTCCTTCCCAATAGACTTTCTAGTAAGACTATTGGGAACAACGGGAGACGATTTATCGAACGCAATCATTTTAGTAGGTGTCTAAACACAGTTTCAAACAAAGTTGAATAGTTTCCACTTCAAAAAAAATATGAAATATTTTCATGAATAAATATGTTACCAATAATAACGCAATATTTGCATTAAAATACTTATTTCAAATATTGCACCGGGGCGAGACTCGAATTCGGGACCCATTACACCTGCCCACCGTGCAGGCGCCTACCCAACTGCGCCACTTGGCAATTTACTTCACAACCTAAATTAAAGAATTGCATTGCACTTGTTTACTCTAGCAGCAAAATTGCAAAATCTCACGTTGACAACAAAATTGCAAATTCTTATTTTAAGAAATCTTGAATTGTCCATACAGTTTTGACACAATTAAAACTTTTTTAGTCAAAAATGTATAGGCATAAATGTATAATATAAAAATTAAGATAAGCACAGTTTCAAATCTTCATCCAAACACAATCTAGATCACTTTACCTTATTACGAGCTCTAAAAAGACTCTCTACTCATTAGACACAATCACTAATTGCAAATCAAATCGAACCTAACTACGTTACGTTTTCCTACTAGACTTTTGTCGTTGGATATTCTACTCTGAATACTTCAAAATAGAATTCAATCTTGCATGAAAGTATTTGATGCATCACGACTTATTCCGATCATGCTCAAATTCAACGGCAGATAATTAAAAATCGAAAGATTTCTGTTCGCGAATGTATTTTGAGAGCATATTTTGAAAATCCACTTAAAAATGTCATTCTGATTTGTTTTTCAAAGTTGATTTTCTAATTAGATGCGCCTTGGTTTAGTCCCAATCTTGTTGTATAAATATCCGCATAGTATTTTATATATTTTTCATGAGGAATTTTCACCAAAACACTGCGTAAGCCATGTTTACAAATATGTCAAAGTCATACCAACAAATTCTCACCAAACGGCCACACTTAAAAAATTCAGATCGAAAGCCCCCACCTGATGTCGCGAAGGCAACACTCACAAAAAATGATGTATGTACAGAATGTACACTTTGCCAAAAAGAACTGGATAAATAAAATATCCGAGTAAACTCCGACCTGCCTACACAACAACAACTTGTACATATTTCTTTACTATTACCTCCCCCCCTTCTGCCCCCCCTAGCAGTTCCCGTCCTGAGCTCATGCTTACAAACTGTCGCATTACCGGTCATCCCTCGCGAGAGAATACAAACTCACGAAAACAAAATACAAACCAAACAGAACCCTATTCACGAACCGACAAGCCTTGAACCTCCGCAAACCATAATTTTGCATACCGAAAAGTTGGAATCAAATTGTACTTTATATAGTAGACAACAGAGTAGTGTTTTGCGAGTTAGTTCTAGGGAACGGTAATGATAATTCTAAGCTAATGCCATAAGGAAATAAGCGGAAAGGTTCCTACGGAATTGTTTACCATTGAAGACAACGAAAACACCGCGCCGTGACCCGAGGTGGAGACCATAAATACATTTTATTCGGTCAGTGTCGTTATTTTTATTCACAAGATAACAAATAAATTTTCTTACAACTGCAATAGCCTTCTATTAAATTTTTTTTTTCTCTGGTAGTACCAATCGAGAAAAAAACATTGCGGTTTCTTTCACGTGGTATGTGTTTTAATTTCGTAATACAGTAGGAGCTCGCGATAAGTTGCACAATTTTGCCGTACGATTTAATCAATTCAGTTCACAGAAGATAGGACAGAATTATCATTTTTCTATTTGATTTAAAACACAGTGCAGGTAAGTACCTATAGTATAATTTTACAATATTGTCTAAACGCCGCGCTGAATGTAACTGACAGATGGATAAAAGACCAAGTGAAGCCCATTCTGGTTCAACTTGATACAAATACTATGTAAATAAATGCATAATACGCCAGCCAATCCTATCATACCTATATATGAAAACAACTTGCTAGGTAGAAATCGGTGGTAACACACGGACAGAGAGACAGGCGGACAAGAAAGTGATCTTATAAGGTTTCCTTTTTTGACCTTTTAAGCCTAAAAAAGCAATCCGAAGCCATTATTCTAAGAAAATAAAAAGAAAAAGAATGTATTCTTTCAAATCGCACTATCATACCAATATTTAGGCATAAGGACATTTGCACACCAGCAATTTGTACATTTTAACACTAAGACTATGATACCTGTTGATATTTTGACATCGAAACATTTAGTTCCCAGTCCCTATGATATCTATCGGGCGATTCAAAAGTCGATAGCCTTTGTTCACGCCTTGTATCAGACTATTATTCTAGGTAGCTTCTAGTCTAGTTGTTGTTAAGCGACTAAGTATTAAAGTAGCACATCTCCTGAAGTTCCTGATGACAATCGTTATGGGACATTGCCTCTAAGATGCTCCATACCATTCCGCAGTACATGAGCCGTTCTACAGCGTTTATGGCAGATTTCACTCAACGCGATTGGTCCGCTTACCAGTGGAAGTAAAGCCGAATGACCCGACTATAGTGCATTGTCTTGTTATTCCAAGGTGTATAGGTAATGTGTTTAATAGACGATTGTTTTCTGATATACTGCGGGTGCTTAACGGTGTGAAAGTTCTTTGCTTAAAATTTAGAAGTGCGATGAAGTTTGCATAAAAGTTTGCAAAGATGATACCTGCAGAAAAGAACGAACTGCAGAACTAAAAATAAGTGGTATAGGTTAATGAAAAACATCGTAAATGATTACTTACTCAGTCTTTGGAAAAACATCAACGCATAGCCTCTTTGACTTTACTTTTACTAATCAATTGATACTGGCAATATGTACAATTGGTAGACACTTAAAAACTTCAAAAATGCGATTTGGTTTTGACTAACACCTATATAATAAGAAAGCTAAAAACCATTAAAAAAAAACGAAATCAAATTCCAAAAAACAGAACAGACATCAAAATTTAAATTGATTATAAAAAAAGTGTACAATTCCGGTGTTAAGGGTGTAGATCGTGAAAATCACCGAAAAGAGTGTTACGATTTTTCATATTTAACCTATTTACATATGATTGATATCAATGATAATTTGTATATATTACAATCAAAGACCAATAAGTATGTTCATGCTTAAATTAAACTCTTAAACCTAATAGTTGTTTTATAATAAACGTCAACAAACGCACAAAATTGAGAAAAATGCAAAAACATGACTTCGTATTTTTCAGATTTAACCCCATAAATCAACACAAATTGATAAAAAGAAACACTTTTTGAACACTGAAGAAACCAATAAGTATAGCTGTATACTTTTTTTTATACCTTTACAAACAAAGACTTCCTCTTTTAAAGCCCTAAAATCTAGATATATTTTAAGGTAAATTTTTCATACACAAATGTATGGGATAAAACGTTCGTTTCATTCGTGCAATCTCGGTGGTCAACAGCGGCAGTTCCTTTCTGTAAGTGAACGCGACACCACGCTTGTCGGCTGCAGACAGCAGAATTACGTATTGTGTATTTGTGTTTTTTGTAAAAAACTGTAAGTATAACATTTTTATAATTAATTTATTTTCAGTTAGTAGAAAGTATCGATATAATGAATGTCTGAAAGAAAACCATGATGGAACTAGATATAAATCGTAAAAAATACAATATCTACACTAATAGGTATTATAAAGAGGAAAGATTTGGATTTTTGTATGTAACGAATAAACTCAAAAAGTACTGGACCGATTTTAATAATTCTTTTATCATTCGAAAGCTACATTATCACTGAGTAACATAGGCTATTTTTTTCGCAGGACTGATTGAATTTGAGTGTCATGCCAGGGAAAAGAAAGTTTTGTACGCATTATAAAAATATGAAAGCCAAAAGATCTCGGAATAAAATGTAAGTTCCTCCCTACTTATTTATTATCGCATTTGAACAGGGTACATTACAAAGCTAATAGAATATGTCATATGATTTAGATCGCCCGATTCAGACATATACCTACAATAACATGTAGGTATATGTCAAATTGTGGAAGTAGGTAGGCGACAGCGCAACTTTGTCGACATACCCGCCAAACAGACGCGAGGCGCCTAGCGTCTGGCTTAGGGTTGTACAAAATAAATAAAAAGTGGATAATATTGATGAATAATATTTCCAGTATTGAAAATAAAGAAAACCTTGGGGCCGAGACTCTGAGCAACAATGCTACGCGCTGTATAGAGGTAAGTTGTTATACGTAATTCTTGTAGACTTGTTACATAAATAAATAAACTACTTAGTTAGTGATGGGCGAAGACAAAATCTCAATACCTACCTATAGATTTTTTCTTGCAATATTTATTATTTTCATCGAGAGACAAACACCTTAGTACCGAAATACTTCTCAATTACTTTCTCAAAAGAAAATTTACGTTCAAATAGGTGACGTCATAAAAAAACAATACCTAATGCGTAAAGAAACTATAATTTCTATTCATCAGGAACCTAATATTGTATTAATTCTTTTGCATTTTTTTAAATTTTTAATTATTTTTTATAAAAAAAATCAAGCCATTATCTTTCTTTACAGGAACTAGTTATTGAAAACGACCAAGAGGGAAAGGTGGATGAAATGGAAGTTGGGCGTAGAGTTGTAGACGTTTCTTTTTTTTTTATAGCTCTTCAGGCCATAGGGGACCACGGTCCAATGGATTGTAAGTTAAGTTACCTCAGTATAATAGGTGAAGTAAAAGTTGGTCTGGACTCAAAACTCATCATGAAATGTAGTATGTGTAGTATGAAATTTACTGTGTGTTTGATTGAAAAGAAAGAAGATAGAATGGAAGTGAATCATCAAATTGTATCTGGTATCATATCATCTGGTGGGAGCTACTATCAGTTAAAAACATTAACTGCCGCAGTAGCCCTACCAATCATGTCACCTTCATTATACAATGAAATTAATAATACGGTTTGCGATTGGTGGGAAAAGACAGCAGCACATTCCATGGCAGAAGCTGTCAAGGAAGAAGCGGAGTACGCAGTGTCTATAGGTAGTGTTGATAAAAATGGTACACCATTAATATCTGTTGCTGTTGACGGTTGTTGGAGCAAGAGATCTTATGGTAAGAATTTTTCCGCCTTGTCCGGCGCAGCTGCGATAATTGGCATTAAAACTAATAAAGTATTGTTTTTTGGAGTTAAAAATAAATACTGCGTAGTTTGTGCACGAGCCGCAAAGAACGACAGTCAGCCCTCGGAACACCGTTGTTTCAAGAATTATTCGGGATCATCTACCGGTATGGAATCGACCATAATAGTTGAGGGGTTTAAACGTTCCATTGTTGATCACGGTGTAATTTATAATAAATTTGTAGCAGACGGCGATTCCAGTACTTATAAAAAAATATTAGATTCGCGACCGTACGGTAATTTAACAGTAGAGAAAATTGAATGCAAAAATCATCTTTTACGAAACTACTGCAATAGCTTGGAGAAACTGTCGAAAGACACTAAGTATCCTTGCGAATTGCGGAAATTCCTAAAAGAAAGGTATTTGCGTTTAAGAACGGGTGTAAAATGCGCTATTAAATATTGGGGCGATCAAAATCAGTCACTCGAAGAAAAAATAAAAAATCTTAGTGAAGATATCCTAAATGGTCCACAACACGTATTTGGTAATCACCAATATTGCAAGGAGTATTTCTGTAGACCTGATACTCGTCGAATAGAACCTGTTGGGTTGCTTCCAGCAATTGTTGGATGCGGATTAATGGACGCGGTACACATTTTAAGTAAAAGACTGTCATATCATTCTAGAAGTTTAATTCATAATTGTACAAGTAATATAGTTGAAAGTTTTAACGCAGTGATTGCCAAATTAGTAGGGGGTAAGCGTGTAAATTATTCTTCCCGTGGTTCTTATGCGGGCCGATGCGCAGCTGCTGTTGTGTCTTTTAATACAGGATCGATTCATAGTAAAACTCATGAAGTAATATTTAAATCTAGTCCTAATCCTTTGATCGCGAAAGTGGAAAATTGTAATCGTAAAATCCGTTTAATTGCTAAACCTAAATTAAGATTGAAAAAGAGCCACAGCGCTGTATCGAAAGACGCTCACTATGGACCAAACTGCGAAAAACCTGATCTGAGTCCAGAATTATATGAGAAAGCCAAGTCATCTTTTTTAGCCGATTTAAAGTTGTCTTGTGCTGAAAGAGAGGAGCTTGAAAGGTCGACCCATTTGCAAAGAAGTAGTTCTGAGTGGATGAGTACAAGGAGAAAATTACTAACCTCATCATCGTTCGGGGAAGTTTGTAAAAAACGAGAGAGCACAAGTTGTGCTGTTCTTGTTCGTAAAATCGTTTATGGTAGTAATATCTCCAGTTTGCCTGCTGTACGGTACGGTATCGAAAACGAAGAAACCGCAATTAAACAGTTAGAAATTCAAGAGAATATTAGTATACAAGGTTGCGGTTTGTTCGTCGACGATCAATATGAATTTCTTGGTACTACACCAGATGGCATTTATGCAAACGGTTTAATTGAAATTAAGTGCCCACATTCTTTAGCTGGCATGACTCTTGATGAAGCAATGGCCAAACATACCTTTTGGGTTAAGGACAAGGCTTCCAAGGGTTATGTCATAAATAAAAATCATAACTGGTATTTCCAAATTCAGGGACAGGTACATATTACTAAAAGAAACGTTTGCATGCTTGGCATCTGGTTTGGTGCTACTGTACCTATGAAAGTTTATATTATAGAAAAGGACGACAAATTTTGGGAGGAGAAAATGGAGATGAAATTAGTTAGGTTTTATTACGATTGCCTACTTCCAGAATTAGTTGATCCTCGGCAGTCACGAAGCATGCCCATTCGTGACGCGCCCAGTATCATAGAGGCTATGAAAGAGAGGAAAGAAAGAGCTTTACGTGTTATGAAAGAGAAGAACGCCTAATGATTTTGAAAGATACAGGTAACTTAACTACCCAGCCAGTCGATTCACGTAAACACGCCAGTCCAAAAGTCGTTTTAACTTAGGAACTTAGAAATCGCCTTTTGGTTTTCTGTTTTAAACGCACTTACTTATCTAGTCTTGGATTGTCATAAATCTTCCAATAGCTCAATTACTATACAATTTCTGAGTTACCTGGTGTAAAGAATCATAAAAATTGGTTAAAAAATACAGCGAATTGAGGATTCTCCTTTTTTTAAGTCGGTTAAAAGGGCTAAATTTGCAAAAAACGAAGTGACGTCACTGCGCTACGGTTTTTATTACTTACGTGAATCGGGCAGCTGGTAACGTTTTCATTCTGATAGGTTTTGTGATAGCCATTGATTTTATCATCAAATTAGCAGAAATCAGAACTTGATCCGTAATCGAATGAAAAACCATTAGAATTTTGAACTCATATTTCGTTATTGTTTAATTACATACTTTTAATTAGTATATTAATAATTTACAAACTTCTGTTAAAATTAGTAAATAAATGAATTATTTACTAATTTTTGTACAACCCTAGCACGCTTTTGAGATAGCGAGTAATGGCGACTCATATTTGTTATTGTGTAGTAAATAAATCATTTTTATACTTGTGTTTCATTTATTGACATTTTTTTTTAAACCCTAGGATTTTTTTTTAGATATCGACGAGGTGATCGTAAACAAAAAGTAAGTATTTGAGTTTACGCAATAGGCACATTTCCTTGCGTAGAGATAAACACACTTCCTACTGAATTTGCAATTATTTTATTGAATGAATATTTTACGAATTAGAATAAATTTTGGTAGTGAAATTACAAATAAATAAATAGTTGGAATCAGTCAGATGTCAAATGATAGAAAAACATAAAAATTGTGTCTCAACAATCTATTAAAAAGAATCAACAGCTAGTTTCCAAAAATTCAACGTTATTGTTATGCTGTAAATATTCAAGTTCAATAACAATTTCTCAACGTGGAACGTTTGTTGCAAAACATTTTGAAAATCGCGCTCTCTAGGTCATTCATCCGCCCCGTCGGATGTTACATTAAACTTTGGCGCTGCGGTCGCTCGAAATCGAGATCTCAGGCCAACAATCTACACCCTTAAACGTAAATTATTATAGACAATATCCTCAGTTGGAAGTATTTCGAAGGCGATGACGCGACCAATCGACTTGAGTAAGAACCGCTATAAACGGAAACTCTTTACACTGTTCTCGAATACCGGAGTCCGGAAGTTAAATAACAAGAAACGAACTCAAAACGAAGTAAACCCGGAATTATTATACGGAGAAGATACAGATACACAAAGTAGGTGAACCAAACATTTATGCATATACATACTTAGTTACTTTCATTTTTCATGTTTGTTTCCAGAATTTAGCATTGGCAACAATATCGATTATCGTAAAAGATTATACATGTGTTTTTCGAAATTCTCAGATGTGGTTTTCTGGCTACGATAAATCGGAATGATTCCATTCGAAGGGACTTTTTTTATGACGAAAAAGTTCCGAAACTACTGGTCCGATTTTGATGAAACTTACTAACTGATATGCTCATGATCAGAAATTACGCGGGCAAAAGAAAAATAAATGCCTTTTTTTCTTGGATTTTTGTTTTAGTGAACAATGTTCTGAAACGATTCTAACGATTTTGATAAAACTTTGTCAGTTGATAGCTGGCGTTAATTAATATGAGTTAAATATTTTTCGCTAGTTTTAAAGTGTAAAATGCGACTAAGAAATACCAAATTAAATTCACCTGTAATAATTTACAGGTGAATTTAATTTGGTATTTATTTAGTGGGTAAATAAGCACATAGTTCAGTTCTCTTCACCTAGTGTCCGTTCTATTAACATTCCCTTACTCTACGGTCGTTTTCTGTATTAATGTGCCATTGTGCTTTGTTTAGGTATTGTTCTTTTAGGTCAACGACTTATTTAAGTGCCCGATAAGTTGCGTAACGAGGCAGGAAGTTAAAAACAATTGTACGTTATTTATTTATTAAAATAGGAAACTAAATATTATTAGGTACTGGCAAATTCTAAAACTGGTAAAAGTGATTTATTAACACCTCAATCTGTTTTAGTTTTTATTTACCTATTTTAAAAACTTAGTAGGTGCCTTAACTAACTGCCACCTTAATTATTATAACTAAATATTTCATAAAAATAGGGAAAACTACTTAAAACCCGATCATTAGACAAATATTTGACGACCCAGTTGGCACAATGGTCACCATGCCGGACTGCCAAACACAGGGTTGCGGGTTCGATTCCCGCCTCAGACATGCATTTATGCTTCGATATTTGTCTGTGGTCTGGTTGTTTCTATGTATTATAAGTATATATTTACAAAAGAAAAGTATATAAGTAGTATATCCGTTGTCTAGCACCCATAACACAAGTCTAGTTACTTAGCTTGGGGCTAGATGGAGATGTGTGGAATGTACTGTAATATTTATTTATTTATTATAAACTTAGTGCTAATATCAATCTTATCCACTACCTACACAGTCGATTACTAAGTAGATTTAAATGTAATATAACTATTTTAAGACAATAAAGATACGCTACCAAAACAGCGGTAGCTACTTTATTTACTTAGAAATGTGGGTATATTGATATCGACTTTACTTGAATCTATGGGTCGTAATATGAATAGTTTGTGTGGTCCAAGGTATAGGAATATTGTGCCGAAATAATATATATATTTTGACTGCGTTGCGTGCGAAACTTGTCTTTAATATCTATTAAGGGTTTTCTTCTGACTGCGTTGCGTTCAAATTGTTTGTAACATCTAAAAGGAACCATTTTTAACCAGCTATTTTTACTCCTTCCTGAGAAAAATAGTTCTAGCTAGACAGACCCACGGACGGACAACAAAGTGATACGAAGAAAATCCTAAAAATCGACAAAATTTAGATACAACATGTAACTAGCTGCACTCAGCCATTCTATCCGTGCGCCTCGTAACTACCAACATTTGATTGTTAGTGAGATGGGAATACCTACACCACATGAGTAAAGTATTCACTCATGTGCCTACGCTTGTTTTTCGTGAAATTAAACATTTCATTTAAACATAAACAAGTCTGGTGAAAAACTGAACAAATCGTGACACGAAAAACTTTACAGACTAGATAGATAGATAAACGCTTTATTTGCACAACACACAAAACATAGAATTTTATTACACATAAATAAAGAAAGTAAGTACTTTTTTTCTTTAGAACTCGGACACTATGAGAGCATGATAGCGGTAATTTGGTCAAGCGAAGTAAATCCCCGCTATCTCCTTCAACTTGTACCACACCCCCTGATCTTATGGGAATGCAAGTTGTCCATTCCGATGCTAATTTTATGTTCAGGAGTGTTCCAACCACCGGAGTACTTCGTGATTTATATCTTAATAGTTATGTTTGTCATTAAATCGGTCTGTTTGTTTCTTATTCTAGGTATTTTTCGGGTCACTATCAGAATGACCTTTTTGCTGAAAGACAGCTTCAGTTCACTTGAAAGTAGGGTACAATTCAGCTAGTTGACACGAAAGCAGAATACCCAGTCAGCAAAGAGTCAACTCCGCTGGACAACATAAAAGCAGAATTAAAAATAACGATGGCATAGCAATACTTGAGTAAATGCAGAAATAGAAAAAAATATGATAAATATTTCCGAATTTCTAGATTACAATTAAATTGATAGTATTTCGTGAACTTAGATGTGGAAAAAAGATACAAGCATTTTATGTTACTTGTATTCAATTTCTTCATCAGTATCTGACGCTATCACATATATTGGAACGTCAAGAACCTAAGTACTAAGAAGTTGTTTTGTTCGAAGTATTTTCATCTCTATAACCTATAGTATTTATAAAATTCTTGTATCGCGGTGTTAGTTACCTTGGCCACCTAAACGGCCGAACCGATTTGTATGAAATATTTTGTGAATAATCGTTAGGTTGTGAACATCCTAGCTTACTTAGTTTTCAAGACGTTTCTATGGTATATGTACAAATGTATTAAACATCCAAAGGAATAAAAAAATGGTCTTTGGCTTTGGTCTGAGAATCGAACAACATCTATATTTTTATATTACTTAGGTATATTTTTTTAATGGCAAAACAACGTCTGCTATGACAGCTCTTTATTCTATAAAAGATAATAATTTCTTCTCTAATGTGTCCCTATAGCTAGAGCCCAACATTGTAAAATTAATAAATATTAAAACAATAGAGAATCAAAACTCTGTATCTACCAATCATGTTATCGGACGTCAAAGTAAAAGATCTTTTATATCGGAAGGTGGGGTCATGCAGCATAAATCGTTCACGGACAAACCCTTAGGGCGGACGTAGGTTTTAGACTTTACGATCGGCAGATAGCATGCCAATAATACATATGTACAGTCGGCTGCATAATTGCAGCCCCGGTAGAGTTCTAAAATTACTATTATTGGCATGTTTTCATTGTAATAATTTTTGTTTGATAAATTGATGAGTTACAAGGCTTTAAACTTCAACTAAAGCAGGTGTCTAGAATCTTGCTTGTGTTGAAAACATTCTTATAACAGCCGTTTTGGAGCTCTACGGTGGGTCTGCAATTATGCAGCCGACCGTACATTTCTACACTATACTATTTTATAGAGAATATTTTTTGTTTGTTCTTATGTTTGTAACGAATAGGCTCCGAAACTTCTAGACCGATTTTGAGGAAACTTGGTACGAGGATACACTGATATTTCCACAGGATCGGGAGTTCGCGGGTGAAATACATGATAAAACATATTTATAAAATTAATCGCGTTTTTATAATAAAAACCTGACTTTTTTGAAGCTTTATAAGTTTCCATGGTCGAAGGTAGCCTGTAGAGTGAAATCAGACAAATTAAAATGTATTAATAATGGACAAAACTTTTATGACATATTAACATTATCCTTTTTTTTATAAATTAAACTGTCGGAGTATATGCATATTTGGTTGACGTCCTTGAGGTAAATATCATAGACATAAAATTTGATCCCCCAGGTTCTCTCCAACCATCTTCTTCTACTTCATCTTCTGTATTGAAAATTATTCCTGTTAATTTCAATAACCTCACAAGGCATTGTAGGTGCAAATAAATTACGATTTCTCTTCCCGAAAATTTAAGTAAACTATAGATTTGCACTGTTTCTTATCATTTGTCTTCAAACTAAATAATCGGCGACGTATCGACCGATGAAAGAGTCGGTGGACTACGTTCACCTAACAAAGTATAGTAAATGATATTTTAATATTAAATACGCGTCAGTTAATTTAACATTTGATTGTAAATCATTTGTTTAATGGAATACGGGGGCGGATCCTCTAGTTCGGTTATGATTTGTGATACAAAACGTTGTTACGTAACAATGTATGTCTGTCTGTTGGATATTTTTTACTTTACAATATGTACCTACTTAGTTATGAAAAAATAACCACAGGAATAGTAGGTATGTTATACCTGTCTTTTAATTAACTGAGCGAAAATTTTCCGAAAAATCTGTAAATTTTTAAATTTCATAGAGAATCCAAACATTTTCAGACTCTCAACAATTTTCTTATTTTTTACGAACGCAAGAAAAAATACGTAAAGTACCTATTTTATGTTTTTAAGACTTTGACGGTTTTTTTAGAATTTGATAGTTGAATTTTTTTAACCGTAAAATAATCTTCTGCGAACCCTTGAATAAAGACCCCTTTTAGATAGCGCCATCTATAGAGAGATTCAATAAAAAAACGAATGTCAAAATCCCAACAAAACACAATGTAAAACTTCTAAGCTACAAAGAAGATTACAAATATAAAAACATTCCAACAAACTCACCTTTAAAAACAACGACATAAGGTACAAAATCGCTAAGTTTTGTATTTCTGAGGTAAGTGAAAGCTATCTTGAAGATCGCCTGATAACAGCTATAAATCTAGGCACTGGCCCAGCCGGCTGTCTATCTACCGCGTAACTCAGGGTCTTGGATCTAGATTCTACAATCAGTCTGGATGGTTATTCTGTAACGAAATCGGATTGGGCTAGGTTCGTTCGTATTTTCATTTAGTTCAAAATCTCAAATAAAATGTCGAATTCTTTTATGTCAACTGGTTGTGAATATCTGTTGCGAAAGCGGCTGGAGGAGACAACATTTGCTAAAAATGACATTTATTTTTGACTAATTTTTCGTGAGAGCACGGTTGATTATGGTATGCCTTCGTAGCTTCATATTTGTTTATATTTCTTAGAAAAAAAACAGGTATTTACTATGTTAATAAAATCAAATCCTAATTTACGATTCCACACGAAAAACCTATAAAACAAATGACACAAGCACTCGAAATCCCTCAAATCCCGGACGATTTAAAAAAAAAGTAACGACTAAAAAAAAAGAACGAAACAAAAGAGTTTCAGTCTCAATCGAGGCATAAATCCCCCGTCTTCTAATCACAAATCAACAACATTTCAGATCGTAGCACGCACGGCCAGTTGTCGTCAACATTTCAGAGTTGGGTACAATATGGCGGCATTAAAATACCAAAGTAATTAAATCAGTCGTGTTTTTCTAATACTTTTTCTTGAGTCTTTTCTGTCTTATTTATGTGTTGTAAAATTTTTTTTGAAATAGGTTTTTCTTCAGTGATGATATTGTGAGATTGAAAGTTCAACTAAAATGTTTACATAGTTTACATCTATATATCTCATAAAAACGCTTATTTATTTATATTTTTTAGTGTAAATATATCTAAGGAATCCACTGTGCCAATAGCATTCTTAGTCATTTATTTAAAAAAAAAACAATGTGACACAGTTACTCACTTACATCTGGTATGAATTATATTATTTAAAGTAACACGATTTTCAATGATTTTACCCGACGTCAAAAGCTTATGTTTTTTGTATTATTTACAAACTTTTACATGTATTCTTATATCCACCAAAACATCCTGATTTAGTTTTTAAGACACCCCAATGTCATTTCATGCGAATATTTCCAAAAAAAAATGACTTTGACTCTGACCTTCCGTGAGAAAATTATGTCATTTCTTTAATCAGAACGGAGTGAGTTTTTTTACCTATATTTTTGTAGTAAGCGGTCTTTAGAGTATCATACATTGATATTGTTTTTAGGAATCTTCCATTTATTTCTAAAATAGCAGACAAAACAATACCACTGTCCACACCTATCAAATAAGTTATGAAACAGACAGAGATACGAACTCAAAAAATGCCAATTACGTGAAAACGCTAAACAAAACGACAAAAAAAGAGAAAAATGTTGAGCGGCCCTACTGTAGATCAAGATGTGTGCGTTACCGTGCGCCCGCGCAGCCCAGTTGACAGATTTATGTGGGACGGACAGAGGGCCTGTCCCCCCCCCCCGGACTTCCCCTCCCCCCTGCCTTCCGAAGGGCCCTGCCCCACGTTATTATGCCGCCACGATTGCGTGCGTGATTAGATAATTAACGCTTATGTTTTCAATGCATTGAAGCCTCTATGTTTTTGTTTAAATTACACGCGTACAATTAGAATTAGTTTTATTTGTTTACTAGCTTCGCCTCGCGGTTACATCCGCTTAATTCCAGTATCGGGATAGAAAACAGTATTACAGTAGAAGCCAAAATTTAAAAACAAAATGTCTTTAAAATTAGTTTAGTAAGTGGTTTTAACGTGAAAACAGCCAGCCAGACAGACAGACAGAGTGGCTTTAGTTTTCATATAAAGGCAGTTTGAAAACAAACTGCCTTAATGATTTAAAATTCGATTAGCCATGCATTTGACAGTAAAGCAAAGTTTAATTTATTGTAATCCGATTAATATCATAAATATCGTCTGTGTGTTTGAATACTGATCATTCAAATTTTACATACCTACTATTTTAACAACCCTATACATATACCTAGTTAGATATCATCCTTGGCAACTGGTTGAGTGGCAAGAATGTTAGTTCTTCTTTGGCAACTAGTTGTGAATCTCAGTTGCCAATGTAGCCGGAGGGGAAAAATTTGGGGTAACTGACGTTACCTTAACCAATTTTTCCCCTTTAAGGTAGCGCCACCACCGGTGTAATATTATTTATTTATGTCAAAGGTGGTAATTCTTTTAAAAAGATCCTAAATAGGTATACGACATAGGTCCTTAAAGCAAATGATAGATCAGGACAAAAACGACTTATATTACGTTAAATATGCTATAACGTTATGGAATTTATCATCATGTATAACCATTGTATAGGGTGTTCTCAGGATATAAATACGTCATATTAATATTACTTTAATAATACTATATATTATTAATAATACAGAGTGTGCGCAAATTATAATACTGTCATATAAAGCCAAGTTTACGGAGTGTAAATACAACGATTAACTATGAGTTTTCTTTTTAGATTAAGTTGTTAATATATTAGTTATCCTTTAATTATTGAGATAGGGAATATTTATAAATATTTATTTTTTTGTGATCAAAAGAATAGAATTGTGTTAGCTCCGACACGCAATTGGAATTTACTGTTTACTCTAAATAAATAATAAATATTGCAGGACAATGCGAATAGCGCCATATAACTCCAAACTTAACAACTAGGCTTGTGTTATGGTGGATAACGGATAACGGATAGAATAATTACTCAAATACTTTTCTTTAAAAAAACGTGATAGACGTATGCTGCCATCTATTAGTATTTAATTTAAAAATATAATTAAAGCTATTTTTGTTAACACTCTATTATTAAACCACATGTCGAAGGTTTTTAAATGAAATATCGATTTTATAGAAGTAAATTAATAAAGATTAAACATTTTTTTAAGAATATGTTATTTAGCATCGTACTGTATAAAATAGTGTGGTATCACGCTATCCATCAATACAAATAATAACTCGTTGACTGCTTTACATATCGAAGGAATTATACAATAAGTAATGAATGATATACGTCGTACGGAGTGGTATCCATCATATGGCATCGCACGACCGACGCACATACAACACGACGCGAATCGAACACGACATACGACCGTAAAGCTAACTCAGAAAAGTCACGTCACTCGGTACAAATCATCGTAAATACGTCTGCAAGAGACATTAATCATTTCAAATAAGAAACGCTCGCGGCCAACCCGATTGGACGCCGCCAAACGAACAATTATTCAAATGCTGCGCCGCTATTGGCCGGTTTTTAACAGACACCGGTGATGGATACGACCCTTCGACTCGTGCGCAGGCTCTCATTGTTGTGTGTATGTGTGATGAGATGCTATCAATCCACGTCGATCGTTAAATATATAGCTCTTTTTGTTGATTCATTGCTCAGATACTGCGGAGGCATTGAATAACTGCTTGCAATATGGCGGCATTAAAATTCTACATTTGAATTATGTTATAAAAACCGCCTCAGTTGAATTTAAACATCGAATTTTAGGTTTTAAATGGGTGATATTCTATTGGTAAGTATAAACATCGTCAGGTGACCAAGTTAATAAGTGTTTGTGATAGTTTATCGAAGGAACATCGATACGACACCCGGAAGTCAGCAACCCTAGCCGGGACGCGGGAAAATGGCCGCGTCTGCGTATCGCCTTCTGATTGGCTGACGAGACCGTCATAGAGCTACCGAAACAGATAGTTAAATAGAAAAAACTAATTTGCAATGTTTGGAAAAACATTTTAATGATTACCTAATTTACATTTATGAGCCAATATTTTTGTTTATAATTATTGCATGCACTTTAAATTTTAAAACACAAAAGTTAAATTAAAATAATCACACTTAAGCATTAAATTATGAATGTCTATTTAAAATAGAGTCTAGGTGAGAATTTACCGACAAATTGTCGAATGACCGTTCAATTTATTCCCAAGCAGTACACCTGTTGTTGTAATTACATAGGACTAACTCAGACGATAGACTTTAAATCGATCGATAGTTAGTATGAAATAGCATAACGAATGTTCACTTTTAAATAAATAAATATTATGGGATAATTCACACAGCGTTATCTAGCCCTAAGCTAAGCAACTAGGCTTGTGTTATGGGTGCGAGATAACAAATAATCTCCGATGTGAAAGGATAAAGGTAAGTTTGTCTGCGTAGCTCCCGAATGGATTTGTTTTTTAAATAAGTACGCGATTTAATGATTTAATAACCAACAAGAATAAATGTGACTAAAGTTATTAAAAACGGGTTAATAATCACGGGGCGGGCGCTGCTGTGACGTAACTAGTTACCCTACCGGCGTGGTTGGACTGCACTGTGTCGAAGTCGATGCGTACGCGCAGCCGCCGCAGTCGCCCGCTAGCATCTGTCACCGATCGTTCCATTACCTTTTTATGTGCAGTTTACGAGCATCTTACAACATTAAACACCGCCCATTGGCCAGTGAAAATATTTAAACTCAATAAATTTTTATAGTTTAAAAATACGATAATAGTATTAATGTTAAAAGTGACTTTATCAGTTAGTCAATGCTTTTAACTTCGGTCCTTTTGATGTTTAACGGACATTTTATTGTTTTCGATGTTTATGTTCGTTTTATGGTGCTTTCGTTTTATGAATATTTGTGTCAATCAATCTTTAAATTGGAACGGCTCTTAAATTATTAGTTGTGTGTGTGAATGTTACAAAATTGATAGGGTTTATTTGGTTTTGAGAGTTTTATGGAATGAATAACATACAAAACTTTCATAAATTTTGAGTTTTATGTGGTTTCTTTTCTTTTAGGTAGATTTTGAATTTTTACTTGAAAATTCTTTAATATCAGTCAGAAGAGTACCTAATCACTTCCAAAAACCAAATGTTGCTCCTTGCTTTTACAAATTAGGGTGCTTTGACTATAGTCGTCAAAATTCTGTCGACTCGACGTAAAATTAGGTATTTCACGTCCCTAATAAATAATTATACGCAACTTTTTTTTTAAATAAGGATGTAGCTGGAGAGGCTAAGTTGATGATATCGCGTCACAATGCTTCATTTATATTGATTTACCTGCATTCTAGAAGTATAATATAAACCCTTTCGTAAACACGCCAGACGTAACATACCTGTAACAAACAACAAAAATATAATTAATTTTAAGTAGCTACTACAAAAATGTAACAGTATACTTTACTAAGAACAAATTGTTTCGGACGAAGCTCTTTGCTTTTACCTTTCTACCATAGATATAAATCACATAGAAAACTATTAGAGAGTACATCAGAGCATTCTTTGGTAGTATTTGGATCCCGATTTAGATGTTTAATCTATTAATTATGACATTAGTTAGATTATTTTGTCAAGCGAATGTCAGAATTTTACCTAGATTAAAATGTAATACACAACAATAAAATAAAAAAAATGATTTATATATAAAAAAAAACACCACTAGTACGCTAAGTGTAGTATCACAATCACAACCAAACGAAATAAAAAAATAGCTAATCTAGTAATATAAACATATTAAGTATAAAAATATATATTTACAAATTATATGTTTAAATAGGAAAAATACTGAATATTAAAAACAACAACAAAACAAAAAAATAAAAAAACTATGTAACTGACAATCGTCTCGTCTCATCTAGTTACCGAAGATCTGTGTATCTGTGCCGCTTTGTAGCAAGTTGATATTGCTGATTCGAACTAACTAATAGATAAGAAATGCGCCAACCTACCCACATTAATTTTATATAATTTTTTCCATTGTATTAAGTTTTTATTGTTTACCTGTATGCTCCTCGAACATTTATATAAATATTATTAGTTAATTAGCTTTTATATATTTCTCATGTAAGTGAATTATTAATATTCTTATGGGAATAAAGAATCTTAAACCTGAAAATGTAATACCTTAACTCACATAAACTTTACGGAAAAGTTACTGAGATTATCCAATTTGACTTAACATACAAAAATCGAAGACAACCTCAATCTTCTATTAGCGACAATACTCTACTACATTAAAAAAATTGCAATATTTTGATCACGATTCGGGTATTAGTTCTTGAAATACTGACATTGTATTGTGGTATTTAACATAGGAAAGTTTGGTTAGACTCTCTATTTATAGTATTAAGTACCTAAGAGTGTTTTATCTCTATGCTTTCTACATTATTAATCTAACACGACATGTGAATTTTATACAAATTTTTATCTAAATTATGATAATGTGGTGTAAAAATATATGTTATTTTAATTAATTTAGTTGTGAAAAAGGCGTGAGATTTATGTGAAAATGGCTTTTAAATTAATGTTTTTTATATAAGTATATTTTAATTATGGCATAAAGGTATAGAAAACTACCAGAGTTTTTGTCTCCAGGGGAAATATGGCGGTCGTCTTCATGTTTTAGTTGAATTGAAAAATTCCGCCATTTATGGCAAAGTGAAGATAAAGGAAACTCAAGTGTAATCTGACATTTTCTCGATGACGCAACCACTCTCTCGCGAGGTTTCGTTAAGGAGCGTAAATTTATTTATAAAACAATAATAAAAATGAAGGGAAAAAGATTATTGAAATTAGAAGAATTAATTATATTTTTCTATGTTTTCTTTACATTGGCCATTCTGCAAAAGTAAATGGTGCGAAACCAACACTTGAAAAAATAAAATGTACCATTGAAATTAAATTAAAAATAATATTTTAATAACTTGCTCTTACTAAAAACAACAACACTATTAACTAAGATTGTCCCAACGTATCAGAGAATAATTTCACTGCACTCTACAGTAATTCCCTAAAACGAGTATAATTAAAATCGCGTCAGAGTGTCTGTCTGTCACAGGCAAGCTTAAGTTTCAGTCTAGCTGATGTGACATTACAGGAAGCCACGGCCAGATGTTTCCACTACTATTTGTAAGCTAAAACTATATTGCAAGGAGGCATTTTTAAGACTTGGATTGACTATTACCATACCAGCTTCACGAATTTAAAAAGAAGCTCGAAAACTCTATCATTCTTAGATACCATTCTTAAAATACAAATGACGATAAATATCACAATTCAAGATACAAATAATTGTGTAGGTAAATTCTTTTAATATCTGCCAATTTTATAGTCCACACCAGGGTCACGGTCAAACTAGTGGCTTAGACAAAACTGACGGATTGATTGAAGATTATGGCCTCTTTTTTATTGGCTCTAACAAAACATTCTTAAATAAAATCAAAGATCTCCGTACCACTCATCACTTCTATTAAAATACCTAGCCAACAATAAACACCCACGCGCTCATATCACAAAACAACATCAAAAACAGTCAAGACATATTTAAAGGTTTTTTAATCACGTTCCAAGACAATAAACATCGATATAAGACGTTTTAACGCGATTTTATTACATTGAAATAACTGTTTTATAAATATTGAGACACATATATTATTTAGTATTTGTATGTGGGCGTTAATTGTGCATATTAAAACAATAATATGATAATTAAAACTAATTATAATCAAAGGTGAGAGTTCAGATGTCCTAACTAGTTACATTAGCGTTTTGTTATAAGTTTAACAATGATAATTAATTTATGCGCATAATGTTTATTCAGGAAACTAATAAAAATCAGTGGTCAGATAGAATCAAAGCGTGAATTTATTCTAGTGTAGAATTTTACACAAATATCGTCGGCCAAGAAGTAATAATAATAATTGTAAGTGCAAAATATCAACTTAGGGAGAAATGAAAAACCTAATTGATATTAACTTTTCCCTTTATAAAGACACATTGACTTTAGTAGGTATACGAATACAAAATATTTTATCTAAAAGCATTTGTTCTAGCAATGTGTTTTAAAAATCCTGTAATTCCTTTTATCTAGGTATGTACCTGTCTACACATGTAGACTCACAACATATAATTGATTTGGGTATAAATTTTACATATGGGTAGTTCATGAAAATTACCATAACTTACTCTTTAATTTTAATACTTTTTAGAATGTGGCATCATTATCAAGCAGCAAAATAGTAGTCTTGTCACATTTTGAAAATTTTATCAACCAAAATCAGGGTTATTTCCAAAAACTCTATAAATTATGTTCATGATTTTCAATATGTTTTAGGTAAGGTCTAGGGGTACCTAATGAGATTTTTCTAAGTATTTGCCGAAATTGAATAACTGTGAAAATCTACTTGTATAGTTTATTTAATTTAATTTATCTAAAATAAATCTTGTTTGAGGAATCAACTGTCACCTATAGAATAGGTTATCCTAGTATGGGTGGCAGGGACTCTATCTGTATTAAACCACAGTTTTAAATTATTTCTAAAATCTACTTAAACGTTTTCATAATGTATTTTGTACAAATAAGTACTATATCTAAAAACAGGTATTATTTCACCTGATCGTGACTGTACCTTTATAATTTACGAAATAAAGATTATTATTATTATATTTCAAAAAAAAGTTAGGTATGCGTCATATCGAGTGCAACATGTTGACCCCTACCACTAAAACTAGAACTCATTAATAAACAATAAGGAATTCTGTTTGACATTCTGAAACATATATTATACATTATATTAGTATTATACAGTGATAACCATTTATGAACTAACCATTTTTTATAGATAACATTAAATTATTTTGATTCACATTAAATGTTTAAATTAAAATAATTAATGTTAAAGCATTAATGTTAATGAGAGTTCTTGTAATTTGAATAAATTAAAAGTGAACTTATTTTAGTAGAGTTTAATCGTTATTAAAACGACTTCTAGTATTTGGTTTTACTGTGACTGTGAGTATACAGAACTGGTGACTTCAGTGGTGAGGTAGCTGTGAGATTTGGTTGGATACTTTGATTGACATTCTATCGGAGTTTGCATTCTCGAATACACTAGTATGTACCAAAACTATAATACATCTTAATTATGTGTATTTCTTACCAAAGATGTGAAATATACATATTTTTTTTCGCCAAATTAGAATTTTTTGAATAATTCCTTGACTTTAATTGAAGTTGAAGCGAACTTACAGGAAATGTCAAATACTAGACCTTTGTTTAGATAGGCGGATCTTGATTTTAAATCAATATCTCGTGCACGATAAGTAGGTACCTATTATGTATTTCTAAGCCTTAAAATGACGTACTTTCCTTTGATAAATATTTGTTTTTTTTTTCGATATTTTTTTGGAGTAAAAATCATTAATTTATGTTAATATTCATCCTACTTTATTAATCATCATCCTAATTTATTTCGGTGATGTTTTTCTTCTTCTTCCATTCATATTAATTAGGCGACATGTCATCGTTCACATCCATCTCTCTCATATAGTCTATTTGTGTTAAAATACAGACAGATATTAAATGAAATTACAAACAAATCTTCAATGTAATTAACCTAAACTTGTAATCCCGATCAAAATCACAATGAACCTTTGCAAACAAACCCGATAATTCTATAAAGATAACATTTCGAATTAGAAACTAAACAAAATTAGAGCGAATCGATTCGAGACAATAGGTAGACGTAGAACTATCCGTATGGCTATCGCTATCGAATGGGGCAATCAAGTCAATATACTAGTTATTTCAGTAATTGTTACCTCGTCTCCAATATGTTCTCCTACAATACGGATGCTGGACACCGCTACTATTGGAACTCGACACGTTATCGTTTTGACGAATTTCATTTTTAAACTGTTTTTATAAATATAGGGCACTGTATTAGGTATAGAGTCGAAGTTTAGTCTATCTAATTTAAAGCAGAATTTCCTATCAACATATTTTCGTTTTCATCTCTATGTATCTACCTACTTTATCTATAACTTTACATTTATTTTTATTTCCACAAAATTATACCCATTTAAGTATTATTCTGTCGTTTCTACATATAAAAGTGAATTCTTGAAAAGCGCACTTTTCCGATTAATATTTTCTATAATAATTTATTGAGTAATGTTACTACAAAAAATATACACAAACAAATAAACCTGCTTTGCTAGACCGCTCAACTGTCAATTCAACAAAAGGAAACTCGAACGAAAGTCACTTCGAACTCGATCGCTGTGCAAGAACCAATAGTAGGCTATGTTAGCAGCAACAAAATCTAGACTAAGATCAACACACATTAGCTCTCAGAC
Source organism: Idaea straminata (assembly GCA_951213275.1). Classification (NCBI taxonomy): domain Eukaryota; kingdom Metazoa; phylum Arthropoda; class Insecta; order Lepidoptera; family Geometridae; genus Idaea; species Idaea straminata. Next base: position 15,066,712 of record OX577849.1, read on the forward strand.
TTTGACCAGTGGAACATTATTTATTGACGGGGGCAAAAATACATTGTCACGATCGTCGCGAATTTACCGACGAAAACTAACGTTTGATTGCATATATTGAGAGAGGGAGAATTTTCACTTTATATTGAAACTGCGGCTGAATGAGTCGATAAGTGTAGTTTAAAATTCACACTGGAATGATGGTTTACCAAAATACAATCCGCATTGAATAATTTTGTGATGAGAAGGTGGTTTAACAATCTGTAGGTATTGCGGTCAAAGTCAGTTGTAAATCTATACTTATATTATAAAGCTGAAGGGTTTGGTTGTTTGTTTGAATGTGCTAATCTCAGGAACTACTGGTTCAAATAAAATAAATATTATTGTGTTGGATAGATCCATTAATTTCAATGGAAAAACGACAAAAGTCTATGAATTTAATAAAAGGTAAAGACAGACTTTGGAAAAGACGCGTTTATTATTGTTAGCGGAAAGTTTCAGTTACAATTATTGTTTAATATATTATTAATTAGCTACAAAAATAATTAATCTTTATATACTTAATTATTTAAACGTTGTTCAAAGAAATAGACTAAGTATTTCCATTTAAAGTAAATATTGTCAGATCTATTCTCATACATTATATTTGAGCCAGGCCATGGTACTATCGCAGACAGAAGTGTCAGTGTCCAAGACGTTTGCAGGATACAGTCACCATCTTAACTGTCATACACAAGCACAATGCAATTGTGAATAGTGACGCGTTAAAAACAACTCTCATCTTTAATAGTAAACATGGGATGGAATTCATGTGCTAGGAGTTAATATTAAAAAACATACCGATTAGGTAACTTAATAGAAAAAAAAACTCATACTCCAGTTTTCACAAAGCTTTTATATTTCTGATTATTAAAAACTGTACTGAAATCGGTTCATCCATTTAAGAGCTATGCTATTGTATATAAAGATAAACAAACAGACAGACGGTTCCCAACTTATGACACTCCTATTTTATCAAGTGGGTAATGATTATGTCATAGCTTATGATTAAAGTTCTTAATCATAACTCATAAGCCATGAGAAAATAGTTGTAGTTTCCAGAAACTGATCAATCAATAAATTGAAAACCTAAGGTACCTCATAAGAATGACAATATTACAAATGACAAGTACTTTACCGGCACTCCGATAAGTACAGTCACGGAGAAAAGTTAAAGGTCGTCCGAGGATCGATCGGCGCAGATGTCGGTATTAATCGGTGAGTTTAATCCCTTCGCCCGAGTATAAATCAACGCTAATTGAGCCTATTTATATTTATCAAGTCCGGCCGAGTCGGCTAATGACTTTTCTACCCGATTGTACATTATTTATACTGATTTCAATTTTGAGATTCGGTGGTTTTGTGACATTCAACCCTATTCTATAAATACACCTGCATAATACTTATGCATCTGAAATTGATTGTGGGTAAGATGTCCTCTTATGATTTATCGTTGTATTATAGACACCAACCACCTAATTCCTACGACATTACCTTAAGGCGCTCTTCCAGTACCGTGTGTAGGTATTCACATGACCTTAGCCCCTGCTCTCAAAGACGTAGCGTGTTGCGTGCTAACTGTTATATTTGATCGATATGCAAAATATTTTAGCTTTATTATCCACAAATATAGTCCCTAGAGGTCAAAACCTATCATTTGATTCATTTTTAGAAACAAACGTTAACTATTTTTGACTAAAACCCGATAAACGATCTAATAATTCTCTGTTTTCTAAAAATTTTTTTTCGAACGATGTTGTTCATATCATGTTTTCAACCACAATAAACAAAAATATGGTTATTAAACTACAATATCCATTTATATCCTAATAACAAAAAAAGAGTATTTGATTACTTAGAGTTGCTTAAAACAAAGGTCGATTTTGGTAGCTTTATTAGCACCTGGTCTTAACCGAAATTCTTCTAAAACCGTAAAATTATTCTATCTATCCGTTGCCTGGTCACCATACCACAAGCCTAGTGCCTAGTTTGGGACTACATAGCGCTGTGTGATGTCTGTGTGTGTGTCTAACCTATGAGATCAAAAACTTATAAAAACTCCAATCTCGTGAACATGGTGCTTGTAACAGAATCGAAATATTAAGCTACTAATAAAAATAACACTGCAAAATATTCCTTTTTAAATAACTTTAGTAGTGTAAACCGTATATCATTATAAAAGCCATGTTTCAAACTTCTCATATACTCAAACCGCTTAGAAAAAACTTCCATTTCATCAAACAAAGTTATTGGTTCATATATCGTTATATCTCATAGTTGTACATCTAATAAAGTATCTCTAGACATATCTCGGGATATATCCCGGGACATTTTATGATAGTTTTTCGACATATTTGTGATGGTAAGACACTATAGATTTATGAATTCCAAGCCATTTGGTTTCGTTGGCGGTCAGGTTTGAGTATTTTTTGTTTATTATTTTTCTTTATGATTTACTGTAATGTGAGGGATGTTGTTTTCGTTCGGGGGTCGATCTTTTGGTAGCTTCAAATACACTTTATCTATATTTATAAAAGAGAAAATCACAGACTCACTTACTCACTGATCGCGAAATCTCAGAAACTATAAATGCTAGGAGTCTCAAATTTTGCATATGTATTCGTTTTAGGACATAAGTGCTCACTAAGGAAGGATTTTTGGAATTTTGACCATTTTTAAAAGGGTATTATGGGTGATAAAGTTTGTATAACTACTATTATGTGTTACTTTTTTTTATACATATTTTCTTTTCTTTTCATTCTAGATAAAGCATATTCTAGGTCTAAAAAGCATAAAAGTAAGACAATAAGCAGACAATAATCGGTTAGGTCTAAAGATCTTAAATGAGAATATTTTTGGAAAATTTACTTAAAAGTTTACCTTACAAGGCATAGTTATGTAGTTTCCTAATTAGAAATAGGTCAATATCTTATTTTATTTTCATGTCTACCTAAACAATAATAATATTCTATCATCAACAAATATTCCAGGTCTAAATTTACGATTAAAGATACATAAATAATATCTAGACAGGGACAGTAAATTTACATGAAAAATGTCTTTTAACAGACGAATTGTGGAGTTCCGCGCTGCTGATCTAATTCCACTCTGTATTAACGTTATTTATGATTTGAATTCGAAAGAATCTTGGAAATATGGTAATAATATGAGGATAAGATCTATGAGGATACGAAGGAACGCTTTTTTTTAAGATTGTAATTGGGATAAACGCCTAGTGAATCATATTCGAATCAGTCATTCACTACGTATTATGTAGATTAATAAAAAAAAACTATTTATAAATATTTGAAACAAAAATCCTAGCTTTGCAACTAAAATTATTTTTTGTATAAAAGTATTACAAAATATTAGTAAGTATAATATAGAATTGTATGGATAATTTTAATGGAAAAAAAACAAGGCGACGAGCATTTCGTGTTTAGCAGCTATTTCCGCCTAAACTGTTTAGACCGTTGCCAAATCAGGCAGCCCAATAATATCACAAAGATTTGTTCAAAAGTTTGATTTGACCGAACCACTTCCCACAGAACGCATCAAGTGTGACAAGTCCCTAAATCCACAGGAAACTGTCCAGAATATGTCCCGCAAATTATCTACTTATCCATCCTTAAAATAAACCGGTACATCAACGCAACATTCAAGCGACAAGACATTAATAAACATATCCATCTTAAAGGTTAGTCGCGACACGACCCGTTGAAAAACGGCCGGCTTGATACCTTGCGACGCGGCGCGACAGCTGCCCAACTAAAAATACTAGTGTGGCTGCAAGAATCTACGTTTTTCACTGTCCATGCGCGCATCAATATCTGTCCACGTTTGTTAACTAAATGACAGATGTTTTACGCCTCTGATAGATATAAACACTTCACTATTTTACGTACCACTTATCCCTTAAAACATTGGTCATAAAGTTTAAAATACATGATGTGTTATTTTTAGTGAAATTGCCGCGGTATTATGCGAGATTTCCAGTGGACTCGCTTCCTAAAGTTGTGTTCTAAGATCATCAGCCCTTGCTCTATTGATCAAATTCTATTATTAAATGTCAGAGATCACGTATCAATCGAGTGAAAGCTTCCTGTTTCTTCAAACAAAAACAAAAGTTTCTTGTAAAATTCATTATTAATTCTAACTATTTTCGCTTAAAAATAAAAGTGCAAAGCCTATCTGATTAGAAATATATGTGTCATTTTAGAATCTGTTTTATTTTCAGAGTATAATATGATTCTCGTATTTAGATGCATTCTTCTTTAAAACAAACAATAGCCTCTTTAAAACAAACTTTGTAAAATCATCTACATAAGAAATTAAACCAATTTATAAATCACAGTCACAGTACGACAATTGCCTCAGTAAAGGTACTGGATCATGCGCAAAGTGCCAGTGTCATAGGTGCGCATACGCAATTAACCGTGCCAACTGATATATGGCCCGCGATTAGCGCGCGAATTATATCCCGACCGCCATCTTGATTATTTATATAGGGCTGTCACAATTTAATTTTGGGGGACGTCGGATCGTAATAGGGTTTAAATGGACGATTAATTTTAGATACCTAACATTAATTATTTTTATAAAGTAGAATAGAATATATCTTAAATCCGCGTGTTTTATTTGTTGAAGAGATAGTAAGTGAAAATAAGTATATAAGAATCATTTATTCGTGAACACAGGTGGTACAGTTGACACAATTACACTTATTGCCTCTCTATATTGTACCTTACCTCTACAGGTATACGAAATTAATAATAGACAAAAACTACCTTCGTATTAATGTTCAAAGTAATGTTATTATGGCAAAAACTTAAAAAGTAGACAGCCATTTTTTCTTAATACCTATATATTTGTGATTAGTAATTTAAAGTTTGTTCAACCCTAACAGACATTTCATCACATTGTAACGTGGTATTTTCGCGCCTAAAGATAGCTTGAAACATAACACTTTCTTCACAATTGTACAATCGTCTTCAAAAGTTAACTTAACATTCATACTTTCATTTTGCATTGTAGTAGATATATCATTTATGTGACTATTATCAAGAATGACCTTTACTACGATACAGAAAAAGGTGACCTAAATGTCTGAAAATATCAGTGATCATTGATATTTTCGTTAGTTAGACCGTTTTTGGCCAGAAGATATTCTCAACCGAGGCCGGCATTTTTTGTTTTGTCTAACTTCTTCTTTCGTCTACATATTCTGTGACATTTTCACAAAGACCATACACTAATTCATCTCACGCAAGAAGCATTACCAATAGGTAACAAACCATTCCAAAATTAACACTAGTTAGAATCAACAATGATTTAAGGCGACCCACTCCCGCGCCGTATATCATCGGACGCGGTTGTCGCATGTCTTGCAGACTCTTGCGATTTGTCGCGTCGCACACCGACACGTTACATTTCACTAATCAGGTGTGACATAGCGACACGTGTGGTATTTGCGATGACGCGTGACATTGTCACTCGATTCCTGGCATTCGATCAGGGACATCGCCCCGATCGCGTTTTAGAAATAAAATAATTTCGTTTGCATTATTATTTTAAATGTTAAACTGCGTAGTATATTTCTTTTCCTTTCCATAACCTGAATCTATTGCGATGAATATTTGTATATGTCTCAATATTTATACGGGATCGGAACTTACGCGGGTGATAATGTGGTTTTGCCTTAGTAAATCTAAATCTCGTGGAATTATTTCTTAACATATAAAATTCAAAGTCCTGACTAAACACTGCTGCAGGAAACGCACAGCTAGATCGGCCTTAAATTTGACATACCTACAGATAGCTGTTATAATGTAGGCATCCGCTAATACAGGATCTCTACGTGGACAATGTAACGGGCAAAAGCTAATTAATAAAAAACTGCCCGTTTCTTGTTCCGGGGCTCCAGCTATCAACATACGATGTTTTACTGCAATCAGTTCAGTATTTTCATCATGTCCAAATAATCTTTGTACCGTCTGCGTAGCAGGCAGATGTTAACCCACCGCGCCACAGGACATCGTTAATAAAACCACACCCATCCTATAAAGGTCTATATAACACACAACCTTTCGTCCAATCAATCTGTTCTAAATACCGTGAGTAACTCTACATAATCTCATAAAAAATGTAAATAATAGTCATACTCTATCTACACTATGGGCCCATTCATTTGGGTCTGTCGAATAAGTTTGTATGTTTTCTTTTGAAAAAAATTATTATTCTATCACCATTTTTAACCCTAGACCCAAAAAGAATAAGTTTGACATTGTGTCTTTTAGTTCAGATATTTTCATTGATGTTAAATAAGGTAGATAACACGATTTTAATATAAATTATCATATTCAAAAATAGTTTTAGTATTTAATCTATTTGTATGAAAGAAATAAATTCTTAATGATCTAGATCAACCACACAAAGTCACCCACTAAATACCTCAAGATGGCAGACGTTTTTGAAATAGACCCAAAATAAAGCAAACGCTACGATCTAGCTAGACACATTGGACGCCGAGTGCCAAACTTGGTCAGATATAGCTGCAGATCGAAACGCAAGCAAATGGGAAACACCTTTGGCCAGCACAGTAGGCTAGATAAAAAAAATTCGTCCAATCCTAGTAAACTCCTTAACTAATTCGAAACGATTTTATTTGTAGCCGATCCACTTCCATTGCTCGCGAGCGTACCTAATTTAATTTTATGTTAGGGCTGATACCTGAGCGTCATAGATTTCGTCGGTCAAATTTATTAGTTACTATATCATTTGAAGTTCTGTCAGGAGGTAATCAGGTTGCAGGCAGTAAATACGATTTATCGTTTATTGGGATGACTTGGGATCGAGCGAGATGCCATATTGTAAGTACCTTATTAAATAGCTTAAAAGCGGTACTGGCCTAGTGGTTATATCGATTTTTATTTTAAAGGGCCGGGGTTTGGTCGAATCCCGAATGGTGCGGGCAAAAAAAACTTTACCTATAACAACGGGTTAATTTCATAGTACCTATTACAAGTTTTTTTTTTTTTCAAAGTAATCCGTAAAAATACAAAAATAAAGTTGAATTTTACGCCACATTTGTTTTATGTTTCCTAATCAATTATACTGATCTAGATTACCTACGTACATCTCTACTGTTATCCTGTATGGTATAGCCAAATATATTTTAGTGACCGTAAAGTTCCAGTTATACTGCTATTATAAGTGTAAAAGTTCACGTGTAAGTTTGTTACCACTTCACGTTAAAACTACTGGACCGATTTCGGTGAAACTCGGCATGTAGATAGCCAAAACCCTGGAATGATACATAGGTTGCTGTTATTCTGATATTTTTATGCGATCGAGACCTATAAGAGTAGAAGTGTAGTGCTTTGATAATTTTGATAACTTTAATCCAAGCTTTTCAGTGCGCTATAGTACCTGGGACATGTATCCGATGTAGTAGGCTGGCCCAGCACCTTTACCACCCTCTCAGCTCAGTCGATTGTAACTAGTCCACATACCCCATATAAAGCAGCTTCCTGTTATACGTATTACGAAACCTACCAAGCACATAGGTCATAACAAGCCTAACGCAAAGTACCTTAAATGCGGTTTTAAAGCCAAGTTTTCGTATCCCTACCACAACCTGTACATTATAAACAGAACTTCATTAAAAAGGGGGAGAAGAGGGGGTGTATTCCACATGTAAATGAAGTTTTAAACGCGTCGATGTCGCGTCACGCTGCGACAAAACGACCCAAGACATGTTTATTCAAATCTTATAGCCTGTAATATTATAAATTTATAAGTTTTATAAGTTTTTTAACAGGCTTGAAGCCGTCTCGACTGACATTATTTTATTTTATAAAGGTAAATATGAATTATCGTGATTGGACCCATCTAATTTGTTACGATGATAGCAGGAAATTTATATACGGATCTTAGTCGTGTGATGATGATCGCGATGGTGAACATCAATGATTTTAATATTTAATTCATTTTAATTCAACGTCAGGGGCAAAGTTATGGTTTTTAATTAAATGTTTTTTTAAGATTACTTTTGTGGAGTTAATTATTTTCTTTTAGGTTTTTTTGTTGATTGATAGTCATTGTTTGATTAGTTTGATTGGTTTCGGTTTTGGTTGTTATGTAAGGTTAAATTACTTGGGATTACCTAGTTGCTTGTCGTTTGTTATGGTCTATAATAAAGTGTTATTTTTATTGTTAATAGCAGTAACCTGCGGTTTAAATATAAATCTATATCCCATGGGAAAATTCAATTCATGATTCCTCTTCCAAACACCCAAAAAAATTCTATATAACGGATACATTTTGTTGGTGAGCGTTTAACGACTATCACACCTGCTTGATGGTAGGTGATGATGCGGTCTCAGATGAAGCACGCAAACTTCGAAGATACCTGTTCACTTGTGACTTGAAGACCCGCAAATGGCCACATCATGAAAAACAGACGCAGGCAACTGATTCCATTTCCTTACTGTATGAATTATGAATAAGGAATGACGAAGCACACGTTACTGCAGTTGGTTTTGGACCTTCGACTGTACTTTAACTACCAATCGGTATAATTTCATATCAAAACATAAATTACATATTACATTACCATCGAAACATAAATTGATTAAGCAAAAGCCATCATTGGACACATAAACCGGCATACCGACTGTCGGCATTATACCGGACAATGGCCAGCTAATTATGCATAAAGAGGTGGACACACAAAATATTTAAATTCGCAAGACGAAACAAAAGGGAGTCATCGTGTGCTTTACCAACAAGATTTATTCGGATGATATCATTGAATGCGGTCTGCGGCTGTCGCGTGTGACCGTCGACTAAATAACCAGGGTTGACACGCTAACACCAAACAAATATAAATAATAATCAATGAGTTCCAAATTTAGATAAGTAAGAATACGTAGGAATCGTATTATTGTGAAAGAAATAAGTACCAAATATCGATGTGTACATGTAGTAAGTATAGCAATACCGATAAAATGGGTTATCCGTTATGTGATGGTATCTAATATTGCGGCCGTCGTGAGAAAGATGGAGCGCAGGTGCATCGGCCAGTGGTCACATGGTCAGTGCAGCCCTAGCAATGACCGCGAAGTAAGCGATAGCGCACACCGACAACTGCGGCCACAAATCGCGAGGGACAAGAGACAACCAACAGGTAGCAATCGCACGCATTGTTTTCCACGAACCTCACCGTGCCCGTATCCGCGCCCGCGCCCGCGCCTTCATCGCATCGCGCGAGACGGTATCGAAACGATTGATATACGATCCCACTCGCAGAATGTTTAACTAAAATGCACCAGCTTTCCGTTTTAACCTTTGAATATCTAATAGGGCCCGATTTAGAATAATTTATGGGGGAAGCGGGAGACAAAAACAGAACATTATGGGGCCGACACGGGTCGGGCAGCCGGTGTGTCTGCCGATTTCGCAAGATTCCGACTATTTATCTGTCAGTTTGCGTGTGCAATCTATGACGTATCGACGAGCCTGTTTTGAAACCTGTGATCTGAAGCCGAGGAGCGAGCGTCGTGGGTTGTGCGGAGTGTGCGGAGTATGCAGCTATGGGTGCACAGCACAATCATAATGGCGGCGTACTTACACGGAGAGCTGTAATTAATGACGCGAACCTAACTAGCGGGGAAAGGCGACGTGAGATTTATCCGATCGGCTCGTTATTTAGATCGGTCGTTGCGACGATAGATGGCGCTGCACGGCGGACCTATCTGATGCACGAGCGACGCTAACCGACTGCACCGATTCAAAGTAAACGCTATCATATCGGCCCATTACGGTTGTCTTTATACATGCGATATGTACCCGTCGTCGCTCGCCCGCCGCCCGCCGCCCGCTGCCGCCATTATCATGCGAATAGGTGCCTCGGTATTATAATATACCGCGGTGAAACTGACGCGTTCACTCTACGGTTTAATAACCTTAAATTTTCATAATACGAGACAATACAACTATTTCAGGCCTTCATAAGCTTAATGTTATAAACGCAAACCCCACGTCACATTAGGGAATATAAGGCGGTGCTCACACTCGCGACAGAAGGCATTGTCGCGCGTCACCCCGCGTTAATTAGGGCTCGACTACCCGGGATGGAATTCATTAGCTTCTAATTAAATATAAGACATGATTTGCCGGTTAAGGAACGAAAGTGAGCGTAGGTGCACTTGCAATGTACTTGATTAATTAAGAATGTGGTACGGTAATGTTCGCTCCAATTAGAGACGTTGGCTTCCTTGTTACTTAAATCCCATTGTATGCCTGTTTTATTGACAATGCCTGATTGTAATTCAATCTTGTTAACGGCAATAGATATTTGTAATATATTAAATTTAACAGATAGTGTATATAAACTCAGACAGAAGTAATTTAAAAATCCACATATACCTGAAAGTTAAAGCTCCATTTTACATTTATAAGCACCAGCAATTTTTATTTCTGCTTTTCAAGACACTGTAGGGCCTGGAAATGGAATTGCTCAACACTTATACTACCCTCTTAGTTTAATCGACTATGTCCAGAAGAAAAAACTCGTCAATACGAGCCAACTAAGCCGCAGGTTTCATCACAAATTACTGTCATATTTATAGATATTTCCTAGTTTCCTCTACCTACTAGGTAAACTAAGTAAAGCACCTAAATCAAACATCTATCGAACACCGGCACTCGGCTGCGCAAATAGAAATGCTCATTCAATATATCTCCTCGTACCACGATGGACGTAATAGAATAGGATTGCCAAGTCAATATGTAAAAAATACCAAAGAAAAGTGCTGCAACCAAGCGTGCTTCATTGTGCATCGCCATTTTCTGTTTTTTTTTTGCAAACTTTGTATTTTCTCGTACTTTGTTTCTGTGTGATAATTCTCAAAAAAATGGAGTCCCACAAGTTTAAAAGTTGCTATAGTTAGGATGTTTTTAATTTTATTGGGGCTTTAAAGTCCTGCTTAAGTTAAATGACTTTAATCAGAAAATAATAACAAAAAAATAATAACAAAAAAAAACTCATGAATTACTTAAATAATAGCAGTATAACAGCACTACAGCGAGCCTCTATATTGCCTGATAATGCACTTCATACATTTAATTATATTTTCAGATGATAACCCTCGTCCAATTCGTCATGCTTAGCAATACTAATACAACTCGGCACTGTCTATGGGCACGTATGGAATAAGTATTTCAATACACGCAACCCGGCACACAGATCTGGGCCAGGCCGATATCCCCACGATGTTTTCCGTCAACCGTTTAAACGTCCAATGTTGACCATTGATTTATTGTAGTTGATTCTGCTTAGATACGACGGACAGTCGCAAAATGGTCGCAAAGCTTCTTAAACTCATAACTTTGTATCGTATTTTAGTCTTAAATTCTACTTTTGTGTATTAAAGGAATTTGCAGTTGAGCTCCTGAGTCTTATAGACATTTTTTTGCTCCTAATCACTCTTTTTATAAATAAGTCTGTTTGTGACCCGAATAGAATTCGAATCTGCTACCTAAACACTGACAAAACTTAGCAACAAGACATCATAAAACCTTTATTTTCCTACGGACTATTTAACATTTGCCCCGCAAAAAATCGATATGCTTTATAGCTATTTCCTAATTAGAAAATTGAAAACCGTGCATTTTTTTTGTCTCCAATGAGATTTGAACTTTTTAACCTTAGTGGGCTTCTTATTCAACTAATCTACGGAGAACACTTGCCACTGAATCGAAATAATATAAATATTTTTTTAAGTAATGACTGGAGCTTGTAGCTTTCTATTCGTCTTATGTCGACAGAATTCTGATGTAGTTAATCCAAACTCTTTGTTAAAGACTAAGATTTCCTATCGTCACATCCGTTACGTAACACCCGTTACATCTCCACTGACTGATTCGTGTCAAAACCCTATCTAGTGAGTGCATTTGATAAATTATCCAGATGCAATAACTTCCCTGCCTTACTTTACCTCCAATATTTAGTAGCGATCGGTTGCAATCGCTAGCTTTCGGTTAACTTCGTTAGATGATTGATAACCGACTTGGTATCATATTGATACCGGAGCTAGGTGTGCGCTGACCGCTCGAGACTCGCCACTTACCTGCTGACAAAGGAAAATTAACTTTATTATAAGGGAGTAAGATATTTTATTGTTGTTAATAAAAGGGTTAGTCCAATTGCAATCCATGGACGTGACTTTATTTGCTCCATTTTAAATATACCTTCAAATATATTTGTAATCTTGGCCTTTGTGTGCATGATCACAAAAAAAACATATGAGTTTCTTGTGTTTTTGTGTGGTTCGTATATGCCTAGTTATTATCATCTTCTATATGTACTACATACTTCACCCTTAATAATTCGTGGAATCCTTTCCATCCTAAGATTGCCTGGAAGACACCGCTTTCAACGGTAAGGTAGTCTGTTGTGCCCCTTCATGTTTAAGTTTTATTTTTTTTATTTTTATTTATCTATCTTCTAAAAATATTTACAATATTATTCCCAATAGCTTATTCTCCGAACTAGAATGAAGCGGATTGCGTGACAGTTGTCGCATCACGTCACGCGTCAGTCGCATCCCGCGCGTGACGTGACGCGACATCAGAGTGACGTGTGTACTGGGCTTTACATATTTTATTCAGGTGCGTGTTGAGTAAAACTACGTTAGTATAAAAGTTACATAGAGTCTTTTTAAAATACTACCAGATATTTTACTTCGTGGATATTTTGATGTAAAGTATACCACGGGCCCTCCCAAAAAAATAGATCTAACCAATAGACAAAACTAAATTTCAATTTATTAATTGACAGATAGATTTAAAAACTATGAGTTCATGTTGTTTTTGAAAGACTTGATATACTTTTTATTCTTTTTCTTATCAACACAATAAAAGATCATAAAATTGATACTTTCTCCCTTCTGTCTAAGTTACCTCTTTACTTAAGAGGAAAGTTACCGGCGCTCTCTCCATACAAACGTAGTCGACTGTTTTCTCCCTGGATAATGACATTTGGGCAAATATTTTTGTCGCATAAAACTAATAACTGCCATGGGCATGCCCCTCTGTCTTTTTTAATTTTAGTTTCTATGATAATTAGAAAATGAAAAAAATCTAAACATAGGAGCATAGCCATATTCATGGCAGTTATAGGTTTTATGGCACAAAAATATTTGTGCTAGTGTCATTATCCAGGGAGGAAACATTCGACTACGTTTCTATGGAGAGAGCGCCGGTACCTTTCCTCCTTAATACATTTTAAAACATAATTTCCCCGCTACCTTTCCATTCCATTTCCTTTAAACATTACATTTAAAGTTATGAAGTACCATAGAGAAGGGGCGAGCCTGAATTTTTATACTGACTGCATTCAGAATTGAAGCTTTGTATGCGTTTTCTGTATACTTTGTATTATTGTAACAGTTTCTCTAGTGTTTGATATCCTTTGAAAATGTTCAATATATTCTATACATACATTGTTATTACTAATAAGCTATGCAACCAATTAAGGGCCACTTCTGACAATATGAACAAACAACTTTTAAATATACATATGATTTTTGGCAATTCGAAAAAAAAGGTTTTGAGGTAGGTAATGTTTATTTCCTTGAGTCCCTTTACAGAATAAACTCAAATCTATCTATCTCTAGCCGATATAATATTCTTTCTACCTATTTATATATTTATTGTGTATTATACAGGGTTATTGGTAATTATAAAGACAGCGATTGAGTGCTTTTTCTGTGCACTATAGCAATCAACTTTTGATCTATGACTTTTTGAAATAAAAACCATTGTTTCGAAAATTTTCCGAGAATCAGGACCTGTGAAACTCTCTTCATTTGTTGTTTATTCCACTACAGTATAAAAATATTTTTCTCAAAATATAATAGAATTAGGGCCTCAGTCTCATCCCATTCATAACCACTGATGTACAACATTAACCATATCGTAATTGGTCAAGCCGCCTATACTAGCCGTGCCGCGGAAACGACGTGCTCACGTCACTGCCGGACTGCGATAAGCTGATGACGTCATAATGCAGAATTACTCCCGATTGGCTGGACGAGATAATGTTGATGCTGATTGGTTGATTGATCTGCTTGTTTGTCATGCGGTTAAACGTTCCATTTTTGAATTGAATTTAATTTAAGTGTAGTAGAATTATTTTTAAGTGTTGTAAAAGTAAAACTTCTTCGTTCCGGTAATGTAATTCCACAGCATCTGGACAGGACTGACAGACAGAACTTTATTCGATATAAACAGAAAATAAAAGTACTAATTAATTAGTACGATAATTGATTTACTTACTCTTAATCCGAACCTTTCCCATCGGTGGGACTTACAATGTGGATACAATGAATTCGTCATTCCCTATTACAATTTGATTGGTGATTATTCTATTACAAACAAAGCCATCTCAATCGTATCCGACTGTAATGAGATTTCCTAATTAGACGTCGTCCATTGCGCGGTAGGCAGCTCCTTTGACAGATGCATTAACTTGTCGGCGGGTAATCGATAACGGACTGATAGCTTTTCGACTATTGTTATTGAAGAAAGATCGCCTAGACATCTTGGAGTGTAATTACTAATTAGATATCTAAAAATTAGGTTACCGAATAAAAGATACTTATTGGGCTTCTTTTTTTTATAAGCTAGAATCTGATTTGTTAAATAGATCGTTGTCTCTATGTCAAGAAAATGCTTTTTTTTTCGGTCAGGGAGAGCAATGACTGTGAGCCCATATAGCTTTGTCTTTACAAACTTCATCTATTTTTACTGATTATAGACATTTTACAGTTTCTTTTTTACCATCCTTGATGTAAAGATGCTGCTGCTGTCTGCCAAAGGCATTTGAAAGTAGTCATTTTTTAAGACAGCCTAATTAAGGAGATAGAATTCAAGAACACAGCTCCAAGACCCTCTCTCTCTCTCTCTCTGTAGTCGGATCCTCATGACTGAATATCGTGGTCACATTTTGGATCTATTTCTAACAGTTCATAGTATCTTTTACAATGTTATGGAACTTGACAACTGATGTGATGTGATGAGTCCTTAAACTGATCCTGGGGATAGGAGTCTGTGTTCTTATCCATGAGTTTCTCCAGGTTCTCATCACCTTTCTATGTGACGTTACCAAAATATGCATGTATGCGTTGGTGATAAATCGTAGACAAACTTCGCGTCTTCACTTTAAGCACAATTTTAATAAGTAGTTAAGCGGATACCTAGTGAAGGTAGAAATCATCTGATTCCTTTCCAATAACCTGCATTACCTACCAACTATCAAACTTTCACTCCTCCATACTTCACCTCTCTCTAAAGATGAGTAATATAATATTATTGAGTGACCTAAGCAACTATATTAAATAGGAATAGTTAGTTTAGACTGCTAATGCCCGAATACTCAAACACTCCTCTCACATGACATTTAAACGTAAATTTAATATCCATTCAGTATTCGGGCGTAAGTTTGTTAAGGTGCACAAAAATAGCCCTCAACAGCTTTCTTAAATAATTACCAATAACCCTGTATAAACGAGAAGAATTGTGACACTTCCTTTTTTAAGTCGGTTAAAAAGTACAAACAGGTATCAAAAATATTTCCGTATAACAGAGATAAGGGCCGTCACAGACGGACGTCGCGTCGTCGCACGTACAGCGGATATAAAAACTACAGGCTTCCTTTGTCTCGTAGATAGACTTTGTCTTTAATGGAACGCTTGCGATAGACAGATGTGACGCAGTCTTTATAGGTATGTAGCTTGGGGAATTGAAGGGAATTGAAGACCAGTCCAGGACTTCCTAGCCGTAAAACGAAAACAGACCAACGACTTTTCTTTCCCAACGTCACAACTTTTATTATGGTCCGATGGAAAATCTTTTTTTTTTTCTTTAAATACCGGATAATTTTTTGCCTAGGTGTTGCATGATTTATGTAATCAAAATCTAACAAAACAACGTATCACAAATAATTTGATTTTTTTAACCATAATTTTTTTAACTAGGTATCACACATTTGTTACTGTTAATAGATACATTTTGATGATTGTTTGTTATCATTAATAACAAATAAAAAAAACGAAAAAATATATTTAAATGAACTTTATTTAAAAAAAATCAACTCTTTCTCCCAATATCGATATCTTTCATAATAATGTGAATGAGTTCTATAATATTTGTTATAGTTTTCTTAATATGTTTATTTGTTACATAAGTTCTATTCAATAATGTACCTACCTAATGACTTTTTGTACGTTTTGGTGTATACTGTAAGTGCAATAAGTAACTGTATTATAAATAAATAAATAAATAAATATTAATTTGTTTTACTGCAGTTTTTTTTATTTAACGACGGTGTTCCACATATTTTCACTTTAAAATAAAAAAAATGTTTAGCGAATTCATAGACGTATAGAAACCCCACAGTTTTGGCTTTCCATAGTAAACTAGAATTTTAATTCTCTCATACTACCTACTCAAATTCTAAATAGTACGATAAAAGTCTCAATTTAAACTAAAATAGTGTTGATTAAATGTTAATATTATGTTTAAAGTTGTTTATGATGGTCGTAAGATGGTGGTGGTATGAAGGAGAGTTCATGCAGACCGCTGCCTCTGACAGAGATGCGTGTGGTACAAGTGAAAAAAGTTCTGCGATTTTAAAACTACAGCCTGGTGGTAATTATACTTCAGACATAAACTGAAGACTATTTACTTGCAGCATTACATGAGATGGTGCTATCCTCGTCACACTTTTAGATATAAAACACAAAACTCGATTTTCTGTCTCACTCACTCGCTGCACTGGCCACCCCCGCGCCATTTTCTTCATTATGTGACGCGGTGTCGTCCAAGTCACACAGTATTTTGTTTGTTTAATTAAGTAGTGAAAAACAGTGCTAAATAGAATACATCGTTGTCTCACAATGGGAAAAAGAAAACATTCAAGAAGGGAGTACGAGTATGAGGATATCTACAAAAAAATTAAACGGTTAGAAAGGAAACTTGAGCGTTGCCGATCAAGCTCGCCTTTATCCGACCGCGAGTATCACGATCGTTCAAATTATTCGGTATATGCCTCAGGTTCGGAAGAATATTTGACAAGAGGTAGGTACATTTTGTCTATGAGTTTCTATTTGTTATACCATGGGAAGTAGGTACCTACATTGTTGAATACGAACATTTGTTCTTGTTCTAATTTAAATAACTGTAATATCAAATTTTCAAACCTACCCTCATTTTTTAATATTACTGATAACAACAAGTTTGTTAAAATATCCTAACTGTAGTACATTTTACAATGGTGGTTAGGGTGATTACACATTTATTGAAAGTAATAAAATATCGGTAGGTACCGTATATTTAATTACCCAGCTTTGTCATCGTAAATGATTGTTATACCTAATCGTCTTGTAGACGATTGAAAAAACCGTTAGGTGATTTTATTTATTTTGCCAAAGTGATTTTATTACTACTTCAAACTGTGTAAGTGAAATGTTGAAGACATTCTCCACCTTAGTGGTGTCGAGGCATTTTACTCCACGCACGCCGAGTCGAGGACATTCTCCACTATAGTGTCGAGGCATTTTACTCCACGCAAGCAGTGTCGAGGGCATTCTCCACTTTAACAGTGTTGAAGTTTTTTACTCCACGCAAGCCGTGTCGAGGACATTCTCCACTTTAATAGTGTCGAGGCATTTTACTCCACGCAAGTCGTGTCGAGGACAATCTCCACTTTAACAGTGTCGAGGTTTTTTACTCCACGCAAGCCGTGTCGAGGACATTCTCCACTTTAATAGTGTCGAGGCATTTTACTCCACGCAAGTCGTGTCGAGGACAATCTCCACTTTAACAGTGTCGAGGTAATTTACTCCACGCAAGTCGTGTCGAGGGCATTCTCCACTTTATCAGTCTCGAGTCGAGGTATTTTACTCCACGCGAGTCGTGTCGATAGTATTCTCCACTAATAGTGTTGAAGCTTTTTACTTGAGGATCAATATTCCACCTTAGTAGTGTTGAGGCTCCACTTTAACAGTGTTGAGGCTTTTTTCTATCCTAATAGGAAATTTCAATATTGTCCATAGGGAATGACGACAATGACGATGCCATTGATGTTTACAACGACTACCAGGGCGAGTCAACCAGACCGGTTGCAGGACCGACTGCGCCCGCACCGAATACAGAGCCAGTCACAGGGCCATCGACGTCGGTGCCGCTTACAGAACCGGTCGCTGGGCCATCTACACTAACAGCGCCTGCAACCGCGCTCACTGCGCCACATGGACCTTCGACTGTCGACCTCGAAAATACCGATGTTAATAACATTCCTTCGTTGGAACCTGAGATTTTAGCATTGCTCGGTGATGATCCGACCAAAGAAAATAACTTTGGAGAAAATCTTCATATAGATATTGCCTAAGGATGGACACACATTTTGGCAAATGGTTTGTCAAAGGACAATAGATTAGAGCTTATTAATTGCTATCTACCTCCGGAAAATTGCCCAAATATGCGAGCGCCGAAACTAAACTTAGAAATTAAAGCAGCTCTTTTGGAGATAAACATAAAGAAAGATTTGTTTAGTCAAAGTAAACAAAATCAGCTAGCTAGTAGTCTTGCCGCTATAGGTCGTACATTAAATTGGGCATTATCATCTAGTCATATAGTGCCCCAGGATATTTTAAAATGTTTAAGCGATGCTGGCAGACTTATATGCGACAACCATTATAGAGAGTCTCAGTCACGGCGATATGCGGCCCTAAGCACTTTAAATAAAGACATCAGAGATACAGTTAAGAATACAAATATAGACGAACATCTTTTCGGATCTGCACTATCTGATCATATTAAATCTTCAAAGGCGATAACCAAGACTGGTTCAGAGATAAAGCAAAAAGCCCAACGTCCTGCATTTAGGGCTCCGGTAACAACACTATCTCGAGGAGCTTTAAACTTGAGGGGGGCACCGCCGCGTGTAGCTTCAGCGGTCGTGCAGCGGTCAACCCCCACATTTCGCAGACCGCAGAGAGACCGCCGTCAGGAAGCGCCGCGGGGCCGTCGTCGTCCAAACAACAACACACGGCAACAGACGAGGAGACGATAGGTGAGGATCCACAGGTACCTATTGCTGGTCGATTAACCTATTTTTATGATAGATGGCGTGAGCTTACCAACGATCAAATGGTTTTGGATTGGGTTCAAGGTTATAAAATTCCCTTTAAAGATGCACCTGTACAAACTACCGAACCCCAAAATAACGTATGTCAGACACATTCCCAAATTAAAATCATAGATGAATGTATCTCAGAATTATTAAGTAGTAAATTCATATCACCTTGTATATCTTGTGACGGGCAATTTGTTTCATCAATTTTTACAGTACCTAAACCGAACGGAACCCATAGATTCATATTAAATTTAAAAGAACTCAATAGATTTGTAGAGGTAGAACATTTCAAGATGGAAGATTATCGCACCGCTCTCAAATTATTAAATTATAATGATTATATGGCAACAATAGACATTAAAGACGCTTATTTTTTAATTTCCATTAGTAAAGGTGATAGGAAAATGCTACGATTTAGATGGAGGTCACAGTTGTACGAATTCAACGTCCTTCCGTTCGGTCTCTGCACTGCACCGTTTGTATTCACAAAATTGCTTAAACCGGTCTTAGAATACTTGCGTAAATCTGGATTACTATCAGTAAATTTTCTTGACGATTTTTTGTGTCTCGGCTTTTCTTATAATGAGTGTTTGTCGAATGTTAAAGCTACAAGTACCCTATTAAAGTCATTAGGATTTGTCATAAATACTAAGAAAAGTGTTATGATACCAAGCAGGGTCTGTAAGTTTTTAGGGTTTATATTCAATACCACAGATATGATTATCACCTTACCCGATGAAAAGAAACAAAGAATAATGAACAGAGCCACAGAACTTATGTCCAAAAATAAATGTACCATAAGATTATTTGCTGAGTTTATAGGACTTTTGACCTCCGCATGTCCAGCTGTAAACTATGGCTGGATGTACACCAAACAGTTTGAACACGAAAAGTTTTTAGCATTAAATTACTCAGATAATTACGATAAACAAATGATACTAGAGAATTACCTTAAAGATGACCTTTCTTGGTGGAGAGATAATATAGTAACGTCTTTTGCTCCTATCCGTAAAAATAATAATTATCAGTTGGAGATTTTTAGTGATGCTTCAAACACTGGCTGGGGTGCAGCATGCGGTGGTCAAAGAGCAAATGGAAACTGGACTGAGATAGAACTTACATTACACATAAATGAGCTTGAGTTGACAGCCGCGTTTTACGGTCTCAAGATTTTCTCTACAGACCAACGAGATTGTAATATTTTATTACGGGTTGATAACACCACTGCTATAGCATACATAAATCGAATGGGCGGTGTTCAACACTCGCATTTAAATGAACTTGCACGAAAAATCTGGCAGTGGTGTGAGAGTAGAAATATCTTTGTATTTGCGTCCTACATCCGATCCTGTGACAATAAAGTCGCAGATCGAGAGTCTCGGCGAATCAATATAGACACGGAATGGGAAATTTCTGATTATGTGTTTTCTCAAATTAGTTCATCATTCGGAAACCCCAACTTTGACCTATTTGCAAGCGCTCAAAACTACAAGTGTAACAGATACGCATCATGGAAGCTCGATCCACATTCTGAAGTTGTCGATGCGTTTACCTTTAATTGGCGTGGGTTATACTTTTATGCCTTTCCTCCGTTTTCCTTAGTCACTAAAGTCTTAGAAAAAATCCTTTCTGACAAAGCGACCGGTATTGTTGTAGTACCTTACTGGCCCTCTCAGCCTTGGTATCCATTGTGGTCCAGGCTCGTTATATCAGAAATAATGTTCTTTGGTCCTGATATTTCCCTGTTATCTTCTCCTTTCAGAGACTGCCATCCACTACACGGGAGCCTTATCCTGGTGGCAGCCAAATTATCAGGGAGTCAATGACCAAACGAGGTGTACCACAAGCGTCCTTAAATATAATGATGGCTTCTCTTGCAAAGAAAACTTTAAATCAGTACAGTAGTTCTGTTAAATCTTGGTGGCTATATTGTAAGGACAATAACTTAGACATTTATGAGGCTGATAGTTCAAAAATTATATCATTTCTTACAACAAAATTTGAGGAGGGCGCTAGCTACAGTAGTTTAAATACACATAGATCCGCTTTGTCTATTGTTTTAGGTACGGATGTTACTGTTAATGATTGCGTTAATCGATTCCTTAAAGGTGTCTACAGACTTGCTCCACCACACCCTAAATATAATTCAACATGGGACACTAATGTAGTGTTAAACCATCTTTCAAATTTTTTTCCTTACGAAAATATATCATTAGTTGATTTGTCACATAAAGTTTGTACTTTACTGGCTATTGCTTCTGCCCAAAGAATGCAGACTATAAGTTTAATTAAATTAAATAATATACTTATACAAGATGATAGTATTGTGATTAAAATTACAGATTTAATTAAAACGTCGAGGCCCGGATCTTGCCAACCACTAATAAGATTGCCATATATTCGCGAGAATCCTAGTATTTGTCCGGCTTTGGCTGTTAAAACATATATCGAAAAAACTAGAAGTTTACGTCGGGGCTCTCCCGACGACAGTCTTTTCGTAGGAGTGCGAAAACCTCATAAGAGTGTAGGTTCCCAAACATTAGCGCACTGGGTAAAAAAGATATTATATAATAGCGGTATCGATATTTCCATATTTGGAGCGCATAGTACTCGCTCGGCATCTACATCTGCCGCTCACAGATCTGGTGTTAATCTGGAGGTGGTTCGCAAGGCCGCGGGCTGGAGCGATTCCTCAAATGTATTTTTGAAGTACTATCGTAGAGACGTTGTTTGTACAAATGATAATGATTTCGTTAATGCTATATTTCGCATATAATCAAACATTAAAAAGGTAAATTACATTTATTTTATTAACTTGTTAAGAGAACGATAAATGTTACTTTAGCCTTACCTAGGTTTTTGATTATTATTATTTCTACTTTTTTAAGTTTAGTTCCAAATTAGATTAAAAATTTGTACTTTAAACCATATTTTTTATTTTTGTTAGGTACATACCTATCTAATCGCTTCGAAGCTCTAAACATCTGCAAGTAAATAGTCTTCAGTTTATGTCTGAAGTATAATTAAGAATCAAACGAACTTACCTTGTGAAGTTTGATTCCAATTATGCGAAGACATAAACTGAAGACTATTGTAGCCCTTCCCTCCCACCCAAGCACTAAAAATAAAAAATAAAGTAAGTAGATAATAATAATACAAAACAGCTTTAAAATATAATGAAGAAAATGGCGCGGGGGTGGCCAGTGCAGCGAGTGAGTGAGACAGAAAATCGAGTTTTGTGTTTTATATCTAAAAGTGTGACGAGGATAGCACCATCTCATGTAATGCTGCAAGTAAATAGTCTTCAGTTTATGTCTTCGCATAATTGGAATCAAACTTCACAAGGTAAGTTCGTTTGATTCTTAATTACACCTTATCGTCACATCGTGATGTCAGTTTTTAGATGGATTATTTATCAAACGCATACAGTAAAGTACAAATTATTATGATAGTACTCGTAATATGAAACCTGTTTTAAAAGTCTTAGCTGATTACGTAGGAATATTTAAATAATTTTGTATTGTGTATATTTTTTAACAATTTAACCTAAAAGAACACCGAATAAAAAAAGCAGTAGTATCGATATCCATCCAAGCCACTAGTAGCGTTACTAGATTAAGAAACAAATAAAATTTGTAACCGCTTCCGCCCACACCCTACACCAAAGTGAAAGACGGAGACAATTGGCACGTCACTGACAGAGGTCGCCGCTCTCGCAAGTAACCACAAATCATAGTGTCGTCCGGCCGCCACCGCCCGCCGCCAGTCAAACGCCTTACGTGTGTTACAAGCCTTAGTATTGTTGAGGTAAATTCTGAATGGTTAGGCTTTAAGAAGAGACCTTTAAACAAGTCTAAACAGTAAAATTTTATAGAGATCGCTGCAGGGCTGTTAGGACAGATTTTTTTAAATTTTCAAATCTTTATTTGACCCAGTTAGCACAATAATAATTATCACCATGCCGGCCTGCCAAACACAGGGTTGCGGTTAAAATATGAGCGCTATATCAATCAATTCATTACTCAAGCTATGGATCGTTTTGCACAGATAAGTTAATATTAAGGAAAGGATTATTTCAAAAAATCAACCCTTACGCGGACGAAGCAAAAACTTAGTAGATACCTACACTTCACAAAGAACACCTTTAAATTTAATATCTCTAGGACAACGGTTTAAGCTGTGCGTTGATATAGCAGTCAGTTAAAATTTTTAATTTATATAATCCTTTACAAAAATTCTCAAATACCTAAACAATTTCAACTGAAAAAATAATCGTATTTCACAATAATTACCGAGAGCAACGCAATTTAAACAAAAATTACTCCTTTCTACCTCTGAAAAAACAAGCTAAAATTTTTAATTGAACCCCCGCATCACTTCGGAGGTAGGTATAAAGCTAAGATAAGAACGAACTAAATACAAAACTTCTTCTCAAAGGTCTTATAAAGAGTCGTCCGTCCGTCCCTTGACAGTCGTCAAGCTGAATCACTGCAAGTATGCACACAGCGTTAGTTAAAACGAGATGGGTAGACACCCCCCCGGTTAGGTTAGAGAGGGATGGAATAAAAGACGTTTTGCAGTCGTCATAATTTCACTGGGCAGACTAATAATAAAGATAAACCGGGGCGCGGCGGCGGGTGATTCTAACTTATATACATTTTGTGTTTTGAAGTTGCTTCGCTCGGCTCGCTCGACTTGCTCGCTTATTTTGAGGTTAACGGTTTCGATGTCAGTCTTTGTTTAAAAATGTTTTGTGAATTTTGAAGCGTTTGAGCTGAAAAGTTTCGTGTATTCAGTTTATGGTGTTTGTTTCGCTTAATACTGAAAATTCGAAAGAGAATAAGAGAGAAATGGTTTTAAATATGTAAAAGGGTTGTTTGGAATAAAGTTTGGGTCTTTAAATCTAATCTACTTAGATGATACTACGTTTGCAACTTTAATCCATGCTATTCAGAGCTACGCCCTGAAAAGCATGGATGTACTTGGGATATGTATTAGATAGGGTAGGCTGCCCCAGAATCTATGCCACCCTTTCATCATCGACACTACCACTCATCAATACGAGCGGCATTGCCCTTAGAAGTAGTATCTCATTCCGAAGTCAGTGTGTTCGAATCCCTGCCTATAGTGTATCAATGCATTTTTGGTGTAGAAAAATTTACGTGCTATTAAATAAAATGTTTGTTTATCCAATAATATTAAATATGTACTAAAACTTTCACTCCACTCCTACGCAATCGATAAAAATTATTAATTTACAATAAAAGATTTTAAAAAACCATTCAACCAACAAAAACATTTCGAAATTTCTTAATAAAACAAACTCATAACATATCGGTAAAATATCTTTAAATTATCCCAAACAACATACCAATATTGTAACTCAAATATGACCATTTCATAATAATACTAATATTAGACTATAACAATAAAAAATATTGATTCCATCCTAACATACCAAAAAAACTATAAAAATTGACTATTATTATAATAACTATATTATTCGCTATAAAAACCTCGAAATTTCCCATTTTCCATACAAAATATACACGATGCCCATTACTTTGTCAACAGTGAAAAAATACGTTTGATTTTAAAGGAATTTAAACTTTGTGTCCTTGTCGATATAAGTCATAATACTTTCATTACAAAGCTGTCGTAATAGACGATCAATTACAGACTCTATTACGTATAAAATTATAATCAAAACTTGTTTAGGGCGGAAACAGACTAAAGACTAAACGGTCTGCCGATAAGGTCGCCAACCATCACATTTTTAAATAAAAAAATAAAAAATATCTTCAAAATCGTTGGGAAAACCACCTGACCCCCGGGTGGCACTAAAGGAGCACTAATCAAGTGGTGGTGTCTTGGCTGGTCACGGTGTGGCTTTTATCACCACCGCCTGGACAAAGTCATGGTGTCAGTGTCAAGTATTTTAATTCCAAAAATTTAACTTTAAAATTACTACTCTAGAGGAAAGAATCGTTTGACTGTTTCATACTACCAACTGTCAGCCGATTACAAGTATGTCATCTGAGCTAGCCCTTAGTAGTCAAGAGAAATCAAAGATACCTATTCTTAACTGACATATCCCGCTGTATGGCCATAAAAATATGGATATAGGAAAGGTGGGGCTGTACTTGAAGCGATGTACCTAACAATAAAATATGTAAATTGTACAATGAATTTGTACAGTTTATTATTTTATTTAAGTACGGAAAAGACTGAGTCATGATAAATACAAGTTTAATGTATTTGTTTCACTTTTTATGAAGTAACTCTAGTGATAAATAATTTTATGAATCAACGAAGTTACCACGCAGTCATCCAAATAATTTGTTTAAGTTGTTTGTGTTTAATCAGGTTTCTACATGAGGACCCCGATCCTTTAAGCAGCTGTCCCTGAGACACCCGATTTTTAATTTAAATTTAAATTTCTCGAAAATGTCGATTTTTTGCTCAAAATTACGTTCAGGAAAAAAAAATTAAACCATATTTAATTATTTTTCAATTTGGAGTTTTATCTACGAAATAAGTAAAATAATGTTGAATAGGTTTAATAGTAACCTATTTGTACTTAGGGCAGAGGAAGCGCTGCTTCTCCATACAATGTGGTGTAATTCTTTCCTGAAGCATCTAAGGCTCTAGATGAATCTTTTTTATAGGTATATAAACTAGGCTCGGTTTATCGTCTTTTTGTTTTAGAAAACCTAGGAAAAACACAATCAGGGATAGATTTTTTTCCTTCACTCTATGCTGGCGGGTGCTTTTATTACCCGTTAAAACGTCAATTTTAAAATTAAATTCCAAATGCAAACATTTTTAGAAATTATTCAATGTAATTTGGAATTGAACCTGCGACCTCGCGTGTCAAACGTTTATGGTGCTTCGGTCTCTGAATTATTGATATTACAAAACTAAATTGTATCATCGTTATGTGATACATTTTTATCACTTTTGTACAGTCGCACTCAGAAGTGCCGCATCAATTTGTCAGAGCACTAACCAGTTCATGGACGATATCGCTTTTATAAACGGGTGGGCGCGGATAATATGATTCACACGCAGTTTAGGCAATGATGATACAAATGTTACTGGACTTATAACCGTTGAACGTACCTACTTATTATTCTATGGGAAACTAGTATGACAATCTTTTAAAAGTAATTTATTTTAAAAGCGCGATAAATTTAAAGTAGACTGATATTCGTAAGTACTATGTCAATTGCTTTTCCATCATTCTAGTATAAAGCTAAATAGTAGGTAGGTATGTAGGTACTGTATGTAGGTATTTATACACATATTCTCACAAAATCTCGCTGATTTCATGTCCAAACTGGGGTCAGTAAAATTAACAAATCCGATCCGCTAACGCTTCTACATCTTGTCAATCGCACCAATACCTATATTATAATCTAGTTGTGCCCCATGATTTCACCCGCCTAAGTCCCGATCCCGTGGGATATTGGTATAAAAGTACCTTATGTTACTCCCAAGTATTCAATGTATTTTATGTATGATAAGTTTAATCAAAATGGGTTCAATCATTTTAGAGCCTATTTGTTACAAATACGAAAACAAACAAAAATAATCTTTCCTCTGAATAATTTAAAAAGAAGAGAAATTGCTGGTGCTTAAAGTCTTACAAATTTCATAGCCATACTAAAGTCAAAGAAATTAGCGAACCCGCTCCGCTTAAGCACTCGCTAACACATCTTCATCATTCTAATCCGACTAATATTATGAATGTAAAAAGTTTGTATGTTGGTTTTTTTCAGGCTAAACCACTTGCGATGAAACGTATTATGGGGATAGCTGGAGCTAAACATTTTATCTTATTATTCCCACGGGATCGGGACAGGCAGCCTTATGCAGGCAAACCCACAGTTTTTACCTATCTTAATATGATATTATTATTTCAAACGTTATTAGCTTCCTGTGATTATATTACACCTTTGCCCTGCGCCTACGCAGTTCGGTTACACCTAAATGGGTACTCGTATAGACATTAATTACTAGATTAAATATTTCAATTTAGCATTACCTATTTTAACTTAACTTAATTTTGTGAATTTGTGAATTTATTTTAAACATTTTCACACAATATTTGTAGAAATTGTTACACATAATAATATTGTAACACCCTATTGTACAATTTTCTAAGCAAATAAATAAATGAATGAATTAGTGCGCAAGCGAATTAGGCGTATCGTTCAATTGGTACTAAAATACTAACCTACTGAAATTAAAATGCTCCCGGCACTACAGTGCCGTAACGTCCTGAATAGCATGAATTAAAGTTACAGGCGCTGCATAATTCGTTTTTTTTTACATATGATAGGTCAGCGTTTGACCACTATCACACCCGCCTAAAGGCAAATGACGAAGCGACCTAAGATGTAGCACGCTTTCCGAAAAGGTACCTATTCACTCGCGAAAAGACCCCTAAATTGTACACGATTATCTAGATGTCGTTTGTCTAGATTCGATGTAAACGGCAACAATTATTTTTTGTCTGTTATGTCTCGGGCTATGGAGACCTGGATTGAAAGATGTGAGTAGAGTCGAAGCTAACATATAGAGGCCCTTTACAATAACAAGTTTATTAGCAAAGTGTGATGTGGATATCAAAACGGCGATTATTATTATTAGGTCTATGGTTCGACTGCTGCTGTTTTCGCTATAAAAGGCCCCTTTCCCACTTATCATTATCACATTTAATTTAGACATAAAAAGTTAACAATAGTGTTAATATTTTTTCTTTTTATTACCATTTTTGGGCAACAAAGGCTTTTATGACAATGATAAAGCAATAAGTGATCATTTGAATAAGCTCGTATCTATTTAGTATAATTTAAGTTGTATTAGCTTTTTTATGTGATTGAGGTAGATAGCTTAGCTTTCACTTGACCGTTTTAGGTATAATCTTATGTCTAGATTGGTGGCGCCAAAGACACTAATATAGACATATTCCACTCATAATATATACTTTTTAAAGACTGGGTAGACGTTAATATTCAAAGAAGTTTTCCTCTAAACACATCTTAGGCATAATACTTAGGTGAAACGTTTATATCAAAATAGCGAGAAAAATAGTTAAATAAAAAAAAAACAGTCAAATTTTGAGAATAACATTTGAACATCGACGGTTTGTACGTTCTATTTCAGACATACATGTTTTTAAAAATTGCTGAATTTCAGATAGCTACGTAAAAAATCAAACACGCAAATAGCCAAATTGGCGAAAAGTTGCGGTCAAACAAATATCGAGAGAAGGCGTTAAATATCAGGAAAAACAATTTGTTAGAACATTTTGTTCGTTTTTGGTACCAACAAGGCTACAAATCTATTAAATCTAACATAAAATATTTATTTATAGTCTTCAACTCACCCCCACAAAATTGTTCTGTAACTTACCTGAAAAAATACAAAAAAATAATTAAAATTCATTTTTACCCGACTTCAAGAAAAAGTCGATTCGATTTTTTTTAATTTAAAACATTCTTAAAAATTCAATACAATGCATAGCTCAGTTGGTCAGAACACCGCTGAACCGCTACGGTTTTTAGCTGGGGTCGTGAGTTCGAATCCCACCGGGTACATCGAATTAAAAAAAACTCTTACAATATCTCAGTTAATATTGTTACCAGACTTTAAACAAACAGTTACAAAAAGATTTATTCTTCTCAGTCCACATAAAAATGTACTGAAGTCGAACCCCTTCAGGCCCCAATAATCTGGCTCCTGAAAAAATACCCTTCGTTTCAATCGTAGACCTTTGAAAAGGTAGAAATGTGTTAAAACCTTTATACCGGCCTTTAATTAAAGTCTGCTTCGTCAGGGCTGGCACACAATACTCATGCCATTTGATTTCTGAGTCCTGACTGACTGACTGATATCTCAACTTACAGCTGAAGCTAATGATCGGGCTACAATGTGGCATTATAGCTGTTATAACGTAAGCATCCTATCCCATCCAGCTAAGAAAGGATTCTAGAAAATTCAACTCCTACGCGGACGAAGTCGCGATTCAAAGCTAGTTTTGTTTTAAGATGGAAATAGAGCAAAATGATAGATTTGTTAATTATTTTGACTTCAAATTATTATTAAGTGTTGTTGTATGTACCGTTTTATCATAATATACATATATAATAATAATTTTAGAACTCAACGGTGAGCCCTCACTTTTATCACCAACTATAGCAAACGTTTTTTTAATCTTTAAAATTTTGACAGAAACTAAAACTATGACGACAAATCTCAATTTTAATGCAACGAATTAAAATAGCAGAGACATTATTCAGTAAGGTAATTGGGAAATCATTTTTATGGAAAAAGCAATTCTACCTTAAAATGACAAAATAAATCGAAAACCTAAGAAATTCAAAAACTTCTTCGTATCAACCCTAAGTATCGGTCACTCAGGGGTTGTCCACTTCCGTAACGTATGGAGTTACTCGTACTTCTCACACAGACGGACGACGAAAAAGAAATCCAGGTGGTCACCTCCAGGGCGCGCGCTTGTCTACCGCCGTCTGTACTGTAAAGCTACAAGTAGATTATGTGAAGAATTGACAGGGGTGTGCGCCACCCCTGATTTCTTTAAAAGAAGTTGATTTTTAGAAAACAATGTTTTTAGATTGGCTAAAGTAGATTTAAAATTAGTCATGTAAATAGAATAGGTTAATAAATATTAATTTTGTAAAAAAAAAACCGGGTAGGCTTAACTTAAACGCAGCCGCAGTGGAGTTACGTATAAACATCTTGTGCGTGCTGGATAATCCCGATTTCTTAATTTATTGACATATAATTCAGTATCATAACAAGTGACGTGATATTGATGAATAAAATACTAAAGTAATAAAAACAAGGAGTGGAGGGGCTAATCTTGGGCTAATCTATACTAATATTATAAAGCTGAAGAGTTTGTTTGTTTGTTTGTTTGAACGCGCTAATCTCAGGAACTACTGGTTCGAATTGAAAAATTCGTTTTGTGTTGGATAGGCCATTTATCGAGGAAGGCTATATATAGGTTACTTTTTATCCCGATATTCCCACGGGATCGGGAGTTACGCGGGTAAAACCGCGGAGCGCTGCTAGTAAATACATAAAAATAACCAAATAGATAAATAAGTAACTTTAAAACCAAAATAAAATGACATTAGATATACAATATACATAACAACCACACAAACAAACAGATTTGGTTTTCACAAGAGACTTGACCAATCTTAAAGAAAATAAAGTAACTTCCACATCACAATACAAGATTTTCCACCACACACTCTCACGCATAATTGATGGAATAGCACTCTCTTATACAAGGTTATTGGTATATGACAAAGCGGTTGAGGGCTACCTCTGTACACCTTAACAATCAACTAGGAGGCTCACAGCTTAGCGAAGCTCGCTGATCGTTTACAGTTGTGCGAGTTAAGCAACGCCTGGCGCGGTCATTACTTTGATGGGTGACTAATTAGTAGTGTGGCAAAAATATAGCCCCTCCGTGCTTTGGAAGGCACGTTAAACCGTTGGTCCCGGTTGCTACCTCTAGTAGCAGTCGTTAGGTCAAGTTAGAGGCCTTAGGGCGATCTGAAAACTCTAACAATATGTGAGCCACACCACTATACGAGAAGAAGAAGAACTATTAACTTTTGTTCTAAGACTTTTGTAATGGAAATTTTTGTTGGAAATTTTTGAGGTTAAATTAATTCGAAAATTAGCTGATTTTAAAAAAAATATGTCATTCAGACTTAGATTTCAATAAAATAAAAAAGAAAACTTAGTGTAACCCTAAAGTTATTTACATCTCTGTGAAAGTAACAGCAGATTTTCAGGTAAACAATAACCTCACAATTTCCTTAAAAAAATCGTATTTCCCAAAGTCATAGAACAAAAGATTATTGTTCAAGTGCATAGAAATGGCTCTCAACCGATTTCTTATAAAATTAACAATAACCCTGTATAATCGAGTGTCCTGTGTTTAATTATGCCACTCCGCTAGCTTCGGTAATCAGACGGTAGGCTCGCCGCAGACGGTGCGACTTGCAGCGACTAAAATACTCGTTGATTAGATTAGATGGTTAAGTTACGATGTGGTAGCCATCTTTATCTAGCTGATAACTTATTGAATTATTGAACGGTGTTCACACTAATGATTATAATTTAGCTTTGTTGATAAACTAAGATTCACGTTGGAGGATTTTTTGTACGTTTTTAATCGGTTACCCATCGATATAGTGACTGTGGTAGGCGTTCCTTAACCTATAAATGATCGTAAACGATTTACAAATACCATTAAAAGATTCTCGTAAGTCCCGATCTCGTTGGAACATCAAGATAAAACGTAGCCTTTAGTACCCAGGTTTTAATGCCTCATCATACCAAGATCCATGAAATTCGGTCAAGTAATTTCCGACTCCTTCGGCGACTTCGAGGTCGGCCACGACCGCATTCGATCTCTACGGCCTCGACCCAGCTGAGCCGCAGGTGGCCCAGAACCGCGAATAAGAGGGGAGATAAAGGAGACCATTGCCCAGCAGTCACACTTGTAGACACACACGATTACACACTTGTAGACTTGAAGACAGTAGTGGTTTGGGGAAAAAATATTTGTCGAAAAACAAAAGAGTCTGCGACAAATTGCTCGTGTATATGGTACCAACAAGACATGTACAAGTAGGTGGACCTTACGAGTGCTACTTTTTTCCTCCTTGAATAGTTAATGTGTCGCAGGGGGTGGTTCAGTTCTTTTTATTTCAACCCTAATGAATGGACTTCGTCGAATGAAGAGTGACTAAGCATCGAATGGGATTTAATTTACGAGATGCGACAAAAAAACCCGTCGCAAAGTACTGATTCGTTTAATTGTCCTGATGTTTTTAGTCTGGACTTCTATCGGATATAGGAAATACTTATTTTAAAGTAGATTTTGTTTGGAAAGTTTTTACCTACCTCGATACTTTTTCTAATTGATACTTTTTGTGGTTCCGTACCCAAACGGTAAAACACAAAACCCTCCCTTTTGGCTTTGCCGTAGTCGGGTAAAAACGGGACCCTATTACTAAGGCTTCACGGTCCACCCGTTCTTCCGTCTGTCTGTCTGTCTGTTACCAGGCTGTATCTCATGAACCGTGATAGCTAAACAGTTCAAATTTTCACAGATTGTAAAACGAAAGGAGTTAGATGAGATGTAGAGAAAAAGCCCTAATAAGTATTTGCTAAATAAATAAATTTTAAAAAACGCAGTGTATAACGGAATCGACACGAAAACCTGCTTTTAGTTTAGGTGTAGTTAGTAGCAAATACTAAAACCTACTAAAACCGCGGGGCGCAGCTAGTAGTGTTATATTTCGATTACTGTCATTGCTTTGCATTGCATTTCCCCTAAGTAACATAAGGAAAATAAGCGCTATTATTTAATCAGAAATCAGCATGTTTACCTAATAGTCCGGGTAAGTGGCCTATACAATACAACACTTCTAGATTTTATCGTTTATGGCTTAGTAATCGTTTCTAAACAATAACACTGTTCGTTGCTACAAATACCTCACGCCATGTTTACTTCTATGGAGTTTCTTACACCATAAAAGATCGACAAATCAGGGAACAAAAGTGGAGACTCGCCGTGGTTTATAAATTGTTCAAGCACATTATTGCACATAGCTATTTTGACGTAGGCATCTGATTAGTTTTTTTTTTAAGAATTAACTCCTATGCGGGATTAAGCTAGTTTAAACGATTTTAAAGGTTATTGTCCTTTAACTTAAACAGTTCTTCAAAGTTTTCAAAAGTCGTAGAATGAAAATTGATTTTGTAAGTGGACAGAAGTCGCCGCTTTCTTATATAATTATCAATAACCCTGTATACCTATATCAGTTGCCAAGCCAACTATGATCAACTTTACATGCCCAGGAGTACCTTCATTCCCATCCCATTCATCACCTTTCATAAGAAAAAAATGCTTCAAAGCAATAAAAACCTGCCTACATCCGATTAATTCGCCACGGAGTAATAAACATCACAATTTATGGATGTGCCAAGACAGATGGGTCACTAATTATGTTTCGTCACAACGTCCGCCCACAATGCGTGGGATGGGTATCCACGGTTTTGTACCTTATTGTACAATTGACCACTTTAGATGGAATTTATAGGTTATGATAGGCTTTTCGCGCCCTGATCCATGTGGGAGCCTGAGAAAGATTACCAAGTTTTAAACATAGTCGCCAAAAGCCAAGGCAATCAAATTGGCACATCATTTCTGAGAACTTCATACCAGTTTTCTACGATTTCTGTTCGTTTCTTTCAATATTTTTTTTGTGTCCTTTACTTTTAAATACGTTTTTTTAATCTACTTAAACGAATGACAAGTACAACAAAATAATAAAAAGAACAAGAATAAAACATATTAAAGATACTTACACACATTTTAAATGGAGTAATTGAAACAGCTATAAGTTACAATTACCGATCGATTAATGACTAACCTGTCCCATAAAACAAAAACAACATATTTCATAACATTGATTGTCGTTTATCAAGCATACCTTGAGTTATAGAAGAACACCAAGCTACAGTCAAAGTTAGGGCGACCACGATTAGGCGATTAGTGAAAAATGCCAGTTTTGCTCGAAGCGATCGAGATCATCTCGCCATAGCCTTTTCCGCGGCCGACCTCGACGTCGTCTTCGAGCTCTGAAGTCCAGTATGTGGATGTCTTGTATGACCCGCCTTCTTTACATTTCTTAAAAATGTCCTAAATCTATTTTAGTTGAGATGGATTTAGGACATTTTTAAGATCTACAGCCAAAACAACCAGGCTAATAGTATTTTTAAATATGGGCAAGTAAGGGGGTTTAATACATTCCTACTAGTAGCGCGATCTACTAGTAGGAATGTATTAAAAATGTGGAGATTCGT
This sequence comes from Idaea straminata, assembly GCA_951213275.1. NCBI lineage: Eukaryota > Metazoa > Arthropoda > Insecta > Lepidoptera > Geometridae > Idaea > Idaea straminata. The sequence continues at coordinate 15,100,856 of OX577849.1, forward strand.
ACTATTAGTATCATTCAATTTTAAGTCTGCAGGCTACGTTCGGCCCTTAATGCATTCATTATATGTCGCATCCAGTCTTGCAATTTATATCTTTGACATACATACCGTAATGGCAGGATTTTATAACAAATCGATGGTATTAATAAAGTTGAGACGTTTTACTTATTATGAAACTGCATATTGGAGTGAGAACAAATTATTAAAGTACTATAGACATTGCACAGAACTTAGTAAGCTCTTTGGGTATTCTTTATTCCCCCATAGTCCCGTGCCCTGAGCCTTCACCAAGGTCAAAGTCAAATGTCTCCCCTTAAACAATCTCTTACATATGATTCTGATTACAGTAAATTGCATAAACTGACATAACGTGATGTTGACTCTGGCAAGGTAATGGTACTGCTTTGTCATGGACTTCTCATTTTATGGACGCCATCAAACGGTTGCTGGTGTGAGTTATTTGACGTAAGGATGTGGTTAGGTTTGATGCGTGTGTTAACGGGAAGCGGAGCGGGCAACGAAGAGTGGATAGGATCCACCTCTAGATTAATCTAATGGTAGGTGGCGATGTTTACGACTAATTTCTCATGTCTGGGTAGAATAGATGATACCATAAAAATGATGGTGTGAATACCACTGATGATAGACTACATAGTTCATAGACAGTCAACGTCATGAATAAAATGTTTCTATTTGATAACAACATTTTGACGCTGACAGCAGTAGATAGGTACTGAACTGGTGAATATACTTGCAACTTGCCTGACTTTTGATTGATAACAATAGTTTCGTAGTACTCTCAACGGGGCGCTTTGATTAAACAAAAAATATAACTGACGTTTGTAGGGAATACCAAATCTAAGGTACTTATACTATAGGATATCAATGGCACATACTGTTCGTTAACAGTTGAGCGAGAGAGAACCAAGAAATCGCATTTCCTTGACTCCTAATTATGTGGTAGAGAATGCATTTTACTATTACCCACAATTATAAAAACTTGAGAGGTGTCAAGAGACATCCGGATGGAACGAAGTTTTTTTTGATTAATTAGTGAAGGAATTGTAATAAAATCAAAAAGTGTCGGTTCAACTTTTGGTCTTAATTTTTTCCATTCCATTTTTTTTCCATCTAGCCCCGTTTCACAACGCGCCATAAGGAACTTCGTTCCCAAAGATTTGACAAATGTCTTCCATGAAATAAATCTCCGGGACTACTGGACCGATTTTGATTATTATATTACATAAAGCTATATTTTCATTTCTGATCTTAGTTCTCCGCTATCACTATAGCCTCACCTCAAACAGCATGTCACTCCTAGTGGGCGTACACTATATTCGCTTTCTTTACGCAGTCCGTACAGATTTCACAGCACAATGCAGCGAGCTAGCGAGACCAAACGTCACCCATTCAAGGCAAGACACATTTTATTGAACACGCTGTGAATTATCGTTGATGCTTCAAGGGTTTTGAATTACTGAGGATATGCTGTTTGTGTAAATAGTCGGTTATTATAAAGATCACAACGGAATTCTGAAATTTATTCTCTGAAAAAGATATTAAATTATGCATCTTGCCCTACCTGCACAAGAAAGGACCTGAAGCTACTAATGCCGCCGTAAGTGTACCTACCCAGTGCCTGGTCTAGGAAAATTTAAGTTTTATCAATGACCATTGATGAGAAGAAGACTAAGCCATATCTGCCGCGAGCAGATATGGCATGCCCAGAGGAGATGACGAGACGAACTGGACTGAAACTATAGGGACTGGATCCATCTGGTTGGTATTAGACAGGGCGAACAGGGGAATCGAACATAGATCCGTTCTTAGAATTGGGTATTCAAATTAATGATTACAGGACCATAGAATAAACTAGATTAACATTCTTCATTTGTATTTATTACTTACCTATTTTCTAATAACTGTTTATAAAATAAACCTAACGTTACCTAACCCTCAAAGTAAAATTTACCGTTTCATCGTCGACAACAGAAACAGCTCTACATTTCAATGCCTAAGATCTATTTAATATTTAGATAACCAAACAAATCTACATTTACAAATGTCTAATACACAAATCGATTTACAACTCCTGCGCAACAGACAATACCGACTGAGGACGTAGTGACTATTAGTTTATCTGTGACTGAAGGCAGTAAGGAGCTAAACTAAGTACGTCGTCAAATAGCACTATGCAACCGAACGCAAAACCGAGTCCTAATAAATAAACCTGCATCATTCACATTGTGGGTTTTCCATCTCTTTTTCACAAAGGTTAGGTTAGGTAAGGTTAGAGAGGGAGGTGTGATGTTAATGCGGGAACGCCCACGGCTGCGCCCGCGCACCTTTCGCGACAGTTTTTCTTCAATAAACAAGCGGTAAAGTGAAGGTAGTGACGCGAGACAGTATATTTCAATTTGCGATGTCTTTACATGGAAATGCCTTTTGATCCTAGAGTTAAGCAGCGAGAAATGCGAGGCTTTGTGATTGTGCACACTGGATACTTATTGTCGGCCGATAAAACTGTTGTGGTGTTATGTGCCATGTGCCGGTGTCAGTAGTGATGTTTACTTTTGCTTGAAGTCAACCGTTCTCCTAATTATTATCGATTTTAAAATCAGCCGTTTTCATTGCGCGGTCTATCGCAAAATTATATCTATTCAAGATCCGTTCAAAGTATTTTGTAGCTAGAAAAGTTGAAAAAAGTGTTAATTTCAAAAATCTTAATTTTTTTATTTTATGCAAAAAGATGATGATGGAGATTTTAGTGGCCTTAATGCAGATTTTTTTCACTTTGTTTTATTTTACCTGCATCATCTGATGCATATTATAAGGTTTTATTTATTAAAAAAATCTGTTACCAAACTATCGCTTAATTGAAAAATCCAAGCCTTATTAGAAAAAACCTTATTTAATTAAAGTCATTTTTTTAATTCACTTGCGATCATTCGAATTAGTTGAGTCATTGAATCGTCACGACGATGAAAAAGAATTAATAATCTTCAGTCTACGAGGACTCCTTAGGTGTGTTTGTCTGTTTGTTTATGTGGCTGTCACTAGATATTAAACTAGTGTATTTTATGGGTTTACCTGTAGTAGTTAATGTTGTTTGAGAGTATTGAGAGGGTGAAGACTTTGGTAAGTTTTTGTAATAAACACATATTGTTTATTGTTTTTAAAAACTTTGTGCTTGCTTTTTATTGTTCTTTAATATTTCGTTTGGCTAGAATCATAAATACTTACGGAATACTTAATCTCATAGAAGATTTTAAGTCAACTGGGGTACAAAAAATGTGTCATATGAAATGGTTCCATAAAATACTTACAACAAACAACTATGTACTTGGAAATTTTTGATTTAAAAAATTGAAAATCCAAGTTGCGATTTTCTTTGAAAATATTTTATGTTAGAATTAAGATTTAAATATGGTACAATAAAAAGTTCCACTTTTCTTCTGCGACTTTTGGAACTCAGAACTTTTCGTTCGAAGTTTTTGCTGATTTTCAAGTAAAAATTCACTGAGAATTATCGAAAGAAGTTTGAATTTCCGAATTCGTAAAACAAAAGTTGTTCGCCTATACGTCTAGAACAACCCCCTTTCGTATTAAAACCCTTCGTTGAAAAAAAAATATTTTAAAAGAATATCGCAAGGTTTGGGTGTCTTGTGTGAGACTGAATTTTATAAAAATACTCGACTTTCTTCCTTATTATTTATCTTTTCAATCTTCTATTATAGTCACAATTAATTACGAATTAATTCAACATATTTCTATTGAGCATTATTGTTGTTTCGATTAAGATCTCACTGGAGCCGCTTTTATGGCGGAAACTTTTACATAAAGTAAAATATATGATAGTTTCGATACATAATTTTCGGATTATATTTGATAATTTATGTCAAAGGTGAAATCATCGATAAGGCAGTATAGCGGTTTCGTAAACATAAGATAATTTTGAAATAAAAGAATAATTTCAAAATCATAAATTACGGAAAAATTAAGATATTAATTTTAAACAGAAGATCAATTTTCAAGATGTGGCAACACTGTTTAACAGACCCTGAGGTAAAAGAATGATCAAAAAGAAGAAGGTCTTAGAAAAAAGTTATTTGTTTCGGTGCACAGATATAGCCCTTAACCGCTTCTTAAACTTATTTTTCACTAATCCTTTATACTAAGACATAATAATATACACTTTTGTAAGTAATACCTACAAACTGGAATACCCTAACGAGATACAAAGATCTGAAAATCATAGAAATACTAGCTTTCTAGCCAGTAGGGGATGATTTTTTTTTTATACCTTTCTTAGCGGATGTCTACGTTAAATTAACTATCTGTGTGCCAAATAGGCCGATCCATTAGCTAGAGCTGTGAGTTGAGATCAGTCAGATCAGGATTTTGAATTTCACATTTATGGAGCAAACGATAGGAAACAAACCCGCAACAAATAATCAGTCAAAAGATAAACTACGAACCAATAGATCTGATATACATCGTCCACATACAGCCCACAGAACAGATCCAAGGAAGCCAACACAATGAGTTACAGATTGCGTCTCTCCATTCAGAACGTCTACGTCATAATTCTCAACAGTGAATAGATGTATTAACGTTGTTTATTCCTGACTTTGACTTACTGAGACTTTCTCTATAGCCTTCTGGACTTGGACTCTGATTTAAGTTCAGTTTAAGACCAAATTCAGTTGATATACGCGTTGTTTTGTTTAGTTTTAATTTTTGTACTCTTTGGTTTTACCCGACTACGGCGATGCTCAAAAGTTATGTTTTTGGCTCGAATTTATGTCCATCTGTTTCCGCATATCTTCTAATTAACTAAAAAATATACATAAATACTTATTATAATTTGATTGTAATTTGTCAAATGAGGTATCGTT